>JAECWP010000123.1:45000-691550 GCA_018150745.1 Drosophila sucinea | reverse complement strand
ATGTAAACATATAATAAGAATGAAATCGAACATTGTGGAATCGGTTAAAAAATTGTCTAAAATATAGCTTGAGGAAAATCGGAGTTCTGACCAAAGTTATACACCTTTCAAAAAATTTTCAAAAATCCCCAGCTTTGCAATATTTTAAAAGTAGATAAAAATGCGATAAAACCTACATCAAAACTTTGAAAATCGGAAGAAAATTGTTCTAAATACAGCCTTGGGAAAATTTCAATTTTGACCAACAATTTTTCAATAACTGTTCCAAAATTTATGCAAAAACCTCAACTTTGCAAACCTCTAACTATGCCAAATGTTGGCCGATTTCAAAAAGTCATGTCTTTCTTTGCTGCTCTTAATGAGAAAAATAAATTGGCATTCAAATCTAAAAAACTAATTTTGACCCGATTTTTGAAAAAAATTACAGTGTATACACTGTCAAAATTTTCAAAAATCGAGTCGAAATTTTATATCCCAAAATTCCAAACTTTTGATAGCATTTTTAAGTAAATAAACATGTAATAAGAAGGAGATGGAAAATTTTGAAATCGGTTGAAAATTGTCTAAAATATAGCTTGAGAAAAATCGGAATTTTGACCAAAATTTTAGAACTTTTCAAAAAATTTTCAAAAATCCGCAGCTTTGCAATATTTTTAAGTTTTGATGGCATTTGAAAGTAGATAAAAATGCGATAAAACCTACATCAAAACTTTGAAAATCGGAAGAAAATTGTTCTAAATACAGCCTTGGGAAAATTTCAATTTTGACCAACAATTTTTCAATAACTGTTCCAAAATTTATGCAAAAACCTCAACTTTGCAAACCTCTAACTATGCCAAATGTTGGCCGATTTCAAAAAGGCGTGTCTTTTTTGGCTGCTCTTAATGCGAATAATAAATTGGCATTCAAATCTGAAAAACTAATTTTGACCCGATTTTTGAAAAATATTACAGTGTATAATACACTGTCAAAAATTTCAAAAATGGAGTCGAAATTTTATTTTTCAAAATTCCAAACATTTGATAGCATTTTAAAGTATGTAAACATGTAATAAGAATGAGATAGAAAATTTTGAAATCGGTTGAAAATTGTCTAAAGTATAGCTTGAGGAAAATCGGAACTTTGACCAAAATTATACAACTTTTCAAAAAATTTTCAAAAATCCCCAGCTTTGCAATATTCTAAAGTTTTTATGGCATTTGAAAGTAGATAAAAATTCGATAAAAACTGCATCAAAACTTTGAAAATCGGTAGAAAATTGTCCTAAATACAGCCTTGGGAAAATTTCAATTTTGACCAACAATTTTTCAATAACTGTTCCAAAATTTATGCAAAAACCTCAACTTTGCAAACCTCTAACTATGCCAAATGTTGGCCGATTTCAAAAAGGCGTGTCTTTTTTGGCTGCTCTTAATGCGAATAATAAATTGGCACTCAAATCTGAAAAACTAATTTTGACCCGATTTTTGAAAAATATTACAGTCAAAAATTTCAAAAATCGAGTCGAAATTTTATTTTTCAAAATTCCAAACATTTGATAGCATTTTAAAGTATGTAAACATATAATAAGAATGAGATAGAAAATTTTGAAATCGGTTGAGAATTGTCTTAAATATAGCTTGAGAAAAATCGGAATTTTGACCCAAATTATACAACTTTTCAAAAAATTTTCAAAAATCCCCAGCTTTGCAATAATCTAAAGTTTTGATAGCATTTGAAAGTAGATAAAAATTCGATAAAAACTACATCAAAACTTTGAAAATCGGTAAAAAATTGTCCTAAATACAGCCTTGGGAAAATTTCAATTTTGACCAACAATTTTTCAATAACTGTTCCAAAATGTATGCAAAAACCTCAACTTTGCAAACCTCTAACTATGCCAAATGTTGGCCGATTTCAAAAAGGCGTGTCTTTTTTGGCTGCTCTTAATGCGAATAATAAATTGGCATTCAAATCTAAAAAACTAATTTTGACCCGATTTTTGAAAAATATTACAGTGTATACACTGTCAAAAATTTCAAAAATCGAGTCGAAATTTTATTTTTCAAAATTCCAAACATTTGACAGCATTTTAAAGTATGTAAACATGTAATTAGAATGAGATAGAAAATTTTGAAATCAGTTGAAAATTGTCTTAAATATAGCTTGGGGAAAATCGGAATTTTGACCAAAATTATACAACTTTTCAAAAAATTTTCAAAAATCCCCAGCTTTGCAATAATCTAAAGTTTTGATGGCATTTGAAAGTAGATAAAAATTCGATAAAAACTACATCAAAACTTTGAAAATCGGTTAAAAATTGTCCTAAATACAGCCTTGGGAAAATTTCAATTTTGACCAACAATTTTTCAATAACTGTTCCAAAATTTATGCAAAAACCTCAACTTTGCAAACCTCTAACTATGCCAAATGTTGGCCGATTTCAAAAGGCGTGTCTTTTTTGCGCTCTTAATGCGAATAATAAATTGGCATTCAAATCTGAAAAACTAATTTTGACACGATTTTTGAAAAATATTACAGTGTATACACTGTCAAAAATTTCAAAAATCGAGTCGAAATTTTATTTTCCAAAATTCCAAACTTTTGTTAGCATTTTAAAGTATGTAAACATGTAATTAGAATGAGATAGAAAATTTTGAAATCAGTTGAAAATTGTCTTAAATATAGCTTGAGGAAAATCGGAATTTTGACCAAAATTATACAACTTTTTAAAAAATTTTCAAAAATCCCCAGCTTTGCAATATTCTAAAGTTTTTATGGCATTTGAAAGTAGATAAAAATTCGATAAAAACTGCTCAAAACTTTGAAAATCGGTAGAAAATTGTCCTAAATACAGCCTTGGGAAAATTTCAATTTTGACCAACAATTTTTCAATAACTGTTCCAAAATTTATGCAAAAACCTCAACTTTGCAAACCTCTAACTATGCCAAATGTTGGCCGATTTCAAAAAGGCGTGTCTTTTTTGGCTGCTCTTAATGCGAATAATAAATTGGCATTCAAATCTGAAAAACTAATTTTGACCCGATTTTTGAAAAATATTACAGTGTCAAAAATTTCAAAAATCGAGTCGAAATTTTATTTTTCAAAATTCCAAACATTTGATAGCATTTTAAAGTATATAAACATATAATAAGAATGAGATAGAAAATTTTGAAATCGGTTGAGAATTGTCTTAAAATATAGCTTGAGAAAAATCGGAATTTTGACCAAAATTATACAACTTTTCAAAAAATTTTCAAAAATCCCCAGCTTTGCAATAATCTAAAGTTTTTATGGCATTTGAAAGTAGATAAAAATTCGATAAAAACTACATCAAAACTTTGAAAATCTGTAAAAAATTGTCCTAAATACAGCCTTGGGAAAATTTCAATTTTGACCAACAATTTTTCAATAACTGTTCCATAATTTATGCAAAAACTTCAACTTTGCAAACCTCTAACTATGCCAAATGTTGGCCGATTTCAAAAAGGCGTGCCTTTTTTGGCTGCTCTTAATGCGAATAATAAATTGGCATTCAAATCTGAAAAACTAATTTTGACCCGATTTTTGAAAAATATTACAGTGTATACACTGTCAAAAATTTCAAAAATCGAGTCGAAATTTTATTTTCCAAAATTCCAAACTTTTGATAGCATTTTAAAGTATGTAAACATGTAAGAATGAGATAGAAAATTTTGAAATCAGTTGAAAATTGTCTTAAATATAGCTTGAGGAAAATCGGAATTTTGAAAATCGGTAGAAAATTGTTCTAAATACAGCCTTGGGAAAATTTCATTTTTGAAAAATATTACTGTGTATTTTTTATTTTATTTGTAAGTATAACTTTAATTTTAATATTAATATTTATTTAAAATTTTGAAATTTGATTTTAATTTGTCCTAAATTTATAGCCTTGGAAAATTTTAATTTTTTACCAATAATTTTTTTTTTTATTCTTATTTTTTAATATTTATGCATAAACTTTAATTTTGCAAATTTTTTAGTTTTTATTTGGCCGATTTCAAAAAGTTTTTTATTTTTTTTTTTTTTTATTTTTAGCTTTTAATTTTTTATTAATAATAAAACTATGGCAAATGATGGCCAAAACTTAAAATAAAAATAAATAATTAAACCCGAAAATAAAAAAAAATGAAAAAAAAATAAAACTAAATAAATAAAAAATGTCAAAAATTTCAAAAAACGAGTCGAAATTTTATTTTTCAAAATTGCAAACTTTTGATAGCATTTTAAAGTATGTAAACATGTAATAAGAATGAGATAGAAAATTTGGAAATCGGTTGAAAATTGTCTAAAGTATAGCTTGAGAAAAATCAGAATTTTGACCAAAATTATACAACTTTTCAAAAAATTTTCAAAAATCCCCAGCTTTGCAATATTCTAAAGTTTTTATGGCATTTGAAAGAAGATAAAAATTCGATAAAAACTACATCAAAATCAAAACTTTGAAAATCGGTAGAAAATTGTCCTAAATACAGCCCTGGGAAAATTTCAATTTTGACCAACAATTTTTCAATAACTGTTCCAAAATTTATGCAAAAACCTCAACTTTGCAAACCTCTAACTATGCCAAATGTTGGCCGATTTCAAAAAGGCGTGTCTTTTTTAGCTGCTCTTAATGCGAATAATAAATTGGCATTCAAATCTGAAAAACTAATTTTGACCCGATTTTTGAAAAATATTACAGTGTATACACTGTCAAAATTTTCAAAAATCGAGTCGAAATTTTATTTTCCAAAATTCCAAACTTTTGATAGCATTTTGAAGTATGTAAACATGTAATAAGAATGAGATAGAAAATTTTGAAATCGGTTGAAAATTGTCTAAAATATAGCTTGAGGAAAATCGGAATTTTGACCAAAATTATACAACTTTTCAAAAAATTTTCAAAAATCCCCAGCTTTGCAATATTTTAAAGTTTTGATGGCATTTGAAAGTAGATAAAAATTCGATAAAAACTACATCAAAACTTTGAAAATCGGTAGAAAATTGTCCTAAATACAGCCTTGGGAAAATTTCAATTTTGACCAACAATTTTTCAAAGACTGTTCCAAAATTTATGCAAAAACCTCAACTTTGCAAATCTCTAACTATGCCAAATGTTGGCCGATTTCAAAAAGTCATGTCTTTTTTTGCTGCTCTGAATGTGAATAATAAATTGGCATTCAAATCTGAAAAACTAATTTTGACCCGATTTTTGAAAAAAATTACAGTGTATACACTGTCAAAATTTTCAAAAATCGAGTCGAAATTTTATATCCCAAAATTCCAAACTTTTGATAGCATTTTTAAGTAAATAAACATGTAATAAGAAGGAGATGGAAAATTTTGAAATCGGTTGAAAATTGTCTAAAATATAGCTTGAGAAAAATCGGAATTTTGACCAAAACTTTAGAACTTTTCAAAAAATTTTCAAAAATCCGCAGCATTGCAATCTTTTAAAGTTTTAATAGCATTTGAAAGTAGATAAAAATTCGATAAAAACTACATCAAAACTTTGAAAATCGGTAGAAAATTGTCCTAAATACAGCCTTGGGAAAATTTCAATTTTGACCAACAATTTTTCAAAGACTGTTCCAAAATTTATGCAAAAACCTCAACTTTGCAAATCTCTAACTATGCCAAATGTTGGCCGATTTCAAAAAGTCATGTCTTTTTTTGCTGCTCTGAATGTGAATAATAAATTGGCATTCAAATCTGAAAAACTAATTTTGACCCGATTTTTGAAAAAAATTACAGTGTATACAGTGTAAACAAATTAATGTTGAGTTGAATTATAAAATATATCGAGTCGATAATTACTTGATTTTACCAAAATGCTTTCCAAACTTTTTTGATTAGCATTTTTTAGTAAATAAACGATGTAATAAGAAGGAGATGGAAAATTTTGAAATCGGTTGAAAATTGTACTAAAATATACGCTTGAGAAAATCTCGAATTTTGACCAATAGATTTTAGAACTTTTCAAAAAAGTTTCAAAGACAATACCTAATACAGCTTGCAATCTTTTACTAAGTTTTGGCGGCATTTGGACAAAGTAGATTTGAAAATAATAGTTAGATAAATTTGGGCCTTTTTGGGACGTCCCATTTTATGGAGCATAATGTTAGGTATTAACTACATCCAAACTTTGAAAATCGATCGTCCCGATAGATTTCAAATTGTCCTTTTAAATACTATTGTAAGCCTTGGCGAAAATTTCAATTTTGACCTAACAATTTTTCAAAGACTGTTCCAAAATTTATGCAAAAACCTCAACTTTTCAAATCTCTTTTACTTTTTTCTTAATGCCAAATGTTGGCTCAGGATCTTTTCAGGTGAAGAAGTCATGTTTAGTTTCTTCCTTTACCAAATGCTACTTAATGTGAATAACTTCTAAATCCTGGCATTCAAATCACTGAAAACTTCCTTTTTTAGTGACGTTACATCCGATTTTGGTCTTAAAAAGATTTCGCAGGTTGGTGATGATTTTGAGACTGTCAAAATTTTTTCAAAAATCGCTAGCTCTGGTTTGAACCATTTTTATCCCGAAAAATTCCAAACTTTTGATTAAAGCTGATTTGTTTGATTTGTTTTATATATTTTTAACATATAATAATCGAAGGATTTTGTTTTAAATGATTTTGAATTCGGATTGAAAATTATGCAGTCTAAAATTATAGCTTTAGACAAAAGTTTTCGGTATTTAACGTGGGACCATATTAATTTTAGAACTTTTTGCGAAAAAATTTTCAAAATCGTTAGCAAAATTTTTTGCAATAATTTAAAGTTTTGATTCGCATTTTGAAAGTGCGCCAGATAAACAAATTAAGTTGAGTTAAATTAAACATATATCTAAACTTTGAATAATTACTTGGTTTTAGAAGCAATATGTGCTAAATACAGCCTTGGGAAAATTATTAATTTTGAGCGCAACAATGTGCATTCAATCGACGTTATGTTCCAACTAATGTGACTATTGTAATCTAATGTTAAACACCTTACGCCAACTTTGCAGAACAATCTGGAATCTGAGACCGATATGATCGCCAATATGTTGTGCCGAGTTTACAAAAAAAAAGACAATGTCTTTAATTTGGCTGCTCTGAATTGTGGCGGAATAATAAAGTGGCATTTGACAATAATAGTTAGCTAAATGTAGCGCATTTTAGGGACGTCCGATTTTATGGAGCATAATGTTAGGTATTACAGTGTATACACTGTCAAAAATTTCAAAAATCGAGTCGAAATTTTATTTTCCAAAATTCCAAACTTTTGTTAGCATTTTTAAAGTATGTAAACATGTAATTAGAATGAGATAGAAAATTTTGAAATCAGTTGAAAATTGTCTTAAATATAGCTTGAGGAAAATCGGAATTTTGACCAAAATTATACAACTTTTCAAAAAATTTTCAAAAATCCCCAGCTTTGCAATAATTTAAAGTTTTGATGGCATTTGAAAGTAAATAAAAATTCGATAAAAACTACATCAAAACTTTGAAAATCGGTAGAAAATTGTCCTAAATACAGCCTTGGGAAAATTTCAATTTTGACCAACAATTTTTCAATAACTGTTCCAAAATTTATGCAAAAACCTCAACTTTGCAAACCTCTAACTATGCCAAATGTTGGCCGATTTCAAAAAGGCGTGTCTTTTTTTGCTGCTCTTAATGCGAATAATAAATTGGCATTCAAATCTGAAAAACTATTTTTGACCCGATTTTTGAAAAATATTACAGTGTATACACTGTCAAAAATTTCAAAAATCGAGTCGAAATTTTATTTTCCAAAATTCCAAACTTTTGATAGCATTTTAAAGTATGTAAACATATAATAAGAATGAGATAGAAAATTTTGAAATCGGTTGAAAATTGTCTAAAATATAGCTTGAGGAAAATCGGAATTTTGACCAAAATTATACAACTTTTCAAAAAATTTTCAAAAATCCCCAGCTTTGCAATAATCTAAAGTTTTGATGGCATTTGAAAGTAGATAAAAAGGCGATAAAAACTACATCAAAACTTTGAAAATCGGTAGAAAATTGTCCTAAATACAGCCTTGGGAAAATTTCAATTTTGACCAACAATTTTTCAATAACTGTTCCAAAATTTATGCAAAAACCTCAACTTTGCAAACCTCTAACTATGCCAAATGTTGGCCGATTTCAAAAAGGCATGTCTTTTTTTGCTGCTCTTAATGCGAATAATAAATTGGCATTCAAATCTGAAAAACTAATTTTGACCCGATTTTTGAAAAAAATTACAGTGTATACACTGTCAAAAATTTCAAAAATCGAGTCGAAATTTTATTTTCCAAAATTCCAAACTTTTGATAGCATTTTAAAGTATGTAAACATATAATAAGAATGAGATAGAACATTTTGAAATCGGTTAAAAATTGTCTAAAATATAGCTTGAGGAAAATCGGAATTTTGACCAAAATTAAACTTTTCATTTCCAAAAATTTTCAAAAATCCCCAGCTTTGCAATATTTTAAAGTTTTGATGGCATTTGAAAGTAGATAAAAATGCGATAAAAACTACATCAAAACTTTGAAAATCGGTAAAAAATTGTCCTAAATACAGCCTTGGGAAAATTTCAATTTTGACCAACAATTTTTCAATAACTGTTCCAAAATTTATGCAAAAACCTCAACTTTGCAAACCTCTAACTATGCCAAATGTTGGCCGATTTCAAAAAGGCGTGTCTTTTTTGGCTGCTCTTAATGCGAATAATAAATTGGCATTCAAATCTGAAAAACTAATTTTGACCCGATTTTTGAAAAATATTACAGTGTAAGTATACACTGTCAAAAATTTTAAAAATCGAGTCGAAATTTTATTTTCCAAAATTCCAAACTTTTGATAGCATTTTAAAGTATGTAAACATGTAATAAGAATGAAATAGAAAATATTGAAATCGGTTGAAAATTGTCTTTAAATATAGCTTGAGGAAAATCGGAACTTTGACCAAAATTATACAACTTTTCAAAAAATTTTCAAAAATCCCCAGCTTTGCAATATTCTAAAGTTTTAATGGCATTTGAAAGTAGATAAAAATTCGATAAAAACTACATTAAAACTTTGAAAATCGGTAAAAAATTGTCCTAAATACAGTCTTGGGAAAATTTCAATTTTGACCAACAATTTTTCAATAACTGTTCCAAAATTTATGCAAAAACCTCAACTTTGCAAACCTCTAACTATGCCAAATGTTGGCCGATTTCAAAAATCGTGTCTTTTTTTGGCTGCTCTTAATGCGAATAATAAATTGGCATTCAAATCTGAAAAACTATTTTTGACCCGATTTTTGAAAAATATTACAGTGTATATATACACTGTCAAAAATTTCAAAAATCGAGTCGAAATTTTATTTTTCAAAATTCCAAACATTTGATAGCATTTTAAAGTATGTAAACATATAATAAGAATGAGATAGAAAATTTTGAAATCGGTTGAGAATTGTCTTAAATATAGCTTGAGAAAAATCGGAATTTTGACCAAAATTATACAACTTTTCAAAAAATTTTCAAAAATCCCCAGCTTTGCAATAATCTAAAGTTTTGATGGCATTTGAAAGTAGATAAAAATTCGATAAAAACTACATCAAAACTTTGAAAATCGGTAAAAAATTGTCCTAAATACAGCCTTGGGAAAATTTCAATTTTGACCAACAATTTTTCAATAACTGTTCCAAAATTTATGCAAAAACCTCAACTTTGCAAACCTCTAACTATGCCAAATGTTGGCCGATTTCAAAAAGGCGTGTCTTTTTTTGCTGCTCTTAATGCGAATAATAAATTGGCATTCAAATCTGAAAAACTAATTTTGACACGATTTTTGAAAAATATTACAGTGTATACACTGTCAAAAATTTCAAAAATCGAGTCCAAATTTTATTTTCCAAAATTCCAAACTTTTGTTAGCATTTTAAAGTATGTAAACATATAATAAGAATGAGATAGAAAATTTTGAAATCGGTTGAGAATTGTCTTAAATATAGCTTGAGGAAAATCGGAATTTTGACCAAAATTATACAACTTTTCAAAAAATTTTCAAAAATCCCCAGCTTTGCAATAATCTAAAGTTTTGATGGCATTTGAAAGTAGATAAAAATTCGATAAAAACTACATCAAAACTTTGAAAATCGGTAAAAAATTGTCCTAAATACAGCCTTGGGAAAATTTCAATTTTGACCAACAATTTTTCAATAACTGTTCCAAAATTTTTGCAAAAACCTCAACTTTGCAAACCTCTAACTATGCCAAATGTTGGCCGATTTCAAAAAGGCGTGTCTTTTTTGGCTGCTCTTAATGCGAATAATAAATTGGCATTCAAATCTGAAAAACTAATTTCGACCCGATTTTTGAAAAATATTACAGTGTAAGTATACACTGTCAAAAATTTTAAAAATCGAGTCGAAATTTTATTTTCCAAAATTCCAAACTTTTGATACCATTTTAAAGTATGTAAATATGTAATAAGAATGAGATAGTAAATTTTGAAATCGGTTGAAAATTGTCTTTAATATAGCTTGAGGAAAATCGGAACTTTGACCAAAATTATACAACTTTTCAAAAAATTTTCAAAAATCCCCAGCTTTGCAATATTCTAAAGTTTTTATGGCATTTGAAAGTAGATAAAAATTCGATAAAAACTGCATTAAAACTTTGAAAATCGGTAAAAAATTGTCCTAATTACAGCCTTGGGAAAATTTCAATTTTGACCAACAATTTTTCAATAACTGTTCAAAAATTTATGCAAAAAACTCAACTTTGCAAACCTCTAACTATGCCAAATGTTGGCCGATTTCAAAAAGGCGTGTCTTTTTTGGCTGCTCTTAATGCGAATAATAAATTGGCATTCAAATCTGAAAAACTATTTTTGACCCGATTTTTGAAAAATATTACAGTGTATATATACACTGTCAAAAATTTCAAAAATCGAGTCGAAATTTTATTTTCCAAAATTCCAAACTTTTGATACCATTTTAAAGTATGTAAATATGTAATAAGAATGAGATAGAAAATTTTGAAATCGGTTGAAAATTGTCTTAAATATAGCTTGAGGAAAATCGGAACTTTGACCAAAATTATACAACTTTTCAAAAAATTTTCAAAAATCCCCAGCTTTGCAATATTCTAAAGTTTTTATGGCATTTGAAAGTAGATAAAAATTCGATAAAAACTGCATTAAAACTTTGAAAATCGGTAGAAAATTGTCCTAAATACAGCCTTGGGAAAATTTCAATTTTGACCAACAATTTTTCAATAACTGTTCCAAAATTTATGCAAAAACCTCAACTTTGCAAACCTCTAACTATGCCAAATGTTGGCCGATTTCAAAAAGGCGTGTCTTTTTTGGCTGCTCTTAATGCGAATAATAAATTGGCATTCAAATCTGAAAAACTAATTTTGACACGATTTTTGAAAAATATTACAGTGTATACACTGTCAAAAATTTCAAAAATCGAGTCGAAATTTTATTTTCCAAAATTCCAAATTTTTGTTGGCATTTTAAAGTATGTAAACATATAATAAGAATGAGATAGAAAATTTTGAAATCGGTTGAGAATTGTCTTAAATATAGCTTGAGAAAAATCGGAATTTTGACCAAAATTATACAACTTTTCAAAAAATTTTCAAAAATCCCCAGCTTTGCAATAATCTAAAGTTTTGATGGCATTTAAAAGTAGATAAAAATTCGATAAAAACTACATCAAAACTTTGAAAATCTGTAGAAAATTGTCCTAGATACAGCCTTGGGAAAATTTCAATTTTGACCAACAATTTTTCAATAACTGTTCCAAAATTTATGCAAAAACCTCAACTTTGCAAACCTCTAACTATGCCAAATGTTGGCCGATTTCAAAAAGGCGTGTCTTTTTTGGCTGCTCTTAATGCGAATAATAAATTGGCATTCAAATCTGAAAAACTAATTTTGACCCGATTTTTGAAAAATATTACAGTGTATACACTGTCAAAAATTTCAAAAATCGAGTCGAAATTTTATTTTCCAAAATTCCAAACTTTTGATACCATTTTAAAGTATGTAAATATGTAATAAGAATGAGATAGAAAATTTTGAAATCGGTTGAAAATTGTCTTAAAAATAGCTTGAGGAAAATCGGAACTTTGACCAAAATTATACAACTTTTCAAAAAATTTTCAAAAATCCCCAGCTTTGCAATATTCTAATATTAATATTAATATTAATATTTTAATTTTAATTTTAATTTTAATTTTAATTTTAATTTTAATTTTAATTTTAATTTTAATTTTAATTTTAATTTTAATTTTAATTTTAATTTTAATTTTAATTTTAATTTTAATTTTAATTTTAATTTTAATTTTAATTTTAATTTTAATTTTAATTTTAATTTTAATTTTAATTTTAATTTTAATTTTAATTTTAATTTTAATTTTAATTTTAATTTTAATTTTAATTTTAATTTTAATTTTAATTTTAATTTTAATTTTAATTTTAATTTTAATTTTAATTTTAATTTTAATTTTAATTTTAATTTTAATTTTAATTTTAATTTTAATTTTAATTTTAATTTTAATTTTAATTTTAATTTTAATTTTAATTTTAATTTTAATTTTAATTTTAATTTTAATTTTAATTTTAATTTTAATTTTAATTTTAATTTTAATTTTAATTTTAATTTTAAATTTTAATTTTAATTTTAATTTTAATTTTAATTTTAATTTTAATTTTAATTTTAATTTTAATTTTAATTTTAATTTTAATTTTAATTTTAATTTTAATTTTAATTTTTAGTTTTTGTTTTTATTTTATTTATTTTTTATTTTTAGTTTTTACTTTTAATTTTTAATTTTATATTTTATTTTAATTTTTTATTTTTTATTTTTTAGTTTTTATTATTTAGTTTTTATTTTTTTATTTTTAGTTTTTATTATTTAGTTTTTATTTTTAATTTTTAGTTTTTTTTTTTTAGTTTTTATTTTTAGTTTCTTTTTTAGGTTTTATTTTTTTATTTTTTTGTTTTTATTTTTTTATTTTTAGTTTTAATTTTTTATTAATAATAAAACTATGCCAAATGATGGCCAAAACTTAAAATAAAAATAAAAAATTAAAACTAAAAATAAAAAAATGAAAACTAAAAAATAAAACTAAATAAATAAAAAATGTCAAAAATTTAAAAAAACCAATCGAAATTTTATTTTTTAAAATTGCAAACTTTTGATATCATTTTAAAGTATGTAAACATGTAATAAGAATGAGATAGAAAATTTGGAAATCGGTTGAAAATTGTCTAAAGTATAGCTTGAGAAAAATCAGAATTTTGACATTGCAATATACTAAAGTTTTGATGGCATTTGAAAGTAGATAAAAATTCGATAAAAACTGCATCAAAACTTTGAAAATCGGTAGAAAATTGTCCTAAATACAGCCTTGGGAAAATTTCAATTTTGACCAACAATTTTTCAATAACTGTTCCAAAATTTATGCAAAAACCTCAACTTTGCAAACCTCTAACTATGCCAAATGTTGGCCGATTTCAAAAAGGCGTGTCTTTTTTGGCTGCTCTTAATGGGAATAATAAATTGGCATTCAAATCTGAAAAACTAATTTTGACCCGATTTTTGAAAAATATTACAGTGTATACACTGTCAAAAATTTCAAAAATCGAGTCGAAACTTTATTTTTCAAAATTCCAAACTTTTGATAGCATTTTAAAGTAGTATGTAAACATGTAATAAGAATGAGATAGAAAATTTTGAAATCGGTTGAAAATTGTCTAAAGTATAGCTTGAAAAAAATCAGAATTTTGACCAAAATTATACAACTTTTCAAAAAATTTTCAAAAATCCCCAGCATTGCAATATACTAAAGTTTTGATGGCATTTGAAAGTAGATAAAAATTCGATAAAAACTGCATCAAAACTTTGAAAATCGGTAGAAAATTGTCCTAAATACAGCCTTGGGAAAATTTCAATTTTGACCAACAATTTTTCAATAACTGTTCCAAAATTTATGCAAAAACCTCAACTTTGCAAACCTCTAACTATGCCAAATGTTGGCCGATTTCAAAAAGGCGTGTCTTTTTTGGCTGCTCTTAATGGGAATAATAAATTGGCATTCCAATCTGAAAAACTAATTTTGACCCGATTTTTGAAAAATATTACAATATGCACTGTCAAAATATGCACTGTCAAAAATTTCAAAAAACCAATCGAAATTTTATTTTCCAAAATTCCAAACTTTTGAATGCATTTTAAAGTATGTAAACATGTTATAAGAATGAGATAGAAAATTTTGAAATCGGTTGAAAATTGTCTTAAATATAGCTTGAGGAAAATCAGAATTTTGACCAAAATTATACAACTTTTCAAAAAATTTTCAAAAATCCCCAGCTTTGCAATATTCTAAAGTTTTTATGGCATTTGAAAGTAGATAAAAATTCGATAAAAACTGCATCAAAACTTTGAAAATCGGTAGAAAATTGTCCTAAATACAGCCTTGGGAAAATTTCAATTTTGACCAACAATTTTTCAATAACTGTTCCAAAATTTATGCAAAAACCTCAACTTTGCACACCTCTAACTATGCCAAATGTTGGCCGATTTCTTTTTTTGGCTGCACTTAATGCGAATAATAAATTGGCATTCAAATCTGAAAAACTAATTTTGACCCGATTTTTGAAAAGTATTACAGTGTATACACTGTCAAAACGATGTCAGCTGCTGCATTAACTTTAAACAGATGAAATTCCTTTAAGAATATACTAAAATTGGAATAACTTAAATGAGCTACCTGTTAATGTTTGACCAAATATGGATTTTGAAATAACTAATTTCATTTAATACTAAAATACTTTTAAACAACATAAAGATTATGTGGGCAGACTAAATCCTAGCTAAGAGAACAGTTTGTCTTCATTTAGCTTGTCGTATGTTAGCTTAAAATGGCGAAATAATGGAGAATTCGTTTTGTCGGAACATGGGGATTTGCTCTAGAATTGGTTTTTGCAGCCAACCATGCAATCCATTCATATCGTAAAAGGCAAAATGCAACTATGCTTAAAGCGCCGCAAAACTATGTCCAACTTTTGGGTGGATGAACTGGGATGGCTGCCGAAGACCACGATATACGCAGTCGTTTCCGTCGCTTTAGCCTGTCACTCCCCGCCTCCTCAAATAGTCTCTCCGCTACGATGTCTGTTGGATGGAAAATGGTTGCTTGTAACTTAAAGCGATGGAAATTTTAATGCATCAATGTGCAATTTATGATTATTTCATGCCCATTTTAATTTGCCCAGTCAGCCAGTGGCACAGGCACTTTAAAATAGTTTTGTGGGTACGAATGATGGCGTAGTGGGGTGGGGAAAAAGCTTATTAATTCCACGCACGTTTTCCAAAAAGACAGAGACAAAGGGAAACAGAAAGCTACAGATACAAGGCAGTCGCTAATAAAACAAGAATGGAAAACATATAAATCAGTGTCCTTGGCACGTGTCGCTGGCGACGAAGTCGAAGGCATTTCCCCAGGTGCTGGGAAACCCCTGGGTCAACCTGAATGGTATCTTCTGTCCCTTCTTTCATTCTTTCCACTGTTTGTGCACTGTCACGTTGTAAATCTCGTGAGGGTAAACACAACGGAAGATGCTCCAGAAAACACGGCAACAGACGGCGATGACTGAGACGCGTGTTTAGCCATATACAATTCCGATTTCCACTCCTCAAGACAAAGCATCAAAAGGGATAAGGCACACCGATTGCCTTATAAATTAAAATATTTTAACGCAGTTAAGCAGATGCGACCCAAGAATAACCTAAGGCAACAAAATGAAGAGGAGACGTTTATTAAAAACTAAAAACATTTACGAAAAGCGTCACAAGTCGCTAATAAAAATGCCACTTAAAAAGCTTATATTCAAAACGTATTGAAATAATTTAAAATGTTAAATATTTTGTAACGTTTCTGTTAAACTATCTAATGAAAAATTCATTTCAAATTGAATTAATCAGAAATATTAAACTTAAAAGTATTTAATTTATTTACTTGACATTAAAATTATTCTGGCCATTTTATACTGCTCCGTTTTTAATAAATTTTTGAAACTTTTACAATAAAGACGAATAAACTTGGAATGAATTTGGTATTTAACTCTCTTTAGTTATTTTGGGTAAAGAGAAGAAATTTATTTTATTATTTAAACAAAGTAATTTATTTTTAATTAGTTTTTCACTAAATAATACAGACTTTTTTATTTCATTAACAAACGAAATGTCACACATATTTGTTACCCACTTTTTTACAAATATATATTTTTTTTTTTTGGAATTTGGTATTTGTATCAAAAGAATATACTTATACTAAATGAAAGTTATTTTCATTTGTGACAAGGTCTCTCTACATCGATTAATTACATTTGATTGCAATATATCGAACACCATTGAGACCATATTGGGGATAACTTTAATTGTTATTTGAATTACTTATAAATGCTTTTTGATAGCCAATATCTTGCTACTTCGTATCAGAAACTTTTCTATTTATATATATAATTTCCATTTCATAAAAATCAGCTTTCTATATACTATAACACACAACAACCAAGGGTATAGAATTTTCAGCGTGGATGAAATTATGGTGGCTTTTTGGATTTGCTGTTGTTGTTGTTGAAATTGAAATTTAATTCATTTGCATTTTAAGCGAATGATCTGCGGGGACTGAGGACACAGATGAATATTATTAATACGACCCGTAAGCCCCATAAATGCTTATGATGCCTCAATGCTGCTGCCTCTGTTGTAGTTGGTGTTGTTGTTGCATTTTTTATGGTTATGGCCTTTATTGTAATGACCATTAAAATTGGCATTGTTATGGCTCTTGTTGTCTGCCATGGGTTTGACCTACAAATTGAACGAGACAGAGAGATAGAGAACGAGAGTGAGACGGGAAAAAACAGGAGCAATGCTGGTGGACCAGAAGCAGCTGCAATGTCAGCGTAATAATTACAACATACACACACTTACACACACACACACACACACACACACACACACAATTTTGCAGTTGCATTTGCAAGAAGATTTTAAAATGCGGAAAAGTTGGGGGAAAAACCCGTTGCATACTTGCTGGGGTTAAAACCTGACAGACATTTGCACGTCGTCAGGCGTCGACACATTAAAATAAATGAGACTTTTGCCTTAAAGCAGCTTGGCAATGTTCTTGTTATTACAATTCTTGTTGCTGCGAAAAGCTGCAGAAGCATTTTCACGTTTCTTTCACAACGCCATGGAAAATTACACGCAAATTGCAATGTATAATGAAAAGTAAATTTTTACCCAGTCTTCCATCTTTTTCACTCACATTTGTGTGTGTCTGTGTGTTTTTTCCCCCAATTTTAAAGCATTAATTTTGGTAACCTTTCTGGCTGACCTCGTTGTCCTGTCGGAAACTTCTGTGCCTGCTTAATTACATTGTGAAAAGTCCAGTCGATGCAAATCAATGAGAATCCATTGTCTCCCAGTCTCGTTCTCGTTGGTTTTACTCTTACTTGGTTTTTAATGCTATTTAAATTGAACTTTTGTCTGCGGCTTATTGACAGTTGGAAAATGCATTAAACCGTTAAACAAGGTGTAATATGGCACAGAGACCTGCCACAGACCACAAAAGCAGACAGAATGGCAACAGGAGAGACGCCAGAAAATCAGATTTAACTAGTATTTCCATTTCAAAAGGGATTGAAAAGGAAGCAAAACAAAGAAAAGCAGTGAAATACCATTTGCTTAAATATATTCGAATCGGTTATAGAGTAAATACATAGGTAAATCAATTTAATATGATTAAAGATTCGATAAAGTTGATTATTGATCAGAGTTCCAAGCTTTGTTCGTTGATTTGATTTAACAGAAACTAACAAACTAATTAGTTTACGATTCAAATTATTAAAAAAACTACGTGTGGAGCTACCCAAGACGATAAATAGCTTTTAAGCCAAGTAATATCTTTTCTTCAAATGTCACGTATCTAAACGTATATTTATGCCACTCCCATTTATTTGTCTTGTCATATGCTAAAACTTTAGCTATCAAGAGTCATCAGTTTCTATATAGTTAGTTACTATGATTTACACAACATTAAAGTTTTCACGTAGCAGTATGCGTCTTCGTCTCTTGCCTCTTGCCACATACCACATGCACCGCAACCACCATCGTAACCGTTAACCCAATAAACCACTTTTAGAGGCAACATCAGCGTAGAGCCGATGAAGGGCAGGCGATTGTTGCCTCTGGCTTCAGTTTCACACCGTCAACAAGTGACAAACACACACAGGCGTAAATTTTGTTGGCGTCATGTCAAAGTTGTGTTGGCAGCATGCCACAAAAATTTACTCCAACAAGGAAAAAAAATAGCGAAAATTGCAATGTGCGAGAAACAACAGCGTCAGAGGTGATCATTTGCTCAACACCCTCTTCCATTCAGCCCGAGAAAGTAGACTATGAATTTTTATGGAAAATGTTTCTGTTATTTTTTTAATTTCCCTGTTCAAATGACAGATACGGCAAAAGCAGGCACGAAGACTGGCAGGCGGGCAGGCTGTACCACCTTTGTGACCCACAGCGAAATGTCAGCCACGCCCCTCCGGATATTTATGGGAAGAATTTTAAAATTAATGATGTGTGACGTGAAATTGTCGCAGCCAAGAAAAAATATGGCAAATTAAATTTGCCAGGCTAGAACAAAGGCGCGATGGCAAAAATGAAAATGATAAAGGTAAATACACTAGGAGAAATTAGTTCATCAAATCTCAAAGCAGCAACATTTTCAACAATTTTATTATACCTCAAAAGTTGGTCAAACTAATTGAATCTTCAAAGAATATATTAGCAACTAACAAAAATAATAATATAAGAAAGTCTTAATTTATTAGCCATTTAAATATTTCAGTTGATCTTGCGATGAATACTTTTAGAACTTGAAACAAGCCTCTCATCTAGATGCGAGATCAACTATTTAATTTAGTGTCATACTTACTAGCTTTCCAAATTTCGTTTAGATTTAGAACTACTCAAAAAATCTAAAATTTCTAGCGACTTTCGCCTTGTTTTTTCTCAGTTTGGTTCAAAAATTTAGCTGCGTTGGGCATGAAATTGGATTTCCCTTTGTTGAAGTAATCAATTTCATACAAATTTTATATAAAACTTCTTTGGAAAATTTTAAATTTAATTAGTTTGGCAAAAATGGAGAATAGACCAAAATCCGATGAGACCAAGGACAACTGCTGTTGTAGCCTGCCAATAGTAATACGTCAAAACGATGCCAGATTCATAGCATGCGATAGAAATCTCCGGGATTTGGATAAATGCTACAGTTGCATATCGCCCATTTGCCAGAAGCCCATTAAGATCTATGCGAATTCTCGTAATTATCTGGCCTGTGAGCAAATGTTACCACTTCCACGTGACTGCATACATTCCATGCCAAACCTGACGATCTGCGAGGGAAGAGCTCGATCAAGATCACAGCAAATGGCAAGAAAAACTCAATTTATTATAGATGATCAGTTGGTGAATTGCCTTGCACCGAAAAGTAAGCCGCTCAGTAAGGAGGAAATCATCAAGGCACCGCAAGAGAAGAAGTGCTCGTGTTGTGAGAGTGCTACGTGCCAGGATACAGAGAATTCCTTAAAGCCTGAGCCAGAATTAACAGAAAAGAGAACGAAAGCTATCAAGAAGGCGGTGCTAAAGGAGACGAATAGATATAGGCGAATGCATTGCGCGTGCCCCTTAAGAATGGATGATAAATTGTCTGCACATGCACAGGAATGGGCGGAAGTAGGTATCAAAAAATAAGAAAACAAACAATGACTTATTTATTTCTATGATTTTTCACAGCATTTGGCCTCTGATAATCTGTTAGAGACACGTCCCATTCCTATGTATGGTGAGAACATAATGTGCGCTCGCAAACCTCTCTTCTGTGTGGAACGCCTGATGAAACTGTGGTATCAGGAGAAGTACGATTATGACTTCGTGAGACCCAGCTTTAATCTCTACACTGGACACTTTACACAGATGGTTTGGTGGGAAACGCAACTTCTTGGCGTTGGAATGGCCTCAAAGTGAGTTTAAATTTAATTAAAATGTATATCTTAATAATCGTTTTTTATTCCAGTGATTATCGAATGTGGATCGTGTGCAATTACCATCCAGCTGGAAATATACGAGGGCATTTCAAGGAGAATGTTTTACCACGAAAAATGCTGCTTTCAGATTCGGATATCGAATCGGATAAACTTAATAAATCAAATGAAACCAAATGTCCTGTTGAGCAAAGAGAACCCTGTGAGAAAACTGGGGATTACAAGAGAGCTAGGGAAGGTAGCTCCGATAAATCCAAAGCTGTATCAGCATAGTCTATCGTTTTTTATGTCAACACTACATAAATAAAACTCCATCCATTCTGAACCTGTTCTTATTTATTTTGTCTTTCTTTGATGGTTATTCTTTTAGTTTTCTTGGCACATTTTCTTTAAAGTGACCCAACACATTGCCAGGAGGATTGTAATTGCAAACCACCCAAGTTCTATCAGCTCTATGGGAGGGTAAAGATTCAACATTGCCAAATTAAACGAAAGATCTAGCTCACCTTCTGGCCACACCGGAACCCATTTCCCTGACCGCCTTCCAAATCAGTTGCGTAAAATGTCCCGAAGTGGGGGTAAAGTCGGATTTATCAAAATTATAACTATGAATTTCGCGGTACCACATTTCCACTGGCAAATCTCCGGTAACATCCATGCCACCGGATAGAAATATATTCTCACCGTATTTGGGATTTGGTCGATGTTCCATAGCGTTTTTATCACGAAGATGCTGCGAGTTCATGTATGAGATGGCCAATAAAAGGATTTAGTTTAGTTGATACTTACATTGGCCCAATCTTGGGCTAACTTATTCAGTTCATTGTTGATCTTCAATGGTGGACAACCATGCATGGCCCGAAATTTATTGGTGGCCACGAACACCTCTTGAAGAAACAGTTCATTATTGGCCTTGGTATCCTGACCACGGGGTCCGGGTGTACGCTCATGCGTTTTTGGTATTGGTGGCGGTTTCCTGGACATCGGTGCGGCAGCGGTATTTGAGGGAGGGTCAGAGAGGGAGAAGAGGCAAAGCCCAGGTCCAGAAATCCGAAATGTGTGATTATAAAATGGAAATAAATTTCATATTACACTTTTTCTTTTGACATCTGTGTAAAATATACTGAGAAAGCAAAGGTGGTTGTAAATGTTTAGGAATATTTTAATTCAAGTGTTTGGAAATCCCATATCTGTCAGTCTTTAGAGAGCACTAACCCATATCATAAACTACCTTTAGAAGATAATCTTTCAGAAATGTCATAGAGTGAGTTGTCTCCTCTGTTGATTCCCATGCGTCAGTTTAATCTGTGCCTAGAGCAATGACATCAATGCCCGTTCATTTGCATTTGCACAACTGATTAAAGATTCACACTTTCGCCCCTTCCAAAGTACACACTTATACAACCACACTCAAACTCACACCCACACCCACACACACACATTGATGCACACACTCACCCTCACACACATAAATTATTCAATCCGCCGAGTGTTTCGCCATCAAAATTTGCACGGCGACAAGCGAAGCGTCTCTAATGGCTGCGGGCAGCCATCTCGCTCTAACATGAAGGTTTCTCTGTTGTACTTTAGCTCACTTCCACATTCATATGAACTGCCTCAGACAAGTTCAATCGGCAATTAATGCCACACATCTGGGTCTTTGCCAGAGATATGTTAACTCATTAATAACCAGGCCAATGGCAATGGTTAAAAAAAAACCTTCATACATCACTCATACGTCATGTTGGTTAATCCATTCATCAAGAGCGTAAAGGATACTCGGCCTGGCCTCTGACAGGCCTTCACTTTGAGGTTGTTAACTGTCTAATCTATGCAAGATGTTGAGCATTCCCTTTCCCTTGCCTTGGGTTTTGTGGTATCAATCACAATGTTAATCTCAGATTATGTCTTAGTTTGAAGTTGGGTGTGGGTATTCACAGATGAAGGGGTAAAATCGATACATTATTATTATCTTCATAGAGTGGGCAAATGTTTAAGTTACTCTGCCATCGACATTGTTTAATTTCTGTAATATTAAACACAGAGTTTATTTAACTCATGTCCAAAATTCAAAGATACTTCCTTCATGTTTGAAATTGGAAAGTGCAGGATTAAAAAAAGTTAAATATTTTGTAAATGTTCTAAAACTATAGCTGTTTGAATGGATTTTTTGTTGATTAAATATGATTTATTATATCTAGCCTAACCGTACCCTCGATAGCAATAATCAATAATCCATTTTGATTAAAGATGATAAACATTGTTTATTGATTTGTTAAATCATTAATGGGCAACTGTGTTATTGTCTTTTCGCTCTTTTAAGTATCTTTATTTAAAGATTCATTTATTCCAAGTCCGTTCCTTGCAATAAATTGAATCAAAAAAAAAAAAAAACATCCCATTGGTTATTAATAGATTCTAAATTTAAACGGATTACATAATGTCTAGGAGTTGTTGAATGACGTTAGAGAGGATGGTAATATATGAGAGCGGAAAATTACTGTTGTCTTTGCATGACATAATCATAAAATAATAGGTAAATTATGTAGTTTCTTAATGACTACCCAATGAGATTTCTCATTGCTATACATACATTAAACAAATTTTAAGTAGGAACCCAGCTTTGTACAGTGTATCCCCCTATTTCTATTTCATATTCATTATATTATAAAGAAACATCATTTAAATTTTTACCCTATACCATTCTGAAAGGATATTAGCAAGTCAGCTTGTAATGTTCGCACAGTAACTGCAATTTTTCAGGGTATAGAAACTGCAACATATTTTTTGCTAGATCCACCTCAGATGAGAATTACAGCATGTCTATTGTGTTTAACGTTTCCATTACGGAGCTTCAAATGTACATATGATGTACAATCACACACACACACAACACATTATCTTTTTATACCGATTCCATGGATTTAATGGGGTTTGCAAAAGTGGCCACAGTCAAAGCGTAAAACCGGAGCGGACACACGTTACTTTTCTGTGTCGATTTAATTAATTTCGCAAATTTGGTTTCGCTTATTTATGTATGTATTGGTATGGGCACACCTATACGCATATACACATATATATTCCTATATTGAGTATGTGGCCATTATACAATATATAATATATAAACATATATATGTACATATATACGGTCAAACATTTCGAATGCTGCGTGTTTTAATGACAACCACAGCATCTGCTGCCGGATGCGCTCGATTGCACATGCCGGGATTCAGTATTCGAGAATGCACATTGAAATTGGCATTAAAAATGAGCAACAATTAAAAGCGGCAAAACAATGGTGAAAAAAATGGTGAACAATTTTTAACATGAATTTTGTTAGTGAATTTATTTAGAACGAGAAAATTAAACAAATTACAACAACGAAATTAAGTTGTTGAGTATCACAAATGAATCATGAAATTTACGTAATTTTTTGATTTATTTAATATAAATGTTTATGTAAAAAATGCCAATGATATTTGCTGATATCCAAAAGACAACTAAACTCATTGAGCAATCGGTTTGGTATGATCAACTGGTAGAAACATATATTCATTTATTTCCTTTCGACTAAATGAATATGTTCTTTCGTCCTATTTTGAAACCTTCTCTTTGGTAATCATATTTCCCATCTTGCTACTTTTGCTCCTTCGTCAGTCATAGAAATTCCCTTAAAAGCAATTTGTAAATTCATTCTCTCATATTTTTTCGTATGTGTAGACAAAAAGCTTTTAAAATGCACGTACGCACTTTTAACAATCACTTTTGAAGTGCTTGATGGCTGAGAACGCGAGAACTTTTCGACCAAGTTTATTGCATCAGAGCTCAAAGCCAATAAAAATGAGGCCAGCAGACAGAGACTCAGTCAGCCAGTCAGGCAGCCAGCCATCCAGCCATCCAGCCTGGCAGGAAGGCAGTCAGCCAGCCAGCCATTTAGCCCGAAGGGCTCCGATCTCCATCAAAAGCTGACGCTGAGCTAACCCGCTCAATTGAATAGACAAAGAGGGGCACTCAGCTACACCGTCAACCCCCGTCCCACATTCCACATACCGCATACCCATGCCCACAAGCCTTTCCAACCAAAGTGCGAGAGGGGGGCGGGCACTTTCACAGGCGAACAGAAATCGACAGGCGGAACATGGCGAAAAGATTGGGCGTTTGGGTGAGCGCTTTGGTATGGGTTAGGGGCCATTTCGATGGCAGGTGCCACAGTTGGTAATCCACTTTTTTTCGCGTTCTCGGCTGCATTCTCGTTTGAGCCGCAACCATTTTTGCATTGGCTTTTATGGCCAAAATGTTAGGGAAAGAGAAGCAGGCAGGATTGTTGCCAAAAATATGGTTGCCTAAGAGCAAAAGCAATTTTCATGCAACAAAAAAATAGAAGCAGGCAGCCAAATGTTGAACGTAGCGAATTTTTAATACACTATATTGATCAGTCTTAAGGATGCTATTCGTTATACTTTTTGTGTAAAAAAAGAAACTCGTTATGTTTTATTAAAGGAAGTGCTAAAAATATTCAAAAAACTCGACTATCAGATTTTCTTCTATTCTTTTGTAAATTTGTAAATTGTGGTTTTTATAGATAATAAACAAGTTTGTACATTTTCACATTTCAAACTTGTATTTTAAGCTACCCGAGCCTTTTGTTAGAGTATGGAAATCTGGTTCCGTTCTATGGAAATTGGACTAGTCACATACGAATAAATTCTAGTATGTCGCTTTTGTTGTTATTGAAGAGTTAAGTTGCTTTCGATAGTCGAAATATGTATATATATATACAACCTTCAACTATTTTTTGGCCAGAGGTATTTTTTTCGTTTCTAACCATAAACCGATTTGGTAGCAAAATTTTATGTCGTTTAGGTGGAAAAATTTCCATTTGACTGCACTCAGCTTTGCCGGGGATCGTGGAGTGCAAGGGAGAATAAAAATCTAGAGATTTGTTAGTGCAGTTTACCGTTAATTGACATTTGCATCACGTCAGAGTTGGCAAAGATGAGAAGAGCAAAAAACACAAGGGGGAAATAAGCATTAACAAAAAGCGCACTAATTGAATTTCGAGAAAGCGGAAAAGCTTTTCATTTGCAGTTTCTCATCCTCTTGGCATCCGCTATTAGTAATTTGATTTCAAAGTTAATAGTGAAAGAGATAATTATTTAAAGAATACTTATGCAAAAATTTACAATTGAATTGCTGCAGAATTTACATAGTAGGAACATTTGAAAAAGTTGCCCATCAAATGTGCATAATTCACTTTTTCCAATCGAATAAATCGCAGCAGGATTCACTTTTCGCATACGTTAAATAAATGACTAGAGCCATAAGCGGCTAGGGACCAGCCGCCACACCCCCATAAAAAAGGGGGGCAAAAAATACACGAAACCCAAAAAAAAAAAGAACGAAAAAAGAAACAATTGTCCAATTGTCCCCAGTTGGTGGCGCCATAAATCATGTCAATGCAAAGCAAATGCATTGAAAGTTACTCGACTTTTTTTTGTGGTAGATTTTAATACCCTTGCAAATGGTATTGAGCAATCGATCAGAAACCAAAAGGCCACTTATACTTATATATTCCTTCCATAGGTTCTTATTCACAAGAAAGAAAGGATTCATCTAGAACTGATAGGAGTGAAACTAATGTAAAGACATATAAGTATACTTGATATATATATAAAAAGTTACAAACAATATGTAATTAATATATGGGAAAAAGGTAGAGAACTGCATTTCGGTTCGCCGAAGTTAGCTTCCGGAATTTTTACTCTTGACATTTTGCATTGCGTTGACAACCCTGCATTAATCATACGCCCCGTGAAATGCACTCGTGTGTGCCATGTGTGGGAGTGGGCTTAAATTCGAAAATTATTCTTTAATTGCCAGGAGCATCCAGAAGAAATTTCTTGACATTCATTGAAACAATAAACAAATTCTAACAGACTAGAGAGAGGAGAGAGAGAGAGAGAGAGAGAGAGAGAGAGAGAGAGAGAGAGAGAGAGAGAGAGAGAGGGGTGGAGTCTTCTCTGATAATAGAAAGTAATGCTGGCAAAATGAAATAACAACATGAGTCTCACGTACAATGTGCATAAATATTTTAATTTTGTTGAAATTCTGTTGATAGTTTTATGGAGTCAACATTTGCAGTTGAAAGCATTCAGACAGAGAACGAAATAGAGATGAAGGCGCAAGCGAGATAGAGATAGAGAGAGCCTTTCCTATACATATATCCTTAAGCTGAAGGCTCTGCAATTTCTTTATTTGGCTCAGCAGCTGCTGCTGTTTGTTTGTTCCTGCGAATGATAAATGCCTGTCTCATTTTTCAATTTATTTCACAATTTCCTGTAGCTAACTAAATATATAAATACTAACACCAACGAATCAAGTAAAGATTAAGATGAGTTTTCTGTATGGAATCATAGACGTGCTCAGAAGTTTTAGCCGGAATTAAATGTACAAGTAAGACTAATGATATCCTGATGCGACAATAATCAATTACATATAGTTAAGCTAAGAAAGGAATGCAAAACTAGTTTGTATTTATTGTGCTTTATAAGTAATTTTCATTACTTAGTTTCGTAGTTAACTTAATCACTTTATATTATATACTTATATTGATGAAAATGCTTAAACTTTTAGTAGTTTAGAAGTTCAGTTGATCATCTTTGTATTCAAAGTTTAAACTTTAATGTTATGATTGCAGCTTTAGATAGTTTTTAATTTTCTTAGCTTTCTCTCTCCTTTGGCAATTTCTCAAAGCATAATTCACAAAGGAGTTTTCATTCATGAAACGGAAAGCAAACAACTCCGAACAGGACATGCAGACTTAGCCGAGCAGAAAATGCTAGAAAAAAGCATATGTAAATACACATTTCTTTATACATTTACTTATATTTACTTACATACATATGTAAAGACATAAGAGTCTCCTCTACAAAGTAGTTTTTCCTCCCTCCTCTTCTCATTTTTCTTTTGAATGAATTTCTCCCATGTTACCCTCCATCCAGTTCGTCAACTCTTTTTTGGCAAGTAAAATTTCGATTACCTTGTCTCCCCCCACACTATTTTCGCTCCCCTCTCCCCATTCTCTTTCCTCTTTGGCTCACCAAGTTGGTCTCCTTCATTTTGCCCTTTGCTGTTTGTTTGCTGTTTACTGCTTGTTGCACTCCATTGGGATGCAATTAAATACATCGCATGAGCGGACAAATAAAAGTAACTACAAGTAGGGAAAGACGGAAAGAAAAACATGGTGTATATGCAGTATATTTGCGTTTGGTTCACTTTGTGAGTTGAACAAGAGACCCTTTGCTTGCACTTAATTAAGAATCAAAATACAAACGAATGGGAGAGCAAAGTTATCGGGTTCCGGTTTTCTTTTTTTTCCTGCGGCAATGAGAATAAAATTCATCTTTAAGCTATATTCATTTTCGGTTGAGATAATTAACTGGAAGCTAGATAAATCTTCAGTCACATTGACAGACCAATTGGTTCAAGGATGTGGCTCATCGAATCAAGCCATAAATACGTATACTTCAGATCGTAAGGCGGGCATAATCATTGCATAAATCCCAATTGAAGTAGACACGGAAAGAGGGAAACTAAGAAGAAAAACGAAGAGTATAAGCCAAGTCCTGGCCTGGGCTCAGTTGCAGGGATAACAAACAGCAGAGGATGCCAGTTGCTTGCCTTAAAATCACAGACCCTTCAAATTGCATTTTAATAGAATTTATTGCGCCGAACCAACCCAAAAGCAGGACGAATAATTGCGCGCAACTGCAACACTTGACTTTACCCCATGTTGTTTGGAGCAATAAAATGCTATTTTCAAGGAGTCACGTTGATACGCCCAGCGAAAGCTGCACAAACCAAACAAAAAAAAAAAAAGGATACGATAACAATGCCAGGACTCCCGGCTTCGTTTCCAAGCTGTAACTTTGTTTAGCCAAGCGCATCAATTCCATGATTTTACAATTCAAAATGCGAATCCGTTGCCAGGACGAGTTGCACCAGTTCAAATTATTACTTGGCTGCTGGTCAAAAATGTTTTAAATTACAATTTGCTGAAAAAATCAAGTAGATAGTAGACGTATGTATATTTGTATGTGTATTTGTTGGCATCTACATATAATATATAACTTCTTTTACACAGCGGGGCAGAGCCGGAACGACCATCACTGGACCCCAAACAGGAAGCCATTTAGATGAGCTCTCCTGCTGCCTTGGGACAGGCAATAGTTTCCATTAAAATCAACAAGCAAATGGAAAATTGTTGCCTGTCTGCTGCTAGCAGCTGATAAACTTCACTTCCTGTTTTATTGCTGCCATTTCTTTCCCTCTTTTTTTATGTTAGATAGTACCCTCACTGCGTATGCGTAATATTTATCAATAAATGTTGAAATTTATGCTTGAAAAGTCGAAAGGCTATAAATATTCTAAACATTAGTCAACATTTTAATTGTTAGAGAAAAACCTTTTCCGCAATTGGTTATTTATGAGTGAATTTCAAAAATTTATGAATTATTATTAAAAAATGAAATAGAAACAAAAATATAAACAAAATCATGTGTAAAAATCTCCCAATTGAAGCACCTAAAATCGTGATGAATAGTTTTTCTCCTTAGAATTGCTTAAATCGTTTGATTTGTCAACATAAAATCATCGTGAATCGTTTATCAATATTGGAAGATACAACATTTTTAGGCATGAATTTCTTAACCCCTTTTTTTTGCTCATGACTTGTTGCCTTTTCTAGATTTTTAGTTTATTAATTTTTATTTTTATTAGTTTTAAGCTTACTACGATGACAAACAAATAAAAACTAAGAAACAAAATATTTCAATATAGTCTTCTTTTAGAATAAAAATGGCCGAGTTACTCAAGAGAGTTCGAAGCAGACATTTCACTTGGTGCAGGGCATAAACAAGTCGGCCTGACGACTTAATTACTTCAATTTATTAATGCATTGATGCCCAATCATATTAAATGCGTCGGAAAATGTCCTCACATCAAAAACTATATGTTGGCAGAGTGAGTTCGAATGATTTATAAATCGAATGGATGCCTTTTAAAAAACCTGACAGAAAGTCCTTGCGGTGCCAGTGTGACAATTAAATGGATTAACCTTATACAAAATACGAGCTTAACAAAAATGAAAAACTAAAGAAAACCGCAAAGAAAAACGCAATCCAATTTAATTAATGTGAAAATAATTTCGCGTTAAGTAAAGAGAAAGAGCAAAAAAAAAGAAAGCTTAAAATAGTTGAAATTCCCATTAGTCGGGGCAGGAAAAGAAACAAGACCAGGCACAGGGCCAAGGGATCATCATCAACCAAAATGGTCATCGTGTTGACCACAGCATTGTGTGGTGGTCACGTCATGACTTTTTGGCTTCTGCTCCTGCCTTTTGTGGTCATAATTTAAGCACAAAAAAAAGCCTAAGAAGAATGAAAAAACGAGCTACCGAAAGTGAACAAAGAGAGAAGGGAATTTTTTTTTTTTGCTGAACTAGCAAAGTTTTCCGATTTTCGCTTTATATATTTTTTTTGTTTGCTCTTTAAATTCTCACTTGAGGAATGCCGAGATACAAGTAAGTTGCTCCGGTTTTTTGACAAACATTTAAAAATTCATTAAGAGTTTTAATTAAAATTCCCACTTAACGTTCACTGACTTTACAAAGGAAGGAGCAAGCTAGAAAACTGCCACGGAAATCCGTTTGTCCAAAAGGTTTTCTCTTTTCTTTTTCATTCCACATTTTTTTTTTTTTCGGAAGTCATTGCCCCCTTGCAGTCATAATTCAGGCAAAAAAAGGATGTCACAAAAAAAACAAACAAACCAAAAAAAACACGTTTACCATGGCGACAGCTTCCATATGTGGCCTAGAGGACGCGCCAATGCCGTGGGCACTTTACATGCATGACTACGTGTCCTTTTAATATCCTGTATATGTATGTACACTGGCTGCCGTTTCAAAACTTCCGCTGGCAAATAAATAAAATGAAAAATATACACAGCACTCGGTATTTTTTTGCACATATTTCTCATTTGACTCGAAATGAACTATGGGAATTCAGCTAAGTACAAAATGTACCTAAAATGGAATGTTGAGAGAGTTTTTCATTTTCACGAAAATAAAAAAATACAGTAAAAAAATATGTTTCAAGTAACTTGCGCCGATCCGTCGATACTTTACCATTCCGGGTTATCCTTAAGAAGCAGTAATAAATTTAAGCTTAAAATGCGCCATGTTTACTTTCATCTCGAGATACTTAACAATGATTTTCCAAACTAAACTTATTAAGGATCGTTTCTAGAGTGATTTTACAATAATTATTTCGAGTGTTCTTAAACTGGAGAGTATGTGAAATATAAATTGATATAACACAATATTGTATAAAAATGTTAAGCATCATTTGTATTGATAATAAAATTTTTGCGCAAATTTTAAATAAAACTATTTGGCATTCAACTTTTTTCTCGAATTTCGTCTACGCTTTTTAAATGCAATTCAATTTTTCCCACATTTATGCGGATAACAAAAGGAGATAGGAAAACTTTATTCGATTGATGTTTAGGGAGTAGCATGTTAACCAGCAGGATAATGCGCAGGTGTTGGCAGGATATAAATTCAAATTTGTTACAAAACTTGTTTCCCACCAATAGCAACAACAACAGCAAAAAAGGTGAAATTAAAAAATTGTTGCTGCTTGTGAAATTTGCAAGAGCCATTTGGCTGGGAGATTCTGCAGGACAATTCGCCACCCAAATTAAGGATTTGTCCTGTTGCCATTTGCTTTTCACTTCATCTGCACGTGTGTATGTGTATGTATGTATGGCTGTATGTATGTGAGTGTGTGCTTGGACATGTCCTTCATACATACATAGTTGTATGAATATTCGTGTTCCAGTTGCTCGTTTATTTGCTCGCATTACAATTACCAAAGGACCAAGAGGACCTCACTCCTGTTTGTCTGTGTGTACACGTACGCAATTTGTTTGAACACCTACCAAGTCAGGTGCGTGTGTGTGTGATATGTATGAGTGTGTGTGTGTGTGTTTGTACAAAATAGATAGAGATAGCGACAGTGTTAGTTTGTCCTATTACACAAACAAATTAATTTCAACCAGACACTAAAAATGTTTAGAACATTTGGCAATGTTTGTAATTGAATATTGTTGAACCGGCTAAAGAGGAGCACACAATATGTATGTAGGTGAGTGGCGCAGGGATAAATAATACAAGTGGGAAAAAATATAACATTGTAGAGGAATAGGTCACATTATGCAAAACTAATTATAATTATAGAATGATATTATCAACGGTATTGCAAACTAATCAGGCCAGAATGTCACAAGAATTATTACAAAGTTCGATTTTCATGCAGAAATCGATGGCCCTTTCAGCTAAATATTGTATAAATTTGGTGTTAATACTCTGCAAAAATGGGATAATACCAAACGAAAGCATAATAGTGAATAAGAGGACTCGATCTACATATAATAGATCTGTGTTGTTAAAGCCATAAGCTAATGTATCTTGAGGACTACACAACGTTATTAACATCTTTATTTCTAACGAATTATTAAACCAATTCGTTTCGATATTGCGCAGTCAAAAAACACGATATTAATTCTTATGTACTATAAGCTAAACATATCTAATATCAAGGCTTACTGATATTGAAAAGATTGCCAGAATTATTGCGAGTCCATATATCGAAATATTTTTATAGTTCTTTATATACAACTTTTGAAATGGAATTTATCTAAAAAACTTAAACATTTTATAAAATAAACTGCCTAGTAAATAAAAGTATATATATTCTTATATTATTCTAAAGAAGAAAACAGACTTCAAAGGTGGCGTTTTTTTTGTCTAGTGGAAGAATATCATAGACACTTATAATCGATATTCAAAAGTCCTCATGAACTTTCAAATTCTCATTATGAAAAAATGGATTGATGATTTCCTGACTAATTATGAATTCTAGTAAAACAATGACGCCAATTTAAAAGGGATATGATCCTTCATCTTGAATAGCCCATTTTTTATTAAATAAATTAAAATATTTGATATCTGATTCGCAAATAGGTCTTGCCTTTGGGGTTATCCTGATAGACTATGTATAATAAGTCTTAAAGAACTGATTGACTTTTGAGTAATCTTGTAAAATTTTAATTAGATAAAATGAAAACGGATTTTGAGGTTTTCGCTTAATCATTCAGAAACATTTTTGCTAAAGGCTATTCATACTTACATTACCAGTCTGAAATTAAATGGAAAATACAATGAAATTTGCTCCAAGGCATAGGCTTTGTTCTGTGTTTGGTGTTTTCCATATCGCCATTGGATCTCTCTCTCCTGTCCCATCTCTCTTTCAATTGTCCTGTGGTGCATATAAAGTAAAACCTCCTGTTGGTGGGTGTGGTATGGTCCAGCCATGACCCGGAATCAATTTCTATTGTTCAAATGCAATATTAATCAACAACAATAGAGGGGCAAAGAGAGAGGGGAATGTACATAACAATGCACACATGTGAAACTCAAAATTTTTTGCAGTCATTTTTTGTGTACACGTTGTTGTCCTGTCATTGCAACAAACATATCCAGGAGTATTTTTCATTAGTGGAATTTACGTTAATTACAACCGACGGAAAGCGGAGAGAGCCCATGGATCGAGGTCGGGCCGTGTCGATAAAGTGCCCATTTTAATTTTCGGTCGAATGAAAACTCTACAAGGTTGGCCATGGGAATGCGAAGGGGATGGAGGATGACGATGTGTTCTGGTTCTGGTTCGGGTTCTGATGCGATGCAGCTGTTGTTGGATTTCGATTTCGTTTTCGCTTTTGTTTGGTGCTTGGTTCGATTTTCTGCCATCTCTGACCTATAAATCATCTAATGGCCATCCGACCGGCTCCCTCGTCCTTCTCATCCCCATCCTGGTCATGCTCCCAGCTCCAGCGTAGTACATGTGTCAATATTTGTGTGAAATGCGGCCGCAGTCTCACCGACACAAACACTCTTCTCCATCGAACTATATGGTATAGTTTGCGGGGGGTTTTTTTCAGAGGGTTGTGGTGGGGATTTTCGTTTTGTCGAATTTGTGTTTGTTTGTTGTTTGTGTGTACATATGTGTGTGTGTGTGTGTGTAGAAGAGACATGCTTTTAGTTGTTTAAATTTAAGTTGCAAGAGACTCCAAAAAAAGGGAAAAGAAACATTGGTCCTAAACCAAATGCATTCGATGCATATTTTAACAATTTCCGTTTCCTTGTTTTTTCTTTTGGACCCCAACTTTACTTTTTTTTTTTTTGTTTTTTGAGGATTCTCTTATTTGGATGTCTTTCTACTTAATTTCCGTTTTCTTCATCAGTTTCATTGCCTCCTCCTGTCCTCCTGTCCTTTGGCCCACTTGAGCGTAACTGAAACTCCGAGATGGACATCTGTTTTGCAGTTCATTTGTTATGAAATTGAATTCATTTTGCTCCCATTGCCCATGTGTTCGAGTTGCATGTGGCATGCCGCATGAGAAATGAAATGGAATCGAAGGCAGTCGAGTGAGAAATTGGCAAAGAGTTAAAAGTGAAGATAGTTCGTTATTTCAAATGATTATATTTATGAAGAGGGAATGCAAGCACCTGCATGTAGGTGAAATGTAAATTCCAACAAAAAGGAAAAAAAGTTCTCAACCATTTTGGTTCTTACAGACATTTCGTTCCAAATAAAGGATCATGGAATTGTAAGATGGAGTGCTCTCTCCCTTTGTAAATGTAGTTTTTAGGCCTTCAACTTAAGTAATTAAAGCCTTACTTCAATTTTAAAACACTTTTCATAAGCCTTTCAAGGTCATTCTCAATGATAACAATATATTTTATTATTTTATAACAATTATTAGATCAAATTTGCATACATTTTGATCAATTTTATTGCCTACCCATTTCAGCTCACACCATTATCTTGATTTCGTGGACAAGGTGACAATTAAAAGGGCAAATAGAAACTGTTTCAAACTTTAAACTGAAAACCACACACCATGAGAATGAAAAACAAAAAGAACTCCATCCGCAAAAAGGCAAAACGAGAAAAATCTAAAAACATTTTAGCCGCAGGCTGCGGCAAGTCCCAAAATAGCCATAAATTTAAACGTTTTTAACAAGAAACAGACGGCAAATGGGAGAAATGAATGAAAAAGAAAAGGGAAAAGAAAAGAAAAAACCGAGTAGGAAATAAAAATACTAAGAAAGAATGAGGGAAGACCCAAGTAACGCCTGAGGAATTGGGCTTAATTTACTTTTCTACTCCCTTTCGCCTTTTGCTCTATCTCTTTTCTTTTCCTAGTAGACAACTCCTCCTTGCTATTTTATGCCACGCCCCCTCTCCAAGACTAATGACACTTTAAAAATTCATTTAATTTGCTCATAAAAACAATTGCATAAAAACTTAAGTTGAGTGTAATTAATTTGCAGTAGCAACAACAATTTTGATAGCAAGTTTAAACAATTTATTAATGTTCGGGGTTAATACAGAACAATTGGATGGAAATGAGGGCCGGATAGCAAAAAAAAAATGTGGGAAAATATATCGTTTTTAATATGCGAAAATACTTGTCATGTGACCATCCCACCCCGTATTTGTCCGGATGGAGGATGTTGCTGCAACTCGTATTGCTAAAGCGCGAACATTAAGTGGCAACATTGCATGACGCTGTTGTCTTTGGGGAGATAACGTGACATGGTAGGGAGGGATGAAGGGGGCAGCTGAAAGTGAGATGGAAGTTAATGCAGCTACATTAAAACAGGAAGTTGATACGTTTCCCCTTACAGTTAGATGAATTTTTTAATACCCTCTAAATACATATGCGATAATAACAAAAAATACAATAGATCGACTTCAAAAATCCTTTATGGAAACTGTGGAAAAAACGATCCGATTCAATTTTATGTAATGCAAAGTTCGAATTCCATTCGAATGGAGGACAAGCTAGTTATGGTGAAACCAAATGCTAAAATATATGGTCCTTAACAGAATCAAATGGAATTTGTACCAGAATAGTATTGACTTTTTTCCTTTAACCATATTGTTCCCATTAGTCTTTCAATCAGCTAAAAATTAAGCAATGATTTTGTTTCATTTTAGAAGTTTTATAAATAGTCTTCCTCAATTCATCCGATATAATTATCTATTTGTTAATATTTGGTCAAGCAAGAGCAAAAAAATTGTTCAGATTTTTTTTAATTTAGTTTTTGGGTCTTCGTGTACGATGTAACAAGCTGCAATATTTTGTGTTTTGTTAGGGTATAACCATAGCTCAACATCGTTATTATTATCCTGGCCACGCACGTATTCACGACACACACACACACACACACACACACACACACATACAAACTCGCTCTAAAAACTAAACAGAAAGTAAGACAGGGACTGTCGACAGAGGAGCGGCAGGCATTAAGCACGTCGGCAACATAAATATTTTAATTTTGCTAAAAATTTGTGCTGAAAAGTCGCTTTTTTGCATTAGGAAGTGCGAGGCATACACTCACAGGCGGAAATACATACACTCACACACACACAGACACACACACACATACACCAGCATAAACTAAACAAAATGGCGTCGACGAAAGGATGCGCAACGTGGCTGCTGCTGTTATTGTTGCTCTGGCATGGCGATGCTTGTAATGATAAACGCTGTTAGTGTTTTACTTTAATAGGCAAAATTATGTGCATTCACATACACATCCATACACAGCCACACACACACACGCACACATACATAGAGAACCCACACAAAAGACTTTGACTCAAACACGGCTCAAAGGCATAAATTATTGCGGTTAACTAGCCTGCCTAGTTGGAGCCGGAAAAACGCAGCAACCGGAGCTTAGAGCCGGTGCCGGTGCCGGTGCCGCAACCGGTGCCTGTGCCAAATTAAAATAGTGCCTGGTTTCTCCTCTCCCCATTTCCCCTTGCCTTTCGATGGACGACATACTAATATTGTTGTTGTCTTTGTTTGTTGACATAATAAGGCAAATAATAAAGGAGTGTGGGTAATATAAATTTACATTTTCTCCTCTCTTCTCATTACCCTATTCCTATCTGATTGTTTTTATCTACCGCTCTCTCTCTCTCTGCTCTGCTCTCTAAAATTTTTGACAATGAGCCAACTTAAATACGAAAGTTTTCAAGATTTATGTTGCAAATTTTCTTCTGGTAAACTTAAAAAAAAGAAGTGAATTTTAATTTCATTAAGTACTCTCCTGATAAATGTGAATAGTTTTGAGTAGTTTTGATTATGAAATTAATAAGAAAACCCAGGCAGTATTCAAATAAATTTCCAGATACCCTTTAGCAATCAATCATATTAAAAACGTGAAGTAGTATAATAGCCCCAATTGTATAGAATACTCTTAGTATATCGATATTCCTTAAACAAAAGTAATCCAAATTTTTCGATATCACCGAAAAAGATATCGATTAATAGAAGAAGGACTTATCTAATATAAAATTGATGTTTATCCATATGTATTGGGAATAAAAAGTATTTGTATTGACCCATTGACTATTGTTGGTTACTTTTTAAATTATATCGATGCTGATATACCCTTTTATTTACAATACATGGTATAACTATGCAGCTATTAATTAAATGCCATTGCAAATTGATTAACCAAAATCAATAACATTCCATTAATATTCATAACACACGTCAAGTACGTACATACCTTTCACATTAATATCATCATTCATGTTTTGGCCAAGGACCACTTTATAGTGCTTTTAGCCCGGATGAAAATTATTATATTGCGGTTTATTTGTGTGCAACTTAATTGCAATTAAATGCTGGGAAAAACCTTGTAAATATTTACAACAAATTTTCAAATTTCAAATGTTAATTGAAGTTTTTGGTTGTGCCCCTGGGACAGCAATTTACAATTTGTTGTGTGTTAAATTATATAAACATATTTATGTATGTACTTTGTTAACGACTGGGCCCAGTCACTCATCAGTCAAGAAGTAATGGTCACTTGGGTAATTTAAAGTTTTATAAAGTATCCGAAATATGGTAAATATGTGACCAGACATATGATTGACTCAATTAAAATTTTTTCCAAGACTAAGTTAGCTATTATGGCGTCAACTTTACTTGATAAATGGCCAACAATGCGTGGCCAACTGTTTGTCCCAGTTCGCAATTTTTGAAGCTAATTTACATAAAAAATTGTTGTCTCCCTTCTGCTGCTGTTTGGCATACCAAACTATTTTATAATGAGTTTCGAGTGGTTATAATCATAAAAATAATTTAATGTTGCTAATTTATGTTCTGTTTTTCGTTCTTGTTTATTAATGTTTGCTTAAATTTCGCATTATTTATGTATAACTGAAGCAACCGAGAACTCATTTGAAAAACCTCCAAAGGCGGATTTATGTGTAAACGATTTGATGAGCATTTAAAGTCAAATTGAAAACGGAATCAAATCAATTTAGTTTTGACCAAAAAAAAGAAATAACTCTTTGACTTTTGACATAAGTTGTCTAGATTGAAATGAATTGACAAATGCTTAGATTCAATATAAGTATGTAACACAAATCATATATATGTAGAGAGAGATGTGTACAGACAAATTCTATAGAAAACAATCCAGGGCAAGGCAGGGAAAAAACATCGCGTTGGAAAGTTGTAGCAACGATTTCGTGATACCCTACAGTAAGAACTGATCTATTGATGTAGCATTAACTGAAATTTGCATTGATGCTAGATTTTTTCATCAAAATTATTATAAGAAATATTAAATTAGAAGCAATAAACTTTGGCAAGTTCATGTTAATTTACCTGTCTTGCTTATAATCTCTAAAAACAATTGATTTTGTCCATTTCAACATAACTTTTGAACCGCTTAAGATACAGGGTAGAAATATAAAAACATCGAATTGTATGAGTTGCACTTGAGGAGCAACAGGAATAGCTCTTGCAATGTCTAGTCTGTGCCTGGCTGGGATGGTCTGGGTTAGCGTAGCCTTTAATGTCAGATGATGATGATGATGGGAAAGAAGCCTGTCTGCCAATCTGCACACATTTGAAGTCAAGTGTCTTGTGTAAGTGAGTGACATGTGCTAGGCATGTCAATAAACTTGCAAGTCCACTGTCGCAAGTAGCAAGTAAGGAGTGAGATTGATTGAGAGAAGGAACATCGAATTATTTGGTTTGGAAATGAATGAACGTATAAAATGCTAATTAATAAATTATTAATAAATTTATATAATTTATCGATTTTCAAAAATGCGTTTTTGTTTTTCCTCTTTTCTTCGATCTGTTCTCTGTAACCTTTAAGAAAAGTATTCAACATGCTTTAAACATTTAAATGTTTCTTTATTTTTTACTCAATTTTTTTTTCACCAACAATTTCCCTTTGGCAAAATCACATGAAATTAAAGAAAATAATGGGTTAAAAAACATTTTTGTAGCCACAGTGCGTATACGTCATGTTATTTTTGGCTTGTTTTTGTATTTTCTCTTTTTTTTAATGTTGATTTTGCTGTGCCCTTGGGTGCTTACTGTCTAGTTTTTGGGGCGTGGCAGCAGTTCATCCATAATATATACGATTTAGCAAAATTAATGAACCGAAAAATGGCGCCAAATTTAAATGCACATTATAATTAAGTACAAAGAGAAATGCAATTAATTAAATGCGTACTTTTTATTTGCAAAGTGTCGAGCATATAATTTGAAATGAATTTTACACTAAATAAGCTTGTCTTCATCTCTACCCCTTAGCAACTGCCATCTCCCTCCTCCCTATGCAATTGCTGTGCCACATTGCGTAAAGGCGAAACCTTGAAATGCACTTAAAATTCTTGCCCGTATTTTGACACGAATTTTTAAATTGTTTTACCATTGATGATGGATGTGGGGTGGGGGAGGGGGGCGGCTGACAGATACGGGTATGAGGCATCGAGTGTGTGGCAAATTGGCACATTGGTTGCACTTTGCATTCTGCAGTTTTCTAAACTAAACTAAATATCTTTTTGCCGCATTTGTTGGGGTTTGTATATGTTTCAAGCTGGTTTCATTCTGCGGCCTGGCCATTTATATGGCTGCCCCAGCAATAAGCACCCTTCGTACCTCCACCCTTCCACAATGCCCACAAACCAAATGTGGCCCACATAATGGCGATGACTCTTTGAGTTGTATCTTTGGTTTATGATATTTGTTTTTTTTCAAGAATGGGAATGTAGTGTAGTGGAAAATGTAACTACGTAGATATTATCAGTGCTTCTGCAAATGAATGTTGATTTATGTTTATGCTCTATCTCTCTTTTTGGTTCTTAACTGGGTTATTAGGTTGCCAGAGGCACCCAAATTGAATTATGGCTCATTGGAAATTGCACAAGAACGTTTAAATTATTGTCATTAAAGATCTGTGTACATTAATCGCAGGATGCTCTTTGGAATATTAATTTATGCTCCTATTTTTTTTTTTATTCCATTATATAATTTATAGACTGACTTAAACATTTTTCTACATTGGTTTCCATATTATTGGAAGTTAAATTAGGTAGATTATTGTCAATACGGCAAAGACTTGCAGGAGATTTGCAGATCAGCTCATTGAAAAATGCCTACAACCGATTTCAATATTTTTATACCATGCATCCAAAGGATGAAATGGTATATTAAAGTCGCCAAAATGTATGTAACAGGGAGAAGGAAGCTTTTCCGACCCTATAAAGTATATATATTCTTGATCAGCATGAGAAGAGAAATTGATAGAGCCATGTCCGTCTGTCCGTCTGTCCGTCCGTCCGTCTGTCCGTCCGTCCGTAAGAGTGCAGAGATCTCAGCAACTATAAATGATAGAGCTACCAAATTTAGAATGTGGACTCGTGTAGTATAGACGCTGACCAAGTTTATGTTTTTTTTTTGCCACGCCCCCTTCCGCCTCCGGAATTTAATAAAAAGTGATTTTCTTCCGTAATATTTATCGTATCGTAATTTAATTTGGCACACTCATAGATCTAATGAACATCTATCATTCCACCAAATTTTTTTTGCCACGCCCCCTTCCGCCTCCGGAATTTAATAAAAAGTGATTTCCTCCCGCAATATTTGTCGTATCGGAATTTAATTTGGCACACTCATACATGTTATGGTTATCTATCATTCCACCAAGTTTCATAAAAATCGAAATAAAAATGGACGAGTTATACATAGAAACGCTTTTCCCACAAAGCGGTGCAAGGGCGGATATGGCCGGTGGAGCGCTAAAGTGCACACACATAAGAGTGAGCGAGATAGCATAATTAAATTGGGCATACGAAAGAAATTTAATATATGAATTTGGTTTTATAAACTCAATGTAGTTTTTTTCCCCCTGATGCATGGTATATCCAAGTCGGCCCGGCGACTTACTTACTTTATTTGTAAATAAGATTAGATGCGATATTTGTGAGTCTATCGAATATTTGATAGCTTGAATAGAAAATTATTTAATTCGGTGTTATGGGATTGTTTTTAATTATAAAGTATGGCTAATTTAAAGGCTTTACGTTAAATTTAAGGTTTGGAATTTATTGTTTGACTTTAGAATAAGTATTCGATGAAAATGAAATACAAAATGGACAAAATCTATTGAACAAATAAAAGTTCGTGTAAATATTTGTAGTCTGCTATCCTAGACCGATTTCCCCCATGGGCTTACTTACACACACACAATCAATCGTCAGCTTAAGTTGCAAATACATACACGTAATCCATTTTTTTTTTCTGTTGTGGTACGCACTTTTGTTACTTTGTTTTTGCCGGCGAAAAGAATTCACAGAAATAAAAATCTCGCCCAATATCCTTACTCATATATATAAGATAAACAAACCGGCAAAAAGGACTAGCACACACACAGATAATAAGCTGTTGGCAGTGTGTGTGTGTGTGTGGGGGGTAATTTAGGAGAGTTCTCCTAGCTTAACGCAAACTCACCAAATTTCCCTTCAAAGAGAGTCAAAGTGGGAAATTTTATGCCTTTTGGGTATCTTGAAAATTAAAAGAACAAATGATAGTCAAAATTAGTGAGTATGAGGTCTGATCCTCTCTTTGTCATTTATACTCCCAGATTTAGGAAAATCTTACAAACTAAAAGAATAACACTGTATCTGATTCTGATTTTCAACTCTTCAGATCTGATTTATCTTTGAGAAATTATTAATGGAGATGTGTATTGCATGAAAGTTTATATATACAATAAATTATTCGAAATGCAAAAACTGATTAATTTTTCAATAAATAGAAGGTTCCAAGCAGTTAAAAAATTGGAAAATGTAGTTCAAGTTACAAAGACAAATAAGTTATTAAATTTAAAGCCAACAGACAATTATCTCTAGTAAATTAAAAAATGAAAATAGAAATTCTGAAAGAAAACGAAGAAATAACCGCAAGACTTTTTGGAGAACCACAAAATGTTCTCCATTTCATTCATCTAACCCCAGGCCAAAATGGGAGTACTCATTAATCCGTCAGAAATCGACATCATTTGAGAATCAAGAGCTCAACGTTTAAGCCGATTATTTGGTGCCCTAAGCTTTATGGCCAAGGTGTTTGACAACGTCTAATGCGCACGACACCGCATCCATGGGTATAACAATAACAATTAAACTGTAAACTGGGCTAAAAAGAAACAATAACAAGGTGTCGATGTCTTGGCAAAGGTTTTGCGTTGTGTAGCCTTCCCTTGCCTCAGGTCTTATGCCCCATGCCTCATGCCACATCTAATGCCCTAGAGATGGCTACTTGAGTCTCGGTCTGGAGAGTTCATTAAGCTTATGTAAGTTAATTAAAACGCAAACAAGCAAAATGGCAAATGATCAAAGTGCCAAAGACAGCGAACGGCAAAGGTGAATTGAGATTGGGAACGGTGTGCACAAGAGGAGTAGGGGGAGGGGGGGCATAATGGCAAATCACTTTACACAGTAAATACGCAGAATACAGCACAACACACACACACACACACACACACACACACACACAGACCAATTCCATTCCCATCCGCCACTGACAGAGCCTGACACACTACAACTTCCACTTTACCTCTTGTCCCCACGTTAACTGCAACATGTGTCAATTGGGTTTTTGGTGTGGAGCAGGAGCGGTCCCTGGTAGCCTGCTTGTGAACCTGCGGCTGCGGTTGAAGTGCTAGCATTGTAATGGACACAAGGGAACTGAATGTGCCAGCGAATGAGACACAACCGCACATACAACACCACAACACAGACCTCATTGACTTTGCCTGCCAAATTTATTGAAGTCCATCAATTCTAAAGCTCTTTAGGATTAGTCCGCCAAAATGAGTGGCGCCAACAACATGGTGAGAAATTGCCTGACGAAAATGTCAAATGTTATGTAAAACAGGTAATAAAACGATTGCCGAGGTATTAAAATGCAACAAGTCTTAACCAAAGCTTAACCAAAAAAAGTGTTTGCTCGATATAAATTGCGTAGATTCTTCGCTCAGTGTAAGGCTGACAGTTGGTTCAAATTTATAGCTGCTCTCTCTCTATCTATCTCTCTCTCTCTGGCAATCAGCATTTGAATGTCACATTGCAATTGCCTAAGCCTACTTCAAGGATAATTGAAGCTGCGTCCTGTGTTGTACCCGTTTCCCTTTTCCCTCCTCCTCCATCTCCCCGCTATCCACTTCATTGAAAATTTCCCCTGTTCGCTTTTAGGTGTAATTAAAAAAACAAACTATGCAAATTTACTTGAGCAAAAACTTTGCCAGTGTCCCTGGCAGTCAGCCACCTAACTCTACTTCTTTCTCTGCAATTCCCCCACCCCCCCCCCCCACTCACAGCAGGGGGGTCGAAGCACCTTTTGTGTGTGTGTGTGGCATAGTTTTTGGGCGCTACACAATTGTTGACTCTTGCATAAATTATAATTATTAAGTGCAGCGGCAAGAAAATACAATTTATTTTCTTTTTCGTTTTTCCTTTTTGGGGGCTCTATGGGATTGTTGTTCTTGCTGATGTTGCAGCAATTTGGCTTAGTACCCCCCGCATCCAACCCCCTCCCCCAAGGTATGCAACATTTTAATGCAGTCGGCAACGATGCGTATACGGAACATAAAAACAAACATTACATGGAATATACTAATACAATGGAAAAGTCAGTCGTCCCTGCAATGCGTGTGCTCCCATTTCTCTTCACAGTTTTCTAGGACTTTCCCACTTATTTGTATAATCGATGTTGCCATGCCCACTTTTAACCTTTTGGTGCCAGACTTTAAGGTGAGTTAAGTGCAACCTGATTTGAATGTCAGCCACCAAAAATGAAGCCATTTTGGGTTTATTATTATTTAAGTTTCTCTGGCAAAGAAATATAATTTCCCTCTTCCTGCAATTTTCTTTAACATGGTTTTAACTTAAGGCCATTTTCATCTCGTCCGTCACACCTACACAGAAGTAACATAAATTAAAATGTCATTAAGTTCTGTTCTTGCCACAACGTTTTTCGCTTACACAATACATTGAAACGTATTTTGTTTTTGCGGCTTCTTTCGTCTGCCATTCGCAAAGTTGAGCAACAAATTTAGCAACTCATTTTTATAATTGAGATATATACAAAATATTTAACTCAAAACCCATTAGCAACAGCAATAACAACAACAACAACAACTAAAGCAATTGGTGTGTGGCGTAAAGTTTTCTCTAGTGGAAATATACTTGATAATTTTTTCCTGCAGTTCTAAATTCATTTAAATCATAGACAGGAAAACTAAGGAAAAACCAATTCAATTTTCATTTTCCTTTCCTAGCAATTGAATTTCTATTCTTAGCCTGAAGGAGATTAATGATTTTATGGGAGCTTAATTTGGGGGGTCAGCATAAAAAAAAAACCACAAATGCTAAAAGGACGGGCGAACATTAAATAAGCCGAAGTTTCTATGCACTTTGATTAAATAACATAAGCATAACATATAAAATCTTTTTCCTTTTGTTGGGCGTCACAAAGTTCTTTCCCAATTTCAACATGTCTTTTGTAAGGGTATAGACATCTTAAGGTAATGGATGGTCGTAATCCTCCTCACTCAACCTCTTGGTTCTATGTAAAATTCTGCCTGTCATTGCTCCAAAAATATTTCAAGAATTGCCTCTCAATTTCTTTGGTTTTTTACTGATTTCTTTTTTTTCTCTAACCTGTCAAATATATGATTTGGCTCAAGGACAAAATTCTATTCTTTTTGAAGGCCATTCTGTCCACTTGACAGTGAGTTTTTCAGTAATTTTTCATGCTTCATGTCGATTTCCATGATAATTGCACTTGACATGCAATGGACACTTGAAATTTAATTTCCGAATTGTGTGTAGAATTTTCAAATCATTCAAGTGGAATTATGAGATTACTTAGAATTAATTGGCCATTTTGACCAACCTACCTATTAAAGCTTTAATGGAAACTCCAGCCAAGACATTGAACTTGAAGGCAGCAGGCTGGCTGGGGAAACTTTAGTTTTTGCTATATTTAGCAAAAACGAGCAGCTGTAAATGGAAACTAAAACTTTTGCTCACTAACGATAAAGTTTTCCCATACGATATTACCATATCAGAGTAAGAGATACATACTGATGGACAACATACTATATGTTTGATCCAATTAACTAACTTTAAATCTTGGCAACTTAACTTGCCAAGTTTTTAACATTAAGTTGTGTGCTTTAAGTTTTTCGTTCGTCAATTGGTTTACATTTTTAAATGGGTCACCCTCTTTTTTTTGCATTTTGTTTCCTTTATTACTTCAAGTCCTGTACACACACACACACACTTAGTCAATTGTCCTGTGGTTAGCCAAAGGGCAACAGAAAAGGAATTAAGGAAAGGGAGAGAGAGAAAAACTCGATTGTCAAGCTTTTGACGACACAATTTGTATTCATTGCCACTTTAATATTTAGCGATGCGTAAGCCGCTGTCAGTCACTTGATGTGAAGTGATTTTATTCACCCTTCCCCGCATGCATGCATATCCGTTTCTTTTTTTCCAGTGTAGTTTTTGCCCCACAATCTGTGTGTGTTTTTAAGTGCTATAATTTACATTGGACATGACATTTTATATCTTTTTTAAATGCAACTGTGTATGTGCATACATACTCAAAGGGAATTGCCATGCAGGCAGAATGTGAAAAAAAATAGAATTTCGCTTGCTTATATACCCTGACAATACAGTCAACCGGCTACCACAATAATGTGATAAGCCTTGGATTATATGAACTCAGTTAGCACTCTAAAATCCCAGCTACACCTACGTAAACAGTAAATTGGAGAGTTCCTCTATATAGAATAAATATCTGACCATAACAGTATTTATCTGTATCCAAATGACTCATAAAGTTCATTATGTTCACCGCTGAGATAGAAATGTATGCACTCTTTTAGAACGGTCATAATATATATATATAATTTAATGGAAAAAATTTAATATGTAACAAACACATTTAAATTGTTTTACATCAAGCTTTTAAATGAGAATTTTTTTCAATTTTGTTTGTTTGAATACAAGTATCAGAAACAACAAAATAATTTGTTTGAAATTCTATGTTTAAAAATGTATTTTTTCTTTTTTTTTAAATTTATTTTAATGAAGCTTTTGACAGTTGAAAAAACATTTTTTTAATGTCATTTCACTGCAGGATAAAAAAAAAAAACAACATGGGTACTAAAAATAAATACACTAACAGAATATACAGTATACAAATTTGGCCCCAACAAACAGACGGACAAGAAATTACGGGTAAATCGCGTTGGCTTGGTAAGGCGTTGATCAGAAATGTCCATTGTCCCTTTTAGACACATTTAGCAACGTTCAAATACCCTTAACTGTAATTAATTTAAACGAAATGGGTAAAGAAATATTCCTCTCTCTCTTGTTGTTCGTTTTTGATAATAATAATTCAAAGTACAATAAAATGTGTGTTTTTTTTTTGAACTGTAATAATTCTGTTGAATCCATTGAGGCAGTTAAATACCTTTCCCATTTGAATTAAAGTAAAATTTCATTAAATTTGCATTGTTTAAGTCCAAATATATGCAATTACCCCATCAGGGAGCTCAAAGCTTTATGCAGCTGCCAAAGTTCCACAACATGCACCTGTTTTGCGCTCCTTCACTTTGAACCCCTTTGACACACCTTGATTTCCTCTACTTTCCAACCCCTTCTCCCCCCACATGCCAAACGTTCCATCATCACTTTGCCTTGCAACTCATTAAAAGAAAAGGAGAAGAAAATGTTAAAGGGGTAAACCATAAAGAAAAATATCCCAAAGGCATTTCAAGCTGCCGACTTGGATGTACCCTGTACCAATTTGATTAAAAATAGATTTAACGTGCAGTATATAATCTTTGGGCAATTGTAGGTAGACAGTTAGTTTTTAGGAAACAAAATTATTTTCTCCCACAAACTCCCTCCGCTTCTACAACAATAACATATACCCAAATACCATGATTATTAATCCCTGCAAATACACAAGATCCCATCTGGTCGCATCTACGTCAACAATCAATAATCAAAAGATTATATCAAACGTTCGGTTACTCTTAAAACCTGATTTATATAATCATGTTAATGCCGTTTCCATTTACATGTAAGAGTGTGGTACTCATGACTGTATGAAATGCACATTAAATAGTGTGAGGTTCCACGTACATATGTGTAAGTTACTAAATGCTTTCTACAATATTATCATAATAATTTTTTACGCCTCTTTTAAGTTGGCCCCATGATAACTTAGTTTTACGTAGAATCTTTAAAGTTTAAACCATGATTCATGGTATGAAATGGTATATTAAAGTTGCCAAAATGTAACAGCCCAAAAAAGGGAGCATTTTCGACCTTATAAAGTATACATATTCTTGATTAGGATGAGAAGCCGAGTCGATTGAGACATGTCCCTCTGTAGGTCCGTCCGTAAGAGACGAAAGATCTCAGGAACAATGAAAGCTAGAGCTACCAAATTTAGAATGTAGACTGCTGTATATAAGGTAGTCAAGTCATTTTTGCCACGCCCCCTTATGTCTTCGGAATTCGATAAAAGGAGATTTTCTTGCTTAATTTTAATCGTATTGCGTTCCACTAAATTTCATAAAAACCGGTCCGCGGTAATTTGAGATGTATCCCTGTTCCGTTTAACAAAGAAGATGCCATTTACAAATATATTTATATCTGTTTTCATAGATTCAAATAGATTTGGATATATTCCCATAGATTTCTACATAACCCCATATAGTTTTATATATTCCTATTGATTTCTATATATTTATAATTTCAGCTTATTCCCAGAAGTAAATTACCAGTCGAATTCCAGAGGTCTGATCACGGCCACCCCCGCGCACCAACTGACCTTCCAACCCAAAGGAGCTCCTTTTATATGCTCTGGAGACATATAATTTGGCGGGATATTAAATCCATTATCCGCTATCCGTTGTGTTATCCGTTAAAACTTGCAATTTATGTTAAGATTTCAAATTTCCGTTAAAATTTAAAATTTCAGTTAAAATTTAAAATTTTCGTTAAAATTTTCGTTGAATTTTGAAATTTTTCTTAATCTAACGGAAATGTTCAATTTTATCGACAAATTTAAATTGGTTCATTTTGAAGTTTTGAAGTTACTAGGAATGTTCTCGATTATCTCTATATATTGGAAATAAAATGACTGGTTGTCAGTCAGAAAAAAAAAACCGAAAAAGCGTGTAGTCTATGATGTTGCGGTATTCCCTCTTCATTCTCTGGATATAGGGTATAAATGCGAAAAACACTCAAACGAGCCAAGGTGAGGCAGAGAAAACAGTGGCGGGAGCAATGCACATCCTGGGCAAAAGCAAATGAAGCCAAGTCCTGGCCTCCAAAGATGAATGCATTTCCCCGTCCACTGTTTGCCTTTTCCTTGTGCGTAACGGGTTGGAGAAGAAACAAAAAAGAAAAGGCCATAAGTCATGAGTATTGGTGACAGGCAGCAAAATGAGTGGGTGAATAACAGAGAAGGAAAAAAGTCAAATGAGAAAGATAGACACAGAGTGAGAGGGAGAGCGCGAGAGAGAGGTGGAGAGAGGAAGTGCAAACACTGTTTAAATGGGTTACCAGAACAAGGCTGGCTGCCCAGCGTAATGGAAAGCCATAAAAATGGATTTATAGTATCAAGTGCGCGGCAGAAAAAGTGTCCACAGGGTGGGGGGGGGAGTTGGCTGACAAAAGGTCGCTAAACCTGCCTTTGCCTTTTCCTTTCGCTTTTCTGTGACAGTCCGACATGCTAATTGATCCCCACTGATTGAGTTTCGTTGATTTCGAAATGGTCATCAGCGCACATATCATTAGTGTGTGTGTGTGTGTGTGTCTCCTGATTAGCCATTTACATGCTTTTGCCCCGATAGCTGCAATTAATCGCTGAAAGGCTTATACGCCCTACGAATGATGCTAATTTATGACCCAAAACAACTCCAACTCCTGGGTGTGTGTCACTTTGAGAAGAGTTTTACACTGACCATGTGGAATAGTTTGGTCATCATCATATAAAGGTAATTACTATTAATTATTTCAGTTATCTCAGACGATCCACATGTCAGCTGCAGCTTCCCTTTCTACTGAAAGGGAGAGAGAGGCCGTTTATTATCATACGGCGTGTCCTTGCTGATATGTTTTCTTATACTTATTAACCTTCAATTGACCACTTCAATTGATAGTGTACTCGCTAATTACTTTTCGTCTAGCCAAAGACAAGGCAAACACACATTTTTTATAATTCACTTTTAACCCCAGACACAATACATTCATTCACCCTCGGGAATGTAATCGAGTGTTTGTGTGGGGGTGTGGCTTTTAAGGCTAACCAGGTCATTTACAATCAAGCCGCGATAATCAAAATCAAAGTGCACTACCATTTATTGCATTGTTATCGTTGCGTTTGTGGTCGGTTTGTTTTGTGTTTGTGGGCGCGACACTAAATTGCAACCGCATTTAAATCAAAAACCACCTAATCAACGTACGCCTCACCCTCACTACTTCCGTGTAATTGGGGGCGGGGTAATGAAGTGCAGCCACCAATTAAGGCAAAAGGCCAGAACACACAACCACAAAGTTGACCCTAGTCCAGGGCTGGAGAGCCCTTCAGCTGCTACAGCTTAAACCTCCTCGGTTTTACCGGTTAGACAAATCTGCTCCAATCCGGTCGGAACTCTTTCATCTTTCATTTGGTTTGCACCATCTTTGTTCATAATTTCACATCGTCTTCTGTATACGTATTGACCCATTCGTAAAGTTGGTGGCGCAGCACATAGGCTAGAAAGAAAACTGTTTTAAATAATAATCAAAAGATTAAGCTAACATCTTCTAGTCCATATCTTACCTCCCACTATGGTGCCCATTATGATAAGTATTTTGAAAACCCTTCGTCCGAATTTTCGTCGCTTAGCTTGATGCTTATGCTTCAGGGGATTCTCACAATTCGGGCAAAGGGCGCGTAGTTCTGGTCGTTTGGTCGCATCCATTTTCATCAGTTCCCATTCCGAATACAATATGGGTGAATGAAAGGCACTCAAATGAATGGGTATTCGTACAGTATAAATCTCTGATTGTGCAACATTTCGAAAGAAGTTCATCGTTTCCTCGTCCTGTGGTAGATACTCGGTTGGCGAAATTATCGATTGAAAGCAAAATCGATGACAATACTCTCGATGACAATGGAAATCGAAGGGATTTAGCTTTATGTCTATCTCTCTGGTGGCATAGGCGTCGATGGAACCGCAAATGGGACTGACGGTATAAAAACTTCTTGCATTCGATTTCACCTTGAAGAGCACCTTGCCCGCCGTGGGATTGAGCAGTGTTAGTAAACGTCTCTGGGCGTCGCAATAGGGGGCATAAAAGGTCAACATTGGCGGTCTGATGATAAGCAGGTCCAACCTACGCGATTGCATTGCTGAAATTGTTTTTGACTGGTAACTTTTACACACGCTCGCACACACATTCGCTGCATACACTGCAAAAGTTCTCCCAAAATATGAAATCGATGGGAAAAACCAATCGAAATTGTGTGTCGGAAATATGCCAGCAATTGGAATAGTTTTGACAGCATATGCATATGATGCTTGACTGTGCCACACAGTCCGACCCCCCGAACCCCAACCCCCTTGACGTGCGTCCGTCCAATCGATATTGTCAAGCTAAATTGGAAAGCAATGTTTTTTTTTCTTGCCCAGTTCCATGTCAATTCACTCTCTGACCATCATCACGCATTACCATTAGCAAATGCCGGACACTGGCCACTGGGCCGAGGCATTGAAATTGTTTGCAATCCATTGCACTTGCAAATATTTCTACCCATCCATACAATAAGGATGATGAGGATGAGGATGAGGATTGAAACTGTCAAATTTGGCCAACGTTAGCATTTCATTTTTGGCTCCATTTAATGATGAATGAACTGTGCGGGCCACGACAATTGGCGGAAAATAGAGTTATTATGACAGTTTTTTGGGTGCAAAGTGGCACAGGAACAAGCCAATTTATCCCCAGACATTTATTGCCAGTTGCAGATTCAATTGTACATGACTGAAATTTCAAATAAAAATGCAGAAATAAACAAATCACATAAAATATGACCCGATTTATCTGCAGCTGATAGGAGTGTATCGATCAAGTAAAGTCTCAAGGACCTTCTGTGGTAGTTTATCATTATTTATGTAATCTACTCCCCCGTTTTTACTCTCTGGAAAAGAAAACTCATACGCTCGAATTTGCTTAGCTGGTATATTGTTGTTAGTCGACTTTCAATCTAATCTGGGCTATGGCATGTGAAAAATTCGATAAGTTAGCTATCCAGTCATAAGGGCATGGACAAGTTCGACATAGTTGACCAAGCCAAGCTCGTTCACTCGATTCTTCAGCAAGTCATCCATATCTGATGGACTTATGCAATCGCCGCATTGGGTGAGTATCTGCCGAAGCTTGGTCGCCGGCATATGTCCATTGCCCTGCTGATCGAATAGTCGCAAAACAGATACGAATTGTTGGGCCTCCTGATTTAGGTTATATGGATTGTTGTGCAACTCCTTGGCGATCCTCTCATAGATGGACATGAATTCATCGAAGGAGACGCGTGCAATGGCTCCAGCCCGCAATTGTTGCTGATGATGGCGCACACATGCCTCACTGGGATTGACGCCCGCCACACGAAGACAGTCGCCCAGTTGGGCTATTCCGATTTTACCATCGCCACGTGAATCATGCATCAGAAATATGCGGCGTACTTCTTTATAGTCAGCGGCAGCGGCAGCTGCAGAAGCAGCGGGCGAAGGGAGTTGAAGGGAGTGGGCCATGTTTGCTGGAGCAGGTTCGATTGATAGATGATTGACTTATTGATGGATGGCCAGCTGGCTGAATTGATTGCTTGCTTGCTTGCAACACAGAATGGATACGACGACTATGGATACGGATACAAAATATGAGGACAAGACAGCCTATTGGTTAGACATTCCGCACATTCCACAAATTGAATTCAATCGTTCGATGATTTGGAAATACAAAAATATGATGACTGTGGACATGTTGAACGATGAAAGTCGACTGAGGTGATATTGATTCAAAACTGAACGAAGTTAACGTCCAAGCCGTATACGATTCTCTCGTTTCTAAGCCAACTAACAGCTAACTAGTTTCTCTTCCGTTCACTTAGCAATTTGCCAACGAAAGGATTCGCCATCCGATGGTCCTTTGCAGTTTCCTGTTGACACATTTAACAGCGTCCGCTCGAATGCATTTAATGCAGTTTTTAATTTATGGAATTATCACAAGCCAACTGGACATCGATGGTATCCCTTTTTGCCTTCCCAGTTAACTGACATCCTTACTTAGTTATCATTTGCGTTCCCCTTGCCTTCAATGTGGAGGAATGACAAAATCCTTTCACTCAACTCATAATGCACTTTGCTTGTTTCATATTTAATTAAATGAAAAATAGCTACCCCCCATTTTGTTTAACTCTGCAGAGAGTCCTTCGTTCCCATATGCCTGTACCACAAAAAAAAAAAAAAAAAAATATAACCCTTGCCACCAGCAAAATATGAAAAAGTTTTTTTGTGCTGCGGCTGACTCAGTCAGTCTTCATTTATTGTAAATGAGTTTGGTCTGGAGTAGATTGTGCTGGAGTAGCTTCATCATCGACAAGGACACATTCACATGTATGTATGGAATAAGTCGCCCCCCATGCAAATGGCATTTCGATTCAATTCCAATTCCCAATGCAAATAATTTGCAACCGAATGCCATTAATGTGTTGAAATCGACCAGCGATATCGAGTTCAATACCAACTTCAATCTAAAGATATATATATGTATATATAGAGAGCATGTGCCATGCACGTGGTGAATATGTTAATAATATTTTATACATTTACTGACTTTTCAATTTAATTGGCTTTCATTTCAATGGAATGCAAAATGAAATGAGGCTTTACTGCGGCGAATGGGATGAATCAATTATATATGCCATGTGATTTCATTTAACCGGGATAAGTATCTTTAATTGAAACTGACGTAAAATCGTAATACCGAACAAATACTTTTTATATAATCTTTACAGCCCTAGGATTCTTTAATTGATTTTTATTCTTTACCCAGCAACTATATCTTTAATTGTAAAAAGCTTGGCATTCCCTTTCCTGGATAATGAGTTTCTTTCAACATTTTGTTTTATTTTTAACAGACTTTGGCAAAGATTGTATTAACTATAACTACAGCAACTATCAATTTAGCAATGATTTTTTCTTGTGCCCTTCTAATCGGAGGGTTTTTGTATGACAATTATAAAATAATCATCGGAAGGTGCAAGAATAATTTCCTGGGTCAATGTGCGCATACGCATTAAAGTAAATTCATTCGTTGCATCCAAATCGAGTACCACTTGACGAGCCTTCACCACCAAACTCTGCATGAGTGCGGCATAATGAACCGTGAGAGTGTTCTCCAATGTGGTCTTAATCGGAATGCCATCGTTATCGACAATTATGATGCCCGCAATATTCTTATAGGCTTGAAAGCGCTTCAACATTTCCTCAACTTCAGCGGACATTTTGTTGTAAGTTGTCTTCCTAGATCTTCAAAAAAGAAGTGTATTTTTGATGCTTGTGTGATCGTTTTGAGTTTGAACTTCTCTGTGAGTAGTGTGACAGAAAATTAAAATTTCTCATTGCTATGAATTTTAACGAGCTGCTAAACTGATAGACAAGTTTTATATACCTACTAATTCTTCTATATAGGGTCTCACTATATATGTATGTATATAGTATGTGAGTACATACTACATAGTGCCCTTTTCTTTTGTTGTTGTTCTTACTTGCTGTAAATAAGCATAAACTTCATAACAATGCTGGCTGCCGGACACGGACTGCAAAAGTTGGAAAAGTACGGAAAATTAATTGAATGTTGTTGATGCTTGTAGCACAGCTGCTGCTGCTGCTGATGATGATGCTTCCTCCTTGCCAGGACCTTTTCATTCGAATTGCAGATGAAATGTTTGCATCAAGTTTTGTGCGGAAATTATGGCACTCATCCGGCTTGGCCAAGCTCCGCAAAGCCAATTCCAAGCCCAAATGACGCAGTCATCTTTATTCCACTGAACCCGGACCCAAACCCGAATCCAGTCCTTATGCTGAAACAGACTGGACTTAAAAAGTGTAAAATTGTGCACTTTTTGAAATTAATTAAAAGTCATAAAACTCATAATGAAATTACCCAAACAGTTTGACAGACAGCCACATCCAAGACAAGAGGAGACAAGGGAAGTTTCCACACACACACACATATGCAAATTCCTGGCCAGACTTAAGAGAAATTTAACTTTGTGAAAACTCACATTGTTGTCATTCAACTGGAACTGAGTAGTGAAAAACTAAGGAAAGGAAAAGAGAAACGGAAATTCATTTTGATAATTAAATCAATGTCCAGTTTTAAAAACCTCAAATGCAATTTGTCATTCAAAGTGTCTACAAAATAGTTTTCAACTTTATACCCTCTACCTATACAATAAAAGGGGTACACACTCTATTCCCAATATATAAATTATGATTAAATCAAATTGAAAAAACACAAATAGGCAAAAATCGGTGGACATTTATTGCCTACCCCAGAGTCAGCAGATCGGTTAACCAGATTTCTATTGCAGAGTATCTAAAATTCGATGCTCACAAATGTTTACAATATTTTTATTCATTCTATTTCTGTTGCTGCTGGTCAAGAAGACAAATGGGAGAGTACATTGTGAATTTTATTGCATATTTGTTAAATAAATATTTAGTTTTACTGGCCAAGCTGTGCGGTATGCAACAGGAGCTTAATTTTTGATGCATTTACATGCATGGAACTGAAATATTTACAAATTTGTTACCAATTTTATACAGTTGGCCAGCATTTGCATATAAATTTGCCAAAAATAATACTGAGTTTACCATTCAGTCATACCAAATATACAAAATTTCAGCAAGGCAAATATAATATTTTTGTGTATTTTTCTACATATGTACACCACTTAAATAAAACCAATTTTTTAAAACGGAAATATGATACACAAAGCAGATTTTTTAGACTTTGGGCAGAAATGAAAGAACTAAGAATAAGTTAGGAAGTGATTGTGGACAGTTAAGTTTGAGGTAAAATTATGATTTCAATCCTTAACTCTATAGATTATAACTATAAGCATCTTAAATTCACAAATCTCCTTCCAAATTTTTGTTTAATTCTATATAATTCAAGTCTTCAAGTCATAATTAAATTTATTACACAATTTTCTTTGAATTTGCCTTTAATGTCTGCATTAATCAGTTATCTTTGTATAAATGTCACAATTCGATATTGATTAATTACGGAGTCATGTTTATTTAACTTATCCCAGCTATTTTCGTGTAATTAAACATTTTTTCCCTCAGGAATATATTTTAACCGTATGTGTGTAGTTGTTTTTTGTCGTTGTTGGTGTTACCTTTGATTTCCTTAATTCATTTGCATAATGTTCAATAAAGCATAATTTATTATTGATTATTTCAATCAGGGCAAATTTTTTATCAATTATCCAATGGTGATAATGAAATCAAACGAGAAACATCAACTGATGTTTATAATTTAAAAATTGAATCGATTAATAATTGTATGCTGAACTAGCAACACGGGAAGGAACCCAATATATCGATACAGCGGGTGATAGACTTTAAAGAGATGTTAAGAGCGCAAATGACTTATCAATGGGATTTATAGAACAGCTAGCAAAAACAGCCTGTGGGGGGTTTTGTAGTGAACGGTCATCGCTAGTATTTTCACCGCGTATTTTGTTAAAGTCAACTATTCATAATTACCAAATCCCATGCCTAAATGAAGATTAGAGATGATACCAAAAGATTTCGGACAACACTAGTTGCAGACACTAAAGATGATATTCGTGTTCCGCGTCTGTACCCACCCTACCATGAGTCTGCCAGCGAGAGTTATCGCAGACTCCCAACACAAATGGCCTGACCTTGCCTACATCAAGGGAACTAAAGAAACTTAATGATTCATAGTTAATTCACAATTCATTTTAATACTTCAAATATTTTCGCAACTAAGTGCACAAAGTGGATCTTACAGTGATCTACTAAACTGAATGTACGCATCTTCTAGCGTTTTTCTAACCTAATTCCATTATAAAACTGACTTAAATCTGATATTATGCAAATTCAAATGCATGTGACACTTAATCCTATAAATTTTGATTGGCATAGCTGCCAAATACTAATATTTAAACATTAAATCTAAAGGTTTACTTAATAAAAGATGTCATTTCCAATTGACAATCAGTACTGAGATAGATATTTTATATACAAGTCCATTAACAATGGATCAAATGCTTATGCTCACCGAATGTTCGAGCTCAAAATATGTAAAATAATATATAAATGGGTTACGATACACTCACAGCATTATTAGTTTTATCCCACGCAGAAAGATCTTTCGTTGTGTTGATGTCGCTGTTGAAGATAGTTAAATATGCGAATTCCAAATGGAGCTAAAGCATCTGCTAGCATTGTAAATGTCCTATACTCGGAGTCTGTAAGATTAACATTATTAGACTAAAGCAATTACACACTAACATTGAATTCCATTCTTGAAAATATGGAAAATATTCCACAAAAAGGGTATCCAATGTATATTATAAAATTTTCATAATTTTTTCCTCCTTAAACTAATTTCTACTAGATTAAAATTGAGCCTTAGGGCTTCTTTATTCTATATACACTCATTCCTTCACATCCATCAAGGTGTTTCAACACGGATGTATGGCACTCTCACTTTGGTGAGAATTAATATTGGCAATAATTAACACTGCACTCAAAATTCCTCCCTTGCACTATGATTGACGTCCATATCCAGTGGATGTATCCCTCACAATGGAGTTAAAAATGTCTTCAGCCCTTTGTTAAAGCTGTCTTCTTAAGTTGGGGGTTAGATTCTGAAGTTGGGTTATGAAGTCTTCAGACATTGAGGTTTGGTTGGCCTCTAAATTGGGTTTGGGTCGCTTAAATTAATTTATATTGATTTCTATTGATTTATATTGATTTCTATTGATTTCCTCCACGTGATCCGACTGCTCCAATAGGTTTGCAGATTACGATCACTCAAAAGCGGGGTGTTGCATCCTGAATCTTGCGCCTTGCGCAGCACAGTACGGCCGGCACGTTGCGACAGCTGCGGCCACGGCTTCTGGCAATGCGACTCTGCGCAAGCTCTGCCGTTTAATTAGGCCACATGCAGGTACGCAGAAATGCGTCAAAAATGTAGGTATCAAAACTGCCAAGATAGACACGGAGTTAGGCGTAAACAACAAAACTTTAAGGCACAATTGCCATTAATTTTACTTACGCCAACAGGTTGCACTAACACACACACACACTTTTAGAATTTGGCAAGTCAAAGGGGTTATGGTGCACTCCCTATTTACGTACTTTGCCGGTGGACTAACTACGTCCGATCACTTGGAATTCACGTGGAGGAAAGAAAGAACTCTTTTCCCGAAACCACGCTGCAACCATTTTTTCTTTTGTGCATTTTCTTTATTTTTGTCTTTCTTAAAGTTTTTATCCAAGCTCAGTATCGATAATTCACACGATCAGCTGTGTGGCGTTGCCACCTTGCTAACGTCGATTTTCGATATATCGATATTCACCTTTTAAACCCCTATTTGAACAAATATATCGAAATTCGAATTTTGGCTATTTGAAAAAAACGGCGGTACATTACACCACTGTTTAATTCGTAGTTTATTAAACGTAATGAATTAAACAGAAATGTGAAAGTCTGTGATAGTACAGTATTCTATTGCCGAATATCCTTCGCATGATATGTCCCTATCAGTTTTCCTTGTAAATCTTCAAGTACATAGTATGAGTTTCCTTGCTTTGCACGTACCCTAGATTTAAGAAACGACGGACAAAGTTTAGCATTTATCCCTTTGCTGAAATTGCTTTGTACAAAGTTTCGCCGAAACACTTCCTGTCCAATTTGAAAGTTCACAGGTCTTGTTCTTAGATTATATTGCTTCGCCTGTTGTTCATATGCCGCTTTTAAATTATCTCGTAGCTTTGCTCTCAGTAGTTTAAGCTGATCTTCGTGATTCAGATGAGCTACTGGTTCATCGATTAAATCCAAATTTCTAAGCAGCTTGTATTGACTTGCATGCGTTATCATATCCAAGCCATAGACTGCATGGTATGGAGATGTCTTTAAACTTTGGTGATAACTATTTCTCAAAGCACAACTAATTTCTTGAATATGATCATCCCAGTGTGTTTGATCGGTTTTCAAATAAGAACGAATAGCTGACACTATCGAACGATTCACGCGCTCCGACGCATTTGACTGAGGCGAATAAGCCGCTGTATACATATGTTGAACTCCAAAGGTAGTTAACACCGCATTAAATTCGTTTGATTTGAACTGTACCCCATTATCACTTATCAAAACTTCTGGTACTCCGTATGCTAAAAATATTTGATTCATTAAAAACTCTACAATGGGTTTTGTCGTGAAGTTTCTTACTGGACAAAGCCATTGGTACTTGGTGAAATGATCTAACACAATTAGCAACCCTACATTCCCTTTCTTACTCCTCGGGTAAGGTCCTAAAAGGTCGATGTATAAACGTTGAAAAGGTCTTTCTGATTCTGCTTGTATTCCCATGGGTGGTTTTAATATCTTATTAGGTGGTTTAGTGCATTGCACACCTCACAATTGCGTACATATTCTCGGATTTCCGCTACCATCCTGGCCAATATAAATATCGTTTTATCCGCTCGATCGTCTTCACCATGCCTCCATGTGCGGCAATGGCTGGATCATGAGCACGTTTTATCACTTCAGTCGTCATTCTTGGTGGTACCCACAACTTCCACATGTTTTGTTTGCCCTCTTCTGTACCATCATCATGATCAGTTCTGATGTACACGAAGTTATCGGCGACTTTAACATCTGGATAAGGCTGATCCTTTTGAAGTACTTTATTTTTAAGCTCTAGATAACTTGCATCTTGAAAACAATCTGAAGATAAATCAATATCAGGTCCGACCGAATCAATCTGCGAAATCTCTTCCGAATACATGCGAGATAAAGCATCTGGCACAATATGTTCTCGCCCTTTCCTGTGACTAATATCAAATCTATATCCTTGCAATTGCATCGCCCATCTCGCTAAGCGACCTTTAATATTAGCTTGCTTCATAAGCCACGATAAACTAGCATGATCGGTAACAATCTCAAAGTCCTGTAGCTCCAAATAGCATCGAAATCTTTCTATACCCCACACGACTGCTAAACATTCGCGTTCCGTGACACTGTAGTTTCTTTGTGCCGAATTAAGTTTTTTGGACATGTAAGCTATGGGTTTCTCTTCCCCTTGGTCATTTAATTGCACTAGGACTGCCCCAACACCATAATCACTAGCATCGCAATGAAGGAAAAACTTTTTACTAAAATCCGGGTTCTGTAAGACGGGAGCGGATGTGAGCAATCTTTGAGTTCATCAAAAGCTTTCTGTGCCCCATCTGTCCACTGAAACTTGGTCTTATTGCCTAACAGATCCGTAATGGGTGTTGTAATTTCAGAAAAGTTTGCAATGAATCGACGATACCATCCTGCTAATCCTAAAAATCCTCTAGTTTGTCTTAAAGACTTTGGTGATGGCCATTTCAAGATTGATTCAATCTTGCTCGGGTCTGTTGATATTCCCCCTCGACCTATAATGTACCCTAAATACTTGACTTCTGTCACACAAAACTGACTCTTCTTCAGATTTAGTGTAAGATTGGCTTTACGAAATTGATCAGCCAACCTCATCAATACTGCGATGTGTGACTCAAAATCTCCTGATACTACACATAAATCATCAAGATATCCGAAACAACAATACTTTAGATCCGCCGGAATAACCTCGTCCATTAACCTACACATCGTTTGGGGTGCTGTGCACAATCGAATGGCATTACTCGAAATTGGTATAAAGGCCGCCCTGGAATGGTAAATGCTGTGATTCTAGAGATTCGACTGACAGTTCGATTTGCCAATACGCATCCTTAAGATCGATTTTTGTAATGATTTCCGCACGTGGAAGTCGTGCAAATATTCCTTCAATACTTGGCAAAGGATAAGCATCTTTCGTAGTACAGTTATTGATTTTACGGGCATCCAAACACAATCGTACTTTGTCAGGCTTAACTACTAATCTCATAGGAGAACTCCATGGACTATCTGAACTTTCTATCACTCCTAGTTCTATCATTCGATCCACTTCACTATACATCAACTTTTCCACCGCCGGTGACACCGGATAAAACCTTTGTTTGATGGGTTCTGCCGCTCCAACATCAATATGATGCTTGATCAACGCCGTTCGCCCAAGACCTTGTTTTTCAAATGACGGAAATAGTGAAATAATGGCGTTAAGTTGTATTCTTTGACAATCAGATAAAGGATAGCTTTGACTGTCACAACTTCTTAAATGTGTTGTTTCGTTTTCGCTTTCTAAGGCGGATATAAGTCCTGGTGCTAAATTAAAAGCTTTCCAAAAATCTGTCCCTAATATCACTCGTTTCTTAATGGATGGTATTATAAACAATTTGATCGATCTGGTCTGGTTCTTATAAGTAAGATCTAATGTAATGAACCCGATCACCGTCTGATGATGTCCATCAGCTGTTTTTACATAGGAAGAAATACGACAAAAGTTTGGATGTTGTGACCACGGTTCTGCAGCCAAGGTCGAACCCATGCAACTCACGTTTGCGCCTGTGTCTAAGAGACCCTGCTCGCGAAACTCTAAAAACGACACTTCGGCATAAAATCTTCCGTCACTCTGTTCATGAATCACCGTCGAGATAAGTAAACGCTGAGTTTGTCTTACATCCTTCCAAAAAGTTCGTAGGCGCCTAGTAGACCTGTTTCGTAGCGTTCCAGTCGAAACTGGACTAGTCCCAAAAATTCTACTACGCACTTTGAGGTAATTTTCTAATCTTTCCTGGTATGGTTTAACTGTCGATACTAACGGTGTTGTATCCTTACAGTTAGAAGTCAAATCTGGTATTAATTTTGCTTGCACAGTTCTTTCTGAGCTAGCCGGTAAATCTGGTATTCGCGCACTTAAAGTTTCTTCGGGGCCATCCGAGCTTTGACAGATGGACCCTTCGCTAAGTTTTCCGCTTTTCTGGCACTACAAATTTTGCATTGGGGCTTGTACACGTTTTTCGCGCCACACCCATAACAAAATATATTACGAGCTTCCACGCACATGTCCCATCCATGACCCTCTGCATCACAATTCCAGCAGCGATATACTTTAATCGGTGCTTGAACTGCTTCTACACTTTTCCCATTCCAATCTACCACTTCGGATACTTCATCTTCCTCTAACGCCGCTATGTTGCGCTTACAATATGGTAGACTCGCTGGTATTTTATTTACACGCTTCGTTGCTACGTTAGCTATAAATTCTCCCGCATTTGCACTAGTTTTCGCAGATGAGGTATAGAAAGAATAGGCACGTATAATAACTCATGACGAATATCTGGCAATAGATTACGCGTCAGAAGCTGAATCAGTTGTTCTTCGTCAATGCTTTTCGCCATACGCGACATTTGAACCATGATCTCATCGTAAAAGTTTCGAAGGATTCACCAACTTTTTGCTTTCGCCCTCGTATATCCTCCAAAATGTCTGCATCACTACGGTAGTCTTTATATTGATACTTTATTGCTGCACAAAACTCCGACCACTCGATAGTAACTGAATCTCTACGGTATCTCCAGTACCATTCCTTAGCTTTTCCTATTAAAAGAATATGCAGATTCTTGCACACTGCCTCGAAATCCTGATCTAAACAATCTTCTGTTAACGTTTTAATCCGATACAGAAACTCCTCGACCGTAACTCCTTTTGACGAACCGTCAAATTTCACATTCCAACTATGAATTGTTTGAGTAACTTTATCTGGATTGTAACTCGTCCTTGTTTGCCTTGTTTCTGCAGATGCATTTCTATCTACACTGTAGTTGTGTCCCGAAACAACATTGGGTGGTTCCGAGACTCGTATGTTTTCCAATCTACTGTCTATTATTGACTCTAGTCGATTACAAATTCTGTCATAGTCAATCTCAATTGAGGTTCGCTCTGGTCGTGAACTAGCGTCTAAGCTCGTCCGAGGTCTGTTTGGTCCATTTCCATGAGGTCTACCTCGTTGTCGTCTTGCCGTTCTGGGTCGTTCGTCTACGGACAATTGGGTATTCGATGCATAATTCGAATGTTCACCCCCACTAATATTCCTACGAGAACGCGTATTTGGGCCTTTTGGCACGGTTCCTGTAGCGATTTCTCCTACATCGATGGGTCGATCTGCCCCTTCTTCTGCAAATGGTACGCTTTGCACTTCTAAATCCGAAATAAGTGTCGATACCTACAAACTTTACATACCTTATACTTATCAAGCCATTCTGAGATACAACTCTTATGATATAAATGCTGACAAGGAGTTTTTACCACCGATTCTTGAGTAGCCCATAATGCTTTCTGACAAATTACGCATATCGCGTCCGATATCTCACAAGCCAAGTTCTCTACACTTCGTGTAAGAACCATTGTTACAGTTGTTGTTATTTACTTCAATACTAATTGGATATTTAATATAAATTTTCCTAAATCAAATTGTTCCCTTAATGTAAACTTGAGGCCACTCCACTTGCTTACATGATAGCGAGTCCTACTTTCTTTATACATCCCTATTGCAAAAGAAAATAGAAGATAGTACGGTATAAATGTATTCCCGACAATTGTATAACTTCGTAACATCCATGTTGTTAACTGGTCAGGATCTTAGCTTCGCCAAACTCCTGCATTTCCTAGCTTAACTAGTGGAATGCACGTTTGCAATTATACTATTCCGTTTATACAATGCAAATTTAAAAAAAGAAATAGATATGCTCGGAAACTGTATAATATTGGTTTTCCTAACAAACTTGACTGGTCTCTAAAATCATTTAATAATAATAAAGAATTCCAAATCAATCTCGCTTATTAGATAACACAACTCACACAGTTGTAGCACAAAAAAAAACGGTATGACTTTTCACTGGTTTTGGGTGAACGCTATAGTGGTCGTTGTCGTAGAAATACTACGAGACGAATTCCTGCCTAGGCGTTGTTCTCATTGCCAATAAAACGCAAATCAAAACATAAAGAACACCTTTCATGTTTCTTTACCACTTCTAATAATCTATGGTCGTTGTTGTAGCGTTCCTACAATTCGAATTCCGAATAGATACATAGAAAATGTATTAGTGAAATCTAATTCTCGAAGAAAATTTAAACAATTAAAAGAAAAAAAGTTATTATTAGGTCCATTACTACAGCTTAATCTTGTGGTCGCTATCGTAGACTACTACAATACGAATTCCAACAAGCCTTTCGCCGTCCTCCCAAACCTACTAATCCCTTAAAAATATAGAAAAATGAATAAGATAGAAAAAATTGTCACAATCGGTTTGGTATTACTGAGGCTCAATTCCGTTTAGTCTGCCTTTATTGAACCCGCTCAGCCACCCTTAGTTAAACCTAAAAGATGCGCTTAGGTGGTTGAACCAAAAAATCAGCCAGATGTAAGAAAATAGCCCACGTTGGGCGCCAAATATGTAACAGTTGACCGTTTATAATTTAAAATTGAATCGATTAATAATTGTATGCTGAACTAGCAACACGGAAGGAACCAATATATCGATACAGCGGGTGATAGACTTTAAAGAGATGTTAAGAGCGCAAATGACTTATCAATGGGATTTATAGAACAGCTAGCAAAAACAGCCTGTGGGGGTTTTGTAGTGAACGGTCATCGCTAGTATTTTCACCGCGTATTTTGTTAAAGTCAACTATTCATAATATACCAAATCCCATGCCTAAATGAAGATTAGAGATGATACCAAAAGATTTCGGACAACACTAGTTGCAGACACTAAAGATGATATTCGTGTTCCGCGTCTGTACCCACCCTACCATGAGTCTGCCAGCGAGAGTTATCGCAGACTCCCAACACAAATGGCCTGACCTTGCCTACATCAAGGGAACTAAAGAAACTTAATGATTCATAGTTAATTCACAATTCATTTTAATACTTCAAATATTTTCGCAACTAAGTGCACAAAGTGGATCTTACAGTGATCTACTAAACTGAATGTACGCATCTTCTAGCGTTTTCTAACCTAATTCCATTATAAAACTGACTTAAATCTGATATTATGCAAATTCAAATGCATGTGACACTTAATCCTATAAATTTTGATTGGCATAGCTGCCAAATACTAATATTTAAACATTAAATCTAAAGGTTTACTTAATAAAAGATGTCATTTCCAATTGACAATCAGTACTGAGATAGATATTTTATATACAAGTCCATTAACAATGGATCAAATGCTTATGCTCACCGAATGTTCGAGCTCAAAATATGTAAAATAATATATAAATGGGTTACGATACACTCACAGCATTATTAGTTTTATCCCACGCAGAAAGATCTTTCGTTGTGTTGATGTCGCTGTTGAAGATAGTTAAATATGCGAATTCCAAATGGAGCTAAAGCATCTGCTAGCATTGTAAATGTCCTATACTCGGAGTCTGTAAGATTAACATTATTAGACTAAAGCAATTACACACTAACATTGAATTCCATTCTTGAAAATATGGAAAATATTCCACAAAAAGGGTATCCAATGTATATTATAAAATTTTCATAATTTTTTCCTCCTTAAACTAATTTCTGGTAGATTAAAATTGAGCCTTAGGGCTTCTTTATTCTATATACACTCATTCCTTCACATCCATCAAGGTGTTTCAACACGGATGTCTGGCACTCTCACTTTGGTGAGAATTAATATTGGCAATAATTAACACTGCACTCAAAATTCCTCCCTCGCACTATGATTGACGTCCATATCCAGTGGATGTATCCCTCACAATGGATTAAAAATGTCTTCAGCCCTTTGTTAAAGCTGTCTTCTTAAGTTGGGGTTAGATTTAAGTTGGGTTATGAAGTCTTCAGACATTGAGGTTTGGTTGGCCTCTAAATTGGGTTTGGGTCGCTTAAATTAATTTATATTGATTTCTATTGATTTATATTGATTTCTATTGATTTCCTCCACGTGATCCGACTGTTCCAATAGGTTTGCAGATTACGATCACTAAAAGCGGGGTGTTGCATCTGAATCTTGCGCCTGCCACATACGGCCGGCCGTTGCGACAGCTGCGGCCACGGCTTCTGGCAATGCGACTCTGCCAAGCTCTCCGTTTAATTAGGCCACATGCAGGTACGCAGAAATGCTCAAAAATGTAGGTATCAAAACTGCCAAGATAGACACGAGTTAGGCGTAAACAACAACTTTAACACAATTGCCATTAATTTTACTTACGCCAACAGGTTGCACGAACCACAATAAAAGCCACTTTTAGATTTGGCAAGTCAATAGGGGTTATGGTGCACTCCCTATTTACGTACTTTGCCGGTGGACTAACTACGTCCATCACTTGGAATTCACGTGGAGGAAAAAAGAACTCTTTTCCCGAAACCACGCTACTTTTTTCTTTTGTGCATTTTCTTTATTTTTGTCTTTCTTAAAGTTTTTATCCAAGCTCAGTATCGATAATTCACACGATCAGCTGCGTCTGATTTTCGATAAATGTTAAACCCTATTTGAAAAATATATCGAATTAATTGGCTATTTGTTAACATTGATTGGATCTAGTCTCTTAAAATGTTAACTATAAAAATGTTCACTGACCTGCCGAACCATGACATCACGAGCCTTTTTAGGTGGGAGCCTTGGCGACATTTGGACTACTGTGTATATATGTAAATGATATACCGTATAGTCTCCAGTATTTATGTCGCTAACCTTCCGCCTCTTTTGATATACCTCCACTTTCACAATGGGTTATATGGGGTATCAAATGTCTGAAGCCAGTTGATTTGCCGCCAGCTTGGGTTATTTATCAAAGCGAGAAAGCACAGCCGAAATGCCAGAGGATGAATTTTTAAATTAAATATGTATTATAGCGATGGCATTATGTAAGCAGCCTAAGGCAGACTGATAAACACAATATCCCACTGGATGTGAGTGGGATGAGCAGGAGACTCGCAGTGGGTGTGGGTGCGAATTTACCTGACACCTTTTTGTAATGCCCTTTAGCATTTTATTGTAAACTTTGGGTGTGGGTGGTATAAATTAGAATTGAATCAAATATTTTATATTTTTTTTATCAAGTTGCGACATAATACGCATTTTGTTTAGGCTTGACATTTGTTTATTCGCCAAAAAAGTCCTTGTGGTCGACCCATTCAATCATGCTAACAAATCGCAATTCGTTGAAAGCCTGCTTGGCCAACCAATGGAACACAGGATTATTCCAGTCTTTAGCCATGGCCATGGAGTTCTGGCCATTGATAACCGATGGTTTGGCATTTAGCTCCCAATATTTGGACCACATGAAGACCATGCTACGCATTTTGTAGACCCACAAGTGATTGGGTACACTGCGAATTATGTCCAGCAGCTGCTCGATGTTGGACAACGATAAATTCTCCAAGAAGGATTCACTCATCAGCTGATAAATGGTGCGCATGTTGCGATAGTAGCCATTTCGATTCTTCACCAATGCCAAGTGGGCAGACCTAAGCAGTTTATTGGTTATGTTATCGATCCGGGATCCTTCATTTTGTTTCTGTAGGTGTGATACTTTTGGTATGAAAGTATACTTCACATTATAACCATTAAATCTCTCCAGCTGCCTCTCAATGCCAATGGCACACCATTGGAAATCCTTCCACCAGTTGTGCCAATTCCCATAGTTCTTGGAGCGATAGATTTTTGCCCACTCCAGACACAAGCTCTCAGCTATACACTGCCTTTCGCATCGTCGCACATTCGATAAGTTGGGAGTGCCCTCCTCGTCCAATACCACATCGCCCGCGACTGAGTCATCATCGGAAATCTCGCCTTGCTCGTACATAATTTCAGATTCGGGATTGCATAAGCCAATGATGTAATTGGGGGACTTCTTGAAGAATCTAGCCGCATGCGATTTGGTTTCGGGCTGCGGCAACTCCTTGAGAGTGCTACTCATATAAGGCAGTTTGAAGCCGCCAATGTGGAAACCACGCTGTTTTTTTGAAAAAAATTGACGGTCGTCAGCTGATCGCGAAGCTTTGCGCTTTCGTGCCCCAGAGCGCATATTTGACGTACCGCGACGTCTGCCAGATTGTCTATTATTACTAGGCGCCGGCTGGGGCAAAAAGACGGGCTCATTATATGTTCTGGGACCATTCACATCGTAGCGCGCTCCAGAATTCCAATTATTATTATCCGAATGCATCACCAAATCGGTGAAACATAAATTCCTCGTATCACCCATGAACATATTTCGGTCAATATTACCGACCAGTGCCTCGTTCCGATCAGAAAACACGCGAAATTCCGAATTTATAGGATTTTCGTAGCGATGGAATTTAATTGGTGGTTCATCTATATAGGGGGAGGTGCGTCCATCCGAACTGCGTTTGTAATAGTTTGTATTTTGCAAATCACTGAGAATATGAAGCTCTGAACGCTCTAGATCTTCGTTAGTGGAATGCATGTTCCCATTCTTGCCATAATTAGGTCTCACTGGAGTGCTATAATGCTTGGGACTGTCAATCCAGTTGATATTCCGTGGCGGTGATGGTGCCTGGGGAGGCGGAGCACGTGCCAAGGGTAATTGCACAATACCGGATGGATCAAGTGCCTGCAGAATCTTTTGTAGCCGGGCTGCATTAAAGGCCGACTGTTCCCGTGGATCATTCACTGGTGGCATACGCATCATATCCCGTAGAAGTTGATCCATTTCACGGGTATTATACGAGCGCCTGGCCAATTGATCGGCCCTACGTCTGCCCAGTCCCAAAGTACGTAGAAAGTCAACACGATTGTTCTTCTCCACCAGATGAGGGGGCAAGATTTTCGGTCCGCCGCGTGGTGGTGGTGGTGGTGGTGACAGTAATGGAGGCAAATAGTGTGAGAATGGACGACGATTCATTGAATCCTGCGTTCGGTGAACAAGAGAGAGTAGTCATGTCATATACATATATGTGGATTTTACTTACCTGCCGCCTAATGGGAGAGCCACGAAACATTTTCTTACTTTATTCAAAATAACTTGACTTGAAAACTTATATTTTTTCTTATTTTTTTGGAGAGCTATTTTCGTTCTCGACGTTTTCCAATGAATACAAAAAGTTAGAATGAAGTTTAGTCGACTCAATCGGTGAGAGGTGAATATGAAACACCCAGATTACTAGATTCAAATTTCATTTTGTATATTGGAGTATGTATATTTTTGAAACCAAGGAGCACCAGAAACCGTAATTTTATATATTTTCAATCAACTAAAAGAGTGCCGTCTGTCCTTACGGTTCGCTTTCCAGTGCGGTGACTCAATAAGCTGGCATTTTATTTGCATTTTTTTCGTCACTTGCTGACGGTGGTCTGTCCCATGGGTTGTCTGTCGTCGTTGTCGTCGTTACTACTACTGCTTGGCTGCCATACACTCATCTGCTGGCCCCCGTCCCAGCCCCTTCGTAGTTCCGTGCCCATCACTGTTTGAGTTTTTCACTTTGTCGTCAACGCGGCGGCATGGCAAGCAAATTCATCATCGTCGTCTCAGCACGCGTCTGTCAACCGCGCTAAGGATACAATAAATGTCTTTCGCGGTCGACCCAACTCCTCTATACAGACAGCGTGTCCCGTGTGTCCTGCAATATACAGGCATATCCTGTGGGTGCCAAAGACGAGCGTGCGAATACTGAGCCACCCTGTATCTGCAGATACAGGTCTGAGTGAAATACTCTGTCGGATTAATATGCAGTAACGTTTTGCATTTTTTTTTTTCCTTTTGCTTTTGCTTTGTTCGTTTTTCTTTCTTTGCTTGCCCTTGCTGTTGGTTTATTCATTTGCCTTTGGCTCTTCTCATTCGCCTTCTTTTTGCGTTGGCTTTCCCCCATCAGATGGGGCTCAGACTATCTCAGGCTCAGGTGCACTTTGGGGATAACAAATTAAACAACTTTATGCAAGTGCCGCAGAATAAATGCGATGAATTTTTTGCTCTCGCCGCCCCCATTAGGTTGTGATGGTGTGCGGAATGGATAACGAATGTGCATAAGGATAATCAAATAGTGCGGCGATTTCTTATATAATGCTAATGAATTGAATGAAAGATGTAACACAAAAAACGATGGATTTGAAAATGAAATGAATGACAACGAAAAAACCTATATGATTACTCCAAGATGTGGACAACTCAAGAGCGATTATTGAACCAAGTGAAGCAACAAACAATAATCTCCATCCATTGATTATTCTACTAACGAATTGCTTTCAAAGAAAAGCTAAAAGGATTTAATTTCATATTAAATTTTGAATTTCTAGGAAAAGGAAGTTAAGCTAAAATTTTAGCGATTACATTTTTGGAGGGGAAAAAGGGGGGTCATTGAAGTAAACTGAGTGATAGAAAAAACTTCATATTATTGATACACCATTTATGTATTTTGGTAATTTTCAACTAATAAATTTATCTTTTTTCGTCTCTTTCAACGTTTATGTTCTTCGAGAGTTATATATTTACAGTTTACTATACCAAACATATATAATATAATATGTTACATAAGGATATCACACATGCATCTGGAACCAAAGAATTATACACATGAAATATCTTGGCATTCCGATATATCCAGTTGCTTAGAAAAACTATTATTAGGGGCATCGGTGTCACTCCACTCACTATTCGCAATTGGTTGCAGGGAACTCAAATTCGGATTGCGGTTATCTATCGGCTCCAATAGATAAAGTATTTCGTTTAATATAGCTATCTTTTGATCTATCTCCAAATCGCAATCATTGAACATTGTCTTCTGCATGATCCTACGCATTTGATGATCAATTTCACGGGAGCTATACGAAATCTTTACTAACTGATCGGCCCGTTCGCGGTCCAAGCCGAGCATTCTTAGAAAATGAAGACGTTCAATGGTATCCTGAAGGTGTATGGGTAAGATCCTCACCATTTTTACTATCGAACTATTTGGGCGTGATAGTACTGGCGGGGGATTGGGGGCTGGATGTGTCAATTTTCCGATACCCAAGCCAACTCCACACAAACGTCGATTCACTTCAGACTGTAGACATAAAGGGAATCAATTCTATATATTTGCATAAAATTTAATTCTGGTTTACCAGCTTTATAGGACCGCTACGCAGCATTTTTAAGCAGAATGAAATAAACAAATATGTAACTAATAAAAAAAACCTTAACTTTTATAATAAGAAACAAAAAACACGCAAAAACTTAAAATTTTCTAATTATAACTAGCATTTAGCGAACTTTAAATGCTAAGCACACTAGATTTGATCGAAAAGTAATGATAATTATTCAAATTTGTATCCATTGCTTTAATTGCCTTAGACCATCTTTGATATCGGAAATAAGGTAATAACTTTAATCGCGATTATCTGTACATTCTGAGAGACTGATTCTATCTCATTACCAAATCGCTTATAATAAATTTAATCTTTATTAAAATGGTTTAAAACTGTTGGTCAATAACTTCCATCATTCTGTCAATTGAAGAAAGAAAATAAAAGGGAGAAGCATGCATTTCTCCCTTTGCAGTTTATTTCGCATTTAGTCTCAGATTTACCGTTTCCCTCTGTTTGCCACTTTGCTCCATTTGTTCGTGATAAACTCGAAGCAAAATAATTTATTACAATCACTCAACCCAATGGAAGGATCGAAGGCGACAACGGAAACGACATGTTTAAAAAATAAATGAAACTGCTTTTTCTGTTTGCTTTTTTTTTTAAGTTATATCCCTGAGGGATACGGAAAACGAAGGCAAAAGCACACAGGATGCAATAAAATGCGTCAGCAAACGAATTGAAATAAATAAGATATAAAAATGTGGAACACACACAAAACACCCGAGCTGTCGCAGTTGCCATTGCCACGATTTATGCCTCAAAAGATATAAATATATTTAAGGGATATTCCCTCCCTTTCCATTGCGTTCCGATAAGTGTATTTATTTTGCAGCATTTACAATGCACCAACACCAATTGACATCTCCTCCTCTTCTACATACCTCCCTTTCAATCTCTCTGGTTTGTTTGCCGCCAGTGGCAAAGTTGTTGTTGTTGTTTGTTTGTTTGTTTGCTGACTCGGCGACATCTAGACCATGACCACGCCTTCTATCTAACTGACTCGCAATTAAGACAAACGAACAACAGCAGCAGAGACTAATCTCAAGCGGCTCGTAAATTCCACAAGGACATTCCTGTGGGACCCACGAAGGATATGTTGTGTAGCAATTGAAACTATGCACAAAATCTGCGACGTTGGTAGAATGACTAAGCTGCCATTCTAATCTCACTCTCCCTTCTCCCTCTGCCTTCCTATCTCTTTTCTTTCTCTGTGTCTCTGATGACTGTTTTCACTGCCATGAGGAGAATGGCCCAAACCATACAGTGAGTGCCATAGCTGAGCAACTGCTGCTGCTGGCGCTGCTCCATCGTCATTTGCATATTAATTAAATGTCAAAGGGTAAGTAAGAAAACAGATTGTGGTGCCCATGGTCTTTAATTCAATTGGCACTTGAGCATATCGAAATATTTCAACGAAAATATATCCATAAGAAAAAGCAAATATCTCAATCATCCCGATTCCTGTTCCATAAGCCATCTATGCCAACTTTTACTCAAATATCACTTCAATTTTCGGCCAGCAGCATAAATCCTTCAAGCTGTCATCTATCCCTATCCTAGAGGAGCAGCGGTAGCATCATCTGCCCCCACCCTCGATTCGAAATGCTTGACAAAAATGAAAATGCCATAACCCGCTTATAACACACAGTTGCTCGAGCAGCTTCTGCAGCTGGCAATAGAGCAGTTGCTGCCATGACAACCTACAAAGATGACATCTTCCCATTGATGCACATTGCTTGTGAGCAGAAAATCAAATTTTCACCAGGACGATTCGAAACGGGTGAAAAAGGTTTCATTATGGCTTCATAAGGTGAGCTTAGGCTAAGAACTTCTGTCTTATAGTTCTCCAATGGAAACGGTTTGGAGTTGTCATTTATCTCAGTCTAATGTTACTTTAGTTAATGGGAATTCTTTGGTTAAAGATGCACCTAGTCACCAGTACCAGAGCAACAGCAAAAGCACTAGTCGACAAAAGCAATGTCAATTAAGTGATAAGAATTCTAATTTAATATATGTACGAAATTAGACTGGCCCCAAAACAAATATATAGAACTATTCGAAAGAAAATGTGAGTTGTAAGCAAATGTCACAATAGTATTTTTCAAGAGATGAGTAAAAAATGCTTGTAGAAAAACTAACAAGATGAATAGCAAACTTAAAAAATAAATAAAATAAAATAAAATAAAAATAATCTCTAAAACTTTTCAAAGACTTTCATTGAAACTATAATGTAGCATATAGTTTCCATAGAATTTATAATATAATAATATTTCTCATTCTCGACCATTAATAAATATCGTTAAGATATAAAATTACTCATACGACCTGTAGTTCCTGAATATACTAACTTTGAAATATATGGTTCTTGTACGTTTTTAGACTTCAGTCACTAACCAAATAATTGTGTAATTGGTTTTTGCTTCAGTCTTAAGCGATCGGATGACGATGATAGGTTTTCTAAGCTAACGAACAGTGTTGGAAAGTGCTTGCTTCACTTAAGCCGATTAAAACATGGCATGATAGAAAAAGTATTGCCTACTTTTCTGGATGCGCTCACCAATGATATTTTACTATTTATACTTAATTAAATCACTTAATGTCTCAACTTTCGCATACATAAGCTAATGTACAAAATTAAAATTATACATATGCATTTCTATTTTTATCAAACAGAAACTAAATCCACCCTAATACTCACACTTGCATACCCAGAGCTGACTAATTTCAACAACCAAGTCAAAATGCCATAAGTTGGCTAACCGCACAGACTGGGAAGACCAACGCACTGAGGAAAAGATGAAGGTGACAACAGAGATGGGGGAGCGGGGTACAGTGGAAGGATGAAAAAGCTAGGACGAATTGCAGCAACCCAAAAGCAAGGCATTTACTTTCAAATTTCAGCTCGAGCTGACTGCAAAAAGATATGCAAATCTTGACGAAATGTCTACCCGAAAATGTTTACTCTTCGTGTTTGCCATCAAATTTTGCGGTCGGAAATTAGCACGCAAATTACAACCCTAACCCGGCCCCGGGAGACATGGTGCTAAATGGGAGATACATATGCATGTATGAAGCCAAAATGATTTCGTGTAAATGTGTGAAATTGCTGACTTCAATAAATTTATGGAAAATCATTGCAATTTAAAGTGTTGACTTAGTGATTTTAAGAAGCAGAAATCAACAAATTAGAGAGCAAAGCAAACAAATAAACAAAACTGTATTTAAATTAATATAACTTACGTTTGAAGCCAAAAACTGTTTCGCATCGAATTTAAAGGCTTGAGTGCAATCATTTTTCATTTAAAACATCTCCAACAATGTGCCCAGTTGATGAGCTTGTTTTACAATGCAATATTGCTTTTTGAAAACATTTTCTGTACTGTTTTTTCTTTCATTTCGGTCAACAATATCATGATGATGAGCTAACCAGAAACCGAACTTAGACAATGTGTTATGTTCTGCTCTCTACTGTTTATTCGCTTGCCATTTTATATCACATTCAATATACAATTTCCTCTCAACTTCCCCCTTCATTCTCTTCAATTGTGTACACATATTGCACTTATAGTCATCAATTTCTACATATGTATGTATAGATACTTGGATAGATAGTCAGCTAGCTAGATAGATAGATAGATAGATAGACAAACAAATGTCGGATCGTTGTTGTTACTTGGCCCTGCTACCATTTTGAGAGAAAGTCTATTAGAAAATGTAAAGATAGAGAATGTTGCAATAAAACTAAATCGAATTCAAACACAAAGTTCATTTACAGTTCATCAACTCAATCCAGCTTCCCATGCAGAGCAAACAAAGTCGAACATACGTTCTCATAAAGTGTAGGCCAGCCCGCACTCCGCCAAATGCCCTCAGACTCCTTCAATCTCTCTGACCAACTTCGTCACTCCTCGCTTTGATGGCAAGTGGTTGGATGCCTTTGGCCTGGTGCAGGGCATGGGAAACTTCTGAACTTGGCTTTTATGCTAAATTAAATGTGCTACAACCTCAAACTTGGTAAAGTCTACACATGTCTCTCTGACTTCGTAGGACTGGTAAGTCAAAAAGTTAAATATGTTAAATCGATTCGGGCAATTAAAGCTATGCCTGTTCATGTTGGCAAAAGAATATGCAAAATTATGTGCTTAGTTTTATGGCAAATTCTCTACATGAGCCATTCACAAATGCCTTATTGCCGTTTATTGTTTTCGCGGTCATTTGAAATGTTTGTCACACAAATTTTTGGTAAAAGTCTTTTTAAATTTTTCCGCTGTGGTAAATCCATCCATTTGTAGCCATGGCCAACCAGAAATTTCCGCTAATTGTGTGTAAAATGTTTGGGGTTTTGGTTTTTGGTATTTCGCTTTGCGTTAAATAAATTTCAAATAATTTGATTTGCCACCAAAAAGAGAAGTTTGCCACGTGCTATGCATAATTTAAAGCTAAGCCAATTCAATTGGATAGGTTTGACGTTGTCCATTTTGTTCCATTATACGATTTATTTTTACAAATCGTTGCATATTCGAGCTGAGTCAAAGGTCAATTCGTTGACTTATTTGCGCTCGAATGCATTGTGAAAATCGTTTTAACAAGAACGAATAGTCGAGAAGAAGAAGACGTTTTGCCAAAGCGTTCAAGTGGAAAATACTGAGTAAGTGTATTTGATTTTCCTATTTTCACGTACACTGGGCCACATAACAATGCGTACACAAGAAATTGATTCGCTTTTTAAAGCTATAACTTATGTAAGTATTTAAGTTTCCAAACTATCCGGTATCTTATATAATTGTACTTAATTTTATAATTTTATATACATTTATTTGAAATTTGTATTATAAATAGGTTGTTTCTTAAATAAATCTAGATTATTATCATTTGATCTTGTGACTTTCACTATATTATATATGTGTATGTTCTAGCTCCATATTCGTTTGCCACTTATCTACATGAAGAAATTGTAGTGAGCTAGAAAATAATTTGAATATTAGGCCAAGTAATTTAAGAAAATTATAAAAATATACACACAAATAAGCTTAAATTTAAAAACAAATTGCCTTAAATCATATGTGGCTTAGATAATTTTAGTACGAGAATCTATTAAAATCTTAAAATTCGAAACATTTGAATGAAAAACTAAGATTAAAACATCTTTTTATTGTCAAGTTCTTACTAGTTCTTTTTCCTTTCTGAAAAATAATCAATACATCATCAGATCTAGTTTCTATTCAACACAATGAAAATTGGATCAAAGATTTTTCTGTCACAAAAAATTTGTGTTGCCTTTAAAACGCCTGATACTCCTTAAATGCAGGGGTCCTGAGATTTACTTACCTTCAAATATACTATACCTCATCAAGATCGTTAAATTTTTAGTGTCTCAAATGTCATCCAAGTTCGCTTTTTTGTCAAATTCTGTAATAAATATATTTTTCACTATATAAACTGTGTGTAGTAAAAATTGAAACTTTAATTGAACACACTACAGAGAAAAGCATTTAAAAAAGTTTATAACAAAAATAAATGAACGAATGTCATGCTACCGATTTAATTTGCAGTGCTTCCTAATAAATGGCATCAGAACTAATAATTAAATTATAATAGCTGTCAAAATGCATCACATATGTATGACACGAATGAGATGTGAAACTTCATTACAAATGCCAATTAAATTGTGCATATAGAAAGCCATTTTTGTGACATGTGCAAACGTGGAAAATGAAGACTGATGAGTTGGCAATTAAAATGACAATTGAGTGTGAAATTTATCAGTATCTATCAACAGTTTTCATACTATTTACATTTCCAACCAACAACGACAACTATAAATATACATAATTGGTAAGCTGAATACATATGAAACTTATCTGGCCAAGTGCAGATACTTTCCATAAAAGGTTGCCACTGGACCTGCCTGGGTTCTGGACATTGTGCTCTGAAGAAGTATCCTGTGGAGGAGTGTCATCCGCATCAGCGTTGCCTTTTATTTACATTTCCATTAAGTCAACAAACGCAGCCAAAAGCAAACAAAGAACAAGTGCCAACAAGCTGCGAAGCAAGAAGAGGGCCAGAGTAAACGACAAAGAAGGTAAATGGGGAAAAAGGAACGGAACACTGTAAGAGACTTGAAACAAAGTCAACACGAATTTGCAATTTGGTTTAAATTTCCATGGCGGCCGCTGCACAAATTGCTAATTCGCTAAAAACTTCAACGTTGACACAAGAAATTTGTGTGAATATATTTTTTATTCGTCGCTTCGCGTTTGCAGTGTTTCAACGGAAAGTGAAAGGGAAACAGAGATAGAAATTGAATAGAGAGTGCAAAGCAAACGACTCATACCAGTCAGGTAGGAATGAATTTTATATATAGGAATAATAATCCCCATGGGTTGAATATGTCAGAAAAGTCTGCAACTCAGTTGGATGGAAAAGTTAATGAAGAGCGAGAGGCAGTGAAAGTGATTTCAATATATATACATATAATATTTATTAATATAGTCGGCCTAGCTGCATCGTGCATCATATAAACTTTTAAATATCCATTGATCAAAATTAAACTAATTTATATAACTTTTAAGTGCCTACCAGGTTAATTTTAATCAAGAAATTAATTGACACTAGCATTAATAGATGAGGAACACTTACTAGCTATAAAAAAAAAACAAATAGGGGACAATCGAAATAAGCCCACTCGATTATTATTCACCAGATGATTGAATTTGGAAAACAGTCTAGAAGGTCCCGACTTAACTGAACCTTTTACGAAACGGCAGAAAAAGTTAAAAATCTAAACTTAAGATTTTCAAACAAATCGATAACGAGCTACTACAACATTAGCTATCTATTGTACATAGGTATAAAATTGTGATTCTCCTAAAATATTTTCTTTGTTTGGTCTTCAGGCAGCTTTTACATATATCAGCTTTTACATATATAAATTATGTACTTACACTGACTACACAAAGTAATCTACCCAATTTCAAGTACTACCTGAGTGTACACAGATCTAATTAAGTTTGCTTTGCCTTGTAATTTATCATTCCAATTAATAGAGTATGCAATTATCGTCTTGATGGAAATGGTTAATTTTGTATCAATAAATTGTGTAAATAGAAAAAATTGCTTGTTAGCTCAGGCCTGTCTCTGTGCCTTTATGCGTTTCGCTTATCAAAAATCAAAGCAAAGAATAAATATTTACAAAACACTTTCCGGCAAGTGCCACAAGAGGGGGACTTATCAGAGAGTAATAGTGCAAGTATTGTATATGTACAGATTTTATAATCCCCAATAAAATATGATGAAGAGTGAGAACGTAAATCAAAGTGCCTTAAAAGGATTGCATCATGGCAAGCTTATTATTTTCCATGGAATAGACGATGCTGGACAGGCGATTGATAAATATGCAACTACTAAATTAAAAGTGTCAAGTTGAACAGCGATGAATGGTTTATTCTGCAATCCTTCTTCCTCGCGGACCTTCACTCTACTGCGGTAGCGGGCACAGATTTTCGACAAGCGACAAAGCATTTGACATTAGTTGAGATTTTTCAATGCTTTGGCAGCGGGTAAACGTGTCAGCGGGGGGGAGTACGAGGTGGTGTCAGGCAGCCATAGAAAGGCATCGGCCATATGTAGCTTTGGGGACTTGGTCAATTTTGTAGGTACAAAGTTCGCACGAGAGAAGAACGAGAAAGAGACTGAAGAATGGAATGGAAAACCGTTTTAAATGCCTCCCAAGGTTTTTGCATTTACATGAGGCGCACACGTTTATGTTGCATTCTATTTTTAATTAAATAACAACCATTATCCGAACACAAATGAGGTGTTCTTTCCATACTGTTTTACTCACGCGACACAAAGGCGCCAAATTTAAAATCAATTCCCTATGCTTTTGACTCATATCACATAGCCGCATGCATTGTACGTATGTAGGTCTGTCATTGTATTCGATAAGACGTTCCGTCTTTAGCCACACCCTCAACCAGGCTTTTGTTCGGTAAGTGTAGAAGTTTTTTTGTTTTACTGTTAAGGTGTGGCCTTTCCCCAATGGCCTTGACAATTGACATTGATCTACATTTCCTTATCTATTGTACAATAGATTCGCCAATGTGTGTGAGTCAGTTTGAGTTTATCATTGCAGAAGATAATGGCCAAATGAGTTATCTATTTATATCTTAAGCAATAAATGATTTATAATCGGAAGTTAGTCATATCAATGCGGAATCTGGAAGTTGATTGTATCACTCAAATGGGGGGGACTGGGAAACTTTCATGATAAAACTATTGCATGTGCGTATGTGGAAAGGTTTTTAGATATTGAATCAGTTTACTTAATGTTTAGATAGAATAGTGAAACTAGGTAAATTTACTTCCCTCTTTTAAAATACGTGCAAATCATATGCTACATTATGTATATTCCCCCCCCTTTTGAAATACGTGCAATGTACATACCTGAATTATTGGTACATATCGATATTTTTATATCTCTACTTTTTTCCCATCTTTCTGTCTTGATCTGTCTTCTTTTTCGCATGAAATCATTTTCTCTATGAACGTAAAAGTTTTAGTAAAAGTCTGAATATAATATTTAAAATATATACATAAATATTGGGAAAGAAAAATGAATATGTGAACTTTCTGTTTTCAGATGTTGAACTGATGTTCTTTATCTGCTGATGCCAGAGAGCAGGTGATAAGCGATGCGATTATATTGACTGATGTGTTATAATTGGAAAATGTAATATGAAATACAAATAAACGTCGAATGTTTCATTTCTGAAGCTTATAAACGTTGAATCGTATTTTTATTGAATTAAAAAAACATTTAAAAAAAACGCCTATATACAGATATTCTATTAATATCTTCGAAATTGTTTATATAATTTAATTTATTTTTAAATCATATGGATTTTGATAAACTAATGCGATACTTTCACAAATGCGGACGTAAATAATTTTTTTTTTTCACATTTCGTTGGTGTGTTAAAAATTAAAAAATAATGTAATTACCTAAATTGGTAAACCTAGATTTTATCTTATCCATAAGATTTTTTTTTGTATTCTGCTGGTTTATATTTCGAATATATGTATAATATAATAATAATTCCTCCTTCATCTTGATCTTTAAAATGTTTAAAGTTAATTTTCCACCAATTTACAAAGCATAATTCGGCTTATATTGTAAGTGTGAATACCAAAGAGTCACTCTCCATTGAATCAAGAATGAAAGAGCCAGGAAAGTTAACTGAAAAGTTGAGTTGGCTATAAGCGTGTTACTTTTATAAAATTTTCTTTAAATAGACTTTCTTTTTATTGACAACTCATTATGCTGCCTTCATCTGTCCTGTGATTCGCATCCTTTTGTCCTTGGCTGACGTTGACAATATCAGCTGCTTGTGGGCTTTTGTGGCCCATTTCATCTTGCTCCTGCCTCATTAATAATCACAATATCCCAGGTATGCCAGAGTCAGCCAGCCAGGATGGTGTTGGGTTGGGTTGCCTGTCTTTTGGGTTATGCAAAACTGTCATGAATCGGGAAAATGTAATTACATTCCCGTTGCTGATGATGTTCATGTTGATGTTGATGTTGATGAGCTGGTAGATAGGTGCCAGCGAGGACATTTCATCTTGGCAGCTAAGGCAAGACAGCAATACGTGCATATAAATTGTATAATGTCGACGCCTTCATAAAACTTTGGTAGACACGTAATTTAGAAGTAAATAAGTTGCCAAAGTTGTTTCTTTTATTTTCCTATCGAAGTTTACCTTAGCTCTTTGCTTGAGTTTTGCTGTGAAAGCTTTACTGTGGGCGTTGGGATAATGTTTTTTTCTTATTGAATATAACTCTTTGCCTGAAATGGGATATCTCGCAAATTGAGTTGAATTAAATGGTTTTCTCTCATACGACATCTTATCAAACATGTACTATCTACATTTAAAATAGGCCAAAAAATATATATTAAGCTTTAATAACATATAAAACTTTTGATAGTATAAAACCCTTAAAAAATAGTTCAAAAGTGGCCGACAAAATACCTAAGAAACTATTATAGTTTAGTCGGTGGCAGTTTCAAAACTATTTATTTAACATTTAGCAGTGCAAATTTAACTACTTTAATCTCACTCTAAATAGTCTAAACAATGATTTATTCGAGTAGTATAGAATAGATTCGTAAAAAATTGCCAAAAGCAGTGCAAAATATGAACACACGATAACTTTTGTATATAGTATAGGTAAGATAAATTATTTCATGGGTAAGTATCTCATCTTTTGAGCCATAAAGCTAGCCAAGCCCATGCCTAAGCCCTCTGAAAACAATTAAACCAAATAATATTCCATAAAAGTACGTCATGCATGGCATTCTGGAGGTCTGAGCTTAATGTGGACCCAGTTATTGATAAAAAGATTACTCATTTTGAACGCTGCTGCTGCTTTTGCTCTACAATGAAAAAAAAAAGTGTTCATTCTGTGGCATTCGACGAACAGTTACTGATAAGCAAATCTGGACTGGCATTCGCATAAAAAGGCAACACTCGATGCCAACCAGCTTCAGTCTCATTAAAATATTGACAAGCGGCTCAAGACATTAGCTCAAAATACCGACAAGTGTTTTATCAGAATTTCAATTGAAAGTTCAAGCAAAGAAAATAGTGAAATGAGTGCCCACGAGGTAAATCAAATAGAAAAGAAATGCAAAAAGCAAATACGAGTGAAGTGATATAAAAGTTAACTTAATTCGTATACCATAATTGCGAGTTCTTTAAAAATAAGGAAAAATTTATAGACGCTCTCTACAAAAGCCTAAAAATCTATCGTGATTAAATTATGATGTTCGAAAATTATCTTCAGTACTCCTGAATGACATTCGATTCCATTCATACTTGTAGTTTGAATAATTCCTAATGTAGTCGCCTTTGCTTATTTCTAACTAACTAAGGAAATTTCTAATACATAAATGTGAATAAAATATTTAAATGTTTTCTGTGGACTTATGAAGACTTTATCGATTCACAATTTCGTTTTGTTATATTCGGATATAAATTATTTATTATCGCATTTAATCGACCAACATTAGCATTTAAATATGAAAGAGATTGCCATATTTAATATACATTTTTATTGAATTGGCTAAATGTGGATATGCAAAACGAATTAAATTTATAACATTGCAATTTGTCATAGATAATTTGAATGAATTGCGATTTATGTATATTTGTTTCATTTATTCTGAAAATTTTATTATAATAATTTCAAAGTATTTTTCGCTTCAATAATAAATTATTATTTGTTTCCATTTAATTTCTGGAGTTTGAGAAGGAAGTGCTCAATGCCCATAATAGCTACAGGGCACTTCATGATGCAAAGCCCTTGAAGTTGAGTCCCAAACTTAATCAATTAGCCACCGCCTGGGCACAGGTAAGAGTCACACATTCATAATCCGCAATAAGTCCTTAGCCAAGTCCTTTGCCCCTGTCCAGCATCTCCTGGCCACAAATACAATGCAACATCGTCAGAATAGTGGTTACGGTGAGAATATATATATGGCCTCCGGTGGAAATCTAAATGGCGCTGATGCCGTACGCTCCTGGTACAATGAGGTGCATCAATATAATTGGCAGAGACCTTCATTTCAAATGAATACCGGCCATTTCACTCAAGTGGTTTGGAAAAACTCTACAGAATTGGGCGTGGGTTTTGCCAAAAGGTATGGAGCTAGAAGATACCTTCTGGAGACAGTTGTAATTCTTCACCATTATTTCTTTACAGAGGCAATACCATTTTTGTGGTCTGCAATTATAATCCACCTGGCAATTATAATAATATGTATAGAGATAATGTGTCGCCGGGAAGGCATTAGGAAATGCAAGATACAAATACTATAATATTCCATTATAGATTATTAACTATATTTTAATTATGATATTTATACAATAATACACAAATACAGGACGAATAAAAACAAATTATACATAGATTGAATTGTGTTTCCATCTGAATCTTTATCACTTACTTTTCCATGATCTCTCACTTCTCTCTCTCTCTCTCTCTCTCTCCTCTTTGCATTATTCCTCAATTGTGCACAGCTTGGGACGAGAACGTGATCCCAGGCCTTTAATACTGTTGTTCGTAAATGCATTTGTTGAGACTTTGGACGAGTTTCTAACACCATCGCAGACATCATCATCGGAGGCCGAGTCCTGGCCAGATTTTATCCTCTGCTGACGATGCACATAAATGCCAGACTGACGTAGCTTACGATAGAGTGAAATATATTTGCCGGCCGTTGTCGTTCTGGGCACAATGTATTTCTCGCAGAAAGTGGTTTTACTATGCGCCGCCTCGCTGAGCTGGGCATGGCCCAGGGCCTGAAGGACGGCCAGGACAAAGGCATAACAATTGTGGGTGGACTCCTCATAGCAGGCAATGGACCAGCGCCGCGACTGAGCACAAATCTATTAATGCAAATGGTTTGCGGATTTGCATGAATACATACATATATTCTCTGTGTGTGTATTTTTTATGCTATTTGCACAAAACTCACCTGCTCGAGAACATCATCCCAATAATCGTACCAGGGTTCGGGCACATCACCAACTAGCAGGGATTGCGACCATTCGCGGGGATTATCATCGCGTCGATGCCGCTGCAGTCCATACCGATCGAATTCAACGATGTCGCCGGCGGATGTGGTCACTGCGATATGCAAATCGGTGGAATTGTTGTAATCGCTGCAGCAGAAAAGATAAAGAGACAAAAGAGAGTGTGTGCGGGTGACTAAAATATGGAAATGGGGGCGGAGCAACAATTTGTTCGAGCAATGCACCATAAAGTCAGACACCTAATACTATGTACGAATTGTGGGATGAATTTAAAAGGCAATGGAGCCTTAAAAAGGGCAAAGTGAAAATCTGTAACCGTAATGTAAAACGGTTATGGCCACAATTATAATTTGGTTGTCCATTTGCACTTAGAGATCTGGGTTTCACATATCAACTGCCTAACTTTAGTTTTATTAATATTTCCTTTGTCAAGTTGTCTTGCATATTATTATAGAGTGAATCAAACTGTGTCTAAATAATTCCCATATTATTCGCAGTAGTTTTCCTGTTTTCTGTTTTTTTTTTTTCAAAATTGCATGCGTCTTTTTTTCACCCTTTTATATTGGGTTCAACCTTCCTAGAATCAGGACATTTTCGTGTTTGCTGGTGCACCATTCTGGCCTTCTGAGGAGTATTGCATTGACCTTTCTTTGTATTGTAGCGATGAGAGTTACATATCTTATAGTTATACGATTGTACGATAATTCGTTCCACCACTAAAGCTCAATCAAAATCGTGTTTGTGGGTTATCGATTCCATGGACAATCGATTCGTGAATTATCGATTCACGGTAATATTGGCATGATACTTATTTAAGAAGCTTCTAAAATTAGTCAAAACTAAAACTGAATCATTTTGGAAATTAAATAACGTTATGTTAGTCTAAATGATTGTGGAAGTTTCTATAAATGTTTATTTATATGCTATAAAAGTTAAATTTATAAGCTTCAAAATTGTTGTCTTGTCTTTTAATCTTGTATGTCTTTTTCCCCCTATAAAACCTTTTTGAGTTCTTTCGCGTGACTTAAGGCCAATTATTTTGAACGGATCGTGAGCGTTAATTCAAGTTTTATCTCCCAAAGTTATGAGCTGGTTTTAGTACTTAGTCAGAAATAAAAATCGAAATATTTCCATTTTATATCTTACTAAATCAAGCGTAAATCACACACGATTGCAATTCATGACTTGAAATTTTACGAGGACGTCGGTAATACTTATTGTGACTAACTTATAAAGCTTCCAGTTTAAACCCATAGATTTCTGGAAGTTTTGGGACTCACTAGTATATTTTGAATATTAAAACTAATCAGTTAAAGACTTAAGTAGTCAAACGTTTGAACTCCTTTCATTAAAGCTATCGCTTGCGGTTGAAAACCTCCTGTTAACCGATTCCTTAATGCAAAGGTTTCATTTTCTATTTTGTATTGCATTTCTTTCTGAATGAATATTCAAAGAAAATTTCATTGGGTGGCAACAAAAAAAAAAAAAGGCAACTAAAATGCTTTTCCTCACTCACTTGAGAAAGTCACCAGTTGATGGCCTGAGGACAATTGCACACGGATGTTGCGTGGCTCGGACAAAGGGATACGGCAGTCGGAATGGCAATAGCCTTGTGGTGGCTGCTCTCCTGCCTTGTGTGTTGTGTGTAGTCTGGCCATCCGCATCCACATCCGCATCCGCATCCAGTTGCGCATTGCAATGGGGACAAGTGTGCGGCAAAATGAAGCAGAAAACTTTTACAGTGCAATGATGAAAACAGAGAATACCCGGATCTGAGGTAATTGTGGTTGCAGTCGCCATCGTAGTCGTAGTCGTCGTCGTTGGAGTTACTGGAGTCGCCAACATGGCTCCGTCTGCCTGGCACCCGTATTATAATTGATACACTTTGTCTATTGTAGTTGCCTCCACTGGTACGGGTTTTTCCTCTGATGCGGCTGCTGCTTTTTGGGCCTTTTGTGGTTTAGGAGTGAACTGTAATAAAAGGAGAAGAGCGACATTTTTGTAAATAAGCCGAAAACCAAAAACCCAAATGTCGTTTGTCTGTTGCTGGTGGTTGGCAAGAGCAGCCTTTGCGGCAAACACAATAGTGCGACGATCTTGTTATGGGCCAGCATAAGGGAAAATGGGCAGACATCAAGACAACAGGCATGACATTTGCGGTTAATATTGGCATGATACTTCTTTAAGAAGCTTTGCAAACTACTTAGAAAGGTGCAGGGATGAAACGGTACGCAAATTCTCACAAAAAAGGAGAAATTGTTTCAAGAGTGGAAATTCTTTTAACATTCTTCTTCAATAAACAACAACTAGGAGTATTTTTGTTAAAAAATACAAATATTTAAGTTTTTTTATCCTTAATTATAAATATTCTAGGAGGTTTCATAATTTTATTGCCAGTTCTTTGTGATATTTTTGTGGACTGATTTTAATGATTTTCTTTTTAAAAAGTACCTCTAAGTCGAGGTTGTTTTTAAAACTTCAAGATGTTGACTTAATATAGCGGATGTTGATTTTAAATTAATAAATTAATAATTAATAAAATTGTGTAAATGAAGTTTAAAATATTGAAAAAACAACCCAATCATATTGAAGCCAATATCGTAAATATTACAGAAATCTTACAGTTTCGTAAAATTGTAAAGAAAAATAATAATAAATAAATAAAGATTTGAAATGACACCGATAAATCACCAAAAGGGAATCAGTTTTGTGGGTTTAATACTTCTAGTTTCCGCTATTTATGCTATCAGATATTATATATATTATAAAATCCAAAAAAAAGGTTGATTCAGGTTTCATGAACTCGAATCCAAATGGTTTTTGAAAAATAAAATTAACCAATTAAACCATTTAATAGTAAACTATGGCAATCAGGCAGAATCTATCGGTTACTAATCGGTAACGAAATAAATTTACATTCCTTCTACAGTGTGTCCCACATTAAATTTTGGAAGAACTACTTTAAAAAAACCAAAAAAAGTTATAGTGATCAAACTTAAAATTTAGTAATACTAGATAAACCAATAAAACACTAAGATATACATGCACTAACTATATCTTTTAGGTATAATAATTAAGTATTTTAATACTATAGTGACAATTTATTCGCATTAAAAAAATTGTTAAAAATGAAAACTCCAAATTCGTATGTTTTAGCTTAACAACTACAAATTGGGCCCAAACAAGCCGAAATAAAAATGCCTACATCTCCTTTTGCCGCCAATCATATGATTTTTCTCTCTTGAAAAGCCGGCTGGGTGGTAAAAGGAAAATGTGAAAAAGCTACAACACAAAAACGTAAACAAACCGGCAAAATGAAAATTCACCGCTCTCTCTCTAAGCATTGAGTTAGGCGCAAACTCACCACAACGGAGAGAGCACAAGCGGGGGAAATTCTTCGTGAAGCCACCTACTGCAGTTTCCCAAAAGGAAAGCTGAGACTATGCAATTGCATGGAGAATTTCCCAGCTCGAGTTGTCTGGTCGCTTGTAACGCGACTAAGGAGGCTCGAGGCGAAACCAGTTGGCGACGAGCCGTGCAAGCAGACGGTCGTGTTTAAGTGGTGAACGGGGAAACCAATTAACAGAAAAACCAACCAACCAACCAACCAACAAAGAAACAAACCTAAATCAGAATCGAAGATGTTCTATAAGGAGAAAACATTAGCATACTAATAATAATATCCATAAAAAATCAACCAAGTGTTTAAAAAAATACAAATATACTAAAGGATTTCCTTAAATCAATTAGATATTATATTAGAAAATTAATCAAAAAAGGATAATGCTAATCGGTTGTCAAGTGAACTAAATTTTTTGTTTACAACTTTTGCGGTCAGGACGTGGCACTTTTCGGGGGTTTGTCGTCCTCGCGCTAGCTAGTTTGTGTGTGTGCGGTTGGCCTGATACTCGAAGGATATTTGTTTGTTGTTTTGTGCGGTGGCAGTCCTGCTGCTGCTCCTGTAAAGTGGCAGCTATGGCAACACATTGCTAATCGATGACGCGACCACAAAAACATAAAACGCAAATACGAAAACAACAAAAAAAACCTACTAAACACTAAGGATAACACTAGGATAATGACCATAAACTGATTTGGTATGTGTTGTCCTTGATAAAGTGATAATTTATATTTGATAGCCCAAACAAGCTGATAAAACAAAGAAACGAACGAGAGGAGAAAGAGAACCAACTACTTCTCTCTGACTTTCTAGTTCTCCGGTGGCTTCTTTTCAAATGTGACATTTCAAGTTAAAGTTGACAAGCCACAAAACTTTCAACTCAAGAAATTTGTTTGTCACAAAAATTTGTGTGCTTGTTAAATAAGTTTTACGAAAAAGCCAATTAGAGGGCGTGGCATTTGTGCAAAAATTAAAATGTTTACTTGGCAAAGTTCCACCCGGAAAAACTAATTTCATTTACCCCACCCTCCCCACCAACCAAAAAAGATGACAGATTAAGTGAAGAGGAATTTGACAAAAAATAAAAAAATGGGTCAAAAATTCAAAGAAGCGACGAAGGAGCAAGACAAATAACAACCTAATTGGCTAGCAAGAGAAAGAGAGAGAGAGAGAAAGAGCATTAAGTATTTGCTAGCTAATAGATTACGTTCGGAGGCAATCGAATTTATTTATGAAAATTGGGATTCTATTTGAGCAGATTTATGTAGATTAAACTGGAAAAGAAATATGTAAAACCCAGCGAAGTCTGAAAAGGAGAAAATTTAATTGCGTTGAACAAGGGATAAAATATTTTCTCTCTTTTTTTCATATTTAAATTTATCAATTATTTCAAAGAGAATATTCTGAATTACTAGATAGATAGTTGGATAATTTAAGATGTAGATTAGACACAAATATGTCCTTGTTTCTGTGTAGATATATAAATCTGTAACCAATATGCAGAACGAGTGCCATTTGAAAATGATTCTGAGGAGAAAAATAAAAAAAATTGATAACAACTAAAGTAGGTATCTATTAAATTTTAAAAGGGATCGAAATAACAAAAGAAATAGTTTCTTATTATAAAGTATTTCCATTTTTTATCTATGAATATGACAATGGACACATTTGGTCATAAGTGTACAACGCACTGAAGGAAGCGTGTTCGAACATATAAATTATATATATTGTTGATCAGATATCTGTCTGTCTTGATTAACGAAATCTTCAGGCAGATCTTTAAACAAAAGATCTTTTCAGTTTTGCATATAAGAATTGAGTAATACAATTAGTTTCAAGGATATATAACTTTGATACGGCATTAAAGTTAAATCGGAATCCATCATTTTCAAGGATCGTAACTTTGATTATATCATATATGTGCTACCATCACCAAATTTAAACCGATATTTTGGTATTAACTATAAACTTTAATCCAGAGACTTTAAATAATACGCACATAAGTAAGACTGAAATATATTTTGAGTTTTCTTTTCCTAATTGGGATAAGCATCTTGCAGGAATTCTTTAGATCTATTGTTTTCGTATGGAAATGCAAATTATGTGCATACTTTGAGGCGTTCTTTGTTCACAGACCGTATTAAATCTTTAATCAAAATATATATAAATTGAAAAATTTGAAATAAATATTTTTATGTATTTCTATAATATACATATATGTTTTTAAAGAAACATACTTTCTTTTTCGGTATTTGCTTGTTTGTCAAGCGAAACTTGTATAAATCTGTAACATGAATATTTTACTCCAAAAGAAACAAACTCAATTAAGATTGAGTATAAAGATTTAAAATAATAAAAAAATTTTTTTTGACAAATATTGTCCAATATTGAAATATATCAAATAACTAATTGCTTTTTAAGCTTGAAAAGTCTCAATGTTATCTTGTCTAACATTTTTGCCTGATTGCAAAATAAAATAAGTAATTCAACTCGGTTGCATTAATTCTATCTTAATACTGAATTTAAAAATATTTCTTTTGGCTTAAACATGACTCTAAATGAACCAAAATGACCTTAAGGCCATATTGCATTGATTTGCGATTTTATGGAAAATAAATTTAAATAAATCTATCTGTGCAAACAATTCCAAAAATATCAAATGCATGGCCAATGATATTTCAATTGACAAGATAAATAAAAAAAAAAAAGTGTCAAAAGCTAAAGAACTATTTCTTTGGCAAATGAATAAAAAGTTTATGACAAATTTCCAGTATGAAAAGTTAGTGGAAAAGTCAGATAAGACTATGAGATACCGTGTAAATTTCATTTAGATGTCAGTTCTCAGTTAATTTCCTCTGCTGAGAGGCTCTAAATAGCTTCTAAATGACTTTATTATTAGATCCTGAACTCATATCAAATTGAATAACTCAAACTCGAATAGTTACAAATATGTATATGTTCATAAGAATATATGTATGATAGCCGCTCATATTTGCATATACATTTCAAGGATACCTTTTTTCTGTCTCTCACATACATTTCCGTGACTTAAATACAACTTTTTACCCTCTGGGTATTGGGGTATAAAAATAAATCAAACTAAATGTTTCTTGATAAATTTAACTGAATTCTCTTTTTTTATCCAAGTACTTTGAGATTGACAAATGCCTAAAGTGGAAAGTTCAATTTGTTTCCAAATAAAAAAGGCGAAGAGAAGCGAATGCAATAAAAGATATGACAAGTAGAAAGGAAAGACCTTGAATGAGATGGCAGGAAGTACGTAGAGCCAAGAAAAAAGGCAATAACAAACAACAAATTTTCAGCAAGAAGCTTGAGAAATTCAAACAAACTTTATCTCAATGTTGTTTGCGACTTGAATTAAATACGCCCACACTAGCACACACGCACACACGTACACACTCACATATCCGCGCATACAAACACTCAACATACATGCACACACACACACACACACACACATGGGAGATACAAGGCCAGCGGGAGCCAAAAAAATGGAAGAAATGCAATTACAACTTGCATCCTTTTCTCTACATTCTTTATCTCTATTTTTTTGTTTTTTTTTTTTTTTGTTTTGCTCAAGGAGGCTTCAAAAAGGAATTGTTTGGCCAGTGCAAACACGAAAATGCTAAAAGTAGCAGAGAGATAGAAATGGAGAGAGGTAGAGAAAAACATAAAACTGAAATCAAGTTAAGTTAACGCATTTTTTTCACCGTTTTTTGTTGTATCCCTTAGTGCATTTAATGAAAAGGGACACGAAGATGTCAACATGAGCAACAACAACAATAACAAGACAAAAATATTGCGCAAATTTGCAAATAAAATATTTACATGACAAACAAACAACAAAATAAAAAATGAAGAACCAAAACAGGTTATCCAACATGAAGAGAAGGAGCATATGAAATATGCAGGAGCCATGCAAAAAGGACAATCCTTTGACATGTTTTGCGATAAATAAAAATAACAACAAAGAGAGAAAATACACAAAAGTGGAAAAGAACGAAACTTGAGAAGCATTTTTTTTGAAGTTTCCACTCTCAAAAACAGATGCATTTCTAAATGTGGATAAAATATACTCCTGGAGGTCGGTAAAAGACAATTTTTAGCATTTTTAACAAAATCCTATCAACATTTACTATTGGCGTTTTATTTATCAAAAAGTGCATGTATTTAAAAATGTATATAAATTTTTTTTTAGCAAATAAAAAACCTTTAAAGGTTTCTGTTTATTATATGTTATTATGAACATTATATATTATTATATAGTAGGAACTTCTTTAAAAAAAACTTTTAATAATTAAATAAATTGAATTGGCAACTCGTATATAAATTTTAAAGCATTCCAAAATAATAGTCCCATTTTTGGTTTCTCCGAAGAAAGCTTTTGGCAAAGCGATTGATTTTCAGGTTCCCCATACAATGTCGGTTTCTAAAGAACTGAATATCTATTACGAGTTTTTTTTTTTTAAATGCCCAGGTTTAAATTCCGATCGTTCTAAAGGCTGTTTTTGTTTATAAGACGAGTCAATAATAGACTTGGTCTTTGTAAAAGACAACAGTTTGCTGGAGTAGAAACCGTAATCTCTATGTAAAGATGGAAATTAATACTTTTTTAAAAAGTTATGAAAAGGAACTTGCTTTGCCATAGGCTCAGACTTTCAAGGGCCCACATTTTTAATACAATATAATATACTTTAAGATAATATATTTTAAAAATTTGAGTCCCTTTAGTGGGTTAAGCCGCCCACTTCTTCAAATAAACATAGCTTCACTGTAGAAATGATATATTGTAGTAGTTCTTTGTGAAAATCAAGAATGAATGAGATGATCTCAGGTGAAAGAACCGATTGTATTCATTATATCATCACCAAGAAGATATTATTAAAAGAAGACGATTTTGCAATTTCAATAAAGGTCATAATATCTCTCATTACAACTTTAAAGTGTGTTCTTTGAAAATTAATGGCATACAACACTCTTCTAAACTGTTAACCCAATTATTAACTTATGGAGTTAGTGCAAATTGAAATTTTGCCAGATTCCAACAGCAGATGCGACATTGGCATCCTTTGCCGCGACACGAAGCTGGTGTGCAAATGTGCCGGCAACTTCAAAATAAGTATGTTTTATACAGTGCCACAATAACAACAACAAACAACAAGGAACAACAACAAGCAACAACAACAATTCGTTGTTCACTGCGGAAGCGGAAACTTCAAAGCACAAACACTTGGCTTTATGAAGCTCTTGAGTGGTGGCACAAAAGCGATGCCGATAGGAGCAGGGAGTCCTCCCACACACACACACACACACACACACACACACACTGGCGGCACACCGTTTGCGTGTGTCGTCATCTCTTGAATTAATTCACGCACTGGAGACCCTGGCAGGCTCAGTTTGTTGCCTGTTGCCTGGCTCACTTCTCCTTTTCAGCCATATAGCGCATTGAAAGTGCTGTTGGTAGTGCGCTCTGGCAACGGCAGCCCAGCAGCCCGCTATCCGGAAAGTTGTCAACTCGACTCATTTCACATTTTTTGGAGCCCCTTCAGGGTTGTCACCGGTTTTCTTATTAATTCACTGACTGAACGACACTTCTTCGCCGTTCACCGTAATTTATATCCTGTCTTTTGCCACTCGCCTTGAAAAGGACAATAAAGATTTTTAAGCAATTTTACCTGTCTGCCGTCATCTCAACGTCATTCAAATTTTGTGTACTTTTGTTTTCATTTAAAAAAAAAGAGAATATTCTTGATTTTAATTTGTTTATATTTAGAGGAATCGGGAAGTGGCAATCAATTTTCGAAGAAAAATTGTTGAGAGAAAAACCTTGGGATATGTGTTGCGCTGCATCTGAAGTGCGAAGGGAAAACTTTGCGATCAATTAAATACATAAATAAATGAAAATCTTGGATATGCGAATAAATGTCAATATGGGTTTACCAAATTATAAGCATAGAAACTTTACTTTAGTTTAAAATTGTTTGATCCAAAGTTTGTCAAAGCGTTTATGGGTTTACCTTCACTTATTGAACTCGTCTGTATACTATATGTACCTAAATGGCACAATCTAAGATGACTTTTATACTCTGCGCTCTGAGTCCACATTGTGGTCATAAATAACGACAGCTTTATGCAATTTTATTACACACTTTTTATGTGCAAATATAACCAGCAAGAAAGCAACGAAAAGAAAAGAACAACCGACCAAATCTCGAGAATGAGTGTCTCAAAGAAGAAAGTGAAGGAAAAAAATTTAAGGAAAGAAGCAAACACTTTCACTTTGTGCCCATTTAAGGTCGTGTTTCGCTTTGGTACGTGCAATAAATAAGCGACTTATTTATGCCCCTCACTCACACACCACACACACACCACACACATACACTCAGTGGCACACACACATGTTGCCAATAATAAGTATTTGGGTTAGTAATACCATTTACGAGGTAAAACAAACATAAAAAAAAAAATCTCGAGCACACATTTATGCTGACTAAATCCGTCTCCAATGTAAGCTCTGTAAAAACAAAAAACCAAAACCTAAATAAAAAAAAAAAAAGAATGTGGAAAAACGAGGAAAATGTAAAAAAGTTGGGAGAGAGAGAGAGAGAGAGACAAAGGGAATGAACGTTCGTCTATTTAACTAACTGTGCATAATTCATAATTTAATTAAGAACTCAGCGAAATGAAAAAAGTTTACACGAGGGACATTGACGCTCGGTGTGTGTGTGTGTGTGTGGGTGTGTGTGTGAAGCCCTGCCACAGCTGTTGATGAGGGGCTACCCTTGTTAGGGGGCAGGTGTTGTTGTTGTTGTTGGGGTAGAAGAACAATCGCAACACAAAGAGTGGCCATGCCACATTGGCTGCCAGTGTAAGAGTCAAACGAAGCGTCAAGGAAATCTGCTTCAGCAAAGTGGCAAAAGATTTGCTAAACCGATTACGGAATCTGGTCAAAAGCTCAACTAGAAGATTTTTTAGTGTAAAAACGTAAAAGAGAAGACGCGACACATACTACTTGAGATATATTGGTATTCGAAATGAAGGCTATGGCTAAAGCTTTAACGATGTATTTAAGTATTAATGTTTCTCTGGAAGTACGAATTTCATTGAGACAACTGACAACTTTGTTTTCCTTGATACATTAGCAGTTTATGTGGAAAGAGACTTTTAGTTCATTAGTTCTATTATTAGGTTAATCATTTTAAATGATGTTTTGCACATATTATTTGTATTTATCCATTAGCATCTTGGCAGTAATTACTAATTAGTCCAAGGAGCAACTAACTTGTCTTCAAAGTTAGAATTGATAATAACAATTACAAGTATTTAATGTTGCTAAATTAGCATTCAAGATGGAAGCAGATTTAAATTATTATGTGATAATATAATTTTCAATGTTAACAAGTTTAATGGAAATTTCTCATGGGCTAACTAAATAAAGCTTGAAAAGCATATCGAATCTCTTACTATAACTTAAGAGGTTTGAGAGTCTACTTACTAATGCTGAGATCAGCCCAACATTGATAATGGAGGCTCCCAAGCACTTCACACTAGATTAAAATTGATCGTTATTAAGTTTTTTTTTTATTTTTTACCACTCCACAATAAAACAACATTATATTTTATCATTAACTATAAATTAAAGGCCAGAGACTTTAAAATTTTGTATGAACATTAGAGTAACTAAACCAGATATTTGTTTTTTTGCTGTCTCTTCCATCTATTCTTTAGATCCATTATTTTTGGAATGGAATATGGAAATTTTGGATAGGGAAATTAAAACTGTGTGCATAGTTTTAAAATTCATTTTTGTTTAATGAAAATTTACAGTATTAAGTCTTAATTAATAAAAAAAATTAACAATTGTTCGTAAAAACATAAATAATTGATTATTTTAATAAATATGAATTTTTTTCGAGGTTTTTTCTTTAAAATAAAGTAGTTTTCTGTTTTTTGATGGTTGTCGTTCTAAATGTACACATAAAATGTAAATTTTTGACAAAAACAATTAAAAGATTTTAGAACTTTGGTAAAAATAAACTTTGCTTAAAATAAAATTCGTACATTTCTGATAAAAAACAATTAAAAATTAGAACTTTGCTATATTTACCATTGAGTTGACTAAAGTAAAACTCCAAAGTAAACATGTGGAATACCACATACCACAATAAACCTTTTGCAAATTAAATGCTTTTGGTTATGGTACTCTATGACAATAGAAATATAAAAATACTTTATGTTAAAATGTCAACAAACTTTCTACTCTGTGAAAAAAAAAACTATTTATTATGGGGCACTCTAGCATTTTACGAAGTGTGTGGATATGAATGTTGTGTAGATTGTAGGTAATTAAGAGAACATTCCCCATATCTCAAAGTTTGTTGTTTCAATTAGCATAGAAAATTTTGTAGCATCAAAGTCAATCGCAGTCACATGCCATTTACTTCGTTTTCTCCAACGCTTTTCTTTTTTTCCCCACCCAATTTGCAGTTGCACTTAAACCACATTGTTGTCCCTGGACATGGCGGACCAAAGTTGCCTATCGTCTCCTTCGCACCTATCAAACCTCTCTCTCTCTCTCACCCTCTCTCTCTTACACCCTTCATGGTCATCATCATCATAGCCATCATCAAGCTACCACACAAAGGGCGTTCATTTTGCTTGGTCAGCTCTTCGTTTGGTCAACTGCAGACAGCAACCGCCAGCACCAGTACCATCCCCACAAGCACCCAATAGCGCCAACAACAACAACAACACCAATACTGTTGGTGGTTTTATGTCGCCAGTTGGCTATCCGTTTTCCCCAACCCCCGCCTTCACTTAATTAACTTGCCTCGCATCACATTCCTTTGAGCAAATTTCATTTTTATGCTCCCTTCGCTGTTGCAACAAAGTTAAATGCTTTGACTTTTTCTCAACTGGAAAACAAAACAAAACCAAACAAAAAAAAAAAAGAACAGGGAAAACGGGAGCTGATTTTCCAACGTCGACTAATTTAATTGACTCGACGTTATACTGTGGAATTTGATCAAAATGCATCGAAATAGCAAATCAATTGGCAACAATTTATATAAAGTTTATCAAAAGAATTTGCACACATCGTTGCAATTTACAAAAAATTTAATATAAAATCCTCCATTATATAATTTTATCAATTTGAAATTGTTCAACTAATTTTTATTAAATAATTCACATATTTCTTAAAATTTGGACTACATAATATTTTTATTGATTTTCGCAACAATTTACTTAACATTTTTTGCAACAATTTTGCGGTTTTACTTTGACAACACATTAAAATAACGCTGCGGGGTGCCGACTATCTGATCCCCTCTATTACATAAAATTTTCGTATTCAAAAGACATTAAAAAAATGTGTTACTCTAATTATTATTTGATTATAATCAATTACATCCATTAACAACGGTTAACTAGAATTTATGAAGATAATTGCATTGTTTAAACCTAAGGAAAACCATTGTTCATTTGAATAAATAAATTTCTATTTTTGGAATTCACAAAATTCAATAGATTTGGCTATCAAACATGCAGCATTGAGGGACATACAGGGCTAGTATTGATGCCAATCTAGATTACACGGAGAGAGTATAAAAAATCAATACGAACCATATTCATAAAGCAAAATATGTGTGCTAACTAAGACTCTGCTCTACTCTCATTTAATGGCCTTAGTACCAAATCTGAAATCTACTTTTCTGGCAATTCTCCCCCCAAATAAAATAAAGAGGACCAAATCACGCCGCAAATGCAATAAAAAAAATAAACCGAAAAGCCAGAACACACACACACACACACACATGGGCACATGTACGCACACGCTCGCAAATAAAGTATAACATAAACAACATCAAGAACTAGGACGAAGAATATGAGAGCAAGACGGGAAGGGGATGGCGGGGGGTACTGTTGGGATAGGCATCATCGGCATGGATACAACATCGATTATACAAGTATATGGTGGGTGGGTGGCAGTGAGAACGGGGCGTGGCTAGGCGGAGTAGCATAAACTTCTACGCCTTGGCTCCGACCAATGTAAAAATGTTGCATACACCAAGGCGCCCAAAACATTTTGCACACATTTTCCCTCTAGACAGAAGCCTCTTACTCTACGGCCGTGTAAGCTTTGGTGCCTTCTCTTCTGTTGCTTCGCCTTCTTCTCTTCGTTAGCTGCTGCTGCTTTACTCGTAGTGGTAATAAAAGTTTTTATCGCTTTAAATGAAAATTTTTCGCTTCCGCTATGTGGATTTTTCTCTACCCCTTACATTTTCGCAGTTCGCCTCTCCCTTGCGTTCACAAAGTATTTTTCTGTGCATCTCCGCCCCGTTCTCCGTCTGCTCCACTATCTCTCTCTCTCTCCTCACAGTTTATTATTGCAGTGGTGCGTCCTGTTTTTGTTTTTATACCCTCGCAAAAGGGGGAATATTCATTTTGGCCAGAAGCATAGAACGAGATACGCATATTCGACCATAAACTATATGTACATATTTTGAGAAATTCATATAGTCTATAGCAGAATCAGTAAGTTGCTCGAATTTCCGTAACTTTCTTCAGAAAACTTTCAACATTTGGAACGTTTATTCGAAAACCCAATGGTCAATAAAATTTCTATTCTCGATTTACAAATACTTCCAAAGTCTGTTGAGATTAATCTGCTACAGAAATGATCGTAGTTGGAAGTAATCGTCAGATAAGCAGATGAATCCGATGTTAGGGTATTCAACCTTAGCACAATCATAGTTAGACATGTTTGGTCGGAGTTTTAATTTTTGGATGTTTTTTTTTTTTGTGTTTGGTTTGTGGGCGTGGCTTTTTTGTCTGTGTTTCATTTTGTTGCTTACAATTGTAATTAAAATTGTGCAAACTTAAGTAAACGCCCGAGTGCCATATTTATGTGGGTGACTGTAATTGTTGTGGGTTGCTGTAAATGATGCGAAAATTAACTCAATTTGCATGCAACAATGGAAACGAAAATGGAAATGCAAATTATGTGATAGTTAGAAAATTAATATTGTTAGAAAAAGTTACATGCACTTTATGCATAAAATCGATTTTCGTTCTCAATTTTGCAACACGCTTAACAAGTCTCTTCTAATTATGTTCAATGTAGAAATATTTTTTTAAAAAATCAGTTATTTGATACGACAGAAGTATGCATATACTCGTATCCTAGTAATTGTGTTCTTCTTAATTGCATATTTCGACACAATATTTTTCGTTTTGTTTTGCTTTTTTCAATGGCTTTCAATTATTCTTCAGAATTTAATTGGCTCGAGCATTTTGTCCTTCGAACTGTCTGTGATGTTCAAGCTGAATAATTAAAAAGTCTTTTTTGGCTTTTTGCATTCTCAATCGAGTTCTCAAATTTTGCCATAATCAATTTCCGTCTTTTATATAGGAGCACTTAATTTCCTCGTCTGTGGCGAACTTGTCAAAAAGTGTCAATAGCAAATTAAAAGCAATTAAAATAAACTATGACCATGGCATTTACGTTTGGCTTTAAAAGTGTGTATATATACATATATATGCATTTCTCCTTTTTTTCTAATTTGTTTTTCTTATTTTTATTTGCAATTGCATTTTCAATATTTATGCATGTTTGCTTTGCATTTTTGTTCAGAATTTATGCAACTGGGGGGAAAATGAAAACTTTAAATACGCTGAGAACAGCAGAAAATGCAAATTGGAGGGACCAAAGCACTTTAAACTGTTTGTTAATTAATTCTGACAAACACTGTGCAAATATTTGATAACACTGTATGTATGGTAAGGGCATACAAAACTTGAAGCCGAAACAGAAGCAGAACGCTTTTGCCTTAGACTAGGCAATACATAATGAAGCAGACAATATGCGCGAGAATGTGTGTGTGTGGGTGTGTACATACATATATTTGTATACATTGTACATATGTGTGACCGCGTGAAAATCGATGGCCAAAAATAAACAAAACGAGCACACACATACACGTACACACACACGCACTCATAGGTGCACACATGTAAAAATAATTAACTTGTCTTTGACAAGACATATGAGTAAACACATTACAAACTCTGGCATTCTCCTTTTGCCTTCTCTCTCTCTCTTTGTCTCGTTCTGCCTTGCTTACACCATGTTTGCAGTACACAAATACAATTACCTCTAAGTACCTCTACCTCTTCCACTTCTCTGGCTATGGAGCCACCCTTTTTCCCCCTAACCAGCTGGAACACGTGTCAGACAAAGCATTTCCGCTTATTTAATACGATTACATGCCGACCCCAAAAAGTAGGCTATACAAAATATGTATTCGCCAGCTGACCAATAACTGAAACGTGATGCTTTCCCTCTCTTGTGGGTTAAGCGAAATGCTAGATACAGGATGAGGATGACAGGGGTGAGGGTAATCCGGGGCGTTTCTTCGTTATTATGGCTCGTTCAAATTAATTGACTTAAATCAATTTCTGACTTTGACGTATTTGGAAACATTTCTCGTTTTTGCGTAGATGTAATGGATTTTCATAACTCATGCTTAGTTTTATGCAGGGTTGCAAACGCACCACTTGTTGGCTTTTAGCTATAGAGTATGTTTGCCTGCAGCCCTGGTTCTCAAGCTAAAACAAAAGAAGGTCAACATATATGGGGGGATCTAAAGAGAGAGAGAGAGAGAGAGATAATAATTTAATACAATTCCAACTTTCACCTTCTTTTTTTTCTAGTCCCAAACTCGATCTTAAAAGAATATTAATTTCGAATTCACTCTTAATTCACTTGCCATTTATATTTTTGGCCAACCATCTGGGAATTGAACTAACCATAAGCATAATAAAGCATAAAAATGAAAGAAAAATACGCAACAGAAACGAAACAAAAATACATTTGGTCCCAACGATGAGTATAAATTGCAAGACAAATATTGTTAAATAAATCTGCAAGCAGCACAGATTGCTTTAATAAATATTCGGACGGGCATACGACACATAAATGTGTTTACTTGCCCAAGAAACGACAGAGCTAGATGGGGGCTTAGAGAAAGGGAGAAGGCAAAGGATAGCAAAAAGAGAACCAAAAAAAAAAATCAACGACAATTTTCGAAACACTTTTAAAACACATTTAGAGGAAAACGGCGAAAGAAAAAGAATGGGCAAAGGCAAACGTTAGGGTCAGCTAAAGGCTAAACAAACGGACAGACGGGCAGACGGGCAAAGGAGCAAAAGGACGAAATGAAGAGGATTGTGCTGAAAGTCAAGTTAAGGCAACTACCACGTGGCGTATGCGCAATCTTCTTGTATCGCATTACTTGACTATACATACACAGTCGTATATGAGTGTGTGTGTGTGTGTGTGTGGGTGTGTGTATGTGTGTGTGAGCGTGTGTGGGTGTTTTGTATAGCGCGTGCTAGCACTTAATCTTCTCCAGCTGGCACGGAGATGCAGTTACCGGATATGGCCAGACCATATATCCTAGCTACACAGCTTTCAATATAACCGGCGTAAAGCGAATACAAAGAGCACAGATAACCTTTTGAAACCATGGGGGCGTAACTCTGTCATTGTGCCTCCTTTTCTTTGGAATCTTAAGCGAATTTGAAGCATACCGTTTTGCGAATCGACTTTCAGCTCTGCTATTTAGATTATTTCAAAAAAATATAGATCAAATTTCAATGCCACGCAACCATGGGTAAAAAAAGGAGGCAAATTCGCAGAAAGAATCTTATTAAGTAAATAATAACAGTCAAGTCGATTGAGACAAGTCCGACTGAGATTATGAAACTCTTATAGTATCGACGCTAATAAACTTTATTTTGAGTTTCAGTGAATTTGGCCACCTGGTGCAGGGTATATCCAAACGCCGAGTAGATTTCACAATGACTAACTGCCTTAAATTTTCAACAATATCAAAGGAAATTCTCTCCACATGCCTCAACAATAAACACATGCCATCTGCCTCATTGTTAGCGCACTCTCGCAGCACTTAGCGCCATTTTCGACCGAGTCCTCACTTAAAAGCGAATAAGCTTTTAAATTTTAGTCTATTTTTCATCCGATAGTTTTAGCTAAACATATACAATGTGTGCCAAATTGGAGCTATTCATTTATATAATATATTGGTAGGGGGAATGCTAAAATTTTGAATAAATCATTTGAATCACAGAGCAAAACTGAAGTATAATGTTAGGCGCCGATATACAAAAAAAATTTCATTAAAACTTAATTGCCATTAAACCAACTTTCGATTAATGGCAATATGAAAAATTGTTTTAAAAAAAGACAAAACCATCTAGTTTAAAAATGAAACACAAAAGCAACAATTGGATGAAAAAATTCTTTTCTAATACATAAAAAATCCATGTGAAATAGTTACTGACACTTAAATTTTGGCGTATATTCTCTTGCGATTTAAAGGAACATACTCTTACATTTTAAGTGTGTGTGTGTGTGTGTGAGTGTGTGTTCGAATTTTTAGCTTGCTTTAGCTCTTAGTCACACAGAGATGTGTGTTGTTGTGCTTTTTTGTTGGAAAATCTCCACGGCTAATCCATAATTCCACCATGTGGCATTTCATTTCATTTCGGGCACATCGCACATGTGTCAAAATAAACCCAAAAACTTGTTGGTTGAGTTAGCTAGCCCTGGGTGCTTAGTTTTGGCCATTAAAACGTTCGTTGGACTACAGTGAGCAGACAGCACTAAAGTGAAGAGAGAGTGATGAACGAAATCCCAGTCACATGCGACGTAAGCTGGCCAAAAAAAGAAGAGAAAAACCAACGTTAACAACTTTTTGTGCTCTTGCACATATATTTTTTGCGTTTTGTTTGAGAGTAGAGAATAAATATTTTCCATGGTAGCCGCAAAAGTGTGATAGAACCTTGGCATGGGGCCCAGATGGCGGGGAAATGGTCTTGGGAATGGGTTACGAAGTGGGACATAGTGACAAGAGTTCAAAAATTGAAACCACTGGACGAACAGTGCACATCAATTAAGGCAAAGCACCATGGCAACACAAAAAGTGAATTGGAGAAAAGAGTAGAGTAAAGGAGTAAGGACAACTCGGCTTGGATACGAGGAGGAGCACTAACATCAACATAAATCCGACTTAACTTGGCCAATGGTCAAGCAAAAGCATAATGGAACTGCATTTGTCTTTGCCCTCACATATGACACATAAGTAATGTTTGCCATATTGTTGGACAGTCAACGAGTAAATGCTATGACATAGTTTCAGTCACATAAAGATAAGGAGTTATCGACAAGCAAAGGAATCAATCACAAAATGCTGTGTAATGGAAATTAGAAACGTTTCTCAAAATTAAAGGATTCAAAAGATGAAATGAAATCCACACACACACACACACACACACACACACACAGAAAATAGACCTCGTGAATGCAATAGATCTTGAAGCTTCTGCTGATGATGATGCTTTTGTTGTCCTACCTGTCCCCATACCCATCTATCTATCTACCTTCCTACCTATTGTAAACAAGCTTCTACGTTCCAACGCCAATTCCAAGCCCAAACCCAACAATTGAGGTTGACAAAAACTGCAATGTGTTCTAGTAGAGCTGAGCAGAAATTGGCGGAGAGTTGGGTGAGGGGTGAGCTGTCAAGGGGGTGCTGGTTGGCAGGCATCATCACATTGTTGATGATGGCTATGGCTATGGCTGACTGTTCAGGCCAGGGAACGAATTTAGCCTGTAAACAAGCAGCATGAAATGCGCACGAGCGGCTCAAACAGAATTGCCAGAAAGATATAGACAGAAAAAGCAGACTGAGAGCGAAGAGGAAGACGATAACGGTAGTTGGTGGGCAAGGGAACATGTGGGGGGGTGGTTGAAATTCAAGTTTCAGTGACATTGTCGAATATTTGTTTTTGTTGCTCATTCGATGTTGTTGAGTGCCTGATGAAACTAAGATGAACAAGAAAAAACCAAAATAAAAGACCTACACTAAGAGAAATTTTCAACTATAGATTTTTATTTGCTTTACTCCAAATTGGTTTGTATTTTAGTTCGTACTTTCTTTTCAGTATTAAAAACTATCAATAAGAAATATTTTTCTCTTTAATCTTTTGATCGATTTTTTGAGTGCAATTCAAATTAAGTTTAATTTTAATATTTTAATTAATAAACAAATATTTCGCTACAATCTCAATAGTTCAACATTTTCACTTCCTTTTAGTGCAAACTTTAGAGATTTACATATATGTCTTGCAATTTCTTTGAGTGTAAAGAGCAACAAACGTCATCAAATTGCTTGCACCTGCAACACAGAATCGCCGAAAATTTTAACTAGCGAAAAGTATGCCATAAAACCGTTACGTTTTCATGCTGAAAAGCCACGTCAACCGAACATCAACGGGAGAGCACGTCCTCCACCAGGTTCTTCTTCTTCCTGTTTCTCTTTCTGTTTCTATTGCTGTTGCTTTTTGGGTTTTTATGGCATTTCCGGTACTGCAACTTTGTGAAACTAAAGGGAGATGGGCGGGAGTTAGGGTCTTGAGGGGGGCGACTAGTCGAAAGGCGGCCAAGAGGTGGATTTGTCATTAACGTGGACCGTTTGCTGACACTTCTCTGAGTGTGTGTGTGCCAACATAATGTTGCAGATTTTTGAGATGGAGATGGAAATGAAGATGGGAGACGGCAGATGAAAGTTGTTGCCTCGTCTACTCTAGCTGCTCGAGATGACATTAATGAATGGGCCTTGTTAGGCAATGTGTAATCTGGAGGGTAATTATAAGCAGGTTTTGTGCTGGTTCGTTAACTGCTGATGAGACTGAAGTGACAAGGCACCAAACTGACTGAGAGAAGGATTTCCAAAGTTGAGCTTAGTGACATGAAATGGTGTACACAGAAGATGAATGGCTAAATAATGATAATGATGAAAGAATGAAAAAAGGAATCAAGGTCTCATTGCAAAGATAAAATTATTCGCTTCAAATTATAATAAACAAATGGCAAATTTTAATGGAAAACGGCCAAAAACACTTCAAATACTTGCAACTTGTTGATGTTTCAAAGAAAAATTTAGTCTAAGAACCCTCGAAGCGATTTCTTAAAGTTATTTTACACACTACAATGAACTACAAACTATATATCTAGCAATACATACATATATCCTAGGATGTTTTAAGAGAGGTTTATAGATGATTAAAATTTAGTTATATTAAGGTGCAATTTCATTTCATTTTAATTTTGCTGCCAATTGTTCAATACATAAAAATTGGATCACAAACAAAAGTTATTAGAAAATTTCTTACAATTTATTCCACTTGATGTGTTTGCACTGCATATTCAATTTTAACCATTTTCATTCAATTCTAATTTTTTGTTTGTTTTTTTGATTGCAGATTGTTAATTGAAATCGATGCAAAAATGTGAAGAAGCAAATTGAGCTTGAACAACAATAGCAACAACAACAACAACAGTAAAGGCAAATTGGATAAAAAATAGAGAAGCAAAAAAGAAAAAAAGAAATAATAAATAAGCATGCCCTGGAATTGTGTCCAGTGAAATGCGATGCGAAGGCGACGAAGATTGCATTCAGAGACTGCTGAGGCAACAACACACAGGGCAAGGCAACAAGGATAACAAGGACGAGGAGATGCCACGCGATGCGATGCGATGCGAACCAAAAGGGAAGTAAACAATTGCCGAGCAAACAATGAAAACTAATAAAGCACTTAAGCGGATAGAAGAGCAACAAGGACATTTAAGTGGAGTGAAGCAGAAGCAGAAGCTGAAGAAGCAACAGCAGCAAAGAAACGATCAATCAAAAGTGATTATTAAAGGACAATTCACAACATTAAGAATACAGTTCCACAAGACGTTTGATTAACTTTAAGAACATTTTATTGATCAAAAATTGAATAGACAACAACAACAGCAATGGAGAAATTGTTGGAAAATCAAGTGAGGCAAAATCATAGAGAGGATGAGAATGCAGAAGCAGCATCGACAAGCCAATTCACACCATTGACAGCAAATGGAGCCACAACTACAGGCCTAAGTTTCACCAAGATAAAGATGGAACCATTTAAGGATATGCAACGAAACCACCTGCAAAAGATGCCAACGACGACAACATCAACAACAACCAAACCAAGGAGAACAACAACAAGCATTACTGGAATTTTAAGGATATTAGCCAAGGGTCGAGGCGGCGGCATTGCCGGTGGAGGAGCCGCCCCACGTCTGCTCCTTTTAACAATATGTCTGAGCATCCTTGTGGGCAGCAGCAAAGCCGGATTTGCCTGCCTCAGCAATCCCTGTGTGTTTGGCGTTTGCATCGATGGACTTAACAGGTAAGAGACTGGTGCCCCAATAGTGCTGAGCGAAAATATAATCGCCGCATATCGTGACTTCTCCCAATTAAGGCAGTTTTCAATCTCGTTCTAATCAGCTGGCAGATTCTGAGATTTCGGGCAATATTTCTTTTCACTTCACGTAGAAGTAGTTGAAGCAGATTATGCGCTCTTTTTTTAGTGCAGCTTTTCGCTTTTATTGAGCATAAAAACTAGAAAAAACATAAACTAGAACATAGAATATCAAATTCGGACAAAGTGCCGAAATAAAAAAAAACATTATGGCAAGAGATTAGAACTGAGATACTCTACAAAAAAATAAAAAGAAAGGTTCATTGAAATTTTAACATTTCTTTAACAAAAATCTTTGGAAAGTTTATTCAAGCATAAGGTATCCTTTTCTCCTGAATTTTGATTAAATATAGCATTGTGCTATTATTAAAAGAAGGGAGAAAACTAACATATATAAACAAAATTAATCCCAGATCCCTTTTGGAGGGAAACGATTGGTTACTGTTTATAAAGGATTCTTCTTATCGATAAAACTATGAGATCTTTGCTATGTCTTTGGTCTTTAATTTTAAAATTGGGTTGTTCGTTTTGTAACAGAAACGCTCTAATTCAAAAGATCCAGCCTAGTGTGACTCGTTCCTTAGCGGTAAGCACTTCAAGAATACCATAACCTCACACGACTTATTTAGAAACAATCTTTTAATATTATAAATTCCTTTGATATTGAGGCTAATTTTCTCAATCACGTTGGCATCTCTCTCTCTCAGCCAGGTGTCCAACTCCATGTGGGCCACACCAAAAGGACACGAACAGAAACACACACACTCACACACACACACACACACTAGCAGTTGGCAATACTCCTGCACATTTTGCGCTTATTATCGCCAGCAGAGCAACCAATAAACCCGTCCAACACATTTCGAGTGGCAATAAACTTGCTGCTCCTCTCGAGCGCCAACAGCAGGAGCAGGACCAGCAGGTTCTACCCCCAATTGGAGGGTGAACATGTTGATGCCGCCACTTTGCAAGGAAATGAATTTACCACCAGATGTCTAAACCGCTCTTTTTTGCCCTTCTCCTGCCATATTTTAATGCATGCGCCAGTTTAAATGGGGTTAAGTTTGAAATCGAGAGGGAAGGGAAGGGTAAGACACTGAGTGGGTTTCAATTGCAAAAAAAACTGGATAAATTATTAACTTGGATGGCATCCAATGTACACCAGCAAAATCTTATGTTGTAAATTGACTGCTAAAATATAATAAAAACGCAAAAGTATGAGATTGGGATAAGAAAATTTCATAGATTATGCCTGTTGCATGTACTTAAGTACAGTTTATACTCTCAAAACATCCATCTGCATATACTATATGTACACTCGTATTTATATAGCTTAACGCCAATTGCATAAACAAGCCAGTTTGCAAAATGTAGTTGAGGAAGATGTACGAGTATCTCTGCCATTTTTCCAGCTTAACGTCCTTAGAATACCATTTCCAGACTTTGTGCCATTTATGCAACTAAGTAACTGCCGTTTTATTTTTTTCCTATGAGCACTTTGCGATACGTGCACGCTGCTGTGTGTGTGTGTGTGTCTGTATGTGGTTGTAACCGCTAACTGAAGGAACTTGGCACCGCCATTTCACTTTGGGATATTTTTTTAAGGATAACTTCCATGGCTCTGGCAAAGCTGCAAGTCAAATGCGAGAAGCAGTCGTAACTTGAAATGTTTCCTTATTCGCATTTCTTGACATTGTGGACGACTGTGGACGAACCAAAGGAGAAGAGGCAAAGATGCCTGTCGATGTCGATGGGGGTCTGAGGGCGGAGGAGGCTGGCCCGATGGATAGAAAGTTTATGCTTCGGCTTGGAAAATTTATCGCTGCAATTAAATTTAACACGATTTCATGAGATTTAAACGGATTAACTGAATAGTTTCTCGACCAATTTCGAAGTTTTCGTGCGCTACACCAAAAAAAAGGTGGGGGAATGTTATCCGAGAACATTGATACTTTATTGGTTTATAGCGGGCTTATGGCCATCAAATAGTTTTATGAGTTTTAAGCAAACTGCGAGATAACTTGTTTAGCAAATTGCGCATCGAATATGCGATTTGATTAAATTTGCAATACTACAAAACGAAAGCAATCAAATAACTATGTGGAATGTATTACAAAGTAATTTCCCACAATTGTGGCAACAAATCAAACAGATCTCTAGGGTGTAAGTGAAGTCAAACCAAAAGGTAACCTAAGCACACATACGGTGGCCAATCTCCCCCTCTCTCTCTTTTCCACGACTACGGATCTCTAGGGCTTCTTTTGGCGTATGTCTAAGTGTGCTTATCTCCATATTTAACCCATGCAATGGCAGCTTCCACTCAGTTTGCCATGCTGCATCCTAATGTAATTCAACAACTTCTTTAATTAAGGAGCTGCCTTTGTGGCACCTGGCTAGATTCCTGGCTCACTGGCTGACTGACTTCCGCCCACTTCTGCCTGTCGAGCCTTAACATAGCGACATTTCCCTAGACACTTTTCTTGCATTTCCGTTTCAATTTCAATTCGCCTACACAAAAAGTGGAAAAAGAACAAAGCTGGCAGGAAAAAGAGAATTTGTACTTATGTGTTTGAAGAAAAAAGATAGAAAAGCAATCCCAAATGGCTACCAAATATTTATTTCCACCACTCAAGTGTAATGTTACGTTGGACGAAAGTTTATAGCACTCAGTTGAGTACTGGATATGGGATAGATGTGTCCCATCAACCTACATTTCTCAGAGATGGGCAAATATTTGATCAAGGTCGAATCGGTGCGAAACTCAGGCCTCGTTCTAGTTAAACCAAATACGCAAAAGTATAGAAAAGTTAAATATTTAAAGCTGTTTTCTATCGAATTTAAACAAAACTTGTCAAATATTGAAACTGCAAAGAACAAAATAAATATATATAACAAATATAAACAAAATTGAGACACAATTCTTATGAAAATTTGTATTATTGCTCCTAAAACTTATGTGAAGAAAAGCTGGTATCTATTAAGCAGCAACTCACTTTAATTATAGTTGAGGTATACGTTTTAATGAAGAACGCAGTGGAGTCGAATTCGAATTTCTTCATTCGTCTCTTGGTTATCTGAGCATAGCTTTCCACAGAAACCTTCAAGCTTTTTTGAACATAATATTTCATACGAGATTGTCTTTAAGGATTGGAAAACTACCAATTATTATATAAGTATATTCAAAAACTATATATATACAGCTGTAAAGGATCCTTGCCATTACATTGATATTTGGATTGGAGCAGGTTATTTCTAATATTTAAATATTCCTTAGATAAATTTATCTGTAAAAAACATCAAAACTTTATAGATTTCAAATGTCAGTGGTGGTCAGGCTTCATTTCGATCACGTTACCATCTCTAGCTATCGCATTTGCTTCAATTACTTTCGCAGGGAAAAAAAAACTGCCGTTACCCAAGCAATATACCGTTATATATGCACTTGTATTACCTTGTATTGTGCTATTTGCTGAAACTATTTTTTGTATCTAAACCATTTTGTTCTTGTTGTTATTTGTTTATTGTATTTTTTTTCCATGTGCGCCTCTATGTGTGTGTTTGTGTTGGGTTTTTTTTGGAACCAACGTTTGATGCATCATTGACACAACGTTCCACCTGGCCGACTGCCGCCTACGCCCACGTGTCACGATAACAACAACTAAAACTACAGCTCGTACTCATGTTACTGCATTGATGGCTACACAGGGATCCAGTGCCAAACGAATTGGGACGAATGCTGGTCGGGCCCCTGTCAAAACGGCGGGACATGTGTGGATGGTGTGGCCTACTACAATTGTACGTGTCCGGAAGGATTTTCTGGTAAGTGTATATGTACATATGTATGTATCTATCTATCTGTGTAGTGTAGTGTTAGTACAATGCGGTTTATTTTTGGCCACCAACCTAGCATACGAGAACTAACTAAAATACACGGAACTAAAACGTTGCACAGCTCGCTGAGCATTTTTACGGGGTATGGAGTATGGAAGTGGAGTTCCTCTTCTTTTTTTATTTTTGCTCTCCATATCTTCTTTATGCTGCGCCCCCACTCTCCATCTCCATCTCTATCTCTCGTTTCCACGTGCAAAATGTATTTTTATTAAGCAAAAGCAAACGCAAAAAAAATAGTACCCACATCCAGAATCTGGTTGATATCCATGGAGTGGGGGGGGGGGGAGGGGGAGTAAAATATACAAGCATTGCAGCCAGTGCCAGTGCAAACAAACAGAAAGGTTCCTGTATCCACTCCTTGTTCCACACCTCCGCTAACACTCACACGTATTTGTAAAATTTACGCGGCAAAGCCAAGGCAAGAAAAAAAAAACAAGATAAACCGAAGAAAAAAATAATATATGTACCTACTATACTTCTTTTTCACTCATTTCCTACCAACATTTGCTCACATGTGTCTATTCTTTTTCTTCTTTTAACGCACGAACCAAAAGGAAGAACCAGCTAAAAAAATGCTCTGAGCAAAGAAAAATTCAAAGTAAACGAGATAATAGGAAAGAATCCAATATGCTCTACAAAATTAAAGATTTAACGTATTAAATAACTGATAAATATTTTAAAAACATTTGGTAAAACTAAGATTCGTTTTTCAAAAATGGAAACATATTTAAAAGCTTGTATACAATATATACAGCGGTTTTATTTCCAAAGTGGTTTAAAATTTGTTCTCTTAGCTGAGGACTTTTAATCAAATTTAATCGTTTAGCTTATCCTTACAAAAGGCTTAATTGTCCATAAACTTTTTCTTCCCGATTCTTAAATTTAATCGTTTATCAATTTATTTGGTTAAACGAAAGATAAATAATTTAAATAAAGCTATAGGTTCCAACCGATTCTAAAACAAAAATTATTTTTGAAATGAAATGAAACTAAAAACTTTCAAAAAACACGCTTGACCTACATTTTAATTATGCCAGATTAGATCAGATCAGAATGAAGTTTAAGAAGATTTTTTATTGCATTTTACAATTTGTGTTCTTACAATATTAAAGCAATTTAGAAACACAAAAGCGCCCATAAATAGTAATATTCATAAGCGATAAGCATAAATTCGGAAGAGTATTCACAACAATGCAGGGAAACGGAAAATGTCGGCAAAATGATTTGAAGAGCAGGATTTCCAAGGCGTCAAGTGGGGAATGGAGAATGAAAATGGTTGCAAAGCCAAGCTGGGGCCGGCAAACCCAACTTTAATGTTGTCTATTGTGGTAGTCAATGTTGGGTGCTTAACTTGCCACTCGCTACGTGTGAGACTCCCAGCTCTCCCACCTCCCCTCACCCTCTCTTTCTCACCATTTCTGTCTATTACTCTGTCTCTGTGTATATGAGTGTATGGAAGTCTTACCAAGAATGTATCTAATGTTCATCCTTTTTGGATTCGTGTACTTTCCGTCTGCACAGACACACACACACACACACACACACACTGACATAGTCACACAAACACACGCTTACTCTTAGGGTCTACGTGCGAGAAGCACTTAGAGTGAGTCCCAAAGTTGACTTTATAAAATTTAGTGAAATTTATAGCCATGATGTAGGTGTGAACTGTATTTGTATCAGACGCCAACTAAAAACCAAAATACAAATTGTAGCAAATTTGTTCGAGAACTTTGCTGATGAGTTCGGAACAGGGACGAGAAAAGGAGCAAAAGAAAAAGATAGAGCAAGACAGAGAAAGGATGTGAAAGAGTTTGATACCAGTTAAGTCCTTGGCTTAAAAGCGTATTATTCTAGTCGAATAGTTGTTGGAAGCAAGCATGAAACATGTGTCATTTGGGTTTTGGTTTTCACAAATAGAAAATTTAAAAACAAATCAACGAAGTTAATGATTTTTGGCATTTTTCTATTCCTAAAACTAGACTAAAACTTAACACTTAATACATTAGAAGTTTGGCGGATCACAAAATTACCTTCACTATAAAAATAATAAAAAAAATAATTTCGGAGCAAAATAGGAAATAACAAACTCTGCTTACACCTAAATATAAAATTGTAAGGTTTATGCAAAACTGCATAAATAAATAAACATATACAATACTGAAGTAAAGGTATGAGAGTTCGAGCTAAAATTTTAAATAATGCTTTCCCATACTCATGAGTGAATGCATTAATTTAGCATAAAACCGCAAAGCTAAGCGTCGCAAATGAAATCAACATAAAAACAAATAAAATTATGCACTGCCAAGCGATTTGAAACGGCTTTTGCAAATTGCTTTCAGGCAAATGCAGTGGAAATAAAAGCAAAGTAAAAAAAAATATATATATACATAAATGAAATGTAAATAAAGGAAAACTGCATAACGAATTCAACAGGAAAGAATATGCTGCTTGCCAGATAGAGAGAAAAGTGGGTGGTAAAGAATTATACATATATAAAATAAATAGATATTTTTTTCCACCAAATGCGCGAAACGTCGGAAATGAAGCAATAAACTATATACTGCAAAAAAAATGCACAAAATTTGAAATGAAATGCGATGATGGTATGAATAGAAAGAAGAACCAGAAAAAAACCAAAAAAAAAAAAAAAGTAGAAACGACAAAAAAAAAGGGGGAAGACAAAGCGAAAGTAACGGATGCCAAAGGAGAGAAGGCGAGACGCCTCTGGGGCGCTATTTAACCGCTCATTGAGTTCAGCAAAGCTTTCACCTTGGTTTCGGCAACCCTAAAAAGAAAATTATTCATATTAAAAAATGCACAAGGCAAGCGAGTGGGAGAGCAAAAGAGACAGCAAGATTCTAATTAATTTTATGAAACCTTCGCCCCTTTTTACATCTGGCATTTTGGTTATGACTTTTGAAGTGGTTGCACCCACACACACAAACACAAACACACACACATACGCCGAACAAAGTTCAGTAGCCCAAAAAAGTAGACTACGTTTTTGTGTGCATCTCCAATTTCGTATGCCACTTACACAAATTTTTTGGATAAATTTGGGTGAAAATTAATGAAATGTTTCCTCTATCACTTTGGTTTGCGTTTTTGTATTTTTGATAGTTTTTCCGGCCTTTTAATCAGGCTAATTGTAGAGCAAACTGAAATCTGAAACTAATAGAACATAAGAACGGAAAATGGTAAAAAAAAAAATAAAACGAATTTTTTAACAAGTATTTAACTATTTTAGCGACCTATTTCGTTTTTAACAAGTTTAACAAGTTAAAATCAGTTTGGAATTTATCGGAATTATATTGTAGATTTTATGGGATTTCGTTGATTGGAACATACATATGATTAGACACAAGGTGGTACGTAAGCAAATTGTCTCAACGATTGTTAAGATGGTTGATGCATTTTATATAAAACTAATTACAATTTGTATCAATGTAGTTTTGGTTGACGTACGACAACGAGGATATAAGAATGAATGACGCAATAAATCCATTTCGCTAACTAAAAATTAAATTTGTAAATAATATTTGTTATTATTTTATATCAACTCTCAGAGTTATATATTAGAGTACCTACTCTTGGTAAATGTCCTTTAAGAAATGATGTTTGTATATACTACACACTCATGTCGAGAACTTCCTGCTTTTAGTGTACTCAAAACTTGGACTGATGACATTTTTCTTCGTTTGTCATTTTATTTTTATATTGTAAACTTTGTCCCAACATCATGGGTCTGTTGTGCGTGTTCCTTAGTGCTGCTGCTGTAGTTGCTGGTACTGCTGTTGCCACTGTTGCAGCTGCCTGCCAGCGAACTGTAAACATTTGTGCAACAAGGTACGAACATTTGTTTTGGCTTCGAGTCACAATAAACATGTCTGCTTGCCCCAGCCCCAAATTCCCCCTTCAATGCACAAATTGAAATTTGAATTTTATCTGCACACATTTTATGCTTCTTATTTGCTTGTTACTTTCTCATACCGCCACCCCCTCTGGCTCTCCTTTGCCGCAAGAAGGTAGAGGTGGAGGGGAGGCACATGGCAGAGGAGTGGTGGAAAAATATTGCATTCAGCATCGGGGCAACATTTATAAAAGTGCAGAGAGTTGAAAATATTGCACATTTCGTTTTGCATTTTAAGTTCACATATTCCTTTTCCATGAATGGAAAAAAAAATTCCCAATGAATGCATAACTGAGCGAATGAATGCACCGAGAAAAGTTGAATAAAGATTGAAAATTCAATTCGACAATTCTCAATCATAATTAGAAAATACTAGACTTCAGACAAGCATTTTGGGCTTCAGCCAGATGAACGATTTTAATATGTCTTTGTATATTTCATCAGACCTAAAATCTAAACCAAATTTAAACCAAACTTAAAGAAATAGCGTTTCGTCTATTTATTTTTAGTGTTTTTTTGTTTCATTTTGTGACAACTTCCATTAGCCCACATTAATAATACAAATTTGAGCTGGTTAAAATTGAAGCCACGTCTATTGCAGTGCAATTTGTATGCGAAACTAATCCCACACCCAAAAAGCGTCATCTATTATGTCCTAAGAATTCAAGGATTCATTCTAACCGACCCCCATCCCCACCACCCCAGTGACAGTGAGCAATGAAATGCACTTTGGCTCATCGAATGCTGAATGCTGCCGAGGAAACTAATCACGGGATTCATTCACTCAGTTTGAACCCGAACTCAAACCCAACCTTCAGAGCAATTCAAACCGAGCCACAGTCACCAATTTCAATTCGCATAGGAGTGGGTGAAGAGTCAGTGGGTGGGTGAGTCAGATGGATGGAGCGAGCGAGGCGGTTGCACTTGAATGTCTTGTGGTGCGCATTGTTGCTCTTTCAATTGCATTTTTTTCGTTTTTTTTTTTTTTTTTGCCTGCTGCCAGAGGAATCCTTACCATTTTCAAGAGGACAATGAAAAGCCAAAGCCAAGGGAAGCTCATTTTCACGGCAATTGCCATGACGCTATGCGAGGTGTGTGCAAGGGAGACATGGCATGGCATTGGGTAAATGCCTTACACATATGCACCTGCTTATGTATTAGCTCTTTTAATTAATTGCATTTTGTTCAACATTTCCTAGCTGAGATTTTTCGGTTTGGATTTTCTATTGAATTTCCTCTCTCTTTTTCATTGCAACATTTTCTTTGCCAACGTTGCGTAAAATTAAAAACTATTGTCTGTGTATGTGTGTGTGTGTGTGTCGAAAATTCAATGGGTAAATTTATGGGAGTGAAAATCGGATGGTGCAAATTCTTACATGCCATAAAATATCAAAACGCATAAGTAAGGTCTGTGTGTGTGTGTGTCTGCCTATGTGTGTGTGCATGTGCATGTGTATGTTGACTAACAAATTATTTTCCAATTTTGCTGTTAAATGAAAAATCAGAAGTTTGTTTAAATAAATGTTAAGTAATAAGTAACTTATAATTTTAATTACACAGAGTTGCCATTGAGCAACTAAAACAGGAATGAAACTTTTGTTATGCTTGAAATTGCAAATAAAAATAATTAGAATTCACTTATTATATTGTTGTCAAACCTTTTCGAATCTACGGGGATTTTTTATTGGTATATTAAAATTTCAAATTTATATCCTCGGATTTAGAAATGTCCTCGGATTAAAATTCTTTTTAATTTTAATTATAATAGTATGAGGAGACAAATAATTTAAAAGTTTGAAAATAATACTCATGTCGTATTAGTAATAATTATTCCAAATTCTAAAGCGGGCAACTAATAATACCATATACAATAAATATATATATTCTTCATTTAATTCTTTGGAAGTCTTTGAAATATATTTGGAGCCATTAAATTAAATTGTGTATAATTGATAAGCATAACTAAATTGTTCTTGCCAACTTTACTTTGAATGTATTCCCTAATATGCCATTAGGCCGACTAATTGCAGCAATCAGCAGTAAACCAAATGAATCGTATAAATTGTAACCTTTTGGAAAAGTTCAACAAACTTCTGCAAATGTTTTTTCTGTTAAAATCAATAAAATCATGAATATTTGAAAAGCATGTCAACAACAAAAACACCAACAGCAACAAAGGCAAAAAAATAAAATAATAATAAATAAAACCCAAAACCCAATTGATTAGCTTCGCTGCCACCCTACCAAATGGGGACAATGTGCACAGAAATACAACAAAAAAAAAAAAACAAAAAAATCGGGTGTGTTTTTTAGAGGTAGAGAGAGTGGTAAGTGAAATAGAGAGCTACTCTAGGACTGGAAATTTGACGATTTCTGCCATAATAGATTATCGGGGCGCCGAATCAGACAAAATCCCTAACTGTCTCAATTTCTTTACTCACGATCTTCTCTGAAAGAATATCGAGCTATTCGGTTTTCATTAATTTCTCTCACCATTATATAAAAACCTTCAAAATATACACCCTGTACGTGTACATGGTTTCTATTGAATAATTGGCGCAAAAAAATTTATATAAAATTCAATGAATTGCGATTTGTTTTCACCTAATTCGTTTAATAAATCAGCAAGAATTTTGAAAAGCAAAACCAAATAGAAGAGTGCACAGCAAGCAAACCAATTTAGCGTTGATTTTGAGTTTTAGTTTTGATTAAAAGAAGATCGATGCGAAACGTATTGATGAATAAGAGAACAAATGAATGAATGACTGAACACAAGTTGATTTTTGATTGAATAGGGAGAGAATGTAACACAAAGTAAGGTGCAAATTTATGCGCACTCACACACACACACTCACATACATATTCAACCATACCATGCTCTGGTGAAGCAGAGGGAGCCAGGAAAATTACGATGAAAACTGCATTGCTGCAATTTGAATGCATTTCCATTTCTCTCATATTTTTCCATTTTTTTTTTTTTTTTTTTTTGCATTTTTGCTGTTTTTATTGTTGATTCACTGCATTTGCATGAATGCGAAATCTGAAAATGTGAATAGGCCGGGAATCTTTCTCTTTCCATTCCCGTTTCACTCTCCCCCAGCAATTTGCATTGTTTTCGCGTTGCAATGGCCCCAAGAGCTCTTTGCTGGCTGCAATGATTGCATAAAGGCAAGTCAAGGAATAAAACTACAAAGGAAATTCCTAACCTTTGTTCTTGTTGTTGTAGTTACGGAATAAAGCTTCTATGTGTATGTCAGGAGAGCAAGGTTAAGCTGTTAAGGACTGCAGCCCACATAGACTATTTACATACATAGAATCAAATTGTAAGCTCATTACAGCTTATACTTACTATCATAACTTTGAACATAAATCGCCGTTCAAATTTTCGTAAGGTTTATATCAAGCAAATCATATGTGAAGAGCGTTTCGGTTCAGATCTAGACCCGAGACTTTAAATACCCTCAAAAAAGTAGAGTGTACACATTAATTCATTTACGCTTTTATCGGATGCATAAAAAAGAGGCAAAAAGTCCTTTTTTAACCTTGTTTGTTGTACTAAAGTTTCTTTATTTACCGCATAATATATTTATATATTTAAAAAAAAAACTATGAATCGAAATCGTATTATATGGACTATATCTGTGCAATATAACAATATCTGGTCACAAAACTCTGTTAGAAAATGTAATGCTAACAAGCATACAAGCCTGAAACCCGAATCATTATAGTTTTCCAAATAGTTTCGTTAATCATATCGGTTAGATGACTATTTGAAACTTTTAATTTATTCTGATTAGCAATTTGATTTTCTTTTTTTTTTTTGTGTAAAATACTTCAGCCTTGCGTTCATTGCATTAGATTCCTTTTTTTTACATCCCGTATATCCTTTATAATTAATTTGATTATAGTTTTCTTGAATATAAAAAATGCATCACTTTTGCTTTCAGACTCAACTTGATCAAATATTTAACAATCACTTTACACAAATTTTTGACCAAATATTCAGACATTCAGATGTCCAATAAAAAAACAAAAAAAAAAACAGCAAGACCCAAACCCTGAGGTTCGAAACAAAATTGAAATGGCATTACAAAAACAATGAAGAACAGCCAAGGGTAAGCAATGGGAAGCGAGCGAGGGAGGGGAAGAGGGGAAGAGGCAGTCAAACCAATGCCCGTCCATTAAGCAGACGAAAAAATGTGCGTCCAATTCGAAAAATTCATTCATAAAACATGCCTCGTAGATTGCGGATACAGAGAATGAAACATTTTTCGAAGCCCACAGAAATGGGCCCTCCACCTACATATCTGGCATACTCCCCCCACCCAACCCCCCCTTTCCACGCACAATGCAGCAATAAAATGAAAATCGATTTTCACTTTAACGACTTCACACATAACAAAAAAAAGAGAGAGAAAAAATGAAAAGAATTGAAAAGGGCCTCGATGAAACCACAAAACAATGAAGAGAAAACGAAGTAAGAGGAAAAATCATCGCCATTGCAGTCGATAGGTTGTTGCTGCGGCTGCTGCTGCTGCTGCTACTCCTGGTCCTTCTTCGTCACATAAAAAGTGGTAGTGGTCAGTCAGTCAGTCATCAACCCTTCTTACCCTGCTCACCCCACTCCATCACCTGCTGAGATAGACATTTGAGGGTTGACTTGAATCTGGGTTAAGAACTGGTAAAATGTGTAGGTGTGACTACCAACCAACCTTGACCAACTATCAACCCTCGATACCCTTACCTTAACCATATCCTCTTCCTTTGCGTGTGTAAATTTGTGTGCGTGTGTGTGTGTGTGTGTGTGTGTGCGAGTGTGTACGCCTGACCACTTCCTGTATTTGTGCCTGAATTGGAGCGTAATGTGACATTTCGAAAAGGTAAACTTTTCTTTTTCATTTCTCTCCTCTCTTATGTGGTTACTGTATCAATTTGGTGGCTCTTGCAATATAAAGTGAGTTAGACCACTGCAGAATATATCTACCGACAGGATAAAGCTCTTCATTTTGCAATATAATGATGATAATGACAGGTAACTGTTTCCGGTTCTGTATAGCTACATATATCCGGTTTAATTTTGGCCACAAACTTTGAGATTGCCTTAATAAAAACTGCAATATGCGAAAACATTTCAGTTCACATTTGTTATTACATCCATTAAATCATATAGCAATGGCAAAAAGCCATAAACAAATTGAAATGCAACGATGGCGGCCATTCGCATTCACAGAGACTTTACGATAGGCCAAGTTAAAAGGATGTTGCTACAATAAAATACAACCTCTCTCTTGATGGGCAAAAATCCATTACTCAATCGAAGTGCGGTCAGCGAGAAGCAGTAAAAACATAAATTACAAACACTTAAAGGAAATATTTCAATATTTTTCCACTGAAATGTTCATCTTTAAATTTACTCGTATAGGACTTTCTTTGGAAAACCAATTCTAGTTAGAGTGTTAATATTTGCACTTGATTTGATTGACTAGATTATTGTCAACTCCTAATACATAAGAATAGGTATGTAAAAAGCTTAAAAATATTGTCAAATGTCAAATAAAAAGCATATCTTAATATTAATTCACATTATCATTATGTTAGGTGATAGGAACATATGTTAAATAAATATAGTATCCACGCAGATGTTTTTAAATTTCATGATAATCTTTTTTTATGGCAAAAAGGCTTGCCAGTCCATGAATCAAGTATACGCAGCGGGTGCCAGCTGAATATTATGCAAGATAAGCATGAGTATGAAATATTTGAAACCAAATTAAAATTCCTTCAAACATTAACCGATTTACAAAATTGCAATTTTGTATTTTTTTGTATCCCCTGGACACCGATTGCGACCGAATCAATTTCAAAAGTTCATGTTTTTTGCGCATATTGTTTGCAAACATGTAGAGCAAGGTAGAACCAGGCCGAATTTTGATAGCTTTTGGTAGACTATGAATTTCATATGAAAATTTTACAATTTCAAAAGGCAAAGCCATGTTTTGATACGCCTCCGATGATATATTGGCCAAAGGCAATCCATGAGCAGTTCATTCGACCTCAAAGTATGCAACAGAAATTCAACACACAGCTTTTAGGCCAGAACTTGATCGAATCCTGCATGCATAAGATATATGCATAGATGTATGTGTGTTTATTTTAATGTCCATACAAGCACACCCTCGCACACACACAAACACCCATACAGAGAGAGTCATGTCATAAAGCAAATAAATGGGCATCAGCTGACATGGTACCAAGTCCAGACACTCGTCTCATATTTGGTTTTGCTTTCTCTCTTTGCTTCGCTTTTTCTGTTGATTTAGTGCTTATGCAAATGTAATATATGTTCCACTCTCTCTCTCTCTGTCTCCCTCTTTTACTTACTCTCCCTTTCATTTGCATAGACTTACATTATTGTTGCATTATAAACAACACACACATACACATATGTAGGAGCCGCACGCACACTCACACACCGACACAGGCAGACATTTATCTTTTATGTGTCTGCATCTATTTTTATGTCCATCAGCGTATGAGAACTATAAGAACATGAGTACTTTTTGTTATTTATGAGCTCAAGTGATAAATTTGTTGCCTTTTAGTTGCACTCTTTCTTCTCTTCAACTTTCATTAAATGCCTTCCCACTGCCACTGCTACTGCTGACTTCAATGGCACCCAAAAACTTGAATGCAATTTTCTAGCATTAAATTAAAAAGTTTTGCACTGCACAAGGAAATTCCTATGCACAAGGCAATGGCAGTCAGTCAGTGAGGCAGACAGACAGACAGGCAGGCTTTTTGACACTTTTGTTTCGACACTTTGAAGTGCTTTTTGCCTCAGACTCATACAGACACTTGAGAGATACGCGGAACTTGCGAAAAGTTCTTTGCCCAACTTTAAGCATATTTTTCGCCAACTTGTTGCCAAAAAAAAAAACAAACACAAAACGAAAGAATAGAAATAAAAAAAAATTCCAAGAAACAAAGAAGACCCAAATAAATTTGGAAAGTTCAGCCATACAAAACATTTCGCTGGCAATAAATTTGCAAGGATCCACACACACACACAAGCACATATTCACAATAAGAAGTAAAGAGAAAAAAAAAGAACTTTAAAAATCACTCATACGCAGTGTTGCAACTGCAACACAATGGGGCGCCTCTGGCATAGTCAGTCTGTCTATCGTGTATGTATCTGCCAGTCGTTTGCCTGAAAGGCTGAATGAAACACAGCACAAAGTCGAAGTCAACGTTGGCCTGCAGTTGTTGAGCAGAAAATTGAAAAGTATTTTCAAGCACTGTTGTTGTTGTTCTTGTTGTTGCTTGTGCTGTCAAGACAGATATCTCCTCGTAGCTGGGCGAAAATACACTAATATTATAAATGAAGTATATTCAAAACGATAGAGACAATGTCAATGTCACTTAGAATTTAAATCCTTAAACAAGTTCCTGTTGCCTTTAATTGATCCATTACACTTAAATGCGAAATGCCCTTCAAATCAACCATTTTAAATTATATTTTCCCAAAAAAACTAATAACAATGTAATAGAAGTTTTTGGTGGAATAACAAGTTGCATTTAAGCTATACTTTTAAGATATTAACTATAAAAAAAACACAACTCCTAAAACTCTTTTTCTTGCTACAGTTCAGTTACCAATATAAAATAAAAGGGCCACTAATAAGTAGACCAAATTTGTTGCAATATTTTGGTGAAATTAACTCATGAAATATTGATAAAACATTGAGTAAAATCTGATTTAACAAATAATAAATAATAAATCTTTGGGTTAAGTCTAATAAAATGTCCTTCTACTTAATATAGAAGTAATAACTGGGCTATTGTAAGATTTGTATATATTTATGTTTTTCTTATAATTTCGAACAATTAAGATATATTTATTTATCGATCTGTATATAGATACATATCCCATGCTAACTGTTTTATACAATATTTCTAGTTAACTGTTTTGATTTTGTGTTGAAAGATACTTTTTGTTTTCAAATATTTCCTTACAAGCTAAACATCAACTTGTTGTGAATAATCGTTGAGTTTTCGAACTTCATTGGATAATTTTGAAAAATGCTTTTTGAAAAATCAATGCAAATAATTGCATTGATTGCATAGCTGATTTTTCTCTATAAGAACATTGAATATTCGCTGTAGTTTTTTTCCAACTTGCCGACTTGCTTGCCTTTTATCCACTTCTTTTTTCCACTTCTCCCCCTTGACAGGGCATCAACAAATTTGGCATGTGTTTGTTTCGCACACACACACCATACGGCCCCCCAATTGAGTGTGTGTGTGTGTGTGTGTGTGTGTGTGGCATCCTTTTGAAATGTTTATATTGCTTGCAAGCAAATCAGCACTTGTAGGTTTTGTTTTGATTGCCATTGATGCGCTTGTATTGAAAAAGTTTGCCATATCCTTTAGCCTTTTCTTTTAACTTTCCATTTTCTTGTTGAAAAGAGAAAACTTCCATTTCAAAAATATAATGAAAAGGTCATTCAATAGCAACGTGTGCATAGCAAAAGGGTTTTTTTGCATTTGAGAAATTGATGATGAACGAAGTAGGAACGAAATTATTGAATGGAAAACAAATTTGCTTCATTCATTTTGGATTCGAAAATATCTCAATTTACACTTCCAAACACTTTTTGCCGTTTTGCCCCATTTAAAAATTCAATCAGAGACAACCACATAAACAAAACCACAAATAATGAAAGAGCAATAAATAATGTTTGCTCATGAAACACAAAAAAATGGCTAAAAGCTAATGGCGAAAAACTTGGCAAACAAAAATAATAAATATTATTTATGAAATATATTTTTTAATAAACGCGAATTGAACTTTAACCAGACCATAAATCTATAATTCAAAGGAAAATGCAGAAATTGTTCATTGAATTTGATTTTGCTTTCAGGATCGAATTGTGAGGAGAATGTGGATGAGTGCATGTCGAATCCATGTCAAAATGGTGGCCTATGTCGTGACCGAAATAATGGTTATATATGCACCTGCCAGGCGGGCTATCTGGGCGATCATTGTGAAGTGGATGTGGCTGTCTGCGATACAGGTAGGTCAATCGATGGGAAACTCAAACAATCCTAGCTAATCTTATTGCATCTTTTTGTCCATTCAGGTACCGGAGCCCGTTGCCAGCATGGTGGAGAGTGTATTGAAGGACCTGGATTGGAATTCACATGCGAATGCCCGGCTGGCTGGCATGGACGCATCTGTCAGGAGGAGATCAATGAGTGCGCCTCATCACCGTGTCAGAATGGCGGCGTCTGTGTAGATAAACTGGCCGCCTATGCCTGCGCCTGTCCCATGGGCTATACGGGCATCAATTGCGAGGAGGAAATTCTCATCTGTGCGGACAATCCATGCCAGAATAATGCCCTGTGCCTCATGGAGGAGGGCGTACCCACGTGCTATTGTGTGCCGGACTATCATGGCGAAAAATGTGAATATCAGTACGATGAATGCCAACTGGGACCGCGTTGCATGAATGGCGGCGTCTGCATCGATGGAGTGGATACCTTCTCATGCTCGTGTCCGCCATTGTTAACGGGCATGCTATGCGAGTGCCTGATGGTGGGCGAAGAGTCATTGGATTGCAATTACACGGCACCGGCCACAGTGGCTACACCACCAGCGGCTGCAACCACAGTAGCGGCGCCCACAGTGCGTCCGGTGACGCCGCCAGAAACCACCTTGCCACCAAAAATAGACGAACCACCAGTGATTGCAACTACAACGCTGGCGCCACAAATACCAGAAGTTACTGCCGCCACTTCTGCCTCTTCGGAGGAAGGAGTTTCAGTGGAAATCACTGTGGATATTAAGCCGATGACAGTCGCACCACCGGAAAGTGATAGCCAAAGTGTTTCGGTGGAGCAAACCACTACGAAGCCACCGCCGGAGGTGCAGCCAGAACCAGTTCCGACCGCTGTTCCAACCGCACCGCCAGGCGGCATCAGTGCATCGGTTAGCTCCTCCTCCGAGGAGACACCAAACATCTTCACAACGATACCCCCCTTGCCAGCGGGTAGTAGTGCTTCCGCTGAATCTTCCGGAGAAGTCGTCACTTCCGAAGAGTTCACAACTGTACCCAAATTTGCGGTGAGCGCCAGCGGAAGTGCTAGTGAAGAAGGTATGACGACCACAACACAAAGACCTGTGGCTCCTGTATTACCGGGAGTGACCATAGCTGTGGATTACACCTCCGCTTCGAGCAGCAGTTCCGAGTCAGTGGAACAGCCTCTGGTGACAACGCCGACGCCCATCTTCGTCCAGCGAGTGACTACGCTGGAGACTAGCATTTCGGTGGAATATGCGACGCCAACACCAACGCCACACCATCCATTGGAATCGGGCCAGGAGTCTGAAGAAGCGACCACCACGCGTCACCTGTGGACGGAGGTACCAACAACAGCGGCGACCTTTTTCACGGAATATCCCGCTGAGGTCTTGATCACAACACATCGAACTAGTGCGGGAAGATTCACCACCGTGCAACCACCCTTAATGGTAACTACGGGAAGGCCAGTGGATGTCACACCACATATAGTGGTCACCATCTTGGATGAGAATGCCACCACAGTGACAACTGAGATGCCCATGACAACGCATCATCACCATCATTATCATCACCATGACATAAGCACCACTGTGCAACCACCCGGCGAGGATGACTACGAGCATCAGTTCCATCATCATGGAGGCGTGACCACACCAGCTCCGGTGGAGATAACAACTGGCGGAGCCATGCAAACAGAAGATCTTATTGGTATGCCACAACCTACTGCCGGAGCAGACACAACGATAGCACCACCAAGATCCCCGGTGGCAACTCTGCCACCCACAACAATGAGAGCCGTAACAGAAGTGCCGTTAGTGGTGCCCATTACAGTGTTGCCAACATCACCGCCCACACTAGCTCCAGCTACCCAACCCCCAACAGAGCCGCCCACGCAACCACCAACAGTTCCTCCAACAACAGCTCCAGCTACACAGCCCCCGACAATGCCGCCCACGCAACCACCCACAATGCCGCCTACACAAGCTCCGACAATACCACCCACAATACCACCCACAATTCCTCCCACAATTCCTCCCACAATTCCACCCACACCTCCCTCTACGCAATCAGCACAAACTCTGCCGCCTCCAACAATGGTTCATCCAGACTTGCCTGGCCAGACCAAACAACCTGTAACCACCACCGAAAGCAGCGAAGAGGTCGATGGAGTCAATACTGTGGCCACTGGTGGACACGGCGGTGGCATGCCAGAAGAAAAAGCCGGCGGCCCCGATGTCGACTGCATCAAATTGGGCTGTTATAATGGCGGCACCTGCGTAACCACCTCGGAGGGTTCCAGGGTGAGTAAAAAAATACAACTAAGTATTTAGAGTGCCTACTCCTGAGTAGGTCAATCGATAGGCACAACACCTTGGTTTTGTTTTGTTTGTTCGATGTCTGAGAAATATTTTCGGGGAATGTGGGGAGAGGGGGCGGGTTAAATCAACAACTTCATACAAATTTTCAACCCCATTGAGCTGCTAATTGGCCATGATGATGCAGCCGTGTGCTACGACAACAGCCAGAGGAGAGTTCCAATCAGAGAGCGAGAGAGAGGGAAAGGGAAAGGGAAAGAGTACTCATTTCAATAATAAGCAATTAAATATGCCAAGAGCTTTAATTGCCCCAGAAAGTTGGCAAACAATAAGAAAAAGAGTGAAATTGATTGGGTAATAAATATATATTGAATAATTATGGTATTCCATCATCAATAGTTATATCCATTTCTTTCTGCAATCTTTGATTTGATTCCTAAATCACAATGTTGTTTTCAATATTAAATTCGTTAATAACAATAATTGGTTTCTAGAGAGAGAGAGAAACTGTAGAATAAATTCAGAACTATTGGAAAAGGTAATATCTATTTCCATTGTACAGGTAAACATTCCGTAGGCCACACTAGCCAAATTTGCAAGCAGTACAAATGGAAATATACATCTCTCTGAATATGTAAATGAAACTATGTAGAAGTTGCCTAGACAACACATACACTCATACATAAATAATAATGAATGTGGGTAACAACCCACTATTGTAGGTAGTTGCAATGTAAGCTGCTTAATGCCAGAAGCCACAAAACACAGAGACTGCCAAAAACACATGATTGCAATGGAAATGGTATTAAAGTTACTTTATTTGCCAATTAAATTCAGTCAGTAAAATAGCAATGGACTATCGGGCTAGTTTATGTCTTTAATAAACGTTTTACTTTTCGACACAAACTTCAAAATCGTGTGTGTGTATTTGAAATTTAAAATATGTAGATTCAAATAAAACTAAGTACATTTTAGTCCCATTCAAATGAGTAAAAGAAAAGAAAAGAAGAGTTCTATCGATCTACCAATTTTTCTGGCAATTTTACGAAACGAAAAGGCGTTGGTAATGGCGATGATAATGATATTGACCAATGTTATGAACATTTTGTAGATTTTCCAATGAATCTTGTACTTCAAATGAAAAAATGTGGAGATAGCAAAAATTACATACTTATGTGGATAAAATTCAGTTTTTGGCCGTGGAGGCTAGGTGCCACGCCCATTATGTCCAAAAATATTTACAAATTATATTTATTACATCAAGCAATAATAAAATACCTAAAATTATTGCTTACAATGGATTTTTGAATTAAATGCTCATAAAATGGCAAAATTTCCCATAGTGCAAAGTGATTGCAGAGGTCAAAAATGAAAAGTGCCGCCATAATTATGCACTTCAAACAAAACGAAATGTGAAAAATTGCAGTTATTTTGTGCGAATGTAGTTATTATTTATTTCTACATCGTTTTTCATGCTTTATTTAACGGTAGTTATAGATTTCTTCTATGTCTATTCGTTTTAAAGTTATAAAAAAAAAAAAACAGGGTGCGGCTATAGTCGTGCACCAGAGTTTAGAAGCCATGTCTATTTTTTTTAATTTTGAATTCTTATTAAAATAATTAAAATGAAATGTAACCGTTCTCTTTTACCAACTCCATTTTATTTTTCTTATTCTACGAAATACTCCTACACATTTCCGGCTAAAAGTTTTGCAACAACCTAACTCATATTTCATCTTGCTCTCTCATCAGTCTTATTTTTGTCGTAAATGCCAATTGGTCTTTGCAAAATGAATAGTTAAAAACTCTAGAAAATATCTAAATAGAAATATCAGGTTGAAAATCACAGCCAACAATTTGTACAAATTTTGTTCGACAACAAGAAAAAGCCACAAAGCGTTCCCCAGTTACCCTCGGAGAGAGGGAGAGGGAGGGAGAGTGGAACAGGAGCTGAAGCTGCCTATTCAACTATTTATGAAAATACTTGTGGTAATTTTACACAACCAAGAAGAAATTTTTTTTTTTTTTTTTTTTTTTTTTTTTTTTTTTTTTTTTTTTTTTTTTTTTTTTTTTTTTTTTTTTTTTTTTTTTTTTTTTCTTTTTTTTTTTTTTTTTTTTTTTTTTTTTTTTTTTTTTTTTTTTTTTTTTTTTTTTTTTTTTTTTTTTTTTTTTTTTTTTTTTTTTTTTTTTTTTTTTTTTTTTTTTTTTTTTTTTTTTTTTTTTTTTTTTTTTTTTTTTTTTTTTTTTTTTTTTTTGTTTGGGGGGGGGGGGGGGGGGAATTAATTTTTTTTTTTTTTTTTTTTTTTTTTTTACTTTTTAATTTTTATATTTTTTTTTTTTTTTTTTTTTTTTTTTTTTTTAAATTTTTATTTTTTTTTTTTTGTTGGGGGGGGGGGGGGGGGGGGGAAGGAAAAAAAAAAATATATTTTTTTTTTAAATAGGGGTGGAAAATATGTTTTTTTTGTTTTTTTTTTTTTTTTTTTTTTTTTTTTTTTTTTTTTTTTAATTTAGAGGGGGGAAGGGGAGAGGGGGGGGGGAGGGAGGGGGAGGTGTTTTTTTTTATTTTGTTTTTTTTTTTTATTATTAAAAATTTTTTTTTTTTTTGGGGGGGGCTTTCTCTTTTTTTAATAATTTTTCTTTAAATTCCCTTTTCTTTTTAATGTAAAAAAGTTTTCCACATTTGGGCTGGGATTTTGTTTGGCCTACACACACACGTGCCTACACACACAAAGAGGATTGCGGAAAGAGGGGAGTGGAGGTTCCCAAATTTGGCAAACTCTACACCATTAAATGTGTAATACTAACACTTGCATACATGAGTACATATATAAGTTGGTACGCAACAATTTAAAACGACTCTCTAACTGGCAAATTGGCAATTGCGAAAACAAAATTCTACAAGCTTGAAAATTTTATCATAATTTGTGAACAACGATGTTAATACTTATAGAACCTCATATTTTTTCCGAGTTAAAAATAAAATTCAAAGTTTGCTTTATTTTCTTCCAGATGTTAGTAAATAAATTCAGGCAAAAGTCTATTAAAAAGGGCACACACAGGCCAGGCTCATGTCATTACCAATTCCACATTTAGCCAAATTAGCAACACTTTATGCAATTTCAGTTTTTTACGACCAAGACGTGAGTGTGGCATAAGTGGTAGACGCTCGTCCAATTTGGAAATGACAAAGCCAGACAAAAGGAAAACTAATATGAAAATACTGTCCGAAACACCATCTGAATGAAGTGTGTGTAGTTTCGACTTTTTGAATATTTAACTTAAAGAAATCCTTGAATTTTCTATTAATTGCGGATACCTTTTTCACCTAAACACATCTTTATATTAGTCTTTGTGTGTTCTCATTCAGATTCATTTGGTTTCCGCCCACTTGGAAATTAATTGTAACACGCCTTGTGGAAATGTCAACAGGCAAAACGCAAATGGCCTTTTTTGGTGTGTGTGTGTGTGTGTGTGTGTGTGTGCGAGTGGCATGGAATCAGAGTGAAGTGCATGCTTTCAAATGCCACCAAACGAGGCGCTGAGAACGCATTAAGGCTGACGCAGTCAGACATTTAGAGTACTAGTGACGGCGGAGCAGCAGAAGTTTCGGGGGGCCTCTTAAAAAGGGCCTGAACAAAGTTTTCATTAGCGGTGGGAAAAAGACAGCTCTATGAGATACGATGCGATGCGATGTGCCAGGGCAAACAAATTTCCAAAAAAACCTACCAAAAAGTCAGACGGTTAGAAACATCAGTTGGAATATGCTTTAATGCCACTTTTCGTTGAGAGGCGAATGCCACTTTGACTACACTATCTGGCGCCCCCCCGCTGAGGCTAACCAATATGACAGCCAACATATATAAGTGTCTCTCTGTCTCTCTGTCTGTCTATCTGTCTGTCACAGTGTCGCTTAATTCAGCGCACAAACACAAAGAAATACAAAAACCAGAGAATCGCATAGAAGGACACAAAGCTAGCGAGGACCTTTTGCCCTGAGTGTACTGTGTGTGCTGTGTGTGTGTGTGTGTGTGTGTGTGTGTGGGCGTTAGTTAAATTACTTGGCTACAATAAAGTGGCATATGCTCTATGATATAATTTTCTTCTACTTTGACTCTAATTTTCCACTTTTCGACTTTAACCTTTTGTTATACACCTGTCATTCATTTTATCGTGTGTTTGCATATCTCTGTGGCACGTGTATGCCACTCACTCTAGCGTGAAATTTATTCTCGAAAAATTTAATAAGAATAAGTCATGGGTCCTGCTCTTGTGCTATTTGAATGTCAAAAAGACACTTTAAAATTTATTCTCAATTTGCATATATTAAATTAAATTTAAATCCTTCTTATTCATTGCGATATGTTGATTTCAAGCAGGATCTAGGCAATCTTAAGATATGTTTCTCTTATTGTATTTCTTCATCAGAGTCTTGTGTCGGCAATTAATAATTTTCTTTATAGTAGTTTATATATTGGACTTTGAATAATTAGGACATACAATCCGGAATAGTCGGGACCTGGTGAATCGAGAGGAAAATTGTTACGTATTTCTTACTTAAAATATTATCCACAAACAAATGTTTCTTAGTTTTACAAAGGTTTATTGATGGCTTAATATTACGTGAGAAAATATTATGCAATGTTTTGTTGTGTTGTTTGCTTCAATTGTTTATCTTTTACATTTCTTTTCATAAGTTTCGTTTGCTCTCCCGGATAATAGAGCTAATCGCGGTTAACAGAGACAAAGGTAAAAACTCATTTTTATGGCGGATAATAAGGATAATCCGGTTAATGGGAGCATGGATAATCGTTGTTGAACTGTACTTACAAGTTTTCTAAGACCATAAAGAAAGCAAGTGAGAGAAGATAATGTTTCTAATCGTAAATAGATGATTATTCACGAGGATACGTTTTCGAATTAGTTTCAAATAAATTTTTGACGTAATTTGCGATAATTCTAATAATGCTTAAATATTTTACATCAATGTAAAAGTTAATTATTTATATATTCTACGGTTGTGCGGTAATTACAATTTACAAACAACCTTAATACTAACTAGGAAAATATTTGCAAACCTAGAGTTATGGAAAATAAACATTTAATGTTTAGTCATATTCAATAGTAAGAATCAAATATTTCATCTTTAATCATCGTCGATGTATGTATTTATAAACATGCCAAAAAGTCAAAGTTTATGAAAAATTAATCCTCATTTTGTTTTATGGCAAGTTAAGACTAAGTAGTTTCTTAATGATTTGGCTGCTTTTAAATATCTAAGCCAAAGATGGAACAACATTTCCATGACTTCCACCTGTAGAACATATTTCATGAAAATGTCTGTCCGAAACGCATCTGATGTTCTTGGGCAGACCTTCACGTTGAAAATATTAATGGCCTGTGGCTTACAATTGTTACAACCAGGCAACGGAAATGCCTAACAGCGTTGAAGGATTGAGGGAGATGTATGTATATGTATACAAGTATATGTATATAAGTAGTGTGTATGTATGTATATCCGCATGTTTCGCTAGCCAACCCTTTTTGCCAACAACAAATTTCCGCAACGGCTTTTGTTTTTCGCCGGCGGAGGAAAACATTAAAGTCAACGCCTGCTGCGTTGAGCAGCATCATTATTATCAACATCATCATTATCAATATCATCTTTATCACAATTATTATCATCATCATACCATTGTGCTTACAGGTCAGGATGCTATGGGATGATTGTACTTATATATTATATGGCTAAAGGCTGCTGCCTGACTGGGAAACAGAAAACTTTTCCATTGCATACAGAAGCCATGTATTATGTTCATACCCTAACAAAGGGTATTCTAAAATTGGCCAGAAGTAGAAGCTCTGATCCCACAGAAAATATAAATTCAACATTAATTACTCTCAGTTTTAAACGTTATAGCTGATTAGATTAAATTAGATTTTTAATATATAAAATTCTATATATCTGTGTGATTATATATTTGCTTGACTTCAGATAGTTACTTCAAAAAGATTTTTAGACTTATGAAAAAATTATCCCAAAGTCCTAAGGGTATCCCAAATTCGGTTTAAAGAAGGAAAGCGGGTTGACCCTTTTTCGGTTTAGTTTCTGCACAATTTTGAGCTCTGCTTGCATATACCCAAGCCAAACAGGAAACATTTTAATTAATCCTGTTGACCTTGCAGCCAAAAAAACTCACAAGATTTAAAATATACAACTGTCAGTTTTAACGACCTTAATAAAGTTTACAACAAAAAATCAATAGCTTGGTGCAGTAATTACAAAATTCCTAAAGGAATCGAATTTGTAACAATTTTCATTATTGCTATTGCTCCTATTCAATGCGCAAGAAGCTAAGAAAACTCCAATAAATTGAAAAGCAATATGAATTAACTTTTTGGCCTCTCCCCGCCCTTTGGTGCCCCTTCTACTGGGGTTTCTTGTCCATCGTGTGCCACAGTTTGCAGTTGTTCTGGTTTTTAATAATTTATTAATGCCGCCACCGTCAAGGGATACTACTTGAAGTGCAACAAGCACAAGAAAAAGAAAAGAAAAAACAACATCTGCAACAGGGGCAAAAGAGGGACTCACGCAGTTTCAAAGAAGAAAAACTTTTACTGTAATTTTGTTTGAAAATGTTTCTCAAATTGAACAAATGAAGTGCAAGGCAACTGGGAAACAGTCACGTGACACTTCACGTGCTCAAGGGGAACACGGACATATGTTGGTTGTAGGAGAAACCTTCTCTCTCGTACTACTTTACTTTAGGAATTACGTTTTGCAAAAAGTTAATTTCAACAAAAATAGTTCATAGAATGTTTTAAATCTTTTACTTTTAGTGCGTTTGCCGCTTCGATCGCCAGGGTCCGCTATGTGAATTGCCAATTGTCATCAAGAATGCCGCATTTTCGGGCGATTCATATGTTTCACATCGCATTTACAAGGACATACCGCAACACGAGGCCCTCGATGCTGTTCTCCCCATGCATATTCAGCTAAAAGTACGCACGCGAGCCACCAACGGACTGATCATGCTTGCGGCCGCCCAAGGCACCAAGGGTGGACACTACATGGCTCTATTCCTGCAGAAGGGACTCATGCAATTCCAATTCTCGTGCGGATTGCAAACGATGCTGTTGAGTGAACTGGAAACGCCTGTGAATACGGGTCACGAAATTACCATTCGAGCTGAGTAAGTGAAAATGTCCAGATGCGCATGTTGATACTGATGCCTGACTCTCGTTTCCTGAATCCTCGACCACCAAATGCAATTATATGTGCCAGCCATAAGGTCACACCCTCGCTAAACGTGCTAACGGTCCGAAAGTTCACTTGGGGTTGGCAAGGTTGCCACGTTAATTAACTTTTTAAACTGAGCCGGACAAGAAAAGAAAACAGCAAAAGCGAGAAAACCAGAAAAATACGAAAGAAAAAACTTGTGGCTCAGCAGATTGGTCATTAAATTTGCCTTCGTGTCGATTTCACCTCACTTGCTAGGAAGGACCACAAATTATAGTGCTTCGAGTGGCGAATAAAATGCAATTTTTTTTTTTGCCATTTCATCCTGTGGGACTTCAACATGCGTAATTAGTAAGCGCTTTTTGTGCTTTTTTTTTTGCTTGATATTTAATTTGCCGTACAAAAGCAACATATCCCGACAAGTGGGGAAGGGGTCAAAGGAGAATGAAAGTGTTTAATGTGGGCGCTAGCCGTGCGTAATAAATCGTTTAACCAGAATGTTTTAAACAGATAAAAAAATATTTCACAAAACCAGAAAGTTAACACCGAAGTCTGAATGCCCTTAAGCAGGTTCTCTTTGTGTTGTACAAAAGAAATCAGGCAGCTTCTATATATTTAATTTTTTATGAGTCTATGCAGATAGTCCTTAAAATAATTAAATTCCGGCGAATTAAAATTAAACTAACTAAACTGCATAAAAGTTAATGTATATAGAAAATGTGTGCAAAATTCCAAAAAAAGATGAGAAAATGCAAATCCACGAAATTACCATGAAAGGTCGATAAGTACCATGAAAGATGAAAATCGATAGTTTAGCATGAAAATAAAATCCAAGTTTGAGGGGAAATAATTGTAAAAAATGATTTTTAAGTTTTTGGGAGAAAAGCTTAAGAAACAAATAAGTTTCCCCGTCGACTAAAACCAGACCGATTCTAGACCGATTGTCCCAGTGATAAAGTCGTCCGATAGTCATTTTGACTGTAAAATTTGTAAGAAAAAACAATTCTCAAAATGTCACAAGAAAATAATATTACTTAAGACGTTTAACTACTAGATTCAGCCACTTAAAAACGACTCTTTTCATCTTAAAGATATCACAAATTAAATAGATTTAATCCTTTTGTTCATGCGACATGCTTCACGAACTTTCGTTTAACTTCCGGGAATTCCCCGCCTTCTAAACCTGCGCCATTAGCTCAACTTGATTAAACAAGAAATTAAATTAGCATTGTCTTTCGACACAAAATAATTGACACGCCCAATTAGCGAAGCGGAAAAAAATGAAAACAACTTTTCTTTTGTCCATGGCGGTTTTCAACTCAGTTAATTTGATTTTAGAATTAAGTAGGCGAAATACGCAATGATTAAAAAGCCCCCCACCCCCAAAAATAACGCTTCAACAAGAAAGTTTAGTTTCCTCAGGATATTAGGCTTGATGTAAGGATAATTGTTATTGCTTTCTAATTACACTAATTGTGTGCAACACCAAATTCGATGAAAATCCTTAAGTAAAATGTCAATTGCGTTTGGGGGGGCATTAGAGCTCATTATTAGGATAGAAAGATGTGTGTGTGTGTGTGTGGAACTAGTTCAATGCTGTTAGGCCTGCAAGGCAAAGAGTCCTGCGGCCCCTTCTACACTTTTATATTCTGCTATGTATTTGTGGGCCATTAAGCACGCAAGGCAAATAAAAATAGGCAACGAACATAAATTTGTTGCTCGTAAATCCACTTGGTGGCCCCCAAGACCAAGACCAAGGACCAGAACCCAGAGACCAACGGCCAAGGACCATGGCGCAGAGACCAGAGAGAGTCAAGAGTACGCAACGGACATTGGGTTAGCCCCAAGCTGGGACCAAGTGCTAAAAAGTAAATTTGTGGTCGATTCGATAGTCGTAAAAATGCCTTCGTTCCAGTTCTATGCCCAAAAAAACTCCCACTGGTAAATTATTTATATAGACGGGACCAGACTGGAGACTCTGCTCCATACTCTCTCTTTCACTCACTCACTCACACACTCTCTCACACACTCTCTTCGTGTTATTTTTTCTTTCCCAACTGGGTGTTGTTGTCCCACTTTTTTGATATATCTATTCCTTAATGTCCTGTTTATGCCACGTTTTAGTTGTTGTTGTTGCTGCTGTTGGTAGCCTTGATTCGTTTGGGGAATTCATTTGACTTGTGAGTGAGTCTTGTTTTTCTTCCTTTTTTTTTTTTTCGTTCTTCGTCTGTAAATGATTATTTGGTAATTTTCCATCAACATTGATGACCAAGTAATTGCACTCAACTGAATTGTAAATTTGTGAAAATTTCGTTAGTCGGGTTAAGTTGGGCATAAAAGCGGTCAGTCGACATACATTTTATAGTTGACTAGACGACATGAAGTATAATGTTTATTTGGCAAGGATAGCGACGACGGATTTAGTTTATCTATGTTTGGGGAGAATTTCGATTTAAAGATAAATGGGTGAATGCTGTTCTTTTGACTGGAATACGCTACATAAAATAAATTTCTACAACCAATTAAATTTTCTGATTATGGATAATCTTATTAACCATTGAGGAACAACTGTTTAGAATCAGTAAATCCATGTATTCGTATCAGAATAATGAAAACTACTGCATTTTAATAATTTTCATGTTCTGTTTATTAAAACACGCAAACTAGATGACGCACAAGTATTATAGAACTACAGGAGAAACCCATTAGAAAATTTCATAAAAATATAACTATATTTGCTTTAAATTTAGGTATTCTGCTTTAAAAACAAACCGATTTTAATTAATCAGGCAAAATGATTTAGTTCAATTATATTAAACAAGAAAGAAATTTGCGCCAACTAATTGGAAAATCTCTGGCAATCGAATAAAATGCCACAAATATCAGTTTTTCTAATCTTAGTCACTATATGACTTTAATCGAAAAACCAAAACTAAATCCAATGTGACAAGAAAAGTTTTGTCATATATGCTGTAACTTTTATATTATGTCACATAAAATAACAATAAAATTTTGTATATTTCTGAGTGCCCGCCCGCATTTATTGCACTCTACGTTGCCTTTGGGGGCGTTTTTTTTTGGCGCTCTGTATTAAAATATCAACATTCAAAATGTAATAAACGAGAACAGATATGAATCCCAGTTTGGCCATCTCATATGCGAGACAAAACGAGAATAACAGCAACAAAAGCAACAGCACGAAAAAGTAAAAACTTTTGACAACAAATAAAATCAGAGAACGGGTTTTAACAAAAAACCCAAACCCATTCAAATAACGTCCAGGTGACATTTGTGCCCTTTGCGAAACAATAAAATGTGAAACCCAAAAAGCCCAGCATCATGTCCTTTCTACTTTCTTTTTGTACCTCGATCACATCAAAGGGTTGAAAATTCCATACCAAGCTGAGACAGGCGCACCAAAAATTTGACAGTCGATTGACATCACCCAACGCCTGACTGAGAGACATTGGGGGGCCAAGATGGGAATATTTCGAACAGTGGGATAAGTGGGCACGAATACTGAAACTTTATAGGGTGAGGATGGTGAAGCTGGAGAAATTTCATTCCTTCAAAAATATTGTTCATCAACCTGATGTAAGATTCTTTTGTAGTTATGCTGCTCTTGAAATTCGTTATTATAATGTTTTGAATATTCCGATTGGACTAGAAAAATATTCATTTTGAATTTTTAAAGTTTTTTAATGCAATCTACATCTCGCTTTTCAAAAACGACGATTTATAAATATTTTTACGAGTTTTTTTGATAACGAAACATTTTTGAGTCAGAGAAAAAAGACTTTTTATTTCACTGCAAATTGAGTCGATTGTGTAATAATTTGTTACGACTTTCTTAGCAATATATCTAGACAGAAGCGCATGAAGATGTTTTAGTATACAATGCTAAAAAATCAGTTTTCGAATGCTAAAGAATCGATTTTGAAACAAAACATAGAAATCACAGGAAAAGTGTTTCAACTCCGTTGACTTTAGTTCGTTTAGTGCGTTATCTAACTCTGTAGATTCGCAGAAGTAGTAAAAATAGATTTCAATTAAGTCTGATTCAATCGAATCGAGAGATGAAACCCAAGCATATCTGGGTGAACTAATTTTCAAGTGATTGTCATCTAATCGTAAACCACAGTGCATTATGGCAAGGGAAAAGGCAAAACGAAAATTGGTTACGTGAGAGGTCAACAGGCGGCAAAAGGTAGAACAATCTGTGGAATGGATGGGGGCAACTCCTGTTCTTCCTTTTGTTTTTGCTTTTGTTTTTTTTGTGGAGCGGGTGTCATAAATATTTGCACGCATCGGCATGTGGCATGCTTTCAAAAGCCGCATATAGAGGACGGTGCAGCATATTAAATATTTCATATTTGCACTATACAAACAAGAGCAGCGTGATATTTTTCATATTTTATGTCTGTCTATGTAAAAATTGATTTCAGTTTTTCGGTTATTTTTCAGATTGGACTTCAGCCGCAATTACACCCACTGCAATGCCTCGCTGCTCGTCAACGACACATTGGCCATGTCCGGGGATCAGCCGACATGGTTAAAGTTGCTACCATCGCGCCTTCATACACCGGAGGCCATACTGAACACATGGCTGCATTTGGGCGGGGCACCCCAGGCACCGATTGGCCTGATTATCGAATTGCCGCCGGCACAAAGTGGTACCGGCTTCACCGGCTGTCTGCACTCGTTGCGCATTAATGGACAAGGGCGCGAAATATTCGGGTGAGTGTAGAAGCACTTTGCTTCTTTTCGGTGTTTCGTTTTGGTTCGTTCCTTTTTTGTATTTTGGTTGTGCCCTTTGGGCACCTTGTAAATGCTGGTCATACTAGTGGCGATGTTGATGGTGTGGAGATGATGTTTGGTCGCCATAGTCGTCGTCGAATGGCTAATGAACAGCTCCCAAAAGTTACGACTCTGTGGGCATCACTTAAATGTTTATGCCGCTTATGCGCGTCTCTTTGCCCCAGGCACCTATGGTTCAAATGGCTGCTGCCTCACAAGGCCAACACAAAGTTGCATGAAGCAAAAACAGGTACATATATTGTACATATGTACATAGGTGGCATATAAAGAAAAACTCTCCAGCAAGCAGCAGTTGAAACTTCTGGGATTATATGGGTTGTAATAATCGGGGATAAAAATTAAATGTTTTCATACATATACAATTAACATACAGGTTTACTACAAAAGAAAATACATACATAATTTCGGAGTTCGCTCCAAGCAAACCATATCTATGTAGAAAGTTGTATATTTTTGGTATTTTCTTCATTAAAATATACAGCCACACTTTTTCAATCAACCCATTTTGGAAGTATTTAGGAATATAAATTTGTATGTACATAAGTTTTGAAGATATTTATTCGTTAATCACGTAATTACTATGAATTAAATTTCTGTCACTAGTAATTCAATTTCGACTATAGTGTTAGACTATTCATTATCTTTAGCTAGATGACTTTTCATAACTACTAATTAATTTTATATTCGGAAAAAGTATTTGAATCTTACATAAAGATTTAGTTTCTCTCAAAGTCTTCTTTTGGTCACCGAACTACTTTGAAAGTGTATTACGAGTTTCCTTTCGGTTTGGTTTTTTTTGGTTTTTGTTGGTTGTAAAACAAATTTACCAAGTTTGCACCAAGTGGAAATGCACCAGACTTAATGAAAAGCATCAAGATGAGGGAAAGCAAAAAAGTTTAGGGCTCACAGAGGCCAGCAGCCAGAAGCAATGAATGCGGAAGCCATTCATCAGCATTCAGCGCAGAAAAGCGCGAACATAAACCAGATGGTTCAAAGCAAAGGAAAGAGGTGAAGCGGAGCGGAGCGGAGTTGTGTGGAAATGGACTCCTGCTTTTCGACGGTCAAATGGCGAGCTGACAGCTGTGGGCTGTTTGGCAAATGGCGCGCACACAACATCCGTATAATATTGACATTCGAATTAGCCGAGGACATGAAATTAAGGGCGACACCTAACATTGGATCCCTCGCTTATATGCCTTGCTTTCCCCTCTTATGCTTTCTAGGGACGCTCTCGATGGCTTTGGCATTACGGAATGCGGTTCGTTGGCTTGCCTATCGAGTCCTTGTCGCAATGGCGCTGCCTGCATTAAGATTGAATCAACCGAACTGGACGAGAATGGCGAAAAGGCTGAGAAATGGAAATGTAAATGTCCCACGGGCTATATGGGACCCACTTGCGAGATATCCGTATGTGAGGATAATCCTTGCCAGTATGGTGGAACGTGTGTACAATTCCCAGGCAGCGGATATCTATGTTTGTGTCCATTAGGCAAACATGGCCATTACTGTGAACACAGTGAGTACACACTAAAGATTTGAGAGCTGTATGGTAAGGAACTAATATTTTTGTCCGAAACAGATCTTGAGGTGGCTTTGCCCTCGTTCTCCGGCAGCGTGAATGGCCTATCGTCATTTGTGGCCTACACTGTGCCCATTCCCCTGGAATATTCATTGGAATTAAGTTTGAAAATTCTACCACAAACCATGTCACAAATCTCTCTACTCGCATTCCTCGGCCAGTCCGGCTATCATGATGAGAAGAGCGATCATTTGGCTGTTAGTTTCATACAGGGTTACATTATGCTAACATGGAATCTGGGAGCTGGACCACGTCGCATCTTTACGCAAAAGCCCATTGACTTCAGATTGGATGCACCGCGGGTACCCTACGAAATCAAAGTTGGTCGCATCGGACGACAAGCTTGGCTCTCGGTCGATGGTAAATTCAATATTAGCGGACGTTCGCCAGGCAGTGTTAGTCGCATGGATGTCCTGCCCATTCTCTATTTGGGTGGACACGAGATTGCCAATTTCAATACTTTGCCCCACGATTTGCCGCTGCATTCGGGCTTCCAGGGTTGTATCTACGATGTGCAACTTAGAGCCGGACAAGTGACAGTTCCATTACAAGAGACACGCGGCGTACGAGGACGCGGAGTTGGTCAGTGTGGAACCAGGGAGTGTCATCGACATGCCTGTCAGCATGACGGAGCCTGTCTGCAGCATGGAGCAACGTTTACGTAAGTTTAAAAGCCTTTCCAATTGCATTAAAGATATCGATTTTCTTACAAAGTAATGGAATTTGAGAATATTTGATTAAGCGTTGATTTTTGAAAGAGTAAACAAACTTTTCAATACTTTTTCTGAACGATCTAACAATTAAAATTTCTTTTGTGATATGCAGATGCATCTGCCAAGAAGGTTGGTATGGACCACTTTGTGCTCAACCTACCAATCCCTGTGATTCCTTCAACAATAAATGTTACGAGGATTCCACATGTGTGCCCCTGGTGAATGGCTATGAATGCGACTGCCCTGTGGGACGTACGGGCAAGAATTGTGAAGAAGGTGACTATCCCATCCACTCTCATCCACATCTCATCCATTTTCATTGACTTCAATCTCTTTTTTATAGAAATTCGCTCACTCAGCGATGTCTCACTAACCGGCAGACGTTCATATCTGGCTGTCCGATGGCCCTATCTGTATGACAATGGCGATAAGATAGGCGCCAAGCGATCTCAAATGGTTAGCTATCGGAATTTCACTAAAAAACTGATGCCACCAAAGCCAATTTCAACGCCAAGCACACATTTTGTAATGAAACTGCTCAATGAGGTGGAGAAGCAGAGAAGTTTCTCGCCAGTTCCCCTCATGGGTTCCAAGACATTCGAGGAACATCATCGGGTGCAATTCTTTTTCATCGAATTCCAATTGCGTCCACTGTCGGAGCGTGGCCTTCTCCTCTACTTTGGTACCCTCAACAATAATCAGGACAAGAAAATAGGCTTTGTCTCGCTGTCGCTGCAAGGCGGCGTTGTGGAGTTCCGCATCTCTGGGCCAAGCAATCATGTGACTGTGGTGCGAAGTGTTCGCATGTTGGCAATTGGTGAATGGCATAAGATCAAAATGGCTCAACGTGGTCGCTGGCTAACTCTATGGGTGGAGGGCAGTGCTTCTTCAGCTTTGGCCCCATCCGCTGAGGTACTGGTCGAGCCGGATTCACTGCTCTATATTGGTGGTCTAAAAGATTTATCCAAATTGCCGCACAATGCCATATCTGGCTTTCCTATACCATTCCGCGGCTGTGTTAGAGGACTTGTTGTTAGCGGCACGCGAATTGTCCTCAACGAAACGAACATTATGGGTAAGACATAGTATTCTATTCATTCACTCAATGTTAGATATGTGTTATATAATACTCGAGCGCTTCTAACGCATGTTGTCCACAGAAAAACGATAGGTCTTATACCCTTCGGTAATATGTCTAAAATTCAACAACCATAATAAGTTCAACCTTTCCAGAAGTGTCTAGATCGCAAGACGATTGACATGTGTCAAAGTAAAATTTCAGAATAGGAGCTGGTGGACTTATCTTCGTCACCATTACCCCCGATTCAGTGACGTTCATTGCCTTTGTGACGTTAACTTTCGTCTTGTTGGAATTGTAGTTAACATAAACTTGGGGAATTTTTTTGGTAAAACCGCAAGGGACTTAAATTTACAAATATGTGGAAACTTTCTTTTTTAAGAAGTCCTTAAAGAAAACTTTGGTTAAGACTAACTACAAATAGTACTACTTGTAAACTTAAACTCACTTAATTGATTGGCATTGTGTTTATTTTTTTTTTTTCTATACCATAATATGAACAAACACAAATTGTTTAATTGTTTAGAAAATCAAATAAAACCCAGTTGAAACATTTAGTATGATAAATTTGATTCTAGGTTACATCAAATTTTATCCTTTTCAAGTCTTTATATTGAGAAAGAGCAAAACTTTGGATAACCCTGCCAGATTATTGCCCAACCCTCTTTTTACTATAAATTTAAAAATTTTAATTTCTTTTTCCACACAGAATCTCGCAATATTCGTGACTGCGATGGCACTGCCTGCGGTGGTGATTCCTGTGAATCTGGTGGTCATTGCTGGCTGGATGAAAAGCTTCAGCCTCATTGCATTTGTCCTGAATATGCCAAGGGCGAACGTTGTGAATATTCCGAAACGTGTAAATTGATACCATGCAAAAATAATGGCAGATGCCTGCGAAGTGGTCGCTGTTCATGTCCCAATGGTTGGGGCGGTTTCTATTGTGAGATCGGTGAGTACATTGAACCCGCAATCAGTCAAGCATCAAATTGATTTAGTTACAAATTAAATAGCAAACATTTAGTATATAGTAAATCATAACATTCGTACACAATACACAAAACCAAAATCAAAAAAAAAACTAAAAACCCAACCAAAAACAAGTTTTATAAATCTTCTTCAACTCGGAGTTCTCTTAAAATGTGTCATGAGTAAAAGTTCTTTCTCGTACAGATGCTTCAAATGTAGATTCCCAAATACACAAAAATTAACTGATTTGAAAACAAGTTTTCAATTTAAGCGAACAGCCAGCAGAACATTGTTATTATTATAATAATTAGAGAACTACAGCGAGAGATAAACAACAACAAAAAACCATTAACAGTTGAATTCTGATGACTTTATGGTTCAGTGCACAGCGGGGTCAGGAAGTTGGAGTTGCAAAAAAACAAAAAAAGCAAAATAACCCAAAATAAACCTACAAAAAACAAAAAAGAAATTAGCGATCTGATTCACACAACGACAAGCAGCAATTATTTAAATTTTAAATTGATGCAAAGTCAAATATATATGTATGATGTATATACATATCTCAGATCTTTGGATAAGCTTAATTTAAAAACTTTCGATTTTTTAATAAGCTATAATTTGAATTCAATTTTATGATCTGGTTAGATTTTTCTAACAACAAAACAAACAGTGAAACAAATTCTTAAATTACCTTGATGAAAAACATTGGTTTCACTTTTTTAATCGCTTTTCTTATTGTAGAATAAGTAAACCATATCCAATCAATTAAGTGTAAAGAAAATTGGGAATATTGGAGGAGGCTAAATTTTCTATGGGAAAACCATTGAATTTGAAACATCAATCAACGATATCAGGTTCTATTAGCGATCTTTACTATACATGTCGTAGACAGAAACCTGAAGGAAACTTCAAATCAAGCAAGTTATACAATTGCCTCTGGTCGTCTCCAATCTCCAGCCTTTCACTTGATAGCAAAATTGGAAATTAAGCAGAAAAAAAAAACGAAAATTAAACAAGTTAAAGAAAATATCAAGAGAGCTATAAAACAACGCTAGTAGACAAAACGAAACTAAGAATTCAAGATGAAATCAAAAGATTATGCAGAAACAAAAAAGACAAACAGCAATCAACGAATGGCAAACAAAAAACGAGATCAGGGTCTAAAGAAGTAGAAGCAAAAGGCAGAGTAGTGGTACGATGAAGACGATGAAGTCTCTCCACATGATGCTGTAATTTAATTATGTATCACATGCAATATGTTTAATGCAATGCTGCAACCTTCCTCCTCCACCTCCGTCTCATTGTCTCTGTCTCTATCTCTCTCTCTCGCTCCGTTCCAATCACTCTAGCTATGAGCAAACCCTCAACGCCCAGCTTCCGCGGCAACAGTTACCTGATCTTGCCCCCACCACGCATACCAATGAAAGACAAACGACGGGGACCCTCTCTCTATGTGCGACCTCGCGAAGCCATTCAAATCTCACTGAACTTCTCTACCATTGAGCCGGATGGCCTGTTGCTCTGGAGCGAGCATGATGGCTCCAAATTCTTGGGTCTGGGCCTGGAGAATGGCCATTTGAAGTTGGCCAGCAATCTGCTGGGCAGTAACAATGATACGGTTCAGGCGCCAGCAAGCGGTTTCACCGCCGATGGAGCCTGGCATTCGACCAGTGTATTATTGGATCGTTCGCGCTTGGAACTCCAATTGGATGGTGAGGTTATATTTACGGAACGATTGCCCGAAGCAGGAACTACAACGCTAACAACAGCAACTCGCCGAAACTCTTTAGCCAAAGAACCAACAATTACCTATGAGGATGTCTTTTATTTGGGTAAGTTAAATGAAAAATAAACTTACCAGTTAATTCTACTTATTTCAGTTAATAATATTTTTGAAACGCACAAATCAAATAAATAAATAAATCACAACACTTATTTCACATCAAATTTATCCCACCGAAACTTGTTGATACGCCAGACAAGAAAAAAACAACAAAACACACGATAAACGAGAAAAGAAGAAGCAGAGAAAGGCCCCCACAAACCCCATCAAAACCTCGTCAAACCACAATCAAACCTATTCAAACCACCTTCCAACTCATACCAATGATTCGAACTTCAAACTGTTGTTATGTCAACCCAACAGCTGTTATGTTAACTAAGCGGTGCTGTCAATTAGTTTGAAATTGTTAACAGCTTGAAAACGGCGCCAAAAATTTAAAATTGAATACCAGCTTACTTTTGACAATTTGATAGTGATATAACTTCAACTGAAAGCAAGTGCTATATTATAGGAATGATTTCTTAATAAGATATCTCTAAGCCTCATTTACTTTCTGCTTTATTTTTAAGGCGGCTTTCCCAATTTGGATTCGGTGAGCAAACGTACCCAAGGCCGATATTTTGAGCCGTTCAAAGGCTGTCTTCAGGACATTGAATTCGGTGCCGAGCCGAAGGCTATTATTAACGATTTCTCAGCGTACCAAGGCGAGAATATTGGCTCTTGTGATTTGCACGGCGATGAGCCGATTGTTGTATAAAATCGACGAAATAAATAAATCAAAATACGAAATAAAATAAATAAATCAACCCAAAGATACCCGAATTACCTATCAATAGAAAGATTAATCCCAACAGAAACGAAAGAAAATAACTTTGTGAAATTTTCATAGTTCTGGACGAACAATTCAAGAAAAAGTATGTTTAAGTGTACTATTTAAGCAAGTTTATATAGGTAAATGGATAAGGCCCAGACAAAATGGATAAAAGGAGTCAAAAAAAATGGAAAGTAATTTTGTAAATTTTATAGAAGTAACTGAACAAACAAAAAAAAACATAAAAAAGTTTAGATTAATGTGGTTTATCAATAAAGCAAACCAAAAGAGGATGAAATTAAGCAAAATTGTAATTTAGAAACTAAACTAGCGAATACCAAATATAGAATACTTAATTTCTCTTACGTAAGTGATATTTAAATCCAACATCGTCGTATATACATGTGTCGAATATATAAATATATATATACACATAATTATTGTATATTGTTTTGTTGAGCCAATTTTTGTTATGCCAAGTGTTAAACTATAATATCTTTAACTGATTTATGTGTTCTCAAACTCAACTGATAAAACTCTCTTTTAACTGCCCGTAAACATGAATTTCTGCCATTAATTTTCTAAATTACTTGTTTTAATTAAATTTTTAATGTTTGTAACTTTTTGTTTATCTCCTTCTTTGTTAACTAGCCTAAAAAGCTATACTAAATTGAAGCCATTTAGTTGCCTTGTAGTAAGTTAGTATTAAATACTCTTTCTATGATTTCTTAAATCTTCGACTATACTTCTAAACAAAAAAAAAACGAAACCATTTAAAAAAAAAAACAAGAAATATGAAAGTTATACACTAAAATTATTCTTATAAATGAAAAACAAGTAGAAATGCAAAATCCATGGATAAAGAATATATACAATACTTTATTATACAAACAAATGGAAAATGTAACCAAAAGTACATTTGGGTATGTATTTATTTAAATAAAAAAAACTTAATCAGTTATAATTTTAAATAATAAAGAAAACAAAAACCAAAATAGAAGAAGTTCATTAACGTTTTATATAATATGAAGATTTTATTCCATTTTAAGGGTACGCAATATTTCCGATTGGGTTCTTTCAGCTTCTCCATGATGGTTTCTAACCACAGACTTACGGATGTCTTCCCTAGGGAAGTAAGCTAAGACGGACACTATAACATCACAATTTATATGTAAAATGAATGATATCGTAACGAACGACAAAAGTAAAATATTCAACAATAAAAATTGCCTTTTTATCTGATTTCTGAGAATCATACATGGCCTATTTACTTCGCTTAATTTTTAAACTATTTGCTAAAACCAAATTTGGAAAACTATGCAATTTTCGACGTCATTAGTCATTGCGCCCATAATATTAATTTTAAATTCAGCTACCAATAATTGGTATATCTGTTTAAGATTTCCAGTTAAGCCGCTTGATACATTATTTTCAGCCCAAAATGAGAATAACTATTTCAACTTCGTGTATATCAAACTATTTATCGCCTTTATTAAGCTATTGCATAATTAAATTTGGAAGAACTATGCCAATATTCGACAATTTGTGTGTTCCTGTGTCGACACTTTCAACTCTTATGGATATCAAACCAGTTAAGTTGTATATGATAATTTGTAGAACTTTTTTATAGACGATACATATGTATGTATGTAATATTATCTCCTGTATCGATTACAAAAAAGTATATGTTTGTTTTAATCGTTGGAAAAATGTAGCTAAACTACTAATACTATAATTAATTTTAGCCAAAAACCCAAATATTTTGGAAATCTTTTATTTTTTTCATTATCAAATTTCTTTTCTGCCGGTTGAACAGCAATCAACACCAATCTACAAAGCAAATTTCCCATCAGCAACAACATTTATTGCAACATCAGCAGCAGCAACAACTGCAATATCAACAGCCTAAAACAATGTCCACCTTCTTTAGTTTACCAGTAAACAGTGGAGGGAATCCCCAACAACAGCAGCAGCATCAACATCAACAATACCAACAGCAGCAATTAAATCAATAGCAGCATCAGCAACAGCAAATGTTTGTGCACAATATATGCATCAGCAACAACAGAAGCAAAATCTTTGTAGGAATAGGCTACAATTAGCTCTAGACAAGCATTTATTCACAGAAAAAAAGTATGATCTAGAATGCATAAATTCAATTCTATAATAATAATAATTTACATATTTCATAAGAAACTTCAAAGCCGGAACCAATACAAGGTACGTCAGATAGGTTTATATAATTTCAAATAATTGCAATGAATATTTACTTAAATCTTTATAATATCACATAAACTGATCCCGTATAAATGACTCGAGAACTTGTCTCAGCTGTTGTCTACCTGAAGTCTGATCTCACCTGTTTGCCTGGGCTTGCTCACCTCCAGCTTTCAGTTAAGTTTCCGCTGTTAAGAACAATGCTTGTGATCCGGTTTTTTTTCTGCTCCCTGACATTACTCAGCATTGGCGTTCTTTGTGAGCTTTGTGATAATGGCACAGGTGTATGTAAGGATTTATCAGATACAGATTGCCCATTTATATTCTACAACCAGCATCTAATTGGCGCTGATGTCAAATATTGTGATGAGTACAATGATATTGTGTGCTGTCCTTTGCCATTGAACTATCAGAACCAACAGAGTGTAAATGTGACCAAGTCGTTTGAGAAGGGTAAACCACCATCTCCAATTTTAAACATAGCAACCAACAAAAATCTTAAGGCAAGTCATAAGTTGTTACCTCCCTTTTCCCAGAATGCAAACGTTACAATGAAGAGCGTTCCAGTTGCCGTTCCACACCCTTTATTGTTGGCGGCACTGAAGCAGAGGGCCGGGAGTTCCCCTTTATGGCTCTGATTGGCATAAAAGATTATGTTCGGCCTGATATCAACTGGGAATGTGGGGGCTCATTAATACATCCCAAATTCGTTCTGACAGCGGCTCATTGTTTGGAAACCACTGAGTGAGTAGCTAGCTCTTTGTTCTAACATCGAGGAGTAGCCGAACTCACTCCTTTTCAGAACAAAAGCGGAACGTTTGGATCCAAATTTCGTCTCTCCCAAATATGTAGTACGCCTGGGAGAATTGGACTACAATAGCACTACAGATGATGCACGAGTGCAGGATTTCCAGGTAATTAACTATGTCTTGCATCCGGCCTATGAAGAAGACGGTGACGATGGTAAGTTTAAAAATGATATAGCCATCATCGAGTTGGACAAGGAAGCTGTTATTGATGACTATGTGGCACCCGCTTGTTTACCTCCAAGCACTGGCAATGATAATATACAGCTAACAGCTGCTGGCTGGGGTTATACAAAGGATAGAGGCAAAAAATCGTCGCATTTACTGAAAGTTAGCCTAGAGCGTTTTACCGATGATATTTGCGGAGATCGACTGGAAACCATAATTGATACGCGTACGCAATTATGTGCTGGCTCATCTACAAGTGAGGCGGACACATGCAATGGTGACTCAGGTGGACCAATTTTTGTCCAACATCCGCAGTATGCATGTCTCAAGCAGATTATAGGAATTGTCTCTTATGGCCAAGTGTGCGGCACAAAAGGATTGCCAAGCGTATATACCAAAGTCCATCTTTACACCGACTGGATAGAGAGCATTGTGTGGGGCGAATGAAGAAAACAATTTAAATTGCCATATGTTAATTCAACAAATCTATTACAAAAGATACTTGACCTACCTTTATGTAGAATCTCAGGCTTCTTCGCTTAAAAATATACTTAATACAAACATATGTGATTTTTACCTCTTTGTCTATTTCTCTTTCAATTTGAATGCTAAATAATTATCAGATTAGAATGAAACTCAAGGAAGTAAGTAGTCTGGTTCTAATTTTATGCCCTGGATGTCAAATTGGGCTGAAACAAAACTTCACATTTTTTAAACATCCACCGAGGACAAAAGTTCAAAGCTGGTTGCATCTTGGCACTTAGTCAGACATGTCCATAACGCCTGGAATCCTGCCAACACAAGATACTGCAGCGCATTAAAGACGCCCCATAATGCATGCAGAAACACACAATTTATGAGACTTTAGGGTAGAACCAGCCAAGCAGTTCCAGAAAAATGTTCTAATTGGAAAATATACTATACCGGGTGGTAAGCCGGAATTCGAGAGAGGAAGCATCTTATCAGTTATGAACCTGAGTGCGTTGCCGGACTTTACCAACCTTTATTTCTATTATAAAAGAAACTCTTAAACGAATGTCTCAATTTATATGAAAGTTCGGAACATAGTAAAAGTAAAATATCAGATTTATGATTTTCGATTCGAATCGATTGACTTCATATATGTATATATACGATTTTTATTATAAATGTTAAATTTAAATACATACATACAACATAAAAATTATAAATTGGAAAAAAATACACACACAGCTGTTTTGTAGGCGTCTGATCTTATCTGAAGAGGCTGTCTAATGTTTTGGTTGATCGCTTGCACAATTATTTTTGTTAAATTTGGAAAATTTAATGTTTAAATCATCTAATTTTTTTGTGAAACGATGAAAGCATTTTGATAAAGTATTTCAGGGGGTTTGTTTCCTTTTTTGTTCTTGCATTTTTCTTTTTTTGTTGTTTTAATTTAAAGACTTTTGGTAAAGAGTTCAGGTTCTTCTTTGTCCATTGTCTCCAACTTAATTGCATATTTGATGTAAGTTTTCTTTTCATTTTTCCATGATTTTTACGATAGTGTTTTTTTAATATTTATTTATTTATATATAAGATAATAGCAGTTAATCTTCGATTGTTGCTAAGAATGTGGAGATAAACAAGAGAAAGAAGTTAACAAAAGAAATACAAAAAAAAAAAAAAGTAAAGAAATTTAAAAAAAAAACGCAAAATGTTTGTAAATTATATATATATAATTTTTGTTTGTTTTTTCATTCACATGTGTATGTATAATTTATATAAATTGCAACTATCACACGTGTCCAACGCAACTTTTCAAAGGGTAACGAGAGACACACAATTGCCATAGATCGAGTACGAGTACGAGAGCGAGGATCTTCAGCTGCCGATCTTGGTTTTAGTTTTTCATATTCTTAACTTGGAACGCTGCTTAGAACAACTGCAACTTGGAATTTTTATGTGTTGTTTTCTTTCTTCTCAAACTTACATGAATTGTAAATTTTACAAATATTCATTATAATTTTATTGTTTTTTTATACAATTTCAAACTTTTCTACGACACGACGAAACTTTCGAAAACTATTCTGCGCTTTCTGTTTTTTTATTATTATTATTTTTTTCTTTCAATTTTATATTTTTTGGGAGCAGGAGCAGGAGGAAGTGAGGGTTGGGGTGGTGGGCGTGTATAGGCATTTAAATTGATGGAATAGTTGGCCAGATATATATATATAAATTGGTGAGAGCAAAACATTCGTTTTGTTTTCTATTTGTTGGTTGCTGAATTCGTAACTAATTTGCTTCGTTTTGGTTTGCCTTTTTTTGTTGTTCTTTTATATATTTATATATTTAATTTATAATTAATATTATCATAATCTTGTTGTGGTTCTCATCAAATCAAAATTGCTTGCTCTTACTGAGAGGAGCTTGCTTTAGGTTCTTGTTTTTATTTCTTAATTTTTTTGTTGTTTCTTTCTCTCTTCTTTTTTTAATTTTTTAAATAATTTTTTTATTTATAATTATCAGCATACACTTTTCAAATCTCTCGTTGGAAATTTCATTTTCTGCAAGGAAAAAAGGATAAGTTAATAAAAAAAACACACACCTAACTTCGGATATTTTAAAGTTTGAATACCTTTGCAATTTGTATTACCTTCCTGGCAGAAAAATCACGATCATTTAGTCAAAACTCGATGAACGTATGTGGACCTTCTTGTTTTCATATTTTAAAATTTTGAACTTCACCTTATTAGCTTTAAAATCGGGAAGAAAATTGATTCAAACAATCGGACAACATAAAGTAGGAGATGCTTTTTCTTAACTACCCTTGTTACAAGATCCAGGAAACAAGATTTACCCTTGCAGTTATGAATCGATATGTTTAATGGTGTTAAAAAAAAAAAAACGATATAAATGCCTTTATTCCTAATATTTTAATACTCTCTGCAAAGGTATTCTCGGTTAGCATACTTGTGTATTTCAATTCCTTTCACTTACCTACAAAGGGACATCACTTGCAGCAGTTGTTTGTCGGTCGATTTGTTTCATTTCCATTCGGCCTTATGCTGGTTCCCTGATTGTTGGCGCCATCATTTTTAGGTAGTTTCTTGGCTGTACGGAAAAATGGAAAAGTAATGTTTAAAACGAAATGTTATGATTAAAAGAAATATTCCTTACCTATGGCCAAGAAGATATCATTAACATTCATGCCCGTCTTCGCAGAGGTTTCCATAAAAAGTAAACCATTTTCCTCGGCATATTGCTTCGCTTCATCAAACTCAACAACACGAATGTTAGACAAATCTGCTTTATTGCCAGCCAAAGCAATAACAATGTTTGGTGAGGCCTGGAAGATGTATAAAAAGTGAATTAAGTTTTATTAAAGTCTTAAATATTTATGCAAGATCTAAAAGCGACATTTATTTTTAGCATCATCTATTAGTTTGTTTTTCTTATTCCTCAAAGTCTTTTAAAACTAAGTACACATTAAAAAGCAAAAAGAATTCGAATGCATAGAAGTGCCAAACAAACTTTGTGAATGATAAGCGGGTTCTTTGTTTAATCTCTTATAATGCGATATATATACATAAACACATATGTATATGTAATATTTTTTACTACCACCGAAAAATATAGCGGTTGCCTTATCGTTCAGATTTGAATATTTGAAATTAACTTTGTAGAAAATTGTATAAACTTTATATTTTAAATGTAAAAAACACGAATTCCAAACGAAGTGCAAAAGATTCTGTTACACTTTTGAACATCATTCTGAAATGATTGAGTATTCTCTTTTTATGAATTTCTTAAACATTTGACATTGATGATTTTACAATTACGGAAAGATCTATGCAATGAAAACCTAAGCGTTTCAGAATGGCCAGAGCTTTAGCCTTTCTATAGTGCATTGAGGCGTAGAACAAGTGCCGGAAGTTACAAAATAAGGTTAATGCTCGCCATTCAATCGAATAAAAAATAATGTGACTCCGTACAATTTTCTGCACGATTACATTGACCTTGATAATAATAATGGGAGACTCGATGCGCGATGTGTGTAGAGAGAGGAATCTCTTTGTCTGCACTCACTTGTTTATGCAGTTCCTTGACCCAGGTTTTTGCACGTTGAAAACTGTCCTGATTCTGTATATCATACACAACGATGGCCGCCTGGGCTCCTCGGTAATACATGGGAGCTAAGCTGTGATACCTGTAGTTGTGATTGCAAATATACAAATGGTAAAAATATGATTTCTTTTGATATTAGATCATTTAGCTTACCGCTCTTGACCGGCCGTATCCCAGATCTCAAACTTCACCACCGTGTCCTCTATGCAAATGGTTTGTGTTAAAAAGGCCGCACCTATCGTGCTCTCCTGATATTCATGGAATTGTCCCTTGACAAAGCGTAGCACTAATGATGATTTACCCACGGCCGATTCACCCAGGAGCACCAATTTGAATTGGCAACTTTTATTTTGAGATGTACCATTTGGGCGTTGTGCCGTGCCCGAACCGGCGGCACCTCCACTGCGTGGTGTTGTTGCCATATTTGTTGTGTCTACTGGAGTGATTTGATTTGAGAATGATTTACGGACGGTCTCTCAGTATGCTGGTATGTGTGTGTTTGTGTGAGTGTGAATGGAAATCTGAAAATAAACAACGGTTAAGATATTAAAAGCAAACAAAATATTAATACTCAAAGCTGCTTCAACGTGCCTTTATTTTACTCAATGACACCCGAGATGACGATGACTACATTCATAGAGTTCCCCCAGTATATGAAAGATTATCGCCAAGAGAGAGAAAGAAAGAGAGAGAGGGTAATGTAATTAAAACCATTCTACTGAAAATGAAACTGAAACGCCCCTTAAATGCCTGAATATGTACATATATGATTACAAAAATCTCCAAATGGAATTTTGTTTAAAATCTAATTTAAAAACAAATTATAAATTATTATAAAACTGACAGTCGTTCTTTCATATTTAATATCATTTTACTGTCGTTTTACTTATTATGTTACTATTGTACTCGACCTAACTAAAGCCGCATATGATTCATGTTTATTGATAACGTTATGCGTAATATTGGAGGCGTCCACTGTGTATGTATTGTATATACATACATACATATGTCGTATCTACTTATAGAGAATACAAAAGACATGCGAGTCGGGAATTCACCCAATTCAGTATCTTACTATCTCACAATATCCAACATTGGCAAAAGGTAAATGTAAAGTGATCAATATGGAACTCCCATGCTGGTCTTACGGTATTCCCAAAATTTAGAGAGCACTTTACAATTGGGTTATTCGTCGAAATCTAGCCTAGGACCTACAATGTTGGGAGCATAATTATTTCATTTTTTTTTTTTTTTTAGTGTTATCGGAATTTAGAAAATCCCCCGATGTGTATGCTAATATTTAGGGTAAATTATCAATTTTGCAGTAGCATTCATTGATAAGATTAGCTAGACTAGACCCACAACGATAAGAAGGCAGTAAAATAAAACAAAAAAAAAGGCAAAAACAATAATTGCGCTTAAACATTTTTAAGGTTTCGCGTGTTTGTGAAGTATTTTTAGTTGTTCTTCTAACGCGTTGTTGGTGTTACGTTCATTGGATGTGTATTGGTGTAAGTGTACATACATATATGTTAGCGAATGAGTAAATGTTTGTAAATGACACGCAAGCACAATTTCTCTTTTGTGTCTATCCCTCTCTGTCTCTCTGCTTTATGACATTGAACTTTGTTTGTTGCTCAATTAGCAAGCAAAATGCAAAAATTGATTAAAGACAGCTTCTCAGCTGTATATCTTTGATTGCCTTCGGGCAAAAACATCCGAAATAATTTTCACTTTGTTATTGAAGATTGTTTTAGAATGTTTCTTTCGTTTAGGGGAACTTCTCAAAAAAAAAAGACGTTTAACTTAAAAACAGATGGGAGGACAAATTGGAGTTCTGTTTCTGTTGTTATGGAGTTTGTACGATATTTTGGAATATTGTTCCCCCACCCCCATAAATGCGATATATAGTCATTTTTTGTGCAGCTATGTACATATATAATGCTCGATTGGAGAAAGTCCGTTTATGTATATACATACATATGTATATATATACATGTATGTACATACATACATGTACATACATACATACATATGTAGAATATGGATATTTATAATCATTAAACCAACCACCGGTCGCATTTTAAAAGAAAACTCTCTACATATTAATTAACATATCCATGCTAAACTATACAATTGATAAAATGTCTACGAAAAAAAAGCAAACGTATCATGTGGGATCATTTAAAACTCTACTATGGTGGAAAGAGGAAACGCTAAAGACAGCACAAAGCGGAAGAGAGGCAAGCGAGGGCGGATGCAATGGATAGAAGCAGAGGAGGATGCTGCGATAAAAATCAATGCAAAATAAATTAAAAAGAAAAGCCCGACATATTTATAGTTGTTGCATTATTAAATTAAGTGGTAGGGGGAAAGGAATATGCCGCACAACAAGTGAAAATATGCAAGTTTGAGAAAAGAAAACTTTTTCCTTTTTTTTTTGTTTGCTTGCTATTGCTATTGTTTTTGTGTAGAGTGGAGCAAAGTGCACACACCGACACAGTTGTCAAGCCCCATTCAGACACATTCACAAACACACACACACATAGGAAAAGGCGGAGAGAGAAACACGCAGTCATTCAATGAGTGTCGTTAGTCTGTAAAGTTTTGTATACCCTGTAAAAATCAGATTCACAATATTTTCTCGATTTGCGGCTATTCCTTGAATTATAAAACAAAAATGATATACAAAAATGATAAATGATTTTAATAAAATGTTTAACATTTATGAAACAAAGTGAATCTGCTTAATTATTTAAATTTTTTATATCGTCATGGTATAGGGTATTTCGATATCTGTGCCACAACCTGTCAATTAAAATTACTTTACTCTCTTGTCTAACTGCTCTGTTGTTTGCCTGTCCCTCTCGCGCTCTCACTTTTCCCCTTCTGCTGTCTCAACAATAATTTAGCTTCCAATTGTTTTACATTATCTTACCAAATGACGTAGTTAAATTTTTTTGTCTTAATGACAATGGCAACGTTATTTAAATTGCACATATATTGGAAGATTTCCATTTAACAGCTGGTTGAATATTAAATCAAACAGCGGCTCAAAAAAATAAAATAAATTGCATTTCAATAACTTAAAAAAAGGAAGAGCAGCTGGCCTCGCTTGCCGACCTGAACTTGTTCTAGGAAAATTCAATAAAATATAAAACAACGTTCAGTACGGGCGGCGGAAATTACCGTAGTGCCCAGGTACCCTACCTCACTCATACACTCACACACTGGCGGTCATCGTGTTTCTTTGAACAGCTGACGATGCGTCATTCAAGCAGAAGAGAACAGGGAGAACACAAGTGAAAAATTTTTTTTTTTAAACACGCACTCATTAAGCACACCAATGGTCAATGACTTGGTAACTTTTGGATTGTAGAATTATTTAAATTCAATTAACAACAAACCATTTTGTTAAATCGAATTTTGTTAAATTCGATGTTGGCTTGTATGTTGTATTTGCTGTGTTATTGAGATATTTGCGACTAAATCGTTTTAGATTTCTTTCTTATTTTGCAAGTAGCCCTATTTTAGTGACCCTTTCTGTAATGGAGTTCTCATCGGCACATTAGATGTGTTTTCTCGTTAGCCCAGGGTTCTCTTCCAAAAGTCAACAAGTGCAACTTTTTCCCTAATAACAATTTTTGTAAATTCATTAAATTTGAAATAGACATATTTCATATTTAATAAAAATTGAATCACGCCACCAGACTTGCATTCTCAAGATATGCTGATCTTTACGAAGTCAGCCAATTGGATATGTGTGTATGTATGTATGTATGTACACATATCTATAGAATAAACAAAATGTTTACGAACAATTTCAATTTTGTTTACATTTCGCAGGCTCCAAAAGCAAGAAAAATCTTATCCAGACATTGGAGACACTAGTTTGAGGGGTTGAGTGAGGTTGGTGATGGCAAGGGGGTTCTCTCCATCCAGTGGTGACTGGCACGATAAGGCAGGCAGGCAAATGGTTAATAGATAATAACCAAACAGTACACACACAGAAATTAAGACGCAAAACGTTAAGAACAAAGGCCGGGTTAATTTGCGTCTGTATATTGCAATAGAACCAGATATGTCCCAGATAACGGTGATTTTTACATCAGCTTTTTTATACATATGTATTACTTTCTTTATACTCTCTTATTTTGCACAATCTGACACTTTTATTTTAATTAAATCTCTTCCAGACCACTGTGCAGGCTGCAGTTTATTCTGGGCATAGCGCCATCTCGCTTTTGCAAATGCTTTGGTTTCGAAACGCACCCAAAAATTCAGGGCCACCAATATAACACTCTCGCTTGCTCTTATTGAGACAGCATATACAAAACCCGCACTCTAACTCTCTCTGTCTCTCGATGACGATAATAATATGGTGGACGACGGAAAAAAATTTTTACACAATTTTCTTAATTAATAGCAGGAAGAATTAAAAACAAATCAAAGCAAACACTTTATTTTGGTTTTCTTGAAAGATTACGCACGTTTACTTTTGAGATTTGCACACTTTCTTGTTGCTGGCACTTTGCTCTTGTTTTTTTGTGTATTTGCGTTTTCGTTTTCTTGTTAATTTTCGTGCTACAAAAACAAAGCGCACCAGTCGCGAGTCTGCTAACTAGAGATGGACAAACGTTTAACAGCATGTTATATTTAACAGAATCATATCGATAACTTTCGAATTTGAGTAGCTATCGGCAGCAATCGTCGGTTGTACAAGTATCGATAATATATCGATAGTTCCGAACCATCGATAGTTCTCCACCTCTAATCGAAACGACACTAGTGAAAAGTAAGAAAAAAGTGAAAAACTTTACAGCAAAATGAAATGGATATACTTTACCATTTCTTCCTTAACGTGCATGTGAAAAATAAATAAATAATAAAAATAATTATAATATTTTAACAAGCGCACACAAGCTCACGCTCGAACTCGCGCGCACACATAGGCAGCAGGCAGCCAATTCCTTTGATTTGCAATCCTCTCACTCGCTCTCTCGCAGCTGCAACGCAAATTCCAAAGAGGAGCGGGGCCAGAGAAGCGCCCACGGAAAAGTTTCGCATCCTGGGCACTGGGGCAGGAAATCTCAATAATAGCCAAGGTAAATTTCTAAAATGCACTTAATCAATATTTTTCATTGCCCCATTTGGATTTTTCGTTTTTTTTTCTCTCACGCTTGCCTAGTGAAATTTGTATGCTTATTTTTCCTGTTTTAGAACAAATATTTTTCGTTAATCGGCGAATGAGGTAATTTTTTGCATGTTGGTTAGAGATATAATCCTTATTATACTGAAATCCTGGCAGGCTCTAGTGGTAGACGCCAAATGCAACGAATAAATATATTACAGTTACCCACAAATTTATACATTCATAAAAATGTATGCATGTATTGTTTATACACCTGACCTGGGATGTTCTTTCTTTATTAATGCTGTCTACCTGCCTAGAGAAACCTACATTTTTGCATATTATTGAGCAATTAAGGATAACATTTGTAATTTGTTCGAGAAGAAAGCTCCGAATGTCTACTGCTTTATAGGCTCTTCGTATTTCTTACACAAGTAATATTTTATATAACGACTATATGTATGTATATTTGTTGATATGGAGTTTGTCCAGAAATAAATTCACCAAAAATATTCGGATGTAGCACTTAATATCCTTAAAGAAAAATTATATAAAAGTAACTGAGATGGCGAGCACTAAACATCCGTGTTCGTCGCAAAAAGAGTCCATAAAAATGGCAATGTATGTGTGAGACTTGTGTGTAAACATACGCAAAGCGATTTCAAGGAAGAGAAGTTATTCTCGCAAAGATCACTTCGGCATGAGTTCGGCTCGTATCTCTGTGAATTGCCTATGGTAATTAGCCCGCGCGTGCTACGTGTACCAACGACCTCCAAAACATTTTATCAAGTGAGATGGGTGAAAAATTCACGTGAATTTTAATATATTCTCCTGCTTGGCATCGTTTTTAACCGTTTTGCCAAGTTTTTTTAAATTTTACCTTGATATCTATGTATACTATCTAATACAATAGGCGATCGGAAATTTGAACTCTCTCAAATTCATATCTTCCAGCTTTTAGAACCAGATCTTCATATTTTTTCGAACCGAGAGATCAAATTTTAGAATGAAGATATTTTTTCATTTATTTGATTGAATATTTTAAAGCTAAAGAAAAACTAAAAGGTTATTAAAAACTAGTATTGCCATGGAGAAGGATTTTTTTTGCTGTTTAACCAGAATCAGCATAACTTTAATTTTTTCAGATGGCTTTGAGGTTATATTTATTGGATTTTACTTTTTGTTTTAGTCAAAATACTCACAATTACAAAATATAAAAATCCATTGTTTTTTTTTTACAGATGCCTTGGTTTTGAAGAGATTGATTTCGAAAGTAATAGACGAAAGAAATAAGGCCACGCCCAATTTGGATTGACGGGCGCGAAAGAAAAAAGAGGAGGCTGGAGAGCATGTTTAGTCCATTCAAAAAAATATTCACCTATATTCAAAAAAATGCCAGTAGCTCGAATATGTTTGGACAAACATCAATAGCAACTAGCACGGCGTCAACAGAAAGAAGAAATGCCGACCAGGAAGGTGGCGATACTGGCGAAGAAAAGTTGACCACTGTAAAGGAGCAACTGCCGCAGCAAGGGCCAGTGGTGGAGGACGAAGAGGAAGATGACATTGAAAGGCAAATTAAGACATCGATAATCGATGCGAGTAAAGTGAAATCTCTGGCGATACAATTGGATGATGAATTGGCTGATTTTGCCAATGATCCTGCCGAGCAACATGATGATGACCAATTAGAGGAAGAATTCTTAGAGCTCGATGATTTTCCAAATAATGAGATTATTGTCCTGGATTCAGATCTCAATTCGTCTCTAGCTTCGGATAATGTATCCGAAGATCCTTTGGCCATTGATACCATATTGGATTCGTCATCGGTCACCACCAATGATGAAGTGGACACAAGTAGTGATATATTATGGCTGAAAATAAATCAGGAACAACAAACGGCCGTGGTAAATGCAAAACAAACGCAACCAAATAGGACATCTGAGACAGATGAGCATGATGGGAGAGAATCGAATGCGCAAGGAAAGCCGACCAAGACCAAAGAGGAAGAGCTACGCAGCAGCGATGGTGGCTCAGATTCTGGCTTGGGCAGCGAAACTTCTATTATTAAAGAGACATCATCCCAGCACAGCCCAACTAAGCCCATTAGATCGAATTTAAAGAGACGTCTGGAGGTTGAGGATGGCATCGATTTGGTACCAGATATAGCCAGCAGCTCATCGAGCACATCAACGACCACACCCACACCGAATCAAAAGCGACCGAAGCGGTGTATAAATTTCGATAATGTCAAGGTCTATTATTTTCCACGTCAGCAGGGTTTCAGTTGTGTGCCCACTGCTGGTGGCTGTACTCTGGGAATGGGGGCCAGACATATAGCCTTCAAGACCATGACATTGGCGGAACATGCAGCCGAATTGAGGCGTGCCCATCGTAATCAAAATCATGATTTGCAAACCCGAGGCTCCAGCAGTGATGATAGCGAGGAATCCGAAGAGGATTATCTCAGCGAAAGTAGCAGCTCGGATGCTGATGATGGCTCCAATGGCTTCCTTCAACCGGTTACACCGAAGCAGCGACGAGCTTTGCTCAAGGCAGCAGGTATTCGCAAAATCGATGCAAGCGAAAAAAGTGATTGTCGAGATATACGTAATTCGCGAGAAGTTTGCGGCTGTTCGTGTCGAGAATTCTGCGATCCCGAAACCTGTGCCTGCAGCCAAGCGGGCATCAAATGCCAAGTGGATCGTGCTATGTTTCCATGTGGCTGTACCCGTGAAGCCTGTGGAAACACGGTGGGTCGTGTCGAGTTTAATCCAACGCGAGTGCGAACTCACTATATACACACTGTTATGCGTTTAGATTTGGAGCAGCGACAAGGTGTCCAGCATGGACTTCAGCAGCAGCAGCAAAGCCTTCAGCAGCAGCAGCCGAGCAGCTACACCAATGGTGGTGCTAGTGGGACAACGCAATCATCATCCTCGCCCCATTGTTATTTCATGCAGACGCAATCGAATTATAGTTCGGGTTATGCCTCGCCAGCTTATACGCCGGATAGCAATGTAAGCTACTATCAGCAGCAACAACCACAGCAGCAGCAACAGCAGACTGTTGTTAATTCATCTGGCAATCCTCAACAACAGAATCAGGGCACCCCATACGCAGGTTACACACAATTGGATAGCCTCGATTCCGGTTTGTTTGCAAGTAACAGCAATGGCACACCCGCCTATGGAGAGCTCTATCAATCACTGAGCTATGGTAGTGCTCAGGTGAGTTCGAAATTATTTTTTTTTTTTTCTAGCAAACTTCTAATTTTGTTGCCATTTCACCACCTTACCATTAATTAATTCATTTTAGTCAGCACAACGCGCTGATTTCAGATAACCTTGTCCCTTAACCTGTCTGGAACTACAAAAGCTTTGAAAGTCTTTTAAACTAGTTTTATCTGTTAAGGAAATGACTTGATTAGTTTTTCACAAAATTATTATTTATGATTTTGGTATAAATCCGAACAAGCGACTTAAATTTGATCTAGATCGAACGACTTTATAGAAACAATCGGTTCTAAAATTTGTTAGAAACTCGATTTTGTTTCTTTAACCATGAAGACTAAACTTGTTGATTGTCAGATATACTCGAATGTATATAATTATTGATATTTTTAATTTGATAGAAATTTGTAATAGTATACAAACTTCGGCATGGTTTTTAGTTTTTTGTTTTTACATTTTCCTACACTCCTAATAACTAATTTTCTCCTTTCACTTTGTTTTTATGTTGCTTCACCTCATTCTTTGAGCTTTATTTCTTGCGATTTCTCTTTTCTTTTTTTCTAATCGTTTTTTTTTTTTCTTGTTTTCAGATTACCTCTTACCAAACTGTCGCCTATCAGCATACATCATCACCCGCCGTCGCCGCCACAGCTGGAGCTGTCGCAGTAAACTCTCCTTCTGGCACGCCCAGTGCTTTTAGATCATGTTCCGTGCCGTCGGCTCCACCGTTTGGTAATGCCACCACAACAGCATCCACCAATTCCCAATATCAAACCACCGCCTCCATGACAGCTGCTTCAACTAATAGCAGTTGCTCTCGTCTTAGTGGCAATTCTGTCGCCTCCGTAGCAGCCTCATCCCCAGCAGATTTCATAAGCCTCAATTCGCCAATTGCCAGTTCGTCGCGTCTTTCCCAGATTAATGATTTACTGCAGCATAATCGGAATACCACAGCTGCCCTGGTGGCCGTCTCGGAGAGTTATGGTATGGTTAGAGTAAGCTCGACTTCGACCACCATTGATTCCATTGAAACACCACCCATTGTTGAGGAGATGCACCAGCGGAGTTGCATGAACTTTGAGGAATTGCCGCCGCCTTTGACCAATCCCACGCCCATAGTGACTGTGGTAGAGACAAAATTGCCAGAAATATCAGCAGCACAACCAATAGCACCAAACATACAAGGACCACAACCACGTCAGCCGCTGGATGTGCAATCTCTGACAGAGACCACTTAGAGATTGGTACAGAGAATAAACCGTGGAATAGTTTTTTATAGCAATTTTACACAGCAGAAGACTTAATTATGTTTAAGGCGGCGACGTTAATGTAGATTGAAATTATTGGTAATCAAAAATGTATTGAAATGAGAGAAAGCGGTGGCCATCAATCCATCGAATCGACTTGGAGACCTTTTCAATATAGAGCGTGGGCTGGAAGTTCTTCATCCTTCCCTCCTCGCCTTGTGTATAAATCATTTTTAATTGTTAAACTCGTAATTAGTCATTTAAGTGCAAATTACAACTAGGTAAAATACTTTGTTGCTTAAGTTTCGTTCGACTTTTTCCTAAAAATGCAGTTATTCAATTTTGGAAAATCTTCAAAAATCAACGTAAAGAAACTTATTTAACCAATTGTTTAAATGAACCAAATTAATTGTATGAATTTACAAAAAAAAAAAAACAAATCATCTTAAAAATAACAATCTAAAGATGGGATTGTCCAATTTTTTTTTTTATTATGGATTTTATCAAAAAAGAATGTCTAAAAATTTTTTTCAAATTTTTGAAACAAGTATTTTAAAATATTTTTTGTTCTAATTTTCCACACTAACAATTTAAATAATTTATTTGTTTTTCTTGTTTCTTGCATTTATTTGAATATATAATTATAAACTTTATTTCGCTTTCCTAGTTATTTTATTCCACTCTTTTTTTTTCTTCAAATTAAATGTAATTGTATTTCCGATTTGCTGCTTTTAAGTATTCATTTAGTTACTAAGTATGCTGATTTAATGATTTTTAGCATATATTTATGTAGGCATATCGAACCAATAAGAAAATTTGCAGCAACACCAACCAATAATAGCAAAACCATCAACATAAATTATTAATATGTACTATAAATATATGCAACAACAAAAAAAAACGATAAATAAAAAGAAGAAAGCAACAACAATTGATAACAAAGAAGAAATAAAAAAATAAAACAAAATTATTGCGATTTATTAAATAAATATTGAATACAAAAACTGACCTACATTTTTATCAGGAGAGCTCCAAAAAAATATACATAAGTATATTTTGGTCGGATGTTTGTAAGCCACAGAAGAGAAAGCATTTATTTAGTTATTTATATTATTGATCAACCAGAACAACCACGATTCCTTTTTCTATAGTTGGCAATCAAGCAATTCCGTTTAGTATTGGCAATAACTACATAACACAAAGAATAAAACATTGTGGTTCGTTTACAGATGTATGTATCACAAAGTTAGTTGGTTTATTTAGGTGCAGCATATATAGACTTTGGCGTATTTAAATATCAAAAGTCACCCCAATTTGTCGTCGTAATTTCTCACTTATAGCAATTAATTCCAAGCTGGCAGCATGTGTGAACTTTGGACTCTCTAGCAAACGTTTCTCTATACATTTGCGTACTTCCTCGGCCTCATAGCGAAGTCCACAGGAGTTTGTATAATGAAAGTCAAATTTCGCTTTGGGGAGAGGCCAAGTTTCTGGCGAGGACCCATTCGAACGTATCAACTGAGTGCAGCACCAATAATTCGAAAGCTATGATAGGAGTGGAACGCAAGTGTTGGTTGATAACCGACTGAACTGTAGATCAATTGGACTCACCTTAATTTCGCCTTTGGTGCCCACAATGACGGCATCATTCTCCAGATTCTCTAGACCCGTGACTAAGGCTATAAGACGACGATTGTCGCCATAGTCCAAAATAAATTCCGTTTGCATATCGACACGATCTCCGTTCAATTGAGTGCCACTGGGTATAATTTTCAAAGGTGGAACACCGAAGACAAACTGTCCCAATTGAAGGGCATAGATTCCCAAATCCAAGATTACTGAACCACCCAGAGAACGACTGCAAACTCTCTCGACATTGGTGAGACGAAACCCATGCTGAATCTTGACTAGATTTATCTCGCCAATGGCATCACTAAGCAGAAGTTCTCGCAGACGATCATAGCTGGGAAAGCAGCGGGACCACATTCCTGGAAATAGTTAATCCAAGTGGACTTTGAGACATTGTCTACAAGAATGAAGAAGGTATCAGACGGTCAGCAGACAAGTCTTTCCCAGATTAACCCTTCGCATATTGCTTACCCTCCATTAGGAACACTCCTCGCTGCTCGGCCAAACTATACAGCTCCTTAGCCTCGACGTAACTCAAACACATCGGCGTCTCGCATAACACATGCTTGCCTCGGGACAAAAGCAAGTGCACTACAGCATAATGGAATGGATTTAAAGTACCTACGTATACCACATTCACATCCCGATCGAGAGCTAATGCATCGAATCCATCATAGTATCTGGGTATTTGATTCCTTTGAGCGAATTCCTGGGCCCGTGCTCCGTCTACATCAGCCACAGCAAGGACAATGTGCCGCGAATTTTCGATAGTGGTCAATGCACTGAGAAAATCCTGCGTTATCCTGCCAGCAGCTGCTATGCCCCAGTTCAATGTGTCCGTTGTCTGGCTTTGCATTATCAATGGAATAGTGTCGTTGGTGGTGTCGTTGGCGATGTCGTTGCTTTCAAACCGCGGGCTCAACTGTCCGATAGATAGATAGCGAGAGCTGGCGCCCTCTTCCCGGAGGCGATTCATTATCAGTTTTAAACATCTGCATTCACTGCAGTTTATACAGTTTTTTCGTTTCGCATTGCATTCCAATTGATAAGGCAATCGCAAGGGACAGACATGGGCACGGGTTCACAATTGCGATCACAATATTGCTGAAGTTCTCCCAGATGGCGTTGCACAATGGGATTCAAAGACTTTTGTCAGACAATATTTGATAGTTAATAGCCTTTCTTCTATGAAACTTTAATTTTTGAAACTGATTTCGATTACCTAAGAATAATCTTTCTTATCTCTTTCTTATCACAGAACTTTAAAGGGTTAAAAAAAAAAGAACCCTAGGTTGTATGCCAATCCCAAGAGGCTCTCATTATCAAGTTTTACGCGTAATCTATCATAATCAAATAAATGGCGTAACTTAAATTCTTATCTCTATTATAGACGAGCCTCTTTTATTCGTGAATTGCGAACCTTTATGAACTCCAAAAATAAAAGTACAGTTGTGTTCGAAAGAACATTCAATAATATAATATTAGGTAAATTAGATTTCGATAGTTCTTAATCTTTGATTTCTGAATGACGTGCTAGTATTTCAAATAGATTAAAGTTTATAATCAAATTGTTTTACTTAAGATTCGGTACCAGAGCAGAGCAGAACTAGAGGCACCTTCTTGATAAGATATGAGTAGTATGTAGAAAACCCGCTACTAGACATTTAGATAAGCAATGCCTTCTGCTACACCAAAATTAAATTCACACAAAGTTATTATAGAGGTTAATCACGCCGAAGGAACGTGATCAATATAGGCTATCTCTTCCTATCCTCGATTTAAAGAGAGAATGTCAGATTGATGTCACTTTAATAATCGACAGATGGCCCTATTTATACTCTTGAGATCTCTTTTGAGTTTATTAATTTCTGCACTCATGGAAAGTTACCATAGTTGGTGGTCTTTTTTTTATAGATTATATTTATTTGGGTAAGGTTAGGTTTCCATTCTAATGTATAAAATTAAGAAGACATTTTTGTAAAATCTCTATTCATCATATTTGTTGAGAACGCCGATCTGTTTGCGAATAGTATCCTCGATTTCGGCAAACAACAAACTGTCGGCATAGGAAACATTCTTGTTCTCCACATCGCCGGCGAGTATAGATTGACGAACTGCCTCGGCCTCATAGCGCATCGCCTCGGAATTGGCATAATTCGTTTGATATTTGCCCTTGGGTGGTAGCCATTCCTTTTCCTTGCCATCGATGTCAATCATTTTGTTGGGAGTCCAGAAATCAATCAACTGAATATTGACAAATCATTGCGATCATGATTAGATTATATAGATAAGACAGAGTATGCCAGGCACTTACCGTCACTTGACCTTTCGTGCCCTTGATCACAGCGGTGTTAGACAGCTTTTCCTTGGAAGAGAAACGCATACGAGATTGTCTGCCTCCGCTGTAAGTCAATGTGGCGGAAACATCATCATCAATGCCCTCAGCATTTAATGTACCATGGGATTCAATCTTTACTGGTTTCTCCTGGAATGCCCATTGTGATACCTGAATGGTATAGATGCCCAGATCATAGACAACACCACCTCCGAGCTCACGTTTCCTATAAAAATATATAAGAAAAATGTTAGATTTTCATGTATTTCTGATAGAGTTTTCGACGGAAACTTACTGCAAGCGATCCACTGAGGCCAGGGGGAAGCCAAAGTTCACCTCTACATCCTGGACATCGCCCAACTTGCCGGTGGAAATGAGATCACGCACACGGGTATAGGAGGGGAAGAAACGAGACCACACCGCCTCCATGAAGAAACGTTTGTTGGCCTTGGCGGCAGCAAGAATACCTTCCACTTGCTTCTTGTTCATGGCCAAAGGCTTCTCACAAAGCACATGTTTGCCCTTGTTCAACATTAGCAGGCAAACTTCATAATGCTGTGGATTCAGTGTTCCAATATAGACCACATCTTCAAAAATAGGAAAACACAGATTTAGTTTTCAGTCCGGTGTTACTTTTTATTGCACTCACCCACATCCTTGGCATTGGCCAGCTCATCGTAGCTGCCGTAGGCACTGGGTATCTCATGTTTCTTGGCGAACTCCTGGGCACGATCCAAAGAACGAGCAGCAATGGCCTGGACCTTATGATCACTGGCTGGCAGGGTACTCAAGGCAATCACAAAATCTTCACTGATCTTGCCAGCCGATGCAATGCCCCAACGAATTAGTTTCGACATGATTTCCTTCTGCTTTGTGGATGTTGAATGCTTCGCTACTGAACTACGAATGAATTGAACGCCACAATACACTGTTAGTTAAATATGATACGGTCTGGGGGGCATTTGCTCCTCTTATCAGCTTGCTCTCTCTCTTTTTCTCTCTCTCTCTTTAATGTATTGTTTTCCCCAAACACTTGATAACTTTAGTTTTCGGTAAATGTAATTGTTTAATTTCACAATGTTATTGAATTTGACCTTAACAAAAAAAAAGAGTACTCCAGAAAAAATATGGTTTTCAGATGATTATCATTAAATGGGCAGGGAACACGTTCGATGGGGGGAAAACGAGCCCTCCACCTTCATGTCTCTTCCACGTTCAATAAATAGTTTACTCGAAACTTGTTGTCATTGTCTAACGTCAGTTTTCGAATCGATTGGAAGATAAAGCCTCTGTGTGACACACCGCACGAAGTGTATACCCTCTCTCTGAAGTACATGGAGTAACGTAATCTGTTTTTTTTTTCGATAGCCTATTCCCAAGCTTCAAAAAATAAAAATAAATTCCATTTCCTATTTATACCTTAATTTCAAAACACTGCAATAGTGTCCCCATTCTTTGAAGAATTTGACTGAACAAAGCCTAGAGTAGAAAACTACTCACTTAAAATTTTTAAGCAAAGACATCGATTATAATTCCAGCTAGTTTTAGAATATTGTTTTAAGTTTTAAATTATAATAGGACATATATGTAAAGGTACATACTTAAAGGAAGATGTACATACGTATGTATATGTGAACAATAACCTGTTGGTACGCACCCTGTATTGCTGTGCAATGGAATTCTGATTTCCGCGATAGCAACAAGTGTTTGAACAATTGCATTTAATTTGAATTATACCCTTGGAAAACAAGTACTTTCATTTTTAGCAGAAGCTTTCAACGCATGAAAAAGTAAGCGTATGGTGTATTATAGGGTTTTTACTAATTACTAATAATTTAAGATTATATAAAATATGCTTCTATTAATTTTGGACTATAATATGGGAACTATTGAACGCAAAAGCTTTAAGTTCGTAGTATCTATCAAACTAGAAATTAATGCACCTGTTGTTGGATTTTTTGAAAGATTTCCCAAGACGAGTTTCTTCATAACCATGTATGCACCGCCTATGATCAACCGAGTTAAGCAGATTCCATTTAATGCCCGAGAATGTGACTAGAATTCTACATTTAAATCATGTAATTATACTTTGTTGGCGTGAATTAATTTTATTACTATACAAATATGTACATCTTCAAATCTGTCACCAAAATTCTGCGTAGGGACCGCGGGCTAATGCGACTTCTTGGGCAACAGCAGCGATATTCTCAGCAGAACGGCTGATCCGGGGTCGGCCAGCCTTAGAAAGATCTCGTAATGTCCCAGTCTCTTTAAGGCGAGTGGCCAAACGCCGCAGTGTTTGTCCGGTTGGTGTCGGACGGCCAGGAAATCTGCGTCGAAATTCACGCTGCGCCAACACAACCGACGAATTGTTGCCCAAAAAAATGAAAACAATTATTCCGCGTTCTTGCGGATTAAACCGATTCATTGTACATATACCGGTTTCCAATAGGGTGATTACTTTTGCCAACCTTATACATATGTACATACAAATATATTCATGTCCCCCGCATTGTAAAAACTGCTTACCTTTAATTGGCTAATAGATCTAGCAATTTTTATAAAACTTTCCACTCTGCTGTATTTTAATAATGCCACATCTATTTATAAACAAATTATATTGACACTCACACATTCATAAAAGTTAATAGTTATCTACACGTGTAAATAATAATATTCCTGATCCCCCATCTCTAGCTGAAGCAATCAGCTGTTGATTGTTTTCATTTTTAGCTTTAGAAATGTTAAGAAAAATATTATTTAATGCACACACTGTCTTGAGACAGCAATCTCAGGTAAAAACTCATTGAAGTATTGAAGAAATCCCATTTAATATTATTTTCCATGATATAGATACAATGCCTTGCCAAGCATATGCACAGCATTAAAGTGGAGGCACCTGCTCCGCTGCAGCTGGAGCAAAACCACATTGATGAAGCCATCAAGTTGGAGCCAACACTTGGTATCTACACACCCGAAGTCTGGCGACGTGCTCACGAAACTTTTCACAACCATGGACTGGAGACAATGAACTTTCTCAGAATTGTCACTGGAAATCCGGCTGTCCTAAAACGAAGCCCCCAACGTATCATAGATAGTTTAGAAATTTGGCGAGCCTGTCAATTTGGAGAATACTGGCTGCACTTGCTCTTAACCAAATATCCGCAATTGCTGGACGTAGGGTCCAATGGTACAGATGCACATCAATTGCTTTCCCACATAGCCTATCTAAAGAGTCGCGTAGCTACAAACAAGAATGTGTGGAAATTGCTAATGAACAGTCCAAACATATTGGCGCAATCGGAGAATATATTGGAAGAGAAACTTGAGTATATAATGGACGTGATGCGTATTGAAGTGCCGGAGATTGTGAAGTCCTCGGCGTTGGCTTTGGGCTTTGATGAGTTGAGATGTAGACATGTGTTCCTCACACGTTTAGGTTTGTATAAGCCACGTGCTCTGAAAGCTGATCCCAATGAACCAACCACCAATAATAAGCTATATCAAATAACTGATACATCGGAGAAGACATTTACCACAAAGATTTGTCATATCACCCTACCGGAGTATGAAGCTTTTAAAGAGTTGTATGCTCGTGAACTAGCCCGTAAAGCAAGAAGGGGAAAACAGCCGGAACAGGAGGAATTCAGTGATGAAGAGGATTAATAGTTTTAAGTGATAGCATGTTAAATAGTTGTATATTTGAAATAAAAAGCTTACACTTCAAAAGAAACAGTTGGTATAATAGTTCAAAACTGTGCTACATTCTGTTATATTTAACATCATCATTTGCGGGCTCTGTTAAATTTAGCAGCCTCGTTTGGAATTCAAAGATGTTCAACACTGGTAGCACCCTCAGTGTTGCAAAGACCGATTTAGAGGAAAAATAAATTGCTAAAAATCTAAAACAAAACCCGTACAAAAACAACAATGGAAATGTGTTAACGCAGATTAGTTGTAAGTCAATTATAATTCAGTTTGAAATCTAAGCAAAAGTCAAGTGAAGTCGGAAATTTCATTTATTTTTAATTCGCATGATTCTCGTTTTTCTTTCGTTTCGTGAGGTGATTGTGTGTGTGTGCTTTGTTTGTATGCGCTTGTGTGTGTGTGTGCTTGTGAGTGCGAAAGGGATGGCTCTAGACAAGAGTAGCGGTTGTCAAAAACAGCTGATTGATGGATGTGCGTTGTAATAGAGAGAGTTAGATTTAAAAGGTGTTGGGTGGGGTGGGGTGGGTTTTGGAGGTGGTAAGAAACCCACTCACCTGTAAGCTTTACTTTATCCTGGTTCTCAATATACGTTTCTTTTTTTCTGCGTTATTTTTTAGCTGCGCTTGGGGCGCCCATCTAAAGCTACAAACCTTTGTTGTCTCACTCTTCTCCTCCTCCATCAATCCCGAGGAGCAGCAGCAACCGCAAGGAAGAGATGCCCATGAATGAGGTGGCGGCCACTGGAGCAGGAGTGATTTATGCAGAGAACGGTAGCAACAGCGGCGGCAGGCACAAAACCATGACCAATTCAACTAAGCCCGACGTGATGGGAGCCGGCGGTGCAGGAGGAAGTGGAGGTGGAGCTGCCCTCCGACTGGGTCTAGAACTGGGCATGTCATCACTGCAAGGCCAAAAATGGCAAAGTATTTTCGACATGGACAAGGTCATTAAGCAGTTACGCACGGCAGAGAAAACCTATTTACGCGGCGGTGGTCAGAAAAGTGGACACGGAAATGGGAATGGTGGGGCAAGGGCTAGAAGTGGGGTTCAGGTGCAACGATTAAATGCAGCTGATATTGCCTATTATGATATAGTGCCCAAATTGGCAACACGAGACCTAGTCGTTTGCAATTCCTGCAATGGTAGCTACACCAAACCCGGATTTCAGAATCACGTGGCTTTGCAGCATCCCAACATATGGGATTCCACATCGAACAAGGTGGTTGTGAATCACAATGCGAGTGATTCCCATCGTCATCTCACTGCCACCGGCTCGGACACGACGACTGCTGGACTGGATGGGGCAGAGACGAACGCAACTGGTTCACCATTGGAATTGTCCAACTTATCGAATGGTTCTAGTAGTTCAGCATCAATGGTTGCCGCCTCTTCATCATCCTCGTCCGCCTCGTCAACAACAACAACGACTGCCTCATCGTCACGTCACAAAAGCAGCAGCAGCAAGAGTAGCAGTTCCTCCAAGGGTAGCAGCAACAGTTCGCGTTCCCGTTCAAAATCATCGAAAAACCGTCATCATTCATCGCCAGCACCTGCCGTCGAATTGAATCATAAAGAGAAATCGACCTCAAAGAAGAACAACAATGCGGGCAGTGGTAGTAGTTCTAGCATTAGTGCCATAGCAGCTCCTCCAACTACAGCAGCGACAGCCACAGCGGCGATTCCTTCCATTAAAGAGGATCCTGCTTCCGCTCACATTGCAGTTTTCTCTTCTTCCTCAAATTCATCGTGTTCGTTGCCGGCGACTCCCACTCTGTTGGCTGTCGGGGCATCTGCTGGCCATCTAACCAGTGACGGTGGTCTAAGCGTTAACTACTCTCCTGCCAATCATCAAATGGAGGAAAAATCTGAACTGCAGCCAAAAAAGAAGGTAAACTCATTAATAAACAACTCAACTCAACAACTGTTCTCGTTTTTGATTTCTAATTTTAATATTTCTACCATACATATTTTGTTTACAACTATTTCTGATCTTCGTATATTTTTCCACAATCAGCTAAAAGGCTCCAGCGATCATCGAACAAAATCCTCTAAAGAGAAATCTGCATCTGCTCTGGCTGCAGTCCCTAATCCATATGAGCAGCAACAGCAACAACAACTCAGTGAGCTTGATCAGGCTGTGTCATCCATCACTGGTCATGTTGTTTTGGATGAAGGCACAGAAGAGGCCACAACTACACAAGGAGAAGGAGATGATGAGGAATTGCCCTTGCCAAACACGTCGGATGATAATTCCATTTCGTTGACTCTTGATGAAATGTTGGATAGTAAATTGATCAATGAAATCTTAAATAATTTTGATGAAAGTGCTCTGGACCCATCGCAGCAACAAAATGGTACATCTCAGGCTCAGGCCACAAAGAGATTACGCTATGATGAGGCTGGCGGTCAGGTGACAACTGAAAATGTTGCTGGTGACAATTATGCCGTTTACCAGGATCAGCAGCAACATCAGCAGATGCAGCAACAACAAGTCTTCAATGATGATAATCAAAGCCAATTGACGGCGATTGATGCAATGCAGCTGCAGCAGTTAATCTATCAGCAACAACAAATGCTCGAGCAGGTCGATCATCAACCCAAACAGGAGGAGCAACAACAGCAGAACCTGCACGAGGATCAGCCATGTCAGGAATCTGTACAATTCAGTGTGTACAATGTCCCATCGCTAACCGATCCGGATACACCCACACATCAGCAACAGCAACAGTTGGATGAGCAAATGATATTGCCAAGTATTATCTATGAGATTACGGACAATAATCAAGTTTCTGTCCTGGATCAGCAGAGTCAACAGCAGGTAATAGCCGAATTCCTTACTCAGGCTGGCTATGAGAATGTTTTGCAGGAGGCGCAAGTTGCTGGAGGGGGAGCTGATTTCGCTGATGAATTAAACGATCTTGATTTTGCAAAACTGGAGACCACAAAGACTGTTAAACTGGAAGCCACCACCACTAGCAATACCACCATCAATGCCAAATCCCTAGAGGATACATATTTAAATGCTATGCTATATGCCTCGGCACCACGTCCCTTGGCCATGAATACATTTGGGCTCGTCAAGTTGCCGAATGGTTTGGGCACTACTTTAAGAAAGAATTTATTAACCACCCGCAAGGCCAATAATAGTTTGCTGTCTTTGAATGGTAGCAGTGGTGTGGTGGGTCAATTGGCCCGTCCACCACCGCCCCTGCCGCCCAATGGGTCCGCCTCAACAATTCAACCTGGCCTTAGTAATGGTCATGGCGGCATTTATGGTAGAAATTCCAATTCTGGCAAAACGATTTATGCTCAAAAATCAAGTGTTATCGCGCAAGAGCGTGTGCGCTGCAACAAACGCCCCTTGGTCAATGGCAAAATGTTAAATGCTCCGAATCCTGGGCAGATGACAGCTAAAAAACTGAACGATCTACTTATGGGCAAGGTGAAGAAAGAGGAGAAATTGACTGAAGATGAGGTGGCAGCGGAAAAAGAACAAAAAGAGGAAATGGAAAAACAAACATATAGCTTCTACGAAAAGAGACGCAAGCTGATGGCGAAGACCCATCTGAATCGTCATTATCCCCAGCCACATCAGCAGCAACATCATCATAATCAATTGCTTAATACCAACTCATTGCATTCCCTTCACTCGCCCTCCCATCATCTTTATCATCGTCAGCGTTCGTTGAATTTGCCACCAACGCTACAAAGTCATCCATCCTCGCAACAGTTATTGAAGAAACAATTGTTGCGTACTCTATCCGACAGCAGCAACATTTTGGTTACCTCCCAGAACAACAACAACAGCAGCAACAACAACACTCCTCCCACTTCTTGGAAAGGCCAGAGTTCAACTCCAGGCACTAGCTCCACGCCAACTAGTAGCGATCTTATGCGTGTTTTTGTCTGAGCATCTACTATATTTATACAAATATATATATATATATACATCTAAATATGTATTCATTACGTACATACATATACATATATATATATATATATGTATAGTTATATATTACATTTATGTGTAGTGCATCCCATTTTTAGTTTTTTCTTTTTTTTTTAAACAGTTTCTATTTAACTTTTACTTATACTTTTTTAAATCAATTCTAAAAGTTTATATATTTCTTTTTAAGAAGTGATAAATAGTTATTTTTTGCAAAATAGTTCGTTTTGTATGTAGTCTTTCGTTTAGTCTATGCTTTAAGTTTAATTTAATAAATTTTCCGTGGCTAAGTTAATTAACAATAGCAAACACAGCAGCAACAACAAAATGCGTTGTGCTAGGTACAACAACATATTATACATATAAATATAAATAATTTATAAAATGCTCTAAATCCGTTCAACAATGTTTATTAAAATGGGCACCACAAATCGAGTTCAGAAACCAAGAAAAACTTTGGGAGATAATCCAAAACAGAAATAATTCTTTCAAATAAATTGTAACCCGCAAAATCAGACTAATTATCGTTATCGAAATCATCGAAGGCATCAAATAACGGGTTGGGGAAAAAAGTAGGCATCAAATAGCGGGTGTGCCAAACCTGCCAGCTTTGGTTGTTGTTTCTTTGACAAACCAAGAACATGCGTTCATTTATCCTAATCTCCGTTCAACTAAGTTGTCTCCTAGCCCTGGTCCTGGCCACAATCTCGCCAAACAGCAAACCCAAAAGCAATACTAAGCACAACAAGGAATTACGTGGCCCCCAAGATAACGATGTGTTTGCACTGAATTTGGTGTCACCGGAACCTTTGCCGAAGGATATATTAACACATCATGGTGCTTATTATAAGGACACAGGATTAAGACACGTAAACGGCACCGTTTTGGGCTATGTGACGCCGGTGAGTGGGGCTTCAAAGAAAGAGAAGGCTAGAGTTCATATTGATTGTGTTTGCTTATTAACTTTATAGTGGAACTCCCATGGTTATGATGTGGCCAAAATCTTTGCCAAAAAATTTGATATTATCTCACCCGTGTGGCTGCAAGTTGTCAAGGAACGAGATGCATATGTGATGGCAGGTTTACATGACATCGATGCCGGCTGGCAAACTGATGTGAAACGCAAGGGGAAGATTCAACAGAGTGAGGTTTGGTGTTAAGTCATTGGAGTCGGCATAGGGGTCTAAAAATCAGACGTGCCAGAACAACACCTAAACTCGCTGCGCTAACAGTTTATTAATACAAAGTGAGAGTGAACAGTATAAAGTATAAAGTATTCCAAGTACAGAAAATGGAAAACACCAAGAACAACAATGTATATTCGACATCAGAAGTGGGATTGTCTCCACCGCAAATTAATCCTGACGACCGCTTGTGCATGGTTTTGGAAGCGCAACACCGTAGTTTAATCGAGGTGATCAATGTAGTTAAAAGTGGACGACTGGAGCAAGGTCGTACAAAATCAGTTGTCTTGCCAAAGTTTGACCCTGACTCTTTGGGATCAAGTGCTGCTGCATGGTGCTCGACTGTGGACCTAATACTGGCGGAGAATTCGTTGGAGGGCAGCGCACTTCTCATGGCCCTAAGCAAATCGCTGGAAGGGAGTGCGTCCAATTGGCTACCCCAAATTTCTTTTGCTGGTATGACGTGGAACCAATTCAAGGAATTGTTTCTGCAGCACTTTGAAGGCACTGAAACCCCTGCTGCCACAATTTTCAACATTCTCAATGGCCGTCCAAACGAAGGAGAGTGCTTGTCATTGTACGGAAGCCGACTACTCACGTCACTGCTGTCAAAATGGAAAGGGTTGACTATAGAGCAAGCTGCTATGTCAGTAATTTTAGCACACACTGCTCAGGTCGAGCCGAAGCTGCAACGAACAATTTTTACAACCAACACCAAGACGCGCAACGAGATGCTAAATGAGTTAAAAGCCTTTGCTGTTGGTAAAAGGAAAGACCATTCCGCTCCAGTAGACGCTGAAAACAAGCGAATGCGACTACAACTACAACCTGCCGTGAAATGTCACTTTTGCGGAAAAAATGGACACAAAATGGCGGATTGCCGTTTAAGAAGACAAGGAAACCAGAGATTTTCTCAGCACGCTGCCTGTCCACTAGAGACGAAGAGAGGACCAATTATTTGTTTCAAATGCGGAGTTGCTGGACACATGAAGTCTGCTTGCCCTGAAGGGTCATCATCATTGATACCGAAAAGAATTGAAGAAAGACGTGTAAACTTGTGCCAAGTTAAAGAACCCATTGGTACCCTAACCCAATCCGGTGAGTCGTACCCATTTTACTTTGATTCCGGAGCTGAATGTTCTCTTGTGAAGGAAGAAATGTCACATAAGCTTTCGGGAAAACGAATTAACAATTTAGTCCTCTTGAAGGGCATTGGAAACCATACAGTAACTAGTACTTTGCAAATTTTGTCAAATGTTAAAATAAGTAATTATTTCCTTGAAGTTCTGTTTCATGTTGTTCTAAGCGATAGCTTAAATTACGACATTATAATAGGTCGTGAAATTCTTTATCATAATTTTAAGGTCATATTATCATGTGATAAGGTCGAATTTCTGAAAACAATATCTGTATGTGCTGTGGCTGTCTCTGATACCTCTTCAAATCTGGCTAATATCGATACTGGGTTGTGTGGCGTTGATAAGTCTCGTTTACTGAATATTCTAGGTGAATATTCAAGTTTTTTTATTGACGGAATTCCAAAGAGTCGAGTTACAACCGGCCAATTGGAAATTCGTTTGATTGATCCAAACAAAACTGTTCAGAGACGACCATACCGGCTCAGTTTAGATGAAAAAGAAATAGTAAGGGGTAGGATTGAGGAGTTAATAGAGTCAAAAATTATTCGGCCTAGCTGTTCGCCATTTGCCAGTCCTATACTGCTTGTCAAAAAGAAAAACGGCTCTGACCGGCTTTGCGTTGACTATCGCGCGTTGAATTTAAATACTGTGGCCGACAAGTATCCGTTGCCTTTAATTAATGATCAAATCTCTAGACTGGGTGGGGCAAGATATTTTTCCTGTCTGGACATGGCAAGTGGTTTCCATCAGATTCCTATTCACCCAAATTCAATTGAGCGTACAGCTTTCGTTACACCGGAGGGACAATATGAGTTTTTGACGATGCCTTTCGGTCTTAAAAATGCGCCGTCTGTGTTTCAGCGCGCTGTAATGAAGGCGTTGGGTGACCTTGCCATAGTTTACATGGATGACATAATGATTGTTTCTCAAACAAAGGAAGAGGCGTTTCAAAGACTAGAAACTGTTTTGAAGGTTTTGTCACGATCCGGGTACTCCTTTAATGTTTCAAAGTGCTCTTTTCTGAAGTCGAGTGTAGAATACCTAGGTTTTGAGGTCAGAGAAGGAGAAATTCGACCTAATCCTCGCAAGAAACAAGCTTTGATAGACTTACCGCCTCCACAGTCTGTTACTCAAGTTAGACAGTTCATTGGCCTGGCATCATATTTTAGGCAGTTTATGCCAGGATTTTCACAAACAATGAAGCCATTGTATTGTCTCACATGCAAGAATAAGACATTCGAGTGGAAATTGGAACACGAGCAAATTCGCCAGAGTGTAATAAAAACATTAACAGATGAGCCTGTGCTCACTATATTTGATCCTAAGCACCCCATCGAATTACATACAGATGCTAGTATGGATGGCTACGGAGCGATCTTATTACATAAAATCGATAATAAACCTCATGTTGTTGAATATTACAGCAAACGAACCTCACCTTCAGAATCTCGTTATCATTCATACGAACTAGAGACGCTGGCATTGTTCAATTCCATGAAACATTTTCGTCACTACCTGCAGGGCCTACATTTTGTTGTTTACACCGACTGTAATTCGTTAAAGTCTTCCCGCAGTAAAGTCGACCTGACGCCGAGAGTCCATCGATGGTGGGCTTATATGCAGTCATTTGACTTTGAAATTCAGTATAGACCTGGTGTAAAGATGGCCCATGTGGATTTCTTTTCTCGTAATCCATTACCTATTAAATTGTCTGCTCAGGCTCCCATTAAACGTGTGCATTTAACTGAGATATCAGACAATTGGCTTCTTGCTGAGCAACAAAGAGATTCTGAGACTTCTTCGATCATTTCTAGACTTCAAAATGACGAGTTGGAGGAGGATTTGGCAAAGACGTACGAACTTCGTTCAGAAATACTCTTCCGAAAAATCCAACGGAATGGTAAATCTAGATGCCTTCCTGTTATACCCAGACCATTTAGGTGGTCGGTAGTGAATCACGTTCATGAGGCAATTGTACATCTCGGTTGGGAAAAGACTTTGGATAAAATGTACGAGTTCTACTGGTTCGAGAATATGCGTAAATATGTCCGTAAATTTGTAGATAATTGTATTACTTGCAGACTCACTAAACCACCGTCAGGCAAAGTACAAGTAGAGCTCCATCCCATTCCTAAAGTAGATATACCATGGCACACGGTGCACATAGATATAACTGGCAAGCTGAGTGGAAAAAGCGATAAAAAGGAGTACCTTATAGTACAAATCGATGCGTTTACCAAGTTTGTTTATTTGTATCATACTGTAAACGTAAATACTGAAAGTTGCGTTAATGCTTTAAAGTCATCGATATCACTTTTCGGCGTACCGAATAGAATCATTGCTGACCAGGGCAGATGTTTTACTGGAAAGGATTTTAGCAAGTTCTGCACCATGCAAAAGATAGGTTTACACTTGGTTGCAACGGGTGCTAGTCGCGCGAACGGTCAGGTAGAGCGCGTTATGAGCGTGTTAAAACGAATGTTAACTGCTATAGAGACCAGTAAGCGATCCTGGCAGGATGCTTTAGGTGAAATACAGCTGGCCATAAATTGCACAACAAATAGAACCACTAAAAATAGTCCTTTGGAATTGCTGATTGGTAAAGAAGTTCGACCTTTAAATATGTTACATGTTTTTGAGAATCAGAATAAAGTCGATGTAAGTCTAGTAAGAAAGATAGCTAAAGAAAACATAGATAAATCCGCCTCCTATGAAAAAGCTAGATTTGACAAAAACAAACTAAAAATTGTAAAATTCAAAGTAGGCGATTATGTATTGCTCAGAAATGAAGAGAGACATCAGACGAAGCTAGACCCAAAGTTCAGGGGACCATTCCAAGTGGCGGAGATACTCGATGGCGACAGATATGTTTTAAAATCCATGGCTAATAAGCGAACTTATAAATATTCGCACGAATCGTTGAGAGGTATGCCGGCGGAAGGGATTCCCACTGAGTTGGACATGTGTGTTGATAGTGATGTATTAGTGGATTCTAATACGGGTCACGACGTTGAAAGAGACGTCAAGAAAACGGCGTTGAAAGAGACGTCAAGAAAGACGGCGTTGAAAGAGACGTCAAGATAGACGGCGTTGAAAGAGACGTCAAGAAGAACAGAGTTGAAAGAGACTCTGGTGATGCGTTAGTGGATTCTAACGAGTGAGAGACATTGGTGGACTCCAATGTGGTGAAAGGCATTGATGGTTTTCAATGCAGAATGTCAGACTCCATTCCTGAAGGTTACCTGAAGCACTACTCTGCGGGTGCTGGTAAGAGCACGAGTTATTGTGTTTTCTTGTTCAGTATCAGTATGGAGAGGTGTGGTGATAGGAGCCCAATATGGTTGGTGTCCGGGACATATGTTACTTCACGAGAGAGTCAAAAACTAGTGGGAGATCACTGAACGCCGGGTGCATAAAGTAATAGCCAGATCTATATCCTGTATTCTGCCACTGGTACAACCCATAGAACAAAAAAAAAAAAAAAAAAAAAAAAAAAAAAAAAAAAACTAAGCTTTATTTTAACATCCTTTATAATAAGATTGAATCAAATTGTCTTTCAGACTGAGCAATGCATGTCGTAACGTTATTAATGTAACACACGAGGACGTGTGATGGTCAGGAGGGCCGTACAGTGTTGTACTATAATTAGTTTACATCTAATGTTAATAAAATAAGAACTTTGTATGTTACTGCAAATATGAGTTTGGTGATTTATAAATGGATGGAAGTGTACTGATTAAGCCAGATACGGGTAATTGAGTCAGGATAAGAGACCGTGTGGTCAACTAGAGCAAATAGTACATTGGAAAGGATCTTCATATTCTTTAACACGAGGACGTGTAACTTGTCAGAATGGCCGTGTCGGAGAATTTAGAGTGCCTAAGAGTAGGCTAATGTTTTGTTAATGTTTGATATGTGAATTGACAGGTATGTCACCTGTAACTATGGCATGTCCAACACTGCCCTTTGCAGGTTGACAATTGGTATGTTGAGATTGCAGGATGACTTGGCGGATTTGAGATGTTGCCTTTGCAGAAGCATTGTTGCTAGATATATGTTGATAAGCCTGACAGCGTGACAACATTGGAAATGTTGTCGAGTGAGGTTTGGTGTTAAGTCATTGGAGTCGGCATAGGAGTCTAAAAATCAGACGTGCCAGAACAACACCTAAACTCGCTGCGCTAACAGTTTATTAATACAAAGTGAGAGTGAACAGTATAAAGTATAAAGTATTCCAAGTACAGAAAATGGAAAACACCAAGAACAACAATGTATATTCGACATATATATATACATCTAAATATGTATTCATTACGTACATACATATACATATATATATATATATATGTATAGTTATATATTACATTTATGTGTAGTGCATCCCATTTTTAGTTTTTTCTTTTTTTTTAAACAGTTTCTATTTAACTTTTACTTATACTTTTTTAAATCAATTCTAAAAGTTTATATATTTCTTTTTAAGAAGTGATAAATAGTTATTTTTTGCAAAATAGTTCGTTTTGTATGTAGTCTTTCGTTTAGTCTATGCTTTAAGTTTAATTTAATAAATTTTCCGTGGCTAAGTTAATTAACAATAGCAAACACAGCAGCAACAACAAAATGCGTTGTGCTAGGTACAACAACATATTATACATATAAATATAAATAATTTATAAAATGCTCTAAATCCGTTCAACAATGTTTATTAAAATGGGCACCACAAATCGAGTTCAGAAACCAAGAAAAACTCGGGGGAGATAATCCAAAACAGAATTAATTCTTTATTTCAAATACGCGCCAAAATCAGACTAATTATCGTTATCGAAATCATCAAGGCATCAAATAACGGGTTGGGGAAAAAAGTAGGCATCAAATAGCGGGTGTCCCAAACCTGCCAGCTTTGGTTGTTGTTTCTTTGACAAACCAAGAACATGCGTTCATTTATCCTAATCTCTGTCCAACTAAGTTGTCTCCTAGCCCTGGTTCTGGCCACAATCTCGCCAAAAAGCAAACCCAAAAGCAATCTTAAGCACAACAAGGAATTACGTGGCCCCCAAGATAACGATGTGTTTGCACTGAATTTGGTGTCACCGGAACCTTTGCCGAAGGATATATTAACACATCATGGTGCTTATTATAAGGACACAGGATTAAGACACGTAAACGGCACCGTTTTGGGCTATGTGACGCCGGTGAGTGGGGCTTCAAAGAAAGAGAAGGCTAGAGTTCATATTGATTGTGTTTGCTTATTAACTTTATAGTGGAACTCCCATGGTTATGATGTGGCCAAAATCTTTGCCAAAAAATTTGATATTATCTCACCCGTGTGGCTGCAAGTTGTCAAGGAACGAGATGCATATGTGATGGCAGGTTTACATGACATCGATGCCGGCTGGCAAACTGATGTGAAACGCAAGGGGAAGATTCAACAGCCACATCAGCATACAGTCAAAAGTAGATAGCGATCCGTATCCCTAGACACAATTTAATACATGTAACCGATTTGTTTGTTTGAAAGTCTTTCCACGCTTCATATTCGATCATTTTACGGATCGTGATATCAAAGTCCTTCTGAGTGATGCCAAGGAACGCACAAAGGTGAATGATGTACTCATAAAATGCTGTAAGGACAATGGATTCGATGGTTTAGTACTGGAAGTATGGTCCCATCTAGCTGGTCGCATTGATGACAAAATACTCTACACTTTGGTACTACAAATGGGTAAATTATATTGCACCCATTTCTTATTTCTGTTCTCACTTTCGATTTTTCTACGCCAGCCAAGGAGTTGCAAAAGCAGCAACTGCGGCTCATATTGGTCATTCCACCCTTTCGCAAGGACATGCCAAATTTGTTCAGCGAAAAGCATATGGATAAATTGTACAAGCATATCTACGCCTTTTCCCTGATGACTTACGATTACTCTAGTGTGCAGCGCCCCGGTGCTAATGCGCCTTTATATTGGGCACGACGTGCTGTGGAATTGATAGCCCCAGCAGAGTCTCATGACATGGAAGTGAAGAGATCGAAAATTCTTCTAGGCTTAAATATGTATGGCAATGATTACACACCAGATGGAGGTGGTCCTATCACCTATTCTCAATATCTGGATTTAGTTAGGCAAGCGAAGAAACACCTAACCTTCGATGAGCGTGATATTGAGAATTTCTTTGAGCTCAAGTGAGTGTCTTTAATTTACTTTGCTATTTGTGATCTAATGTTATTCTTTTTTAAAGAAATGAAAATGGCCGGCACATAGTTTTTTATCCCACTCTGTACTCCATCAACGAACGCATCAAATTAGCTAATGAACTTGGTGTGGGAGTGTCCATTTGGGAACTAGGACAGGGCTTGAACTATTTCTATGATCTCTTTTAATTAAAGATGCCAACTAGAAATAAATATTTAAGAAGCTACTTTTTATTTATTTAGACTATCGGCTTAGACCAAAAATGAAGCCTCTTGGTAAATCCAATAAAGCAATATAAAGGAAACATTGACAGGATTGTGTAACCAATTTGTAATAAAAACGTTTATTGGATAAATGGTTAAAAATTGGGTCTTGAGGAAGGGAAATGACTTAGAATCAATATAACGGGTCTTCTCAATTTTGAATATTGGATCAAAATTAAGAACTAGATGCTTAAATAACAATCGAGAAATATCCTATTAAGCGAAGTTTATTCCATTACATCGTTTTAGATTTTTTTAAAATACATATTACCATTATATTTTCTTGAATTTTGAAATGGTTTTAAAATATGATCCCCTATGTAGCCAATTTAAATGCGTGTTGGGTAGTTTGACAGTTTTGCAGCACTGTTCGTGTTATTGTTATCGTCAATTTTGCACATCTCGGATACAAATAAACTTTGGAATTTGATTTGATTTGTTTTGTTTATTTTTATTCAATTTGCCGGTAGTGATTTTCATTTATTTACAATAAACGATACGGTAGAATATGTGTGTGAAGCTTGATCATTAGACAACGGTAGTAAACTCCTATTTTCGATTAACTAACTCTAACACAACTCTACCCCCGCACAAAAGTGGATTAAATATAAGCTTAAGAGTTTAAACCCCAAAATAAATACATATGTATATGTAACAGACTGTTTCGGGTGCTCCCAGGAGACCAAAGTGAAGTATAACCACACTCCAAGGATAACAACTTAACTACTATTACAACAAATATGCGTTGGCTTTATGCATGTTTCGTAATTGTACTATGTGCCCTAATCTTTTGCGAATATGTGGCCGATTTTGTGGTTCTGCAAAAATGCAAATGGCCAGAGATTAAGCGCAAGAAATATGTGGATGATCCATTAAGAGCATTGATAATCGCAGATACCCATTTACTAGGACCACATCGTGGCCATTGGCTGGATAAATTGTATAGAGAATGGCATATGACACGAGCTTTTCAGGCCTCGACCAGATTGCTACAACCGGATGTGGTTTTCGTATTGGGCGATCTATTCGATGAAGGTGACATGGTCAGTGATAAACAGTTTCAGGAGTATGTATGGCGATTCCTGAAATTGTTCCATTTGCCACCGGGTATTCCCTTAATCAGTGTGGCTGGCAATCATGATGTTGGATTTCATTACAAGTAAGAATAATCCATTGATGGGCTAACCTCTTTTTTTTTTAACAAAACTCACCCTCTCTCTTTTACAGAATGCATCCATTTTTTATGAACCGCTTTGAGAGCTATCTGAATTATTCCCTTGTCCACCTTTATACCATTAAGCAAATCCATTTTGTTTTAATCAATTCGATGGCCATGGAATCGGATGGCTGTTTGTTCTGCGCAGAGGCGGAATCGGCCTTGAAAAATATATCACGTACGTTGCACTGCATGAAATATCCCCAAGAAGCGGAATGCGCTCGAACGCGTCGTCATCCGTATAGTCAACCGATTTTACTCCAGCATTTTCCCACATATCGCATATCCGATAAGGTCTGCCTGGAGCATGATGCCCCAAATATAGAGGCTTTTCGCGAACGTATGGATGTGATTTCAAAGGATGCCACAGATATGCTGGGTGATCTCTTAAAGCCACGTTTATCATTTGCTGGACACTCGCATCACTATTGCCATAGCGTAAATCGTTTGGGCATAGAAGAGTTCACAGTGGCTTCGTTCAGTTGGCGTAACAAAATCAATCCCAGCTTTATGATGGTAATAGAACTAACTTTATTTCTTATTAAGTTCTACAATTATACATTACTTTTGCTACTTTTCTTTAGGCCACTCTTACGCCCGATGACTATGCGGTGGCCAAATGCAAAATGCTACCCCAACAATTTGTCTATAATAGTTATTTTTGTGCTGCTGCTATATGCCTTATACTGACTCTTTGTCAGCTGAGAAAATGGCTGCAGAAGAGTCAATCTCGTTCAGCAGACGACGAAAAGCGCAAGGATAAATAATAATTTAAAAAAAAAAAAACAACAACTAATAAATGCTATATCAATTCCTCCCATTTGTGATGCAATGCCAACTTTTAGTGCTAGCTAGATTTAGTTAAACACATTCCATATAAGATATATGTATACACATATACATATGTATATATGCATATTTATTGAATTTTATCACAGACATTATGCTTGTAAAGTTCACACGAATTACAAATGTATGAGACACAGTCTGCTGACTATACGAAAATACCAAAGAAGAACAAAACCATTCAATAAATTTCTAATATTATAATACATAATATACTAGACTAAATGTTTATGCATTTAACAATTGTGTATAAAATTCAATTTACATTATCCCTGTTGAATGCAGATTCATAAGTTCCTGTAAGTTATTTCTCTTTTGCTTTTACATTGTGATTACCAATTGTACTACATTAGCCTAATATTTATACACTAACTAGGAAGGAAACTCCAAAACACCAAATGGTGTTTGATTGACATTTGACATTCTACGAAATGTTATACAAATTTGTGTGCGCCTGTGTGTGATGATTGCGCCCAACAAAACACTCCTTAGGCAAGAATCTGAACATAGAAATGCTAAGTTAATGAGTTTATGAGGAGGGTTTTTTATAATTACCTGTGTATTACCGGCGATATGAGATCTGGATCAAGGGTTTTCATATTCGTTGGCTTTGTGAAAAGAGATACCAATGCGCCGACTACAATAGCCGTGCTGACACCAATGGGATTAATCCAATGATACGAGAGACGATACAAGGGAAAGACTTCATCCTCATCCACCCACACATTTACAGGCATTGTGATATTTCCGCCCATACAACCATCCACCGAAACGGGTAACTTTTGTGAATTCAATTGGCCAGCTGCTATGGTAAACTGCGTCCCGAATGATATCCATCCGGCCAGTAGTGCACTGGCTATACCACCAGCTGCTGTGCCAATTGTGTTCGCCCAGGGCACAAGCATTCCCAGAGTGAAGAGACCAAAAGTTGTACCCGCTGCAATGGCTGTCATTGATGTGCATATACTCAGGATACCGCTAAGTTGCTCCAGGACAAAGACCAGAGAAAGCGCAATCATTCCCAAAACGATAATGCTAGATTTGACAAGAATTGTAGAAGCCCGCTCACTCAGTTGCAGCTTGAAACAACCGCGAACAATATCCTCCAGAATGACCAGTGAAGTGGAATTTAAAACCACCGACAGGGAGCTTAAAGCAGCTCCAAAGATGCCAGCTATGAAAAGACCTGACATGCCATAAATATTACCTACACTTTGAACCACAAACAGAGGGAGCAGTTGATCGTCATGCTATTTGGTAAGATCGAATTAAAATTAAAATAAACTGTTCAATTGGAAAAACTCTCATTTCCTTTTAGGATATTAGATAATCTTACCGTTATCATGCCAGCGCTTAGAGGATCACAATCTTTGTACATCTCAAAGATCAACAGTCCCACATAACAGCACACGGAGACAAATGCAGCCACTCCAATCGTAAATATGGCCATAGAAGCACGAGCCTTCTTAAGCGATGGCAATGACATATAACGTTGGACCATTGTCTGGTTGACCGCATTGAATGAAGTCCAGTAGGAGAAACCACCAATGAGTACACTCCAAACGGTATGACGTACATATGGAGATGGATTCGTATTTGTGAAAATCAATCTACCACCTTTAGTGGCATCATCAAAGAGATTGTCCAAGCCCTTGGCATAAACAGTACCCAAAATGGCAACGGCCAAAACGGACAAAAACATAACCAACACTTGCCAGGCATCAGTGTGAACGACAGCTTTAATACCACCCTTATCAATGGAAAAAAACCCATAATGAGTTAACTGAATAAAGATAATGGATATATTCACAACTCACCACAAAGGTATAGAACACACAGACAATCACAATGACAACTGCTACAACATGCAAATTAATACCAGAAACTGAAAAGAGAAAAATTACAGATATATGTATACTCTGATAATAAATTCTCACCTTGATTCAGGGCTATGGCAGGTACATATACAATGAACGGAAGGAATAGGATCTGTGAATTATGATTTCAAAATCAAGCTCTAATTTCAAATAAAATTATTAAACTCACTTCATCGAGAATAAACATAAACGAAGCAATACTTCTGATAACCGAATGAAAACGCATTTCAAGGTACTGAAAAAAAACAAGAAATGTTGGAAAACTTATATGAATTTACTTGAAATTCTGAAACACTAATTGCACCACAATTCAACTAGATCTGGGTAAGAAAAAGAATGTAAAAATTTAAGCTAATAAGTATACTAAAAGAACTATTAAAATTTTTAGAAAGTTCGATAAACCTTACCAAATCCAATATTGTTATTTTATTTTGGAAAAGAATTAAGACAAACCATATAATAATGGTCATCCGATTCAGATCAAAAAATAATCTACAGATCTAATCTAATAAGCTATACCACAGACTAATTTCGTATTTAAAATCGTAAACGAAACGTCACGGCAACCCCGAATAAATATTAAATAACGAGTAAACATGAATACTAATTAAATAATCCAAACCGAAAGTTATTGCGATTCGGTATAATGCCGTGTTTCTAAAGAGCCAATTTGTTGAGGGTAATATAACTATTTTAGTCAATGCTTTTAAGGTATAGCTAATAATTAGTTGGGCGTTGTAAAGTAAGGAAAAGCCCGCATTTAAATCAATCCGAGTAGCCCTTACAGTCTATGATTATTTGTTGCTCTGTTATATATGCATAGCTGGTCAATCTATTACTCAAATAACCCAATTGAATGCACAGTTTTAGCCAATAAGCTTAGAAAGTAATTGCCCATATAACGCACAACTGTCAAGTGGCAGAAAACAACTTTGTAATTAATCATAACGGAAGGAGACTCAACAAGTGGGTAAGAGCAAAGTCCAGAGCAACCGCTGTGTTGCCGCTCTGGGCTCAATTAAAATGTTCACTACAATTCGATTTGATTCTATTTCTGTTCTGTTCTGTTTTTTTTTTTCTCTTTCCCATTTCCCAATGTGATTTGTCAAAGACTCTTATCTAGAAAAAATGTACCTCATACGAAGAGCCAACTTGTAGAGTTGAGAATACTGGTATATATACATAGGAGACGGCAATTCCCTGAAGTATTATGGCTATGGCAATAAACCAATATTGTGTGCCATAATTGTAGATTTCGGATGTGGTCCCCAATATCGTAACGCCCGATATATAACTGTTGAAGGGTAAGAGAGATAATATTGATTTTTTGGTTTAGTTTGGGGTGTGGGGGCATATCGTAAAACAGTCTTACCTCGCTATCAGGCTCATGGCGACAGGAAATACTTTCAGATTACGTGAACCAAGCAAATATTCACTCATCTTTTCCGAACCGAAATCATGCTTTCGTCGCTCTGGCCCTCCAGTACGGCTAATTGTTGGGGTAGGTAATGCTGGTTCCACCTCTTCAAGTTTCTTTTTACTTTTCCTACAAAAATTGGCAAGAATTGTAATGCCTTTTGGCTCTGCTCTTTCTTTGGGTTTTATCCAACTTTGGATGAGCACTCACTTGATGCAACCGAAATAGATTCCCGTGCCAGTGGAAAGAAAAATCATTCCCAAAAATACAATGTAGTCGATGATGCCAAATCTATAGCTAGCCATACTTGTTGACTGTAAATGAAAGAGTTTTGAGGTACTTCAAATTATCGGTACATTACAACTGGCAACTGAGATTGCGGCAGGGCCCTCGTTATTCTACTTGAACACAGAAGTGTGCAAAATTATCACTTTGCAGGCGATAAGCATGACGAAAGTTTATAGCTTGTTTATTACATCCAGACAAGTTTGAGAGATTACGATAGTTCTGCTTTAAAAACTAGATTAAAGCTTTCAATTATGCAAATTATTTTTCTCTAATGTATGCTTAATTCGGTAATATATATATAATCTCAATTGAATTAGTCTAACCAATTATCATACCCGATCAAAGTTAACACACTTTGATAAAAAAAAAATAAAATCTGGTATTAAATGACTTGGTAAAAAATTTATTGAGTATTTTAGCTTGCGATCGTTATCAAAAACTACTGAACAATTTAAATGAGTTTTGTAATAAAGTAATAAATTATGTTTTTTAATAGATTTAGTGGCCCTAATATTGTTTGATCATAAAAATGCTTATCTCACTTTCCATTTTGAAATGTTCACCCACTTTGTGGTTAATCCCCTTAAGATACCTCTTAGTTTAATAAACCTTTTAGTGTCAAACCCCAAAAATAATATAAATAAAATACCTAAAAGCCACATGCAAACTCATTATACTTATCAGACTTCCTACCACTATCTCAAAATCAAATCTCTGGCACAAAGTATCACTCTGCTCAATCCACTCATTTCACGGTTTTCTTCATAGACTCGAAAATCCGAGCCACAAGGGACTTTAACCTTTTGCGCAACTTTCAAACATTATCACTCCCGCTGGACTTTGTTACACTCAGTATTTTGCATATTTGTTTTTAATCAAAAATTCTCAAGTTCCGCTGTCCGAGTCATCTTTATTCAAACTTACCGCTTCCATAGTGTTTTTTTTTTTTTTGTTGCCGGATTGTGGGTGGGCAGTCGGAGAATACTTAAGCAAAACAGAGAGGCGAAAAAAATGTGCGTCGCTTACGAAAATCAACAACAAAAGGCAGCCAACAATAAACTTAAAAAAAAGAAGAACGTAACGTAACCAAATGGATGTGTCTTTGAACTTAAAATGCACGCAGGGGAAAGGTTCCCTCACTTTTGGAATGAATAGTATTTGGAAAAATTTTCCATTACCGCACAGCACCGAATCACAATCGAACGAAATTGAAAACCGCAAAAAAGAAAGCAAAAGAAAGTTGTTGGCAATGTTCTGTGTGGGGTTTGCTGATTCTTTAAAAGCGAAATTGAGAAAACGAAAACTATATTGAATGTGGGCACCAAAACGCGACCGTTTCACTTCCTAGCTGCACTGATACTGGGGGGATTCTCTCGAGGCGCGTGCGTTGCGTTGGGCATGGGGGGCATTCTGTAAAGAAAAAAAATTAAATATGTCACAGGGTCGACTTGGATATACCATGCATCAAGTGACAAAACTACTTCGAATTTATGAAACCAAATTCATATATTATATTTCTTTCGCATGTCGCGATTTCCAACACATTCCAACATTTCAGAGGGGTGACAAAGATCTAGGCGCTCATACAGATGGACATGGTTATATAAATTACTCTTTTCATGGTGATCAAGAATACTTTTTACAGGGTCGGAAATGCTTCTTTCTGACTGTTACATACATTTTGGGGACTTTAATATACCATTTCATCCTATGGATGCATGGTATAAAAAAAGCTCCCGCTCTCCACCCAATACTATGCGTTTTGAATTAAGGTAGAGAGAATAAATCAGAGAGAAAGAGCAAGGGAAAGAGAGAAAGCTTTTCAATGTCTCATAATACGAAATAACTCTCTATTATGTCAATTATGAAAGTGGTCAAGTTGATCTTAGACAAAAATATTCAAAGTATAATTATCTTATATCCTTTATATTATCTTATTTAACAGTTTTAAGTTGCCGAAAATCCTTTAGATATTTTTAATTAATCATTTTAGATTATTTTAAAGATCATAACACCATAAAGTATTGTAGATCTGCCTCAAATTGTTAAGGGATCTTTCAAGGCACACAAACTTTTTTCATACTTAAAGGTTTAATATTAATTTGTTTTGTAAATATTTTCATATAATTTTACTGTAGCATGAGATTTTAGAAATCGTACACTTTGATTATTTACTTTAGTACTGAAACCTGATGTTACTTATGGAAAAACACTGTTAATTCCATTTTCCATTTGCAATTGAATCAATTTATATATTAAATTATCCAAAATCTGGAATTATATATGTATGTATGTTCATATGATTTACAGATTACCCCTGGGTGCTGTAAAGGGTCGTATTCGTTGTGCGAAATTCTCGAAACACTCCTATTAGATCATATCCGTTTTCTATAACACTCTAGTACACTTTCAACCGTTACTCTAAACTAAAAACTTTCCGCTGGTTTACACCCCTTGAGGTGGAAGCGTCCACCGAACGGGGCAGCCGCAACAAAAAGAAAAACAGAATTCCATCGTCACTTGCACATTTGTACATTTCCATTTCACTTTCACTTTGGTGGGTGTAATTAGATTAAGAAGTGGCCAGCTCTGAGCTCTGGCCTCAGTCTGAATGCAACTGTCAGAAAGTCGAAATGCATACGTTTGAATAGTTGGGTTGGGCATCCATATCTAGATGTGGAAGCCTTTGGGGAAGCATTACATAAGCACGTGATAATGAGTAAAAACTCAAGTTTCGAAAAGCAATCGAAATTCGTTTTCAGGCGAAAGTCCAGTTTAGGGGCCAGCAAGAAAAATAATACCATCAACTATGAACAGATGAAGTATCAGCAGGGTGAAGTACAGACGCATGTGCCCATCGAGGAATCTTTCAAGGCCGTTCCGGCCACAGATGGACGGGAGGGGAAGTTGTTGCTTAAATTGAGTAACTCCAAGATATCGCTTCGAAAGAATGGAGAACAGGATAAGGCTAGACAGCTAAAGGCGGATTCTCAGTCGGATGCAGTGCGTCGTAAGTCAGCACCTCAGCTCTTTAGTTTCACCATTGCACCCAAATTGGAAACATTGTTGGTCCAAGAGACACAACTCATTCCCAAGTTGCCAGGACTGGAGCTAAGAAGCAACTTGGACAAACGGTCCCGGAGCATTGGATTACCTTTAGCACTGGACGATTCGAAAGTGGTGGACAGCAACAGCGAAGCCAGCAGCAGCAGTCTAGCTGGCGCGGAAGGGGATGGTCTTTCCACATCACCAGAGTCGCTTCTCGATCATATACTGAGTGGTGCCTCCTCGATGTCCGTACAGAGCAGCACCAGCAGTCAGGCCAGTAATGCCACGGTGGCCCAATTAAAGGAGCCTGTCCATGCAAAGCGTTTTTTAAGCTTGAAATCGTCACCAGAGGTTAGGGTGTTGCCACCCACTCCGGACACCATATTGCAACCGAAACTAGAAGTTCCCACCAGGCTATTACTTTTACCGCCAGGTGGGACACCTCCTGTTCCACCAGTGTCTTCCTTGGACTTGTATGAGTTTAATATGGATACGTCCTCCCTGGCCAGAAGTCGTACGCCTTCGCCCACAAATTCATTGCAGGCTTCTCCGCTACCTTCACCATCGCCCAGCATCACCATTCGGCCGAGTACACCTCCTGAGACATTCCTGACTTTTCCCGATGATCTAAAATGTGCAATCTGCATGGATGTCTTCACGGAACCCAGAACTTTATATTGTCTGCATTCATTTTGCCTGCAATGCTTGGCCAATGAGAATTTCAAGGAAGAGGCCATGTGGGTGCAACATCCGCGCATTGAGGATCGCTCGAACTACAGTTTGCGTTCCGAAATGGGGTCAGTATCCGGTTCCAATGCCGAACTGGCCACCATTTCCCCAGCTAGACAACGAGGATCCAGTTTTAGTTTGAGACGCAAAAAATCAATGGATCGTCTGGTATTGAGGGTGAGCTATAGCTTCTTTTAGATATCTTTCTTTGTATAATGATCTAACCTTTTCCTATTTGTAGTCCAAGAGTGATAGCAAACGTTCGACACGATCTTCGCGAAGTTTTTTGAACGAAACACGTTCCATACGATGTCACATTTGCAATTCTTCTACGGACTTGCCATTGGGTGGGGTGCGTCTACTGCCCCAGAATTATTTGCTAGTTCGTCGCATTGAAGCTCTACGATTGCAGGCGGGCGATGATGTTATCTCAAAAGTCTGGTGTTCGCTGTGTAGTGAGGAAATTAGTGTAAAATAGTCGTAAAATCTCTTGGAACTATGTTTAGTATTTACATGAGAACTTTTAATTGTTTCAGGCAACATATCATTGCATCACTTGTACTCTCAATCTCTGCACCCTCTGCAAGGAGGCACACGAACGCCAACGAAGCACAGCCAATCATCGCATGAGAAGTATTCTGGAGCTGAGACGATCACGAAAGCAGAAGCAGCAACAACTTGGCCTGGGTGATAGCAGCAAGTTGGTATTGAAATGTGGCCTCCACGCCAACTTTGAGATGAAAGCCTTTTGTGTACCCTGCAAACAGTTGGCTTGCCCAGATTGCTTGGTTTTGCTGCACAAGGGTCATCGGCATGAGAATATACCCAGAGCCATAGGTCATCAAGGGAAGCTGCTGCGTGAAGCCACCGAACAGACCCGACCATTATGCCAATATGCAGAGCATTCGATTGAACGATTAAATGAAATTGCTCGTGGCATAAATGGCAGATGCGATGATATCCAGACACAAGTGGACCGATACATGCAGGGTTATTTCGAGGCAGTTGAAGTACATCGTCGTACACTAATCCAGCAGATAAACAGAGCCCGGGAGTCTAAAGTGGAGATTATTTTGAAGCAGCAACTGGATTTGGGTGAGAACAATGTGATCTTTAAGGTGTTCGTATATCTCAATTTAACGACTATTTTTACAGAGAAACGTACTCAGGAAGCTCTGGATGCAGTCCGCTTTAGTCAGGAACTTTGTGAAGTTGGAGCCGATGTGGAAATTCTTAGTTTTGTTTCCATACTCATGAAACGCTTAGAATATTGCCAGCAATTCAAGCCACCCGTCGATCCCAAGGTGAATGTGTTTAAATTCCTAATGAATTTCTTTTAGCTACATGTTTTTTTTTACATAGATTTCCGATTCTCTGCATTTTCTGCCAAAGATTCGAGCTCCAGGTACCAAAGATCAACACGATATACCACTTTATGGCATCATTACCATGCAAGTTGTGGAACCTTCACTGTGCACGCTGCAATGGGAAGGTTAGTGCTTCCGTTAATTTCAAAAATGTTTTTCAAATTTCTTCTTTTCAGGCTTCTCCCAGTTACGGCTACACAAGAAAGCTGATCTTCTTTTGCATTCTCGCGATGCTGATGGTGTTTCACTCTGCCATGGGGGCTTAGAAATCAATTGTATGATTAAATATAAGGATTCCAACTCCAAATTTCTGCCCATTGACGTTTCCGATCATCGTGATGGCACATATAGCATAACTTTTATACCCGATGCCCAAGGTTCGCTTATTCTGACAATCACAATTAATGAGCGTCCAATCAAGGGAAGCCCCTTCACCTTCCAGGCTAGACAAGTTCGTCCCCATGCCGGTATATATCATTGCTGTTCGTTTTGTTCGGGTAAGGGTAAATGTTCCTGTGAGGGTCGCATGCCAGGTCATAATGGTTGTGGCCATGGGCATTCGGGTCATCCAGGACGACGTCATTGGTCATGTTGTGGCAATGTTCTGGAAAATTCTGAATGCAATGTGGCTAACAAACTCTTGAATGCATAATCGTAATATGATGTACAACTTATATAAATATTTATACAATAAAGTTAAAGTTTAAATAAAAAGAATATTCTATATTACGACTGAGTAGATTTTTTTCTTGGTAAAGCGAATAAGCAAACAAGAAATATACACACATATGTATGGATGTAGACATTTACGAAATACGAATAATGAGTTTTTACTAATGCATGTATAAGTAATGCGCGATCGATGTAGTTTTCGTATAATTGAAATACATATTTGGTTCTCTTAAGACGCTCACACACGATGCAAACAATTTGCAGCAAGTTGATTGCTGCAATGAAATTTGCACGTTTGAACACGACTGCGAACATTTTGCCGCAAACAAAAAATTTGCAATAACTGTTTGCGGCAACTATTTTCCATATTTTCATGCAATATTTGCATTGGTGTGAACATTTGTGCAAAATTTTGCTGCAAATTATTTTCAACTTGCTGCAAATTGTTTGCATCGTGTGTACCTAGCTTTAAAACTCTGCAAAAATTTTTCAAACCCTAGAAATAAATGGGAATAATTCTGGGAATTTCCAAAGTGTTTTTTCCTGTAATGTCATTTGGCTGCCAGATGTATAAAATATGGGGTGCTTGGGTTTAATAATTTTTTATTATTCTTCATTTTAGATTTAAACTGAACAAAAAAAAAACCGGTTCAATTTTTTGTAATATCGATACTATTATTTTTCTTGACTTTAAATATTTTAACTTTCCGCTTAATTAGGATGTCGCTTGTGTAGCTTTAACTTTAATCTTCATTATCTGAATACCAAGAGAGACGCTCTTCGTAAAATCTTATTACCATTTGTGGTATTTTTACATTGGCCACTGTTGATGGAACCATTTCGGCCTGGTCAACGCCTTTGAATTGGATGAGGAATGTTAGCCTACCATTATTATCGGAGGCACCCAAAATTTTCTCGGCCTCCAGACCACGATCAAAGCCGGTGCCCACAGAGGACACTGAGTCGCCACTATCTAGCTCTACTTCTGAGCGTTTCGACTTTCCAATCGAAGCTAAAAAGAAAAGTAGGGTAACAAAAGGTACATGTAGTTCAGGATGATCAATTTACTTACTTGGCTCTTCAGATTTACGTTTACTGTTGCCACTTGTGCTACCAGATGTGCTAGTGCGACCTGATTCTTTGACCTTAGTGCTGCTTCCCGGACGATCTTTCTTTACAGCAGCAGCTGCAGCATTATTACCCTGATCAATTCCAAAGAAAACACCACGCATTTGTAAACACAACTGTACTTGTGCGTCATTCAATTATATGAGTACACTTACCTCGTCCTTTCGGCTCAACTCGTAAAGTTGGATTAGGTCTTGACAATCTAAATTGGCCTCTGGCTCCCAGGTATTTTCTGATTCGGGATAGCCCTTCCACTTCAGGTAATATTCAACCTAGAATAAAGCATCACTTTTTTTAATATGCATATGTACATGTAAACATCCACACAATCAACTTACCTTGCCCTTTCGAAGTCGCCTATCCAATATCTTTTCCACAGCATACTCCTCCTCTTCTTCCCCATCGGATGATGGATTCTCTGGATTCTCCCTTTTCTTGCTCATTAGGAACTTTCAAATGTTGTGTCTGCAAAATGTATGAATACATAAAAAGAAAACACATACACACATATATATTTAACTCGCCAATTCGACGTTATTTATGGAATTGATAATTATCTGAACATACCTTGAAAAATAAATATGAGTTTATTTGGATGCTCTCCAATCAGCTAAATGCAAAACTCAGCACAACCTAGACAATATTAATTGAAAAAACGAATTGAACTCTGCTTTTAACGAAGAAATTGTGCGAAAAAAATGCGCCTTCCAAATGACGCCGGTTTTACTTTACCAACACTGGAGAGCGTCTTAAAATTGAGATGGGCAAACTCAGTCACGATAGTCGCACAATATACATATAATAAATGTATTGCCCAATGCACAAAATAAATATTTATGTATGTATTTATATTGTAAGTTATCTGTTTCTGACCAATTTATATTGGTTAGAAATGATTGAACAATTTAATGAATTTGCATAGCATCACGAATATCGGCACAGAGTGAAAAAAAGGTCACTTTAAAAGAACGTTTACGCCTTTCAGCACTGGCCTTGAAACTGCCGCTAATTTACTTGATTAAAATATTTCGTTCTTTCATATTTCTTTGAATTGAATAGATTTTTAATATAATTAAAGATGCCCAAGATTAAGAAGAGCCGAAAATCCACTTCATCCGATAGCGACAGTGGTCCAGAAGATGTAAGTATAATTCGAGATCAAATGCCGGCTACAAAGGAGAGCGGGCTTCTTGAAGAAAACGCGGTTGTAAACGTATTGTTTGTCTCAGATCTGTTCTCATGAACAGTGCCATGCATTTCAATAGGCACATTGATTTTTAAATTTTTAATTTTTTTTGTTTTAAATTTATAAACATTAAACTTAATCCTAAAATTTCTTGGAATTTTACAGCGCAATCCACCGCCCAGCAAAAAAGCAAAGGAGGTCTCTACTTCATCCTCCAAGAAGGACACAGGAGGTGGTACTGGAGGAGGTGATGGCGCTAACACCTGGACTTTAGAAAAGTTGCGTCAGGTACGCATCAACGAATTCCGCGGCCGCAAAATGGTAGACATTCGTGAGCATTACGAGAAAAATGGAGAGATCTTGCCAGGAAAGAAGGGCATATCTCTGTCTATACAACAATGGAAGAAGCTCCTCGAGCTGGCTGATGAGATAACGCGAGCCGTCGAAAATTAAAAATGCCAAAATGAATATGAGTCATACTGAATATAAATTTAACATTTCGCTTTAATACAATAAAAAATTAACTAAGATACTGTTAAGAAAGTTTAAATATTTGCTTAAAAGTAAACACCCAACAGAACGCAAATTGTCACGAGTATCGCAAATGGCAGCCAGGTCTTTATGAATCCCAATATTCCCACATAGCGACCACAGAAGAAAAGCCAGAAGCAAAGGATGACCATATTCCAACTGGAGCTGTCTTTGTAACGCATATTAATCAGGGCGGTGGCTACATGCGAGTGGCAATTGTCGCAGAATATGTTATGTGTTCTGGTCCCGTATAATACAGATGCCTTGGAGACGGCCTCATCCCAAGCATTGGAGCCACCATTCACATACTTGGGATGCAAGCGCAGATATCGTGTTGGCCGCCCAAAGCCCATATGATCCTCGGATACGAAATAGGGACCGGCAAAGTCTCTGATAACCCCATTCGAATTGCAAATACCCATGTGTCCGATTAACGGTAGAATCCAGGTCAAGACTGGTATCGGGGTCCAAACTATGCAATATGGAAAACGTTGATCGCCTGCGTTAACTGGGGGCAAATGTTCTGGCACGCTGCCACCGCCTTCCGATCTTGCCATATTACTCTCGACGTCCTGCGAAGGTTGTCTCTGGTGATTCGACGGAGTGCTGGACAAGGATGACGTCGACGTAGTCATTATTAAATGTGAAAGGGGAACAGCCAAAAAAACAGTCACTCACTAAGTTGCTAAATGGTAACTAATGGGGAAATTTTTCCGATAGTAACTGATTTTTCGTTTTGTGATAACAAGAAAATTCAGAGCACTCACATTAAAACACACACTACATATATGTACATACATACATCCAATGCAAACAAACGGCTTTATTTACAGTGTGGGTGGCAGTGTTGGAAAATGTCATCGTCAAACAGCTGTTTACTGTTGACTATTTGATAAGCTGTGTTGGTTGATATGTCAGTTAATAGAGAAAAGCACATAAACTAACAAATATTATGACGCAGGTCTTCATAAATGGTGCCAGAGATTAGGTCAATGTATAACAAAATTGATCAGGCGAAGAGAAGCTTTTCTGACTCCACAGCATTTGATTATCTTGATTATCATCAATAGCCAAGTCAATATACATACATATGTATGTATGTATGTATATTGCCCGTCCATCGATGGTAATATGAAGCTCTAGATGCATTTATCTGGTTGTAATGTCGAAAATGGGACTTAATAAACATCAAAGGTGAAGATCATTAGGTAAGGTCCACTCAAAGAATACCCATAGCCAGGAAGAACCTGAAATTTCAATTTTTTAGCGAGGGCGAACGCGACTTTGTGGCCTGTGCTGTTGTAGCCCAACAGGAAGGTGGCTTCACCACATCCTGCGTTGTGTCTCGTCAATTCCAGTAGGAATTTGTCAATGGCAAGGACATTCCACCAATTTCCCATTGCGTGTCCTTTGTACTAGTGTCCTCTAAGTTGCTTACGAATAGTTTTAGATTTTTAAAAGTGAAATAGAACTAACATATAGTTAATTTTTTGATTTCTTAAATAATGTGCAATACTTTAGCTCTATAATCAATTATTGTTTTAAAAATTGATTAAATGTTATTTCCATGATTAATATTAATTAAATTTTGTTTTCTTGATTGGCTAATTGTTCACAAGTGTTCCTTAATTAATGTGGTTATTAATTTCAGTTATCTAAAATTACATGCAGAGGTGTGACTGATTAGATACATATTTCCGAAATTAATAAAACCGTCTTTAAATGTTAATTCTGGTAAGATGCTTTTACCACATACACAGAATTTAAATCTGAGCCTATTTCTGTAGCTTCTTTAAGATTGAGATTTGTATTTATTCATAAATGCAACTATATATATTTGTTTTTTTCTTTCTGATCATAAGCACGATTGCATCGTGACAATTATTTTAATAACAAATTTTGTATTATTTTACATAAGTTGTAGAGAATCGTATATACTACTTGTTTGTGCCTGCCCCAAACTACATACATATACGGGTAATTACCCGATCATTCCAATACTATTATAAAAAGAAAGCATCTGTTAATAATATTTATGCCACGCTCGAATGGGTCTTATCAAGCAACCACACCGCGCCGCTCTCCACTCTCTCTGGCTCTCGTTTATTTGACCAAATGTTTATTTTTGCCACCACCACGATCGGCGTTAGGCGTCATAGCTAACAACAGAGATCACAAACCGTCCATTTGCCAGCGGACGTTCGAAGGAGAAACACGGGAGCCACGCACACACCATTTGGTTATAAATATACTTAACTTACTGAAAAGTTGTTACCCCATAATATATATTTATTAAATATTTATTACATCATGTCACATTTAATTAAGAACTTTGCCCGCCCCGACAAAGCCGAAGAGGTGGTCACCTTTGGTAGTCTAGGTAAGTTCCCTGATTTCGGTCTAATATTTCGAAATAATTAGTTTATGTCTTTTGCAGACGCTTCGGTCCAAGAGCTGCTGAAATCAGCATTTGCTGTCCGCCAACATGCATATGTCCCATATAGTGGCTTCAAAGTGGGAGCTGCCTTTCGCGCCATACCCTCAAATCAAATCTTCGCCGGTTGCAATGTGGAGAATGCTGTATTTACCCCATGTTCCTGTGCTGAGCGCACAGCACTCACCAAGGCTGTGAGCGAAGGGGCCCGGGAATTCTCTTTAGGCGCCGTTGTGGCTTATCAGCCTGATGTTTTTACCACTCCTTGTGGTGTGTGCCGCCAATTTATTCGTGAATTTGCCACTGTTGACATCCCTATTTATATAGGCCAGGCTCTTGATCATAGAGGTGAAGCAAATGAGGATCCTTTCCATCCAGACGATCCAATTTTATCAACTTCAATATTTAATCTGTTGCCTAGCAGTTTTCACACCTATCGGAAGTGAGTGTGAACCTTAAAATAATTGCTTAGCTGGTTCAAGGTTGATGAAAATCCAATCCAATATCAATCTACTAAATAATTGTAATCTAATCTAATCTTTTTAAAATAAAGTAAAAATAACAGTAGTAAACAAAACATTTTGTTTTAGCAACAGCATTGTAGTTTTTCAAATATGTGTCAAACACGTATGTATACAAGTTTACGTCAATACGCTGATGAGCTGATGGTGATGACGAGCCCCTGTAATTCACGATATTCATATTTACATACATATATAGTATGGGATAGTCGACGTTTCTCTTGGTTTAAATTGGTTCACAGACATTTCTGAAACTGATCAAAAAAATTGCTGCGACCTACATTCTCCTTTATACATATATGTATACATACATACATATGTAGTTTCTTGTAACGCACAAAAATGTTGGACGATTTTTTAAATGCATATATGTAATTAAATTTTAATGTATAAAATTGATGTTTATACACATATGTATGTATGTAAGTATGTATGTATGTATAGATTCGCATTAAAAATGATTTCTATTGTCTCATTATCACAACTACAACATTAAATTTTTCAGTTCCCCTCCCACAATGTTCCTTTGGATCCGCTTCTGAGTTGACATTTCATGGTACATTTTTTCCTCCTTTTCTTTTTACTAAGTTGGACTAAAGACAGGATGCGACTCTATCTCAACTTCTTATATTATTGAATGGCTGAAGCCTGTAAAACTTCACTGATATACTCCTCTAGATTATTCTAGAGGATCTATTTTTATGGATAAAATAGTTATTTTTATATAATGACTATCACCTTGATTTTGTTTTAAAATGTAACGATTGGCATTGGCTAAAAGTTAAGACTCTAAAGAAAACTCTGGAAAAAAAATTTCATGACTGTTTTTGTTGTTGCTTCTGAAATTTTTTTTTCTTCATTCTTGTCAAGTATGTACATACATACATACATATGTACAAATGTATGTACATATGTATATTGTTGATGCAATTTAAAACTTTGTTATCTTAATGGATTCGCAGAATTCCTTCGTAAAATCGCAGTAACAAAGCAATATTTTTGTCAAATCAAAAAAGGGAAATCCCCTCTATGCAAGAGAATCAGATCAGATGCATTTATATGTACAAACATATGTACATATATATATATATATATGTATGTAGCTCTACCTGTGCCTTATTTGACAAATATGTATTTTTGCCTACAAATTTTTTTTTAGGTTGTAGTGATAGATTTGATTTTTTAGAATAATATTTTTCGGCTAATAAATTTGTATAAACGTTTTGCAAAAATGTTGGAAAAACGTAAGCTACTCAAGAAATATATAAATTGTCTGAATGAAATGGAACAGGAATTGAATAAGCGTAAGCTGAGTAAAAAGTTAAATGGCTATATGGAAACCCTGAATGAGCTTCAATGTGAGGTGGCCAGGCGAGAGTCCAAAGCAGCGGAGGAGGCGCAGGCAACGGCAAATGGGAAAGGATCAATAAGCACATCACCAAATCTGCCACATCCCAAGAAGTTAGAGGAATATATTACCACATACAGTGAACTGGGTAAGGAAGATGTACATATACATATATGGACGTAGATTAGTTTTTTTCATTAAATTGTCACAGATGACAATGGCAGAGAACTTTTGGATGCGGCTTTGGATGTCCGCCACAATGCCTATGCTCCTTATAGCAAATTTAAAGTCGGTGCAGCATTTCGATCCAAATGCGGTGTGGCCTATGCTGGCTGTAATGTTGAGAATGTGGCTTTTACGCCCGGATGTTGTGCCGAACGTGTAGCACTGGCTAAAGGCATAAGTGAGGGTGTCCTGAAATACATAGCAGGAGCTGTAGTGGCATGTCATCCATCTGGATTCACCACGCCGTGTGGCGTGTGCCGCCAATTTATTCTTGAGTTTGCCAAAGACGATATACCCCTGTATATAGCCAGAGCTCCGGAAAATGATAGTACCATTCCGCCAATTGGCGATGATGATGAAGTATTGGTTACATCTATTTATAATTTAATGCCGCATAGTTTCACTGTGTTTGAGCCATAGAAAAAATAAATAGAAATAATAATTTATTTAAGTATATTGACTTTAATTTAGTTAGTTTTTAAAAGAATTCTACACATATTTGAGCACAGGTTCTCCTGATCCGTATACAGCATATTCACTCTTTTTAGCAAACGGTATAATCGGTTCATGCACCAATAAGGGTTTCACATCGGTTAAATCGTAATCCATACTATCGAATCGTGGATCCTTGTAGTTCTCCCGCACCTCGGTTTTCATGCCCGTATTTGGAACGCGTTTTGTTTGATTCTGGTATTCGAAGCAACGCTTGGGACATTTGTTGGCTGAAGACTCATCACACATATTCTCATCAGGGTCACGAGATACCTTTTTGACTGCTGGCATATGTTCGCTCCAATTCCAAAATGTAACATTGTCATGAGCTGAGACGCCGGCTTGCAGATCCATTGGATTGTAGCGTACATAGGACAGATTGTATGTGGTGGCCGAAGGATCGAGATATTTACTATAACCCGTTTTGGAACGATCAATAACCAATTTTGTTGATTGCACTGGCGTCGGCATGGTTATGGGCAAAGGATCTGCCTCCAGCGGCAAGCTTTTTGGTGTATATGTGTCCATGGACACACTGCTGATTGGTTTCATTTTTCGTGTCACAAAACGTACTTTTCCCTGCTCGAAGGGCTTCATGAATTCAACTTTCATATTAAGCGAAGGATTGCGCAATATATTCGGATCGCCATACTAAAATAGAAATTATAGAAGATAAATTGAAGTTTTTTTAATTCCGCTCTTCATACCTTCCACTCGAAGCTGGCTCCATATTCCGAGTGTTGTTTTTCATGCAGCAGAGGATCACGAACATAGATATTCTTATTTGGGAATTTGGCATTCAATCGATTGCCCAATCGTGTATCCGTAATATGACGATGGCCGCGATAGGCAGAGGTACGCATATCCGGCACCACAGAATTTGGAGGCTTCTTATAATCTAGGCATCCAAATTCATCCATTATAAATTGGGAAAAGGATGAAACTCAAATGACAAGAGAACTCTAAAATAGTAATAAATATTTTAACAATTTAAGATAAGTTGATGGCCGGTTTCTTGGCGATTGCAGTTCTTGTTTTAGGGCAAGCAACAAAATTTCCCAGCCGGTGTTTATTTTATTATAATTGCCTAGCTACCAAAACAATTTGTTGATCTATGACAACCAGCCGACTTAATATAAGTATATTTTCTCCAACAAACATGCATACATATAATCGAAGCAGATAAACCAACACTTAAGTACCAAGATTTTGTATTAACATTACCCCCCTCAATTTAAAGTATAATTCTAATATAATCATTTCATCACTTCATGTTTTTCTCCTTTAATATATATTCAGCTTTTCAATGCGTTTACAATATAAATGTGGTTTTATATAGAGGAATGCTTGTTAGACACAATAAAAAACGAGTTTTGTTTCACAAAACAAAACAAATTAATACATATGTGTATATATATATATATAGTACAATAACTGTAATAATATTATAATAATAATAATAATTAAAAAATGAGAGAGATAGGCAGAGTTTTATAAAACTGACAAAACTTTTTTTTTGCTTAGCAATGAAACAATTGATTTACTCCAGGGGATAAAGAGAGAGAGTGAGAAGGGCTTGGCTATGAATGGGTGTGTAAACAATGTGCGGATGACATGGTATTTGCGTCCAGTTGCCCCTCACATTAGTCACCATCATTAATACCATCTTGCTTAGTATCTCAGGCAATTTCCTTTAAGGCCAACAATGATTGACGAAGATATTCGTATTGGGTTTTGGCATGTTTGATTTCCAGTTCAGAGAGTTCAACAAGACTATTAAAAAATATAATATAAATATATAATTAGAACTGGATATTAAAGAGGTATGAGCGATGTTTATTTGGTAAATTTACAAACAATGGTTTGGATAGTTTCAAAGTAAACCTACTTGTCTTTATTAAACCAGATAAGCTCACAGATGAACTTATTTATATTGTATTAATCGGCTGTACTAAGGTAAATGTACTTACCTCTTTTTAAATGCCGCCACACGACGATTGCGGAAACCAATTAACTCTTCCTTGCCGCAGGCCGACATTGACTCAAATTTCTCACAGGCCTCGGCCTGGGCAGTTTCAGCCTAAACGATTTGAATGGCACAAATGTCGATTAGATGGTTTTGAAAATCATAGATTAGACAATGGTTCAAACACAACAAGGACATGCTAAGGTGGCATATTAATAATTTATATACATAAAATGTGAGCAAGCATGCGGCAACTCCAATATATGAATCTTGTTTGACGTTTACTAAGGGACAATCTACTGAAATTTTGTTTTTAATGAAGAACAATTTGCCAAATACCTCTTGCACATCCAGAGGCTGTAGCGGATGAAATCCACCACAGTAACAACAACATACAGAGACAGAGTGAAAGCGCGAAAGATCGAGATGTGAACAAAAGAACAAAGGTTTTTTGTTTATAATTTTTTTGATTGCATATTGAACAAAACAAGGGGTCATTGCACGATATTAGTCATTTTATGGATCATCCCTGAAAACATATTTACCGCATGAACATCTTTGTTTTTGGATCGAGCCTTCTCCAAATTACGATTAGCCGTTTCATAGGCGGCCAGGCAACGTAGGCGACGTATTAACAAGGCTTTGGCCGCATCACTGTCACGCTGATAGTAGCGCAGGGTGTCACCAAGCTTAAGGTCCTGATCGCTAGCCACACGAGTTTCAAGATTCTAAAAAAAAAAAACAATAGAAAAGTTAATTCATAGAAAAACATAGGTTGATCAGAATTTTAACCAATTAAACTCTAACAGCATTTAAATATATATTGTAGAAACATATTAAAACACAATAAAAAATTGAAAAAAATGAAAACGATTAACCAAAAGGTGATAACTTGAAGTTGAATATGAAATGTATGGATTATGGCGCTTTTAGGCGAAGTTCTACACTGATTGGATGTGAATCCCCTCACCTTATTCTTTTCAAAAATCTCTGCAGTTTTGGCGACAAATGTCTCCACATTGCCCTTCTCGATTGTGGACAATTGGGTCAAAGCACTCGATATTTTCTGATGCGAATCGCCAACATCTTTGTGTCGCTGTGTCATCTTCTCAGTTCGGACAGCGGCCTCTCGCAAATGACCATGATATTCGGTGAGAAATTGTAATTCATTCTCAAAGAAATCATTCACATCACGGACCGTGGCACTCAGCAGTATCTCATCGGTTGTCTTGCCCAGCGATTTGACAAAACCACCAAAAATGGCCATCTTCTTGCGTGGCTTAGCGCACAAATCCTGATCGTATTCCAGGAATACTTTTAGATGTTGATCAACGCGAAAAATTTGATGACTGGCCAGACGACGTAGGAATACCTCATGCATGGCAACTGTCTTCTTAAAGGTAGCCAAGTATTCGCTAGATATTAGAATAGACGGAGTAATAGCCAGATTATACTAGTTAAGGTAATTGCCAATTTACTTACGCCTCCAGTTCGGATTTCATTTTCTTGAATTCCTCTTTGGTCATATTACCCTCACCCTCGCCCAAACGCTGCAGTTTCTCGCGTGAGGCATCAAAGTCTGGGCGCGGGGGGCATGGCGGAATCTGAATTTATATGTAATTTTTATCAATTACTATTTCCCACATTTTAAATGATGAAAAAAACATACAATATAGCCCGCATAGTCATCGTTCTCCTCGATGCGATCGTGTAGCCATACAAATTCCTCATGCTGTCGCACCACATTATTATCTTTTTTGGTAAATCCTGGCAATGTTGTCCTTGTGTGAACTGTAAATTTCACCTTCTCCTTTTCGCTCAGCGCATCGGAAATCTCCACATGCAACGCATTCTCACCCAATGGAACAGCACCACCAACAGGTGTCGTCACTGGGGGTGATGTGGATGAACTATCCGGCGAGGTGGCTGAACCGCCACTTCCATTTGTTGCTCCACCACCGCCAACGACTGAAGCCGGGCCGGGATTAGTCAATGGATTTGTGGGCGAACCGATTTCCAGAGTAATGCCATTGCCATTGTTTGCCGAGGGACTATTCAGTATGTTTGACTCATCCGTTCCGTCCTACAAAAGAATTATATTGTACATTCTAATTACGCCCATTTTGATAAGGAAATTAGCTTGACTCGATGTGAGTGTGTATGTGTGCGTGTGGGTTTCACAGCTTCAACCAACTACTTTTATGTTGTTACATTTTACAATTGAAAATTAATTTGACTTGTGTCTCCGCTTCTTTGTATTGTCGTTTACTTACCATCATTTTTGTAGCTGTGCAAATAACAATTGAATTGCAAATTGCTCTAAAAATAATAATAAAATTAAAGATGCAACTACAGAAGATGATTTGTATATCGATAAAAAATGTTGCATTTAGTGATGAGCTTTTTGGTTGCCATAAATAAACACCACTGTTAATTTAACAGAATGCTTTACGTAAAGCGCTAGAATTTAAAATTGAATGAAAAAGTTTGACGGAAAGCAATTGGAATAACCATTATTAAATTATGAAGTATAGTACATTTTTAGTAAAGCTTTAAGTTGATGCATTTAATGACATTTTGGATTGCAATCGTCATTTATAATTCGCGAGATCTGCATTTTGTATAATTAACTGAGCATTTCAAACTACATACATAGTTAAAAGCTAAATTGCCCACTTGCTTGTGACATCTATGCTAATGCTGATTAATTTAATCAATTGAATAAAAGCTTAAGATAAGTGCAATAACTTCAATGTTAATTGCTTGTACTAGGCTTATCAACATTCCGTGAACTTAAATATAAGTCAGTTCTTCATTGATTGTTAACGAGTGCAGAAATTTAAAATGTTTTCCTTTTGTCGTGATAGCCCCCCACTGGGGTCAAAATCATCACAGACACTTGCACTATACATCTGCTGTCTACTTGGTAAATCCTTACGTCAGATTAAAATTCAAAATGCGCGCCCATTAGTCTGCGTCTGCGCTGCAAAAGCAACAAAAGTACATACTTACATATAAACCTTTCATTTGTTGTTTCAGTGCAGCAACACTGACGTTTCAGCAGTTAGTTATTTTCATTTTTATTGTCATTTTCATATTCATTCTCTTTTGGCTCAGTTGAAGAGCTTGTATATTTAAAAAAAAGGTAAGAAAACCGTGCCCGCCCGCCCATTCACCTCCACTTATCTATTTCACACATTCGCACTTTGCTCACGTTCCCCCCTTTTCTTCTACGTATCCTACGTGTACTATGTGTGCATTAATTCCAATTTTTCAATAAACACATGAAGCACTCGTGGGCCAAATCAATTGTATCGCTTTGAATGCCAGTTATTATCATTACGAAGTGGAAGAGGCAAAAGAAGGTACACCTATTCAGTTTGTGGACCAGGATCTAGAGCGTACAATTGAGGAAATGGTCAGAATAAGGGGTAAGGCCAAAACCAAAAATTTGACAGATATCAGCTGGGCTCATGCAGTCAATAGCCAGCAGTTACTGGATGAGGCTCTAATCGGTAAGACATAGAAACTGTTTGAATAGCCCCCCAAATATTCAATCTACATACATTTATTCTTTGCCCTTGTCGTCTCTTTAAAAGGTGACATTGATTTCATTGAAGCGGACATTGTGCTGGGCAAGCTCAATGGCGAGGGCGCAGATCTACCCGTAATGGCTCATCCGCCAGCAATCATTTCGGATATAACATTGGAAGACTTTCTATATCAAATCAAAGACTACAACGATGCCCATGAGGGTGCGGAGAAAGGGGTGAAATTAGATTTCAAATCCATTGAAGTATTCGAGGGCTCCCTGGATATTTTAGATGTAACCATACCAAATGTAAGAGATCTTGAGCTCCCCATTATAACCCAGTATAAACCACTTCAATTATGATCGTTTCTTTCTACCTACATAGATGACCTATCCAATTTGGCTAAATGCCGATATACTTAGTGGCCCAGTGGAACAGAATAAAACAGTTCCTGTGGATCCGGATCGTTTCTTTGCCGGCTGCATGCGTTATAAGAATGCTGTTCTCTCCATTGGTTGGACCACAAATTGGGGTGCAGATTTCCAAGAAGGTGAATACACTCAGGAACAATGTGATGCCATGCTGGACACCCTAAAATCCAATAATGTGTTGTCCGAGGAACTGGGAATGGGTATCACGTTTCCAGTGCGTGCTGGCATCGCAGCCAATAGTGCGGAGCAGCTTCATAGTCTGGTGGCAGCTGTGAACGACACAAATGAGAGCACTTTAACCATTTGGTCATCCGCAGGCGACTACGTCGATGTTGCACTATTGAGAAAACTTATTTTCAGCTTTGGTGTGGAACGCGTCTACTTGGATGTGCCCGAGGAGCTGGCCTCGCAATTGGATTTGGGAAATGCTGATAGTGGGGCCAAGACTTTTAAATCTTTGGTTAGTTTCGGTTTTGTAAGCCTTTGCTTTTGGGCCCTTTCCAGTTACCTTCAGCGGATCTAAGGGTTTATCTTTTTATATATATTTACAACATAATAAAACTACTTCATTTACTTTGAATTCAATATTTTTAACAGTTTTTCTTTTTTATTATTATTAATTATTTTGTTTTATATTTAAATTTTAAGGAATTTTTAGCATACATTTTTGGGTGGTATTCACAGTTTTGGGCCTACAAAATAAATTATGAAACCTCCTCATACTATATTGATGTAATATAATGAATAATGGGGTTTTTTATATATCACTTCATTGAAACGTGTTCGTATAAAAGAAAATTACTAAAATATCGTATTACAAATTATCATACAATAATTATATTTAATATATATAAATACTTTGGACGTGCGCAGTGTATGATGGACAAAGTAGTAGTGGTGGGGATGAGTAGTATTTCTCTCTTTTATATACATACGTTTTATCTCAGTTTTAATCTGCTAAAATAGTTAATGACTTATTGTTTTGGGGTGTTTGATTAACATTCTCTCGACTTTTTGGCACTAAAATAAATAATCTTATTCAATCTCTCTCAAGTATAGTGAGGGGAAGTATATAGCTCTATAAATGTAGATTTATGTGGTTTATGTGGGCATGTAAGGTGAATGATATATATGTAAATTGGGGTTGGCATAGGCAAAATGGCTTCATCACTTTGTACTCATCTAAAATCTAGATAGATAACAATTTAACGAGTCTTGGGCATAAATGATATTAGTTTGTTTTTTTTTTTTGGAATCAAAATGCATGAATGCGAAAACAAAAAAAAAAATTTTTTTAGAAATATGTTAATCGATTTACTTATTATCTAACTATCACATCGGGAGAGTCGGTTTCAGATATCAGACGCTCTCTCGGGGAGTTGTCACTGGTATTCTCCTCTTCGTGTATACCTGAATCACGTCTGTAATCCAGCAGACGGACTCCTATGCGCTCAGTGGTAGATCTTTGATTGAAACGTATCTGTGGTGCTGCAGGTGGTACTGTTGTTGCTGCAGTCGATGAATTGCCCACGGCGCCGAAGGCGGCAAGCGGACGCAAGGCCATTGCCTTGGCTTTGGGATCGCCGTGACAGAGATGGGTTATTTGTCTCGTGGGATACCAGCAGGTGCAAATTAGGCCACCCGCTAGCAATATGCCAGTGACTATCTGGCCCAGGAGAACAATTAAAGGAACTAAAGCTACGTCAGCGGCAATTTCTTCACTGACACGAACTCGCTCCTCGCACCACATTATAGGCATCATGACCCGTGGAACGTTTCGAAACAAACTGCAAAAAGGAAATCAATAAAATGTAATAATTATTCTGGTTAAATTATTTTTTATTCGTATTTACCTTATTCCTGATATCGGCTCTATGAGGTAATTAGCCTGAAAACCACCTCCCACATCCATGGGCACTCCAGCATTTGGCTCCAGGGTCATAAAGAATTCATGTTTCGACGCATCCGGTGATAAGCCGTCGACAGCTTCTAGATAACTAGGATCCGCCTTATAGAAATGCGGGAATGACATGAACACGGAGGAATTCTGGGCACATTTTCGTATATTAATCACTCCAATCGGTTCGCAATCCCCTTCTTCGCAAAAACACTTTGACTCTGGATGGAGGGTGCCATTATCCAATGCGTGTTCAGTACCACTAAACTTATACGCTGTCACACCATGAACGGTGACCGTTTCCTTATAATCCAAAGGCACAGCTCGACACATTTTGGGCATGTACATGTAAACCGTATCCTTTGGTTTTAAATTTGGCGGAAAGAATTCACCCATCGAACCCATAACCTGGCCACAAGCACCCTCAAAAGCTCCCGTATGTGTCAAATTATTCCATGTATGAATTTGTCCCATTTTCGCTATATCATCGGCCCCAGTAAATATATTTAAATCGCCATCAAATTCAGCTGATCCATTGCGTGGATATTGGTAGCCAACACGTTTATATGGAATCATTGACGGTGTCAAAACATTTCCAATGCTGATGAACGGATGCTCAAAGCCTTTAAAAAGAAATTCCTCCGCCGTTACTGTGAAGCTTACTCGTTGAGAATATGCGGAATTTATGCCATTGAGCATCAAGTTTCCAAACATTGATTCAGCTGCGCGTCTAGCTCCGGCCTGTAAGATAACCAATTCATTATATACAATGCATAAAAAGGGTACATCGCTTGGTTGAAACTTGGAACTCACATGTGCAATGGTATTTACTGTTGTTACAACGTCACTTAGACTTCCATTACTGCCCTCGGCATCAAAATAGAAAAACGATTTCTTGCGAAATGACACTGAGTAGTTTTGATTATGCCATTCGATATCGACCTTATCGGGTTTTTCCCTAAACCGATATGGTCCCAGCTGTTCGAAGTGTGGCTTTTGACCAGATCCCAAATAAAAGTACTCCGGATTAGTCCAGTTAAATATGTAGACATCGAAATTCAGAGGCAATGGTGAAACCTTCCAGCCATCATATGATCTCGACGTGGGACTGAGCGCCATTTCCTATAAAAAAAGAAAAATGTTCGTTATTGGTAATTGAAATCAATTAGCCCAAATTAAGCTGTGCTTCATTAGTATACATTTATTGATTCAATTTACAAAGAAATTGAAAGCAAACGATCATCAGGTATTCAAAGAAAATTTAAATAAGATCTTTTAAAAGGCCTTTTATTAAATTCTAATTCTAGAAATCTTAAAAGGAGTAGCATCGAAAATTTAAATAAATACGTATGTCTGAATATGAAAATATTCAAAGAAACTGACTGCCAATATTTAAGATAAATATAATTAGTAGTGTTTCTATCTTCCTACTCATTAACAATTACATTTTTAACGAAAGCGTATATAAACCCTTTGTAACAATAGTACGATCTCTTGATTAGAATAAATATGGAAACTGCATTGAAAATAAAAGGACGGTAAAGATCAAGAGTACTTAACTATAGTATAACCGCAAACATGTGATTTGAAGTACTGCAAATAGAAACAGCATTTAACTGACATAACCTTGTTTTATCATGTTCCAGATGTATTTGTCAATAAATTTCAAATGACAAATGGGAAAATTGTTAATTATAAATTGTTTTTGATATCGATTTTGAGCAAAAGGCAAATGTGTTGAAATGGCTAAAGACAAACCAACAAATTTATTAGAAAAATTTACAGAATTTTCTATGACTAAGACCAAAAGTTCTTCAACAATCAAAAGATTAAAACCTTTCCATTTCTGAAATCTGGAATTTGGTTGATCAAGCATCAGTTTATTTTTTGCGGCTATTAATCAGAGTTCTGTTTATAATCTTTACATTTAGGGAGCCGGAAATGACTAATTCAATGGAAAAATGAACTGATATCATAAAATTGCTTGGTCTTTTTATAAAAGAAACAAGGCACGTGTTCAACCGTATACTATATGGAACTCTATATTACAAAAAGCCTACCAATTAGCAGGTGTGCAATGGTCGGTCAAGGGCGCAACACCTGGAACTTTGGTGCTTTTAAGCTTTTTATGAACATAGACCTTGCCTTGTCTGCCTTCCCTAATCGAAACCAAAATATGTCGGTTAAACCTATCGCTAAATTATTCTTTTTTTCGCTTTGGTAGGTGATAAGATAAAAATTACTGTGAGTAAGTGTATTGTGTGTGAGTTAGATGGGAAAACATTTCCGTTGGGCCAACATAATGGCAATAGATCGATTTGGTATCGGATCATTAACCCTGCAACTGTTCGAATGATTCATTTGATGGATGATAGAGTCAATCAATTTAATCACTAACTATGATTATTAGTCAGTTTGCCAAAAAAAAAAAATTAAAGCTAACATCGAAAATGTAATATCTTATCTCTTGTTGTTTGAACACCTGCAAAAAATACTTTGGTGTTTTTCTGTTCTTTTTTTTGTTTTACTTATATGTACATACATACATACATATGTCTGGGTATATAAAACTCATTTCGGTGAATTGAATGAGCTTCAATCAGTCGACAATTGCTGGGGTTAAAGTCGCACTATGCAAATGAGAATCAAGTCAACTCAGTTGACCCTTTCAATTTCACAGTGAACACAAACTATACACACTCATTTGTATATGAGGAGAACAATTGTTGTTACGAGGTATCCACATGTGGATAAGATAAGAGAGATGATTAGATAACATTCTCTTTACTGAAACTTACCTTGCCGCGCATGCGTGTGAACATCTCGATCCAATTGCGGAATAGATAAATGCCGGCTAATATGCAACAGATCCCCAACACAACGATGCCCAAACGGGCGCAATGACGCACACGTGATGTCATCTCTGACTTCGTTTCTGTCTATATAAGGCAAAAAGCAGGGCGGGCGGCGGCGGAAGGGCAACTCGGCTGACTGACTTGCTCTGGCTGACTTCTCCTCTGTCTGGTCACTAGCTTTAGATTGACGAGGTTTCTGTTGAAAGATAGTTGTGTGAGTGAAAACATTGTTGGCTCACATACATATATATGTATATATTTATATATATGTACATACATATGTACATATATGTATGTACATATGCGGGAATATGTAGCTTATCATCATGGGTATAGGCTTATCAATTCTAATTTCCCCATAAAGGCAGGGCACCAGGCTCGATGCCAATAAATTTCGAGAAACTCTGTGAAATCGCTACATGAGAGCGGAGAGAAACAAATAGAGAGAGAGTAAGAGAATGGGAGAATTGCGATCACGCGGTGTAAAAACACCCCAATAATTACCAACCACAACTCAGACTACAATGTTTTTAACTGCGACGCACTTAATTATACATTTTTTTATACATACATATGTATGTACATATATAATTTTGTTGTCTAATTGTAATCAAAATTTTCACTTGCCACTAACCGCAAAATTAAATAACATATACATGTATGTATGTATGTACATTTTAGTATATAATGTACAAATTTATATAAAGGCAATGTAAACCACTTTATAATGTGAGGTGCGATTTTAGGGGTTAATCAAATAATTTTAAACCGGTTTTCAAACGCCGGGCTCTAGGTCTCACAACTTGAAAACAACAAATTCCAATGCGGCTTTACTTTCAATTGCAGTTGAAAAACTTCCCTTCACTTAGATCTTTTATATCTACTTATATATGTACATATTAAGGAAGGTTTTGAAATTCGGTTAATACAAGGCTAGAATGATAAATGTGTTGCTTGTTCACCCATGACTTATAATTTTGACAATTATATCTATCTCAATTTATATCATTTGAGTTGTTTGTGCTGAACTCTACATTTTTTGGTTCAACATTAAACTAAAGTGAATGAAAAAAATGCATAAAAAAGTGGGCTAAACTACATATATACATACATACTTATGTATGTACATACATATGCAGCGATCCCTTTGTAGACCTAGTAGACTAGACTTCAGAATTTGCATGCTGACATTTCGTACTTTCGTAGTTCCATTTCACGCGACTGTCGTTAAATTAGGCTTTCATTATAAGTTTCGTGTGTATCCAAATGACCGTGGCAAATTTCACCAAGATCAAATTAAATTTAAGTAAGCCAAGTTCGAAAAATGAAGCAAAACCTTCGTTCAAAACTGTCAGCCCTAGTAAATGAATAAGAACAATGACTCAACCAGTTGCAGATAAATCTACAAACTGAATCAAAGAATGTTAATGGATGTACTTTTGATCATCTTGGAAATTTCTTCGATTGGCATTGACTTTAAAAAAACTGGTTTAGTTTGAAACGTTTTTCGTGATTAAAAACTCATTTGTGCGTAATATGACGCGAGGAGGAGGGGGTTGGGCCCGTTTGGCCGTGACGGTGTTGCATAGGCGTACAATTTTAGTTGTTGCTAGGCTACCGTCATCCATCGCACAGAGAGGTGCAATCGGTTGAGCCTTTACCGTTTATTGTTCATATGTATTCATATTGGCAATATTTAAACAATTTCAATGCAAAAAAGCACGTACAATTATTTATATTGTGTTTATATTAATGCACACGTAGCGAGGTTAAAAAACAGTGGAAAACCAGTTTTTCTACGGCCCGCACTTTATCTATGTATATCGCACTCTCACATTCACATACAATTGCACACGCCTCCCTCCCTCTCTGGGTCTCTCTAACCCACCTTCAATTGCTCTGATTATTCCCCTTACCCTAAGTACAAACATATTTGTGTATACATACATACATGTACATACTTATAGTCAAACAGATTATGGTAAAAAAAAAAATACATTTTCGCATAGTGCCAATTCATTTGAGCAAATAATAATCAGCCAAATTAACACTCGGGCCAGAGTCATACATTCATACATTGTTTTTTGTTGTTATGACTATTAGATATTGCTTTTAACGTTCTTTTTTATTTTCCAAAATACACTATTTCCCAGAGAGTTCAGAAAGAACCAAATCCTTGAATTCGTTTCAACCGTCACTTCCGCAACCTGTTGACATGTTTTTGCTTGTTTTCAAATGCTTTTTGACTCTTTGTCCTATTAATAGACAGTGCAATGTGCCAAAATAAAAAAAAAAAAAACCAGTCGGCGAATTAATTGGAGGAGGAGGTGCCGATATTGAGATACCCTATATGAGGTGTGAGAGTAACATCAATATAATATTAAATCGAACTTCACGTTTTTCGCTTGAATTCCCTTACTCTGACGCTATTAAATATTGTTAATGTGTGACTCAACAGCATAACAACCAACTCCTTTAACAAGAAATGGCTTCACAACCGTTGATAAACCAATTTGGAACTCGGTTCTTGTACAGGTTTTTGCGTTTTTCTACATTTTTTCGAGCACTTCAGACGGTTTCACATAAGGCTCACACCATGTAACTTCACAAAGATGAGTCTAAAGATCGGAGCCATTTTGAATAAATAGACACTTTTTGGTAATACAAAGATTTGATTACAAAATGGGTTTCAACGATGTTTACATAGCAAACTACTATGAAAATGATTCCTGCTGTATTTCAGGCGATCTTAGTATACCCTTTTAGCCTGCACGGTAGATTTATCCCACCCGCGCTATCTGCTCAATATGTACATATGTTTGCACACACTTATGTATTTATGTACGTCACACATACATATGTATGTATTTTATGTACATATGTATATGTACATATTTTATCGGTTTTGTTTCGCATACTCACTCGGATGCGTCAGAGATATGGAATCTTTGACATAATAAAAAGTAAACTCCCTAATAAATAATTATTATGAATTTGTTTAATAAATTTGATCTTTAAACAAAAGCGAAACAGATAGACGCGGCACGTTTAACTCTGGCGTCCGCGCCCTTGCCACTCACACACACTGAATCTCATCTCGCTCTTCTTTTTGGTCTCTCTCTCACTCTCTCTCTCTCTCTGCCACTGTGCGTAGCGTTAATTCTTCTTCATCTTATAATTTGCTTACATTTTTGTTGCTGTTGTTATTATGCTTTTTTGCCTTCGTTTTAGCACTTTTGCACTGTTTCTTCTTCTACGTCGTCAACTTTTTGCTACATGTCATTTCTAATGCTTCTTTTTTATTTTTTTTCAATCGCATACTTTGTTTTGCATCACACTTGCATTGAGTTCAATTGATATCAATTTGAATTGTAAATCGTAATTGTTGTCACTGTATAAATATTCAACGAGGTGGCAACACGCAATGTCTAAATACTGTTTCTTTGCGTGAGCGTCTCCTCGTCTTGCCCTGGCTCCTTGCCGCCTATTTAGTGATTTGATTTTTGTTTTTAATTGTCTCGTCGTCTCACTTCCACGCGCACAGTCTTAATCCGATTTCGCACCGTTATATTAGTGATCTTGAATCAACCCAACGCGATCGATCGTCGTGGCCCGTGGAACGGTTGTTCTGTGACTAAAAAAAAGTATATTTTAAAAGCCGTCGCCACCAAAGCAACAGCAATTATTTCTTTTTCATTAAACCTAAATATCAATGCAGTCGCGTCGACTACTGTATGCCCTACTGGCATTGACAAGTTGTAATAAGTATGAATGTGACTGTAGAATGTTTACAACCATGCACAAGGAAAAAATCAAAGTTAAAATTTTGCCTCTCAATGTGTCATCACTATTTTGTAAAGGAACAAAACTGTTAATCGGTTGATCCGTCTTTGCTTTATTCCAAAAGTGACGAATAGGTTCGAAAAAGTAACAAAAAATTCTTGTTGACTGTACAGTTGAATTTGTTCAAAAGTGAGCTTGCAAAAACAATTTATTATTTTTATATACTTATGTACATATGTAAGCGGTATTATTATTTTATTTTTAATAACTTTTAGCTATTACTGTCTTTAAATAATGAATTATATGTATGTATATGTGTATTATTATTATACTATTAAATATTTGTATATTGTAAATACATTTAAATAATTAAGGGATATGACAGTAGATAAATATATATTTAGTAGATTTTATGAATACAAATAATTAAAGAAACATTCGTAGCAAAAATTCGTATATATTCAGCCCTTGTAGGGTATAATCAGACAACAACTACATATGAGTAATGTCTCTCGCTCTCTCTACCCCTCTCTCTCTCTCTCTCTCTCTTCCTCTCTGCCTGACCGTCTCTCTCATTCTCTCTTTAGGTTTCTCTTTTACTCTCAGAGCAAGTGTGAAACCTGTTTGTCTCTTTATTTTTCACTGAATGCGAAACGGTTGTGGAACGGTAAACTTTTCAAATTTTCAACGGCCACTGAAATTAACGCTGTCTCATGATGAGGACACTAATGAAAAATCACTGAAAATGACAAGAAACCTATCATAGTACCCATAATTTCTTTTATCAGCATATGTAGATAATTATAAGAATGGAATGGGGGCGGCGATGAGTTGTTCTTGTTTGTTCTTTTTTGGAGTTTTACCAAAGCTATTCATACAAACACACAAACTGCTACATACATACATATGTATGTATGTATGTACAAATTGTGTTATGGCGTGATTAATATGAAAGGAAAAAGCACCAAAGTTCAATAGATAAAGCGGAATTAAGTATACAATGTACATATACTAAACATATGTATATGTATATGTATGTATTTAGAATGTGGAAACACTGTTAACATTTATTTTTTATTACTTATTAACTTAATTTGTACACACCCAGCAATTAACAACTATAGATTTACTTATAAATTATGAATTAAACCCCTTGGAACATATCCTTATCACAAGCGATTGAGTGTATTGTAAAACTAATTTAACTAGTCCCTCCCGTCGGCTCTTTGCGAACATATTGAAGACCATCTAGTAATGGTGATCCTTCGATTGCGCAGTTTTTCATTTGTTCCGTACATCTAGCATCCACGCCAGATATCTCGATCGTTTGCATTAGCCGTTTCTTCCATAGGATCTGCCGTGGATACCAGAGAAGCAAAATCGATCCCAGGGCTATACCCAAGCAGCATGAGAGCTTTCCTAATGCTATTGAGATGGGCACCAATTTAAGAAGGTCCAATAAATCGGGTGTAATGCGTACATTATAATCAGCCCAAATGAGAGGAAAGAAATGGCGACGTGATTTCCGATAGATTCTGGACAATAATCAAAATTAGTTTGATGCTCGGAAAAAATACATATAAAAAGTAAAGGTACATACGATTCGGGTCTTGGTTCCACCAATAGACTGGCCATAATCCGTGCTTTGATCTCCAAAATCATACCGGTCTTGGGCTCTAATATCATCATCATTTCATGACGATCTTCATCAGGTTTCATGCCCTCCACTTGCTCCACATAAAAGGGATCGGCTTTATAGTAATGCGGATAGGACGCAAAGACAGGGACATCGTACCAACACCTTGTTACATTTAATAGTCCCGATCGTACCTCCTGGCAATTATCCTGACAGTGGCATTTTTCTTTAGGATTATCAGTAGCTAGAAATAAAGATATATAGAACATTTGTGTTTAAAAAACGAAACCATAGAGAGAGGTATAATATTACAATTTCCCATGTTCCTGGCGCTGCCCTTGTAGACATAACCCTCAATCCCCTCAAAGATGGTGGTGCCTGCATAGTCCACCTCCAGTTCCCGGCAAATATCGGGCAAGAAATAGGAAATAGGTTTATTCTTTCTCAGTGGTATGGGATGAAATTCTCCAGTGCTACCTTCCAGCTTGCACTTGGGACTGGCGAAGGAGACATTATCATAACGCCAGCGTGCTATTTGACCCAGTTTACTGAAATCCTGTCGACCCGTATAGACATTGTGATGTCCATAAATCTCTGTGCTGCCGTTGCGCTTGAATCAGAATAGAGGGAGCATATTAGGCAATAAAAATATTGCATAAGTCTTTAACTCACTGGATAACCGAAGCCAATTTTTTCATAGGGAAACTTTAGTTCTGGCACCATGCTAGTTGGGACCATTTTGCTCATCTTAATCAACGGTGTATCGAAACCATCAAACATCCAATCCTTTGCAGGACGTGTCATTGTCGGCTCATTGCCGTATATATTAAGGGCCATTAGCATGAGAGTTCTCAACACCGGATTCCAATTGAGTGATTTTTGATGGATACCGACATTTATTAAATTCGGTGTCACAATCCAATCCATTGGCTTCCCCGAACTCTTTTCCTCAACGAAATCGAAGCGACTACGTCGAAAATACGATACTGTGGAATTCTCATCATTCCAAACCACATTTAATTTTTGCATTTTCTCTGTAAACCGATATGGGCCCAATTCCTCAAATCTTGGTTTAATTTCCGCATTTTTATAGTCCTTGGAGTTTGTCCAATTGAAGAGATAAATATCCACATTAATATCAACATTTGGATTTTCCCACAATTTGGTTATCATAGAATTTGGCTTCAAAATCATAAACCATTCCAATGCACGTTGATGAATTTTATTGAAATTAATTAGACAAATTAGACTTATGCCATTCAGCAGAAGTCCCACTAGACTAATCCAAATGACACGCTGTTTAACGATCATTTTACCGTAAACGTAAGATCTGAAATGAAACTGAAACTTAGAATTTGTCAACCTTTTGTTATGGTTTTATGCTCAAGTGGTTTCCCCCTTGATCCCAGTCGTATTAAAGTAAGTAATGAAACTAATTGTCGATCTAGCAGTCGGCTCTCTGTTTGTTCGCTTGGTTAATCATGGTAACAAGAATATGTAGTATAAATATATGTATGTAGATATATCTATATATACCGTTATATGTTAAAACATGTTGTTCGTCAGGTTAACCAATTCCATTTCTCTGCATAACATACATAACATGATAATTCATTACAAGAATTCTTAGCAATTAATTTTTTGCAGAATCTGCTTTAATATGATAAACTAACTCAATAATTCATTAATAGTTGTCTAAGTGGCCGTGACATAAAGGCAACTGAACAACGAGTTTCCGGGTTCGAATCCCAGGCTAGTGTATGGATGGAGTTATCGTCTAAGCCGAAGGCCAGTTACAATTGTAAAAAATTGTTAGGTTGACAGTTTACAACTATATCCTATACTAAATAATTAAATAGTTGCTAGTGCTTGTAAAAAATTGTTAGGTTGATAGTTTACAACTATATTCTATAGTAAATAAATAAATAATTCATTATTCAATATTGAAAAAATGAATAAAAAATTAATTAGCACCTCTAAATTAGAACATAATTTAATTGATAAAATGTGAATAAGTAGAAATAAGTTTTATCTCAAGTAGGCCCGGGGGGTTTTTCGCTAAGTTTTGCCCTAATATAATGTAATAATAATAATAAAATGTAATAATATACATATACCCAACATGTAACATAGCAGAAAAGGTCATTAGCCCTGAACTCAAAAGTAATTATATTTTATAAGCATACCAATATTATAACAAATAGATGCAATAAATTGGTTTGAATTGAAACTGAAATGTGAATTTACAATGCAAAGATGCAGATTTTCTAACTTACCCAAGCAAAAAAAAAAATTCCAAAAAAATCTTCTGATGAACCTATTTAACTTTATGTATTCTTAACAAATTTTCCTGTTGATTGGTTGGTTTTTCTCGCCGTTTCCGCTAAGATCTGTAGGTTATCATTCAACTTTGATTAAGTCTGTTTTCCCTTTTCACTTTGAGGCCTACAATCAAAAATACTTTCTTCTTCCACTTTGATTGAAATCGAACCGCTACGAATGCCGTCTTGATAGCGACTGACGTTGGAAAACACAATTTTCAATACTTGAATACAAAAAAAAAAAAAAAAAAACGCAAACACAAATATTAAAATAAAGTGAAGAAATATTAAGAATAAAGGGGGAAAAAAAACCAAACAACAACATAAAAATAATGCACAGAATGAAATGATATTGCACCTAAGAAAGTTAACGAATACACTGAACGAAATCAGCTCACGAGTTCTATATTAAATGTTTTTATAACATATCAAAGAGATACATTGAAGTTTAAAGGAGTTGCTTGTTTTCTTCCAGTGCACAATTTAATTTTATGTTTATTGCACTTAGGCCCCGATGTAGTACTTATAGTTTAAATGTTGCTCCGCTGTCGTTGTCAGTTCAACAGCTCCATAATCTTTCTCTAGGCTAGGGTTATCTTTAACGATTTCATGCCGCCCGGAGTTGGTGTTGTGCCCCTCTAGTCATGAATTGGGTGCATCGTACTTACTGTAGAGAAACGTTTATATTCTGTTTTTTTGGGTCTTTAATGAGGCACCTTATCACCTAAACTCTAACCCGATCGCCATCCAATATGGACACTAACTTCTCAAAAATTATTTGTGTATGCATACTTATGTACATGTATGTATGTCTCATGTTCAAATAATATATTATTTACTGTGTCAATCAGTTAGTCAGCGATCCAATGTGTCTGATAAGGTTCCTGCAATCTGAACCCCCAACATGAATCCAGTAATTCTAAAAACACTTGCTCCCAAAATGTGGTTATTGATGAATGAAAGAGATAAAAAACGAAAGGCAACATTGGCAATGCATTTAGCATTGTCCAGGGAACTCATGGGCGTAGCTAAGAAAAGAATTTACCATGTTTTTGGATACATTTGATATATTTTTTTTGTAGCTATACAACGAGAATTTGCATTCAAAGTAGTTTAAAATTTAAAACACTTCATTATAAATTAATCAAATATACTTGAACGAATCATAGTTTATGGTATGCTGTTTAATTTTACCATTGATTTCTTTTCGATCAAATTCGAATAAAACAAAATGTGACACCGCCGTTGCTCTGTTTTTTTTTTTTTTTTTGAATGACTGAATGGGTATAGAGGAAAACTGAACTTAAACAGCGCAATAAATAAACATTAATGAGGCCAAAGGGCGGAATCTAATCGTTGTTGCCACGTTGACAGCACAAAGAAAGTTCTAACTAAAGGGAAAGGGTGAAATATGTAGGGATGAGAAAAGTGAAGTCAACGAATTTCCAATGCTCTTTTCCAAAGACTTGAAATCTGCTATAGACAATAATAGAAACTTCAACTTGAATTGATTGCTGCTTTGTTTTTTTTATTAAAGTAATCTCAGTTTAAAACTTTCTATAACCCATCAGGGTTACAAGTACAAATACTGTCAATCAAAAGTGTTCAGTTGGAAATCAATTGATTCGTTATCTGTACTTGTATTGTCCACATATTGATTTATGGCTCAGGCACAACACACTCTTACATAAACCGATCATGCCCTCCGTTCATCTCACAAAGCAAAACTTCAGAACACCATTCATGTAGTCCTCACTGTGGCTTAGTCGCTTCGTTTCGATCCTCAACAGCCGTTCATTGTCTAAATAGCGCGATGAGTGTATAATTTCAGGATTAATATCACTTTGTCCGATCCACAATTCCATGGGCTCATGACGCCATTTCTGTTTGGTTAATATGCCCAAGGAGCGCCACACCAAGGCCTCGCCCAGACACTTGGAACGTGTGATATTCAAAATTTTTAAATGACGACAATGGATAATAAATTCTAATATACCCGCTGGACTCTCCAGTTGATAGCCACACAAATGGAGTTCGGTTAGGGCTGGAAGCTTAGTGGAAAGTTGCACCAATGCTTGATCTTCTAGACACTGCAATTGATCCTGTCCCTCCTCCAATTGACCATGTAGCTCCAATCTTACAAGCTGTCGCAGATTACTCAATTCTCGAAAGAAACGTCCGTAGTCATGAAGTAGTCCGCTAAAACGGAATCCCTCAATTTGTTGACGATCTCTTGCACCCCTTCCCTCGCCACCAGGTGGGAGATTACTGGGACGCGCTATGCGCGATAAGACATCGAATACAAAGTTTCTCGAGTATATGGATAATTTGTGTAGCCTGGGCAATCGCAACAACTGTTGGGTTATATCGGACTCCATGCAAAGATGATAGTCGGCTATCTTGATGTGCTCCAGAGTGGGACACAATTGTAGATCGACCAAATCACAGCAGTTGACCTCATCACAGTCTTCCATAATATCGAATTTCCTTAGTTGCAATTGCCGAAATATATCCGGAAAATATTGCGATTCCAAAAATTGACAATCATCCAAACAGAGTTCATTAAGTAGCTCCAAATCACATAGATATTTGCCCGTTATCTGGCATCCTCGCAGTTTCAGTTTCCTCAAGGAAGGAAACACACGACGCAATAGACGAACATCTTCATCCACAAAGCGAACACGTCCACGACGCTGACTCTCGACCACCCACTCGAAACTAGTGATTCCGCTCAGTGTATGACTACTCAGATAACGTAATCGCCTCACATCCAACTGATGACAGCTCAATCCTTGCATATGTGGTCCCAAAGCCAAAATAAATTCCAAAAACTGTTTTGCCGATGTTGCTGATCTTCGAAACATTTCATCCTCCAAGACCACATTTCGAATCCGAGTCCTCCAAAGCATCTGCACAATACTCGACAGGCGACTGTGTAACTGTGCCAACTCATATTGTTGATAGACATTCAAATGACGCACTATCAAGGCCAAAACATCGTCATTCAATTGCATCAAGGATGCCGGAGTGGGGGTATTATCTGAAAATCAACAGAAATCAGCTGAAATTGCAGTGCATTTATTATTAATGTTTTATGTTTTTTACCTGTTTCCGTTTTAGTTGTCGCTGATGTCATTATACATGCAGTTTGTTCTTTACAGTTTTAGTTCATTTTCAATACTAAAGAAAATTTCAGTGTACAAACCGCCAGATGATCGCAAATTACCTAGTCTGCCGCCCGCTAAAGGCCTTTAGGGGTGGTTTTCCAGGCACATTGGGCGCGTTATACCATGGCTACCTACATACATACATACATACACATCTACCTAACTTCCATTTTCCATTCGGAGAGATGCATAGTGATGAGCAGTTACTCGAATACCGTGAGCTGATGTGAATTGTGACTTTACTGTGACTTACACAGATACTATATACTGATAAGAAGGACATTAAAACTAAAATCACAAAATCAAATCGCATCCAAAAAACCATAATCTAATGAATATATATCGATCCACCAAATTTTATAAAAATCAGAGTAAAAATGTCGAGGAATGCAAGGGCAAAGTTGATCTTATGAATTTGATGCAGATTTATTACATGGTGCAGCCGATGTTCATGTCGGTGGTAGTTTATTTTAAAATAATATTAATAAAAAATATATCTAGTAGGTAGTCACATAATGTAGTTTTCAATATACAACCCTTCTTTTCAAACTATAGTTTATTATGTTTACATACTTTGCTCAGTCATTGCTTTTTATTTCATCAACAAAAAAGAGTAAATCAGTAAATAGATAAGAGTTTGGGCAAACTAAAATTTCAAAATGAATCCATTGGATCTTAGACAATCGGATGGGAATGCTGCTGATTATGGCGTGGATGAGCAACAGCTAATAACTGAGTCAATCGATATTGAAACCACAACTAAAAATTTGGAAAATGTTAGAGCTCGTCTGTCAAATTTGGTAAAGCGCTTTTGGGAGCTTGATAGTGCTCTGATGACTCTACGTGCTATTTATGCTCGTAAACAAGGTGAGATGCCTAGTGCAACTGCATTCAGCGATTTCGTAGGCAAATTGCCAACCATACCTGAAGAAAATGAGGATGAAATTCACGAGGGCGGCTCTTAGGACATGTTTTGTATCAAAATGAAAATTTCGAATGAAATTAAAATAAAAGATGATAGCGTAAATGTATCGTACAGTAACAAAAATTGTATCAATTAATTTTCAGATAGTTAGTTCAGATAATTAAATTTGACTGTATCTATTTTAGTATACTCCTTGAAGCGATCGACAAAAAACACTTAACTTAAAATCTCTAACGATGATTTTAGATGAATACATTAAATTTACTAAATGACTTTAGGGTTAAATCAATATGAATCAGTTCACGATTTTAAGATGACACCCACGTTAAGCCATTTCTTTTGCTTTTCAGAAAATTTGTTTCAAATTTCAAACAGTTTTAGAGATAATTTTGTTCTCGTTGCATGTCTCAAGGCGGCATATAAATTTCTTCTTGGGAGAGTTCTGGATATAAAGATGACCCACGTTTGGCGAACTGAAACAATCTGCCCGAGTTCCCACCTGGAGAAGAATCTCACCACTCGTTTGATTTTGTATGCTTATGCTGTTTTTTGTTATTTTTTTTTTGTTTGCTTTTCAGTTTTATTCGTTTGTTTAGTGCTTACTACTTTATCAATTTTAATTACACTTTCATTTATTCATAACTTTTACAATATATTCTATATACGTTGTTGTTTTTATTTTATATTATTGTTTAATGTTATACTTTTTTTTTGTTTTGTCGTTTTGCAATTTATAATCCAATGATTTCTTGTATAGGCATATATTTCCATTTGCTTTCTCCTTTAGGTATATATAGTGGTATTGTATCTGATTTTATAGTACATTATTGTTTCTATATAGTATTGTTACTGTTATTTTGTTGTTGCTGTTGTTTCTGTTGCTGCTGCTGCGGCTGCTATTTAAATGGGCTGTCAAGCGTTTCATTTTTGTTTTTTATATATGTATGTATGTATGTATATCTATTATATATGCACTCTTGCTGTGTTTTAGGAAACATTATTAATGCTATTCCGAGCTTATTGTTAATAAGTAAGATGTTTTCCTCTCTGCATGTGTGTGTGTATTGGTGTTTGTGTGTATGCAACTTACAAATAAATGTTATAATTGTTGTTTTTTGTTAAATATTGCAACACAATTGAATTTCGTATTAAAAATTGCCTTTCGCTTACTACACATACATATCCTTTATATATTAGTTAATAATCGTACAATATGTATATATATATATATATATATATATATATATATATATATATATATATATATATATATATATGCGACTCCTATACACACACCAATTTAAAAAACACCAAAAAACTAACACGGCTAAACAACTACATAAATATATTTTAATATGTATGTGTCCTGTCTGCTTCTCTGTTTACCTACGTTCACACGAGAATTCCAAATTTCGTTTTACACGTTGGAAATCTTATGAAAACGTAGTTTTTTTTAAATGATTTTAAAATATATGCCTCATATACGAATGTATGCTGTTTTGTTCTACTTTTTACATATCGATCATGTGTGGGATTGTTTTTTTATATAGTTCACTTAAAGAATTTCTTGGTTTTCCCTCAATTATCTTTTTTACAATTTTCAATTGTTCCCTGCATTTTTAGTATAATACGAAATAACCTTCCACTGTCGATTGGATATTATAACTTAAGCAAAATTAATTTTATGAAATGAAACTAAAATTTTGAATACAGAACTTTGTTTAATGTGTTTTGGAACAAATTATCGAAATGAATATAGGCCCATCAAACTTAGCTTTGGATAAAAAATAAATATGTTGTAATTTTTTTTTGCAATTTATTTGTGTACATGTACAACTTTTTGTTGTTGTTTTTTTTTTTGTTTACTTGTTAAATTAAATTTGTGAAATTAAATATATATATGTAGGTATATAAAATGTTTCATTTAAAAGGAAGCATAATGTGTGTGTGTGTGTGTGTGGGTGTGTATATTGGTGTTAAAACTCATGTTTAATTATATAATTTCGTGTGATCATCATTATGTTGTTAATTAGTTTTCATTTTGTAAAATTTAAAGCAGATATGTTGTTGCTTGTGGCGCTTCTTTTCTTTATCTCATTCTTTCTTTTCCATTTCTCATTCATCATTCATGTTTTCAACATAAGCACAGTTAAATGTTTCGTTTTTCTTTTGTTTAATTGTTTAGAGTTGTGCCTAGTTATACATATATATCTAAATATATATGGGTTTATTTGTTTTGTTAACTTTAATAGTGGGGTAATAACTTGTTGTTATAATTCTTTCTTTCAGTTAGTTCATACATCTATATATATATATATATATATATATATATACCGTTATCGTAATTGTAATCATTATGATAGTGTGCTGCTCATCATTCAGCGATACATGATCTCTCAATCATTGTCCATCTTCGTCTTCATCTCATTTTTTTTCAGTAGTTCAACTAACATTAAATATAATAATAATTATTATTTTGTTTAATTCTCCTTGCTCTCATCCTGTTCGTTAGTTATTATAATCATTATTTTCGACTTAAGCTTAATTTTCTTTCTCTGTTTTATTATATTTATTTATATATATATATATATATTTATGTATGTATGCATGGGGGTTAGTTTAATGATCTAATACGCCTTGAATCGATTGAATAGATTTGTTTCATTCTCTATAATGGGATATTCCCAATATTCAACTGGGTTATGCTTTACCGATCCTATGCGTGTACTTGTTATGCTTTTATGATTTGCCTTATAAAATGCAAAAAATAATACAATTAGTTTGTTGTTGGTTTTCAAAAATTGATTTTTCCCAAATTTGTTGTTGCTTTCGTGTGTTATATACAAACTATAAAGTATATATATATATATTTATATGTAGTACGATGATAGGTCTATATATGAATGAGAAGGATGAAAGTATGTGTCTGCTTCTACAGCTAAAACTTAAAGGGACATCATAAAAATACATGATAAGCTTTCGCTGCTGGTTACAAAGTTAAGCCATATATAATATGTATTAATAATATATATACTCGTGTTTATATATATATGCGTTTGAATATGCATACATATATACACATTTATGTATAGAGGGGGAAGTCTGGGAATGGCTTTAGCACAGCTAAATGTTTGTCCACAAACCCGTCTCAGATACATTTCAGAAATGTATGAAAGACGTTTTTAAAACAAATTAGACGCTATGCGCCTAAAAGATTTTAGATACACAGAGAAAAAGACAAATAGATAGAATGAGACACAGTGAGAATGTTGGAAAGGGGAAAAACGAAAAATGAGATGTTTCTTTTTGTTTCATATCTTGTATTGCACTTAAAAGTTTGCAGAAAAAAGTATAAGGAAGAACGAAATACAATATTCATTTCTGATTCCCATCTCGATTTTAAATCATTGACAACTGGATTTCCGAAATAAAAATCAGTTAATTCTCGTCAATAGTTTGAGAGATTGACGTACTTTCTGATTGGGGATGTTTGGTGGGAGCGGGGTTGAGATTTTGACATTTTTTCGCACATATATAGATCAAAATATACATCTTATCCCAATCCCTGATACACATTTGTTAGATACTTATTTTTTACGGCTTAGATACAGCGTAACCAGCGCGCTGTTAAAAAACTACTTTTATACTATAAACTAGCTGCTTATGCGTGGATAGACGTTGCTTCAGTTGGCCTAGCTGCTGCATCACACCACCACCAACAATTAGATTTCTATCGTCATCATCTCGCTCTTCACCAAGCTGTCGCCACTGTGGAGGAGGAGGTGGGTGTGCTGGTGGTGGTGGCGTTGTTGGTGTTGGTTGCAAAGCCCTGCAATAGAGGCTACTGTTAGTAAACCACCGGATGTTGTTCCACATTGGCCGGCAAATGTTGCAATTGCATGGCTGCACGTGCCAAAGCACTGGGATCACTGATCAAGGCAATCGGCACTGGCGGAGGTTGTTGTTGCTGTTGCTGCGGCGCCTGGGACTGGGGATGGGGCTGCTGCTGCTGATGATGTTGTTGTTGCTGCTGCTGTTGCTGCTGTTGTTGTTGTTGTTGTTGCTGCTGCTGTTGTTGCTGGTGCTGCTGCTGCTGACGATGCTGTTCTTGTTGATGATGATGGGCTGCCTGTTGGATGGAAAGTTGCAACAGCTGTTGTTGCTGCTGCAATTGCTGTTGTTGCTGATGGGCGGCCACTTGTTGCTGATGATGAGCCGCAGCCGCCTGTTGCTGATGGTGAGCTGCAGCCGCTTGTTGTTGCTGCTGAGCAGCAGCTGCAGCGGCGGCTGCTTGCTGCTGGACGGCAGCTGCCGCCGCTGCCTGTTGCTTCTGCGATTGCTGTTGTTGCTGTTGGGCCGCCGCAGCAGCATTATGGGAAATCAAAGTTGATGTCACCAGCGGTACCAGGCCCGGCGTCAGTTGAACCGAATTGGCTCCACCGGCTCCTGCTGCTCCCCCCGTTATCTGTTGTATGGTGTGCATCGTTGTCGCCGAATGGTGGGGAACTGAAACGGTAGAAGTTATGGGCGCATAAGATGTTGCCAAAATGTCTTACGATAGCGCTTTAGACGCTGTGCGCATTCTCTCAAATTGAGTGTATGCCGACTCACTTATGATCGGTTTCACTTCCTGCTTGACTTGCGTCAGCACACCTGCTGGTATTTGTGGATGCGGATGCACGGGTGGTGGCGGCATCATAGCATCCGGGTGATTCATCTTCATGTGGCGCTTCAAATTGCCGCGCTCGACGAAAGCCTTGCTGCACAGTGTGCACGCGTGCGGTTTCTCGCCCGAATGGGAGCGCATGTGCGAGACCAAGTGACCTGCGAAACGGACAATGGAAGCGACATGAAGATCTGCGAGGAGGTCGAATTTCGAAAAAAAAAGGGGAAAAAAAAACAAAATATCCCTCGGCGACTGTGGACTTACATTACATATTATCACTTTGAATTAACAAATATTGGACTTGAGATCTTTAGAGGATTAAAGCAAATTGAAGTACTTATATTATATTTACCTCACACAATTAATTTTAATTTTAAATTTTTAACTTAATAAGTTAAATAAAAAAGTTTAATTTAATAATCAAAATGTTTCCAACGGCTTCGTTTCAATTTCTTAGCACCACATCTAATTATTGGTATGAGGTATTTATAAACATCTATGTATAGACCAAGTCCAATATTAAATTAATCAAATATAATAACATAAATTTATATAATATATTTTTTCTGGTTGTTGTTGTTGTTGAGGAAAGGAAAATGAGGGGGTCAGTACGTTGTGTGTTGCTATGGATTTGGGGACACTATGCTGACGCCACATGCACACGTGCTTAGTCAAGTTGCGCGTTTGCCCCAACCCATCACAACAACTCGGAGGGCAAGCGGCACTTACCTTTGCATATAAAGTTCTTAGGACACTTTTCGCATGAGAACGGACGCTCCATATCCTGACCCTTGGTATGGCTACGCTGATGGAACAACAGATTGCCCTTGAGTGGAAACGATTTGCCGCATGTCTCACATGTGAAGGGACGATCGCCCGTATGGCAGCGCGACATATGATTAATCAGATGCTCCTTGCGGGTAAATGGCTTATTGCAGACATTGCAACAGTGCGGATTATCGCTGGAGTGCTGACGCATGTGATTATTGAGATGCTCCTTCCGTGTGAATGTCTTCTGGCAATATTCACACTTGTGCGGTGAGTCCCCCGTATGCAATCGCACATGATTCGTCAAATGCTCCTTGCGTGTGAATGTCTTCTTGCAGTAGGAGCAGCGATGGGGCGAGTCGCCCGTATGCTGGCGCACATGATTCGTCAGGTGCTCCTTGCGTGTGAACGTCTTTGTGCAGTAAGTGCACTTGTGCGGCGATTCGCCTGTATGTTGCCGTACATGATTAACCATGTGATCTTTGCGCGTGAACGCTTTTGTGCAGTACGTGCACTTGAACGGTGTCTCACCCGTGTGCTGACGAATGTGATTGACCAGATGCTCCTTGCGCGTGAACGTCTTCATGCAGTAGGAGCAGCGATGCGGCGATTCACCCGTGTGCTGACGCACGTGGTTTAACAGATGTTCCTTGCGCGTAAACGTCTTGGAGCAGAAATCGCACCGATGTGGCGTCTCGCCTGCTTGCATGGCAATGGAGAAATGACAAAATGATAAATATTTTAGAGATTAGTAATCATCGTCACTGATAATTTGGTTTATGATTTTTGTTTGGCAGAAAGAAACAATTAAATAAATTAATAACAAATCTAATTAAACCAAATTGTGCTTTGTTTTTTTTTTAAGCTCATTCAACGAGAGATTCAACTAAGTTTTTGAACATTTAAGTTAACTATTTCTACTTCTACTTCTAATAGGTAGATATTGCGATTCGAGAGGATCATTAGATCAATGCATAATGACATAATTTTTTAACGCCTCCTTTTTTTTGGATGATCTATCTTTAGTTAGTGTTTTTTATTTATTTGTTTTTTTTTTTGTGGAAACTTTGAACGGAACGAAAGGGATCTCACCCGTGTGCTGGTGTATGTGATTGGTCAGATGCTCCTTGCGCGTGAACGTCTTACTGCAGTAGGTGCAGCGATGCGGTGATTCACCCGTATGCTGGCGCACGTGATTTAATAAATGCTCCTTGCGCGTAAACGTCTTGGAGCAGAAATCGCACCGGTGCGGCGTCTCGCCTGCTTGCATTGCAAAGAGAAAGATTTGGAAACGGAAAGAGTTTTTAATAAGCATTTGCTTAAACGTTTAGGGCTTGATTTTCATTATCAATTTCAATTCAGTTGAATCTCCTGAGCTGAGCTTTATTTGAGTATTCATTTTATTTTTTAACAATTTGAATTTTATCTTCTTTCAGATCCACTTCCCCAAAGGTATTATAAGAAATATTAACCCTAAATTCGTTATTGCTGCTAATCGATCGTAGGGCCAATATATTTCGGCTGGTTTTAAAAAGCAAAGAACAAACAAAAAAAACCTACGGAAAAGGGATCTTTTAGATTTGGGATTCTAGTTTTGTCTCTTTACCTGTATGCCAGAGTATGTGATTGGTGAAGTGTTCCTTGCGGCTGAAGCTCTTGCCACAGATTTCACAGCGGAACGGTGTCTCGTTTGTGTGGGAGCGCATATGATTAGCTAGATGCTCCTTGCGCGTATATTTCTTGCCACAGACATCACACTGATGCGGTGTTTGACCTGTTTTATATTTTTTGGGTTAGCGGGAATATAATAGAAAAAGAAATCGTATAGGACAATGGGTTTTTGCGTACAAAAATTTAAATGTGGTTAAAGGCGCAAGCATTTCTATAAAAAAAAAATTATATAAAAAAAAAAATTTACCAAAATATAGAGAAAAAACCAAAAAGAAAATTTCAAATAAAAAAAGTAATAAAAGAAAATAGTTTTTTTTTTTTTTTTGATTTTGTTTTCAACATTTTTTTTTGTTTCCCCCCTCTTTGCTTTGTGTGTGGTGGTGTGAAAACTGGGCCGTGGCTTGCGTTAAATTCGAACGAAGCGAACGGAGGCTGGCTCGGGCATATGGACGTGGGCGTGGTGGTCTGGTGAAGCATAGTGTGATGGTGTTATGTATGTGTGTGTGGTTGTGGAAAAGATGTGGGTTTGTGTAAGTGTAAATGTATGCGTGATTGAATGTGTGCCTCTTAACTCTGTTTCCACTCTATGCTGATCTACAGGATGCAGTTGTCGTATCTCTCTTTTCTTTTATTTCTTTTTTTTCGGTGTGGAACGTGAAGTTCTTTTTCTGGTTTTTCAGACGCCAAATACTAGACTGGACTTCTTGTAGTTGGTTTGGATCAAGTAAGTGGAAGTTGTGTGGGTGTCCGAGAGTGTCTTTTTGTGTTGTTGTTGTGTGTGTGTGTTTGTGTCTCCAGCTTTGGATTATGTCGCAGTTTTGGTTAATAACAACACAGACGTTGGCAAATCGACAAGCAGCAACAACGAACTTTTTCATTCTCTTCTTTTTTGTTTTTTTTTTTTTTTTGGGACAAAAAAGATATAGCAGAGTTAGAGTATACTATTTGGAGCACCCTGTGAACAGCAGATAGAGAGTAGAAAGAGCGTAGACATAGTTTACATACAGGCATATTATACAGACAATATATAAAAGTAAGGAATTATATAATGCACAAACAAGGATGTGTGTTTGGGAACGATTTTTCGTAGGATCACTAGGAAATAATGTGATTGGATGGATGATGAATGAATGAATGGATGCATGATATTTCTGGGAGGATGTGTGATGTGATGATTATGTCTGAGGGTGGGGAAAATGAGCGGTATGAGCGAGTGAGCGTGTTTTTTTTTTGTTTATTATGTTTGGATTTCTAGTTGTTTTTTTTTTTTTTGTATAAGCATGAACGTTTTTTTTCCAACTTGATCTTTTATTTAATATATTTTAAAGAATCAAATAAGATTACGGAGTTCTTTAAATATCTCTCTACATATAAGTATGTATAAGACATACGTACATATATGTACATATAATGACTTTTGAACCATACTTTCTACAAAATATGATAAATTAATTATAAAAAGTCTCTAGCTATAAAATATATTTTCTAGTTAAGTGGTTAATGGAAATTTGCAATTTTGCAGAGTTCCTAAAGTTTTAATGATTATATGAGATTTTTTATGGAAACAAGAGTTCCTAAAATAGATAACCGATAGGTATCGACTTATGTATATTAATGTTTTCCAGATAATTTTCAAAGAATCTGTCAATATTGATAATATCACTGTTTATGATCAATTGTTGGTAATTATGATGAAAAAAAACGTTCGTTTTAGGCGGCGTTAGTATGTAATTTCATTATACAATAGGTAGGAGGAGACTAAGGATTGAGAAGGAACATAAGCACAAGCAATGAGATAGCGACAGAAATAGAGTGATGGGATAAGGAATACGTGGTGGAGGGACGCACGATGATCTTTGGATTTAATTATATTGTTTGCGGTGCTTGTTGTAAAAATTGATTTTTTGATTGATTGGTTGGTTTTGGTGTGATGTAGTAGTAGTGATGGGTTGGTACTAGTAGTTGCAGTTGGATTTATTGGTTGCTTTTTGGTTCTAGACTGTTGTTTCTCTATGGTTTTTGTATTTTTGTCTGATCTGAATTCTATTAATTGTTTTTTTTTTGTGTTTTAAATTTTTTTTTGATTTTCATTTAATTGGCGCTCGCCGCTTGCCGCATTTGTCCGCCCCCAGACCAAATCACACTCACCAGTGTGCCACATGTAGTGGTTAACATAGTGTTCCTTGCGCGTAAAGGACTTCTTACAAATATCGCAACGATGTGGCGTCTCACCCGTGTGTTTGCGCACATGGTTAACCATATGCTCCTTGCGCGTAAACGTCTTTGCGCAGTACTGGCAACGGAAGGGCGTTTCACCCGTATGCGAACGAAAATGATTGTCCAGATGCTCTTTGCGGGCAAATGTCTTTTGGCAAATGGTGCAGGCGAATGGTTTGTCCGTTGAATGACGCTTCATATGCCGCTCCAGGCTGGTGTTATTTGCGAAGACATTGAAGCAAACGATGCAGGTAAACATCGGTCCGCCAATATGGATTTTACCATGTCGGGTCAGATCCTGCGATGTGGTGAAACCCTGACCGCACACCTGACACATGAACGGTTTGCGTTCGCTATGATAGCGACGATGGACTATAAGCTGATAGCGAAACTGGAACATCTTGCCACATATATCGCAGACATGCGTCCCCGTGGCAATGGGCGTGCCATCAGGCGCTAGGGCCACCTGGGTCTGACCGCCGCCACCAGCGTCCACGTTGCCATGTAGGCCGCCCTCCATTTTAGGCATAAGCAACTCACCCGTTGTGCTCGATGTGGTACCCCCGCCGCCCCCACTAGCTACACTGCTCCCGGTGGATGAGCTTGTGGTTGTCGTTACTACTCCGGGTATTCCACTCGTGGTGGAGGGCACTCCCGCGGCCGAAGCGGCAGCTGCAGCCGCCGCTGCTGCATTGGCCGAGGCCATTACAGCAGCCACCGCCGCATTATTCGTACTTGCTGCTGCCGCCGCTGCAGCTGCCGCTGCACTGGATGCATGTGTCTGCGGCGGCAAAGGCGGTGGCGGTGGCAATTGCCCGCCGTGTGCCGCTGCCACCAATTGATGATTGACCACATCTCCATGTATTTTGCCAAAGACTTCATGATATGTAAACAATTGCGAAATATCCTCAATGTTCACTTTATACAATTCCATGCCATGCGGTGGTTTTCCATCTTCCTTAATCTCCGATTTGGCCAATGATGACGACGGTGGTGGTGGACCACCGCCCAAGGTAATTGTTGTGCCTCCAGTGGTTACCACCGGTGCAACCACCGATGGAACCGAACTGGCAGCGCTAACGTGCTGCATTTCGTAACTCAAAGATCTATAGGAGGAGTTCTGTGTGGGTTGTTTGTTGGGTTTAAATTTTTTTTTTTTAGGCACGATTTCTGCCCTTTACTTTTTTTCTCTCTTTCTCCTCCTCTTGTTCCTTGTTCTTAAATTGTGTGGCACTTTGTTGCTGTAGTTATGTTGTTCTAGTTGCTGTAGGGCGCCTACATATTGCTGCTGCTTTTGTTGTTGTTGTTTTTATTGTTGCTGTTGTTGCTGCTGTCGACTGCTTTCGCTGATTGTGGCTACAACAAACAAAAAATGCAAGTGATAATAGGTTGAAGGTGTTCGAGTCACTTTGTCATTTTGCAATAGGACAAAAAAATGGAAGGAGAGTAGAGTATTTTCAAGTCGAATTGAAGAAGATGCGAGGGTTATGAATTATTTATTTTTGAGGCATTTACCATGTATATAAGCTGCTGTTCAAGATTATGTATGGAAGCTGTTGTTGTTGCTGCTGCTGGTGATGGTGTTGTTGTCGGTGTGATTGCTGCTGTGATTTACCTGGAAAAAGTAAATTAACTTATCAGCATTGATCAGCCTTTTTTGATGGACTATGTTATATAAAGTAAAATTTTAAGTTGTTTAATATTTCCTAAATTTAAATACAGTCGAAGGACTGTAGAAAGAGTATTGGTATTAGGTAAATTTGTACAGTAGATGTGGAGTCATTATATATCTGTGACATTTAAAACTTCCACTAATTTTTAGAACCGGATCTTGATGCATTGAACTCTCTTAAGTTAGAATTCAAAGTTCGAATTTTCAAGCAACAATTTAAAAATTTTTCATTTTGGTAAATAAAACTATGAAATGAAACATCATATTTCTCATTTGATTCTAAGTTCTAGAAACTTTATAAAAAAATTTGAAGTAAATCATTATCTCTGAAAATGAAACTCCAAAGACTTTTATAATGATTTAAATTTTAAACGAAGTCTTTTAGTAAACATGTATATTTGAGTAACGCAGATGTGTACGAAAACTGAAACTTTATTTTTCGCCATTATCAACAAAGCGCTCCCAATATTAGAAGCGATGACAAGTGGTTAACGAATTGATGTGAAGGAGGAGTTTGAGGTGTAACAACCCTTTACATGAAAATTCATGCGTTGTGTATATATAGAAATACATATGTATATGCATATATTTATGTAATTATGCAAGTACAGTTGGCCAAAACACTGTCACACACACACACACATACGCAATAAAACAAAGTAAATATGTTGCCCAGTTTATCGATTTTGCATTAAAAGTTCTATAAATTGCCCATTAGTAAAAACCACAAGCAGGCCCATATAGAGTAGACCATACCTCAAACCCCAAAGACACAGAACAAATGGAAATAACTTTATATAAATTGTAAAAGGCAAAATGAGCCACAGAGGGCGGTGGAGAGGCAGAGAGAGAGAGAGACAGAGAGATACAGCGAGAGAAGAAGAAGCGCAAAGGGAAAGAGACGAGAGACAAGAAAAGGGAGTGGAGCTAGAATCGAGCCGAGGAGCCTCGCCTTGGTTTTCTAGTTTTTTGTAATAGAGAGAAGGGGAGCAGCGACGGCGGGGAAAAGGCGGCAAGCAGGATTCAGGATTTAGATATCCAATCACAGAGTATGCAAGCAATTTGATAGAAATGTTGAGAGAGCTAAAAGGGAGAGAACAAATGAGAGAAACAGGAGGGAAAGAAGTGCGGGTGGGGTGTGGGTGGTGTACTGATGTAAATATCAAGAAGTACAAATCGATTAAAGACAATGCTGCAGATTGGGGTGGTGGTGGGGGGTAGGCAGGCTATGGGACGAGGATTAGCAAAAGTAAACGCGCATGAGCGGGGAGTGCGGCTGGGGCTGCTATTGCCTGTCTCTGCTAATGTTTGCGTAGGTCCCTCTCCCCTCGCCTTCTATCAGGCCAAGTCCTGGCCCTTGCTAAGCGTTTTACAGTTACAGCTTTACACAACGCTAAGCCAGCCAGGGAGAGAGGACGAATGGCAAGAATGCCAGGGGGGAAGGGGGATTGAATGAATTTACTTCTCTTGACTTTCGCTCCTCTCTCTCATCAACACTGCTGCTGCTATTCTCTTTTTTGGTGTTTGATTGTTTTTTGCTGGCAAATAATTCAGAGATACCAAGAGAGCGAGAGAGAGAGGCACGCATACATATGTACATATATGCAAAGGGAGCGAGCGGTGTAGAAACACACACAGAAAAGGGCGCCACTTTTTATATGGTGAGGTAGGAATATACTTGTATGTCCGTTGGCAACTCCATTTCCCCTCCGTCCTCTCTTCACTCTCCCCCCTCCCCCTCATGTTGGCCCGGGCAAAGCCGTTTTCTCTTCCTCCTCTTCGCCGTCTTTTTCTTCTTGGGCGGGAGCGCAAATGTGGCAAAAATACTTTTGTGATAAAGCTAAGCCCAAAAACATAGACAAATTGGGCCCAAGAAGAAGCAACGCGTATAATGACAAAATCAACTAACTGTAAGACAAGTTTGCAGTAAAGGGGGCCGGTTTAAAACTGGTGCGTATGCTGCAATTTAAAATCAACGAGTAAAAATACAAGCAGACATACATATGCTACATATTAACTAACTAACAATGCTAACAAATTAAACAAACATATTGTGTAAAATTTTACGATGTTCAATATATTTTTTCTATTGCAATATAAAATAAAATACATGAGTAAATCATTAAATTGCAGTACTATTATCCCGAATTCTCCACATCTGACACGTCAACCAATTTAATTTTCATGCTTTAGGCTTAAAGTTATATTCATTTTACTAAGTAACTTCACTTTGAGTTTTACTTTTAGAAACACCTTAAATAGTAATTGTAGTTTTGTTGACCATTTGAAATTTATTTCCATTTATCTAAATCTTCATTATTTAAGCTCCAAAATTTATATATAATTTATCTTCATACTGCCTTTTTAATGAAAGCGGGGGGATGCGCTTAGCCTGATTTTTGAATAGTTGGTAAATAATCCTTTTTCCCACAATTTCTTGTAATATTATCTACCAAATTTTTAAATTACTAATTACAACTTTCATCAATTGTTATAGGCTAATAATAAATTAATTAGAGTAATTTAGTTCATATTATATTAATTATAATTAAATTATAGTCCATGTTATATACATATGTAGATCTAAATTAGCATATGTATTTATTAATGGCTATAGTAAAGACTTACCTCATGTAAATGACCTTCGTTCTGTTAATCCTTTGCATTTTTTGCCATGCTCTCCAGGAGCTGATTAAATATACATTTCTGTAATGTAAAACAAAAAAAAAGGAAAAAGTAAGAAATAAAATAATAATAATAAATCCAAATAAGCAACAAGTTTGTGTTCTTTTTTATTTTTCGTTGCGTTTTTTTGTTGTTGTTGGTTCTGATGTGTTGATGTTTACGCGAAAAATATCCGCGCGCGGGTACAGTTTTACCCCTGAAGACCCAGCAAACGAGAAGAGACAAAGAAGAGCAGAAGGAGGCAGGCAAGGCAAAAGGTGGAGGCACAGGAGTGAAAAAAATTAAATCACAAAGTTTTTCTTTGCCTTTTTTAAGCTAAACGGCAAATTAAACATACATATGTAAATACTTATGTATTCTATTGCCAATTGTGAATTGAAACAGAAAAACAAAGAGATAGAAAGAAGAAAAATAAATTCCGAAAATGTTACAATTCGATCAAATTAATTGTATCTATATCTATGTAAAAGCTAATGTGCATCTGCTAGATTCTAGAATGGGGGGCTGGCTCGTTCACTCTTCGCCTCTCTCTCGCTCGCTCAAAAATTTGTATCTTTTTTTGCCTTCCTTTTGCGTTTCTTGTGCACTTTTCTATATGCTTTATTTTGTTGTTCTCTGCTCTCTACTCTTCTCCGCCTCGTCTCTCGCTCGCTCTCTCTCCACTCATCTGCTATTCTCTCACATTATTCATTCCGCCTAAAGCGGAAAACCAATAAAAACGAATTGAATCGCAAAGCGTAAGTACAAAATAAAGCGAAACGAGTAAAGTAAGAAAAAATGAAAGCTGAGAGACGGATAGAGCGAGAGCGCCATCAAGAGAGAGAGAGAGAGGCAGGCAGGCACAGCGAGAGCAAGTCAGCGTGCAAGAGAGACGAAAGAAGCGGGTACAGGCGGCGCGTCGCATACAAGTTTTTTCAATTTTTTTTTTTTTTTTCTTTTTGGTTCACAATTCTATGTGTGGTGTGTGCCCCCGAGATCTCGAAACTCGAGTTATAGTTATAATTATGGCGCTGCTTTCGGCTCTTGGCTTTTCCTTTATTTTTAATTTTTGTTTTAGCAGAAAAAGAGAGACAAACAGCAGACAGACGACTCGCAGACGGACAGAGAAAAAGGAGAGCGGGTGTCAAGAGACACTACACATAGAAATTTTCATTACAGACAATTAGTGTGCATTTCATAATTGTTTAACAAAATAAAACAGACATCGAACCCACAGACACACACATAGCCAAGCACATGTGTGTATATATGTACATATCTAAGCAAATCAGAAAGAAAAATTATTCATATCCAATTGTGTAAATAAAAATGTTTTATTCGAATTCTTATTGGCAGCTTGTCGTGTATCTGGCCTAGCATATGGTAGCCAAAATTCACAAATTTTCCATATAAATATATATACTGATGTCCATTGTAGAGCAGAGAAGGTGGAGCGGCTATTAATGCATCTTGGTTTTTTAATTTTATTTAATATTTAATTCTCATAAAAATTCAAATGCAACCCTGCGCCGCCAATAAGAATTGACAACGATGATGACGTTAATGGGAACTTTGCCTATGTATGTATTCACACGAACGCACATATACACAGGCACACAAATTTATAGGCGCGCTCACTCACTCACACACATATCAAAAGTCGACCGCAAAGTCATTTGATTAATATTACTTTTTCTTCTTTTTCTCTCTCGCTCTTTTGCATTTTAGAATTTCACGTTTATTCACTGCAATTTCTTTCAATTATTATTTCTTTTTTGCTTCATCTTTTTCCGTTTCTTTTTTACATGCTGCAGTTTTTGATTTACTCTTTCGTTTTTTCTTTTCTTGAATGACTTTTTTTCGCTAAAATATTGTTCTTATGACGCCAGTATATGAGAAATTACTTGATTGTGGTGGTTGAGCGCACGCACACACACACACACACACGCTCACTGTCTCTCTCTCTCTCTCTTTTAGTTCAACTGTATGAGTGTGCGTGTGTTTGTGCAACAGTAGTGGAAAAATCAGAATTCGTAAAAACGCCGCGCGGGTGAGAGAGCGGTGGTGTACAATTGAAAACAAAAACAACACTGAACCAAAAAAAACACTGTTAGGTTTCACACTAGTGCTGGAAAAACATCGATGTTTGATAACATCAATGTATCGATGTTTTTCCACCACTATTTCAGACTTAATGGCTCATAATAGCGGGGCGAAAGCGAATTAGGTTTCTCGTCAGAGATACTGGCGTCTATAGCTGGGGGAGGAGGAATTTGTTTATGGACTATTTATTAAAACGGGAAACTGATGCTGTTGTTGCCGTTTCAATACTTTTAGCATTACTATAATGTAAATTGGACCCAATGAGCAGAAGTCACATTGCACATCACATCTTTGTGGCATGTTACAGCTCGGGTGGAATGGTGTTGTAATGAAAATCTGTATTATATATTATCACATCCATAGCACCGATAATTTTTTAAATGTTGTAACAAATTAAGGTAAAATCCTTTGCCGTCTGTGTAAGAAACAAGGACTCATTTGCCGTTTTTCCATTTGACCCCTCGTTGATTTGTCATCACTAATAAGAGGTGTGGAGGCAAAAACTGAGAGCCAGCAGAATTCTTTAATGTAAAAGAGGCTCCACATATACAATACCAAATATTAACTTGATTTTAATCATTTTCAGTTGATTAGTTACACACTTGACACTCACTCGGATTTTTAACACATTTTTATTTCTTTAATTCCGGATGTTCTTGTGCCTTGTTTTGTTTACCACACCAACATACACAAATAGGGGTTATAAACTTAATAGGGGTATTGGGAAAAAACTAGTTCCATCTATAAAATAGATTATTTAAAAAGACCCACTGTGGGGCAAATAACGCAAAATTGTCTTTTTATTAAGTTGGGAAAAGGCGTTTATCACTATTAAAAAAAAATATAATTAGTGGTAAACACCTTGTCAATAACGCTGCATTATGCTTTTAAATCAAATTTATGATTTCCATATTCATGGATATTCATAAACAGACACTTTCATAAAGATCATGAAGTACAAGTTTCAATAACATTTATGTTGTGAAATACATTAAAATGTGTGATTTGAAAAAAGTTGGCCGGTTTAGTTTAAAATACATATGTAAATAAAACCCATAAGAAACAAAAAAGGGTGACATGCCAAATATGTATACTTTTTGAATTAATTAATTTAAACAATTGTTAAGTCGTAAATTAAAACCTGAAACTCCAAACTTTGGTAAAAAAAACTATTGAAAATTCCAAAGGTTATTAATAAAAAAAATAAATATTTTGCAAAATTCTTGGAAAAGATGTTGTTTACATAAAATTTCAATGCAGCGTTTGTTATTTTCCCCTTTTTGCCATACTGTGAGACGATTTAAACATTTTATTCTTTGATTTGTTTTATTTAGCATTTTATCGTAAAATAAATTACAAAATAAAATATACTTTGTTTTTGTTTTTTAATTTGTGGATTGCATATAATTCTTATGCTTATAGTTCTAAATTTATTATTTAATATTACTCACAAATCTTTTGTTTTTGGATTAGATAATGCGCTGTAATCGATTTGATGATTTTTTAACGTCTGGCCGCGCCCCTTTTTAAGTTATTTAATTGTTTGTTTGTTTATTACTTTTGTGCCTAAAAGGAAGCAATTGCTTATACTCTTAACAATAAAGCTAAATGGAAATAATTCATAATGCAAAAATCACAAGACAAAATCATACAAAAAGGCAGTAAGAAAATATAATTAAATTCGTAACACATGTACAGGGAATTGTTTGTTTATTTTTAGAGGGGACAAAGGCTAAATAGTTAAGCAATCTCTTTTAGTTTTTACAAGAAAATTTTCTACTTTTCATATAATCGGTTATTTTTTTCTTGGTTTTTTTTGGCAATTGGTTACGCGCTTCTTTAATTTTCGTTTTCATTTTAGCTTTAAAATCATCCAAATCTTGTTCACTGCAATCGGTAGAAATATGTAAATATATATAGTACATTACATCGGTAAATCGAATTGTAGGTATATATAAAAAAGTGGTCCTTAATTCGAGACGTGTTAAAAACATTTCTTTCTCATAGGTGTTTAAGTGTGCTGATGGGCTTAAGAGGGTACTTTCTCATAAAGTTCTTCTGTTTTTTGTTTCGATTTGTCAAAACTGAATTAGTTACAACAAAGGAAGAAGGAAAAAAAAGAAGGAAATTGTTTGTTGTTTTTTCTTTACTTTTTATGTAGATTTCTAGTTACGAAAAATGTAGTAATTCCGATCCGACTCTACGAACTATATATAGAATACAGTTTTTCTTCTTTATGTTTTTTTCCTTTCCATTTTTTTTTAGTAGGCTAATATAAATCACGATAATATGGCCACGCTGCGACGCGGACCACCCTGACTGATGTTGTCCATGGAGGACCATTTCTTGATGCCATTTTTAAGAGCCTCCGCTGTGACTTTATCCTGCATCACTCGGGACATGGCCTCTAGTTTTTGGGCTCGCTCCTTCGAAAGCGGCTCTGTTGGGAAATTCAATTCATTCGCTTCGGCTAATGTACGCAAATCGAAATAATATTTGGCATAAACAGAGGAGGGCACATTTATATTGAATTGTAGCAGCTCAAGAAATTGTCTTTCCAATTCATTCATATCCTCCACTGTAATGTCCTTGAGTATCTGGCAGTAGTCCACATTCCATACGGCTTGATCGTCCCACACTTTTGAGGCAAGCAATATGGCACCTGAAAATAAAATCATATTGTAGTGAAGAAAGCTAGTAAGATAACGAATGAAATGTCACGGCCTCATTATGAATCATCCTTTAAAACTGATAAATTCTTATTTCTTTACTGGCCAACCCTGTCCATTGTTTTGAATTTTAACTAGAAGCACTTGACTTCAGTTACTGTGAAATTTTTAAATTCTAGTTTTTCTATTTGAGACAGAGGAATCATGAATAGAAAACTTCGTAGCAGGTGGAGGCACGTAACTTATGAGCCTATATAAAGTTTTATAGCTTGTTGACTTACCCAACACCATGCGTTTCCAGTTGCATGGCCCTACATCCAATTCGGCGTAGGTTAAGAGACGCTCTAGATAGACTAGCGTTATGATTGCACATTCTGCCGTCAATTGGGCGGCGTTAAATAATGTTCTTACAAATTTATAGATTTGACGATGTTCGGGATTATGTGTATCATAATTATCGGGAACTGGATCATGCGTCAATGGATGTAGCTTTTCATCAAAGATACTTAATCGTCGATCCGATTGCCGATTCTTAATATGATAATAAATGGCCAATGAGACACATTTGACAGTATTCTTGAGATTGGGCTGAGACACAGTGCTGTCGTCCAAATAAATGGTGGAACAAGAGGAACTTTTCTTCATGCCGCCACAACTGGTGCCGCCGGGTGTACTACCGCCACCTCCGCCGCCGCCTCCACCCGAAATGGTACTCGCTTGCTGTGCAATTTGATGTTGCGAACGTTTCCGGGTCATGCCACCATTTTCCACTTTAGAACGTTCTAAGAACATTGTAGCCGCTGTGGGATCCACCGAGGGATCTTCTTCCCCCTCGAGGGCTTCCCTTTCCGAGATATGCTGTAGATTCTGTTGATTCTCGAAATTATCATTACTTCCTCCCTGATGATGGTGACCACTACCACCACCATGATGGCCATGATGATGATGAACTGCAGCCGTTGAGCCACCATGATGATGATGGCCATCCAATTGATGCTGTGATGTATGGGGCGGATGATTCAACTGATGCCGCTCTTCAAATACCGGTGGCATATCCTTCGATTTGCGATCCGATTGCGGACTGGAGTAAGCACAACACGAATTCTTATTGCCCATGATGAGAAAGAGATAGTGTGAGATATTGAAGTAGAACAATTTCAATACAATAAATGCAATTCGACTTGTTTGACTAGCTTTTTAAGTGTCGTCTGTTTAAAGGGGCAATTCCTGATTTCCTCCTCTTTTTCACTCGTTTTCTTTCCTTTACTTCCGGCTTCCTGCTTTGGCTATCGTGTGTTGTTCACGCCCTGTTCAGGATTTTGGCACTTGGTCGACGGTTTGGTTGTAAGAACGTATTGGTGTCCATAAGGATGGCAATTGGCATAGTTTATCGTTCTACAATGAGGGCAATCTCCTCACAGCATCTAAGGAAAAGTTCCTGGAAAATATTAGGAAAAGTTTAGTTAGCCTTTTAACATTACAAATTTTTAGCTCAACAGAGTGTTTGACTTTTTATGAAAATTGTGAACTATTAACCGTTATTAATAAACTGCAAAATACCGAAATCTTATGATAAAAGGTTTTGTCACTAATTTCCCTCAACATTCTCATTCTCTTGATCAATCTTGAGATAATACCTAAATACTAAAACCGATATAGTAACCTGTTTACATTACGGTTGTTACAGAGATAACAAATTGTTTAACAGGCTCCCTGCCTTCTGTTCTTATTTGCAATTGACATTTATTTAAATAAAATCCACAAATGAAATTGATAAAAGTTGCCGGTTGGGAGGCGCGCTCCCTTCACACCTTCTTTCCCTCCACTTCGTATTTGATTTCGACCAGATAAGATTCCACTTGTGCTCTGCTGCTGCTGGGCCTGCATTTATTTACCCAAATGTGGAATTAAAAGCAGAAACCAGATTATTGTGGTAAAAATTAATTAACCCCAGACATGAGACTAGAAGGGGAGCAGCAGCAGCAGTAAATTTGTCGTTTGGCTGCCTAATTTGGTTTCGTTGTACCAAAAGGGGCGGGGCTTATATTGGGGGAGGGGAACTAGCTGAAGGTGGGTGAGTTGTTCATGGCGAAAAAAGATTGATAAATGCTGTTTTGAATTGTGTTAAATGTTTTGTGCAGATATTAATCATGGTCTGGTTGGTGGACAACATTGAATGAATGAAGGAATGAATGGAAATGGCAATAGAAACAAACACACACACACACGCGAGCGGGCACACACAGACACACACAAACGCACACACCCACGACTGATTGTTGAAATTTATTTCTTAAATTAAAGTTAGGCTGCTGGCAAACTTTTCGAATTGTCAAACAATTTGCAATGGAGAGTTAACTGATTCATCGGGCACTTAAGTTACCTAATTAATTAATTAAATGTTTTTTCACACATTTTTAGAGATTTAATGTTTTTTCTCTTCTTTGACTAAGACATGGTCTGGATTTTTAATTCGCTATTGTTCAGAGAATATGTATATTATTCAGACAGTCACGCGAAAACCCGGTAAGTCTGATCGAAACAGCCTTAAGATTAATGAATGTGGTAGAAAACGAACGGAACGAATTTATTGTTTAGTTTTTGCAAAATTATTAAACCAAAAACCACCTCTGTTAAACGCACCAGTCTGGTAACACTTCTTGAGCCTGTTATTTAACATATGACTGACGGCTAGTATTTTTTTAGTATTTTTAGTATTTAACAAATATTCTGTTATCTAACACTGCATTGACATACGTTATAGCGCGCATTTGAATAAACCCCAAAAATTTTGGAAACGTATTTCGCATATGATCAGAACATGTATATAAAGAAAGGTACATAAATAACTGTTTAATTACTTAGCGGATCTGTAAATTAAAATACCGTAGGACGTTTAAGCCGAATGAGATTATTCAGATTTAGGTTTAATAATAATTTTTATTAATTGGTATATTTAAAAGTCATATGGTGTTATTATAATTTTGACTTGAAAGTATTTTTCGTAATAAGCATACAATCTCTCACAATCAGCCATGTTTATATGACATATTATAGGTATAAACATTATGAGTTGTTAACATAGTAGGAAAATTAAAAACAATTTTTTCTTGTACATAAATAGATTTCGGTTTTTGCTTTTAAAGTACTCAATGCCTGTCGCTTAATCAATAATTTGTTTAAGTTAGGATTTACCAAATGAATCAAATGATGAACTAAAATATTTACAGTTGTGGGTTCTACTTTATTATGTTTTGCTAATATTAAATAAGTTTTTTTTTTTTGTATTTTTCGTCTATCTTCTTTTTAATAATCCCATTTTTTATTTACACAAAGTTATATTTTGTTGTTATTTTATTTATTTATTTAAATGTAATGATTGCTTTCAACTCCATAATATTATACTTTTTTTTTGTTAATATTTTGTTCACTTTCATATAATTTAATATAAAGTTAGATTAGGATTAGTTCTTTAGGCAGCTAAAAGATAAAATTATTAAAAGTAATTTGATCAGAACTAATAATATTTTCATATTTCTCGGTGCTGTTAAAAAGTAAAGTTTTTCAAAATTGAAATTCATTTAGTAAAAGGTTGTGAAAAATGTTTGAGGAGCAAAATCAGTAAAGTCAAATTTAAATTTGTAGTTTCTTTATCCTATAATAACAATATAAGTTTTGTTCGAGCAAACATTAGAAAAAGAAATACTCTTTTTGTAGTTCCTTTTTCTAATATATTTCTGAAATTCTGAAAGGTCACGGACAAGTATATTTGTATATATTAATTACATACATATATCTACATACATATTTATGGTATATTGTTTGCTACTAAAACTACCTTTTGGTTTTCAAATAACATTCAATTATACGTTTGTTCCAATTAACATTTATGCATTATCATCATACATATGTATATATATTGGAATAGTTTTTATGCATTAGCATGGTTGTTGCACAGCTGTTGTCTCAACAGATATCAATAACAACTTTTATTTTCTAGTAGAAACAACTGAAGGGATATGCTGAGGGTTTTAAGCCTTGTGCCTTATAATTTCTAACGCGTCTACTTTTTACAGCGTCTAATTTTCTATATCCATTATTTTGTATTTATTTTCTGGGTTTGTACAGATTGATGAGTGTGACTACTAAATAGTATAATAGTTACTAATCGCTTTGAGCGTTCAAGTTTGATATTATTATAATGTAATTAAGTATAATTTATGGATATATACTATATTATACCCTGGCAAATAAGCCTTCAAGCGAATATCTACATCCGATCGGACAAAAAAAGTCCAATTTGTTGTAATTTCTTAGTTTTTTATTTATTATATTTGAAAACTTTCTTTTCTTTTTCTTTCTTTTATTTAACTTGATTTTGGGTTTGATGGGTTTGAAAAGATATTATCGGATAACTCTAGTAAACATGTTTGATTTTGGAAATATCTACTGAATCACTTGGACATGGAGTAATTCTTAGATCGTATAAGAAAATACTTCACTGCGAGGGTATATAAACTTCGGTTTGCCAAAGTTAATTCTATTCTGGCTTTGTTTTATTTTATACATTTAAGTAAGATTAAGAGTATTTTAGGTAAGGTGACATTTTGGTTATTTTCGTATTATACATTTGTTACCTTTTCTTGTGGATTCCTGTTTGTCTAGTATTTCCTTTTCATATATTTTATCGACTACCTTAATAAAGCTATGATCCCAATTTCAGCTGATAATTTGGTACCTTACTGCTAAGCCCATTTACCACTGCCCTTTAACCCATTTGCTCACTTTGCGACTATATTATTTGTAGGGTACGACGGGTAAGTCTTATTCTTCCTGATAGTCTGTGTACATATAGCCCATTCGATTTGTTCAACATTTCATTTTGTTTAAAGGGCAATGGTAAATCTTAAAAGAATGGTCCCGCTATCAGACATTTTGAAAAAACGTTTTAAAACATTCGAGTTTTGTCAAACCAAATTAAAAAACCTTTAACAAAAGAATTTGAAAATTTAACAAAAAGGGAACTCAAAGTTTTCGTTTGTTTTTTGTTTTTGTGTGTGTAGTATTTCGAAACAAAATGATTTCTCTGTTTCGTCGTATAAAAATAAATATTTTTTAGTTGTGCCTATTATGTATATTATATATTATGTATACTTAGTTGTATAATTTATTTTAGGTAGCTATGTGCAATTCTTTAAAGTTTTCATTGAAACATGTTTTTGGAAAGTCTGTTAGAAGGAGAGAGATAGGTGAAAAGTGTAGATTTCCAGATAGAGATAGTATAAAGGTAGAGTTATATACAATTCGTATAGCCTAGATGTTCAGGTATTTGGTTTTTATTTTTAGTTTGTAGTTAGGTACTTAAAAACTAGACAGCCAACGCTGTCACCACTTTTTTGAATTTTCTTTTTTTTTTTGATTTTTTGAGCAACATTTTCGAAAAGAAATTGAAAAATATATCAAAGAAACTAAAAAAGATGTTTGTTTTTCGTTTATATTTAAAAAATATGTATATATATTTATTATATAATATAGCTCTATATATAATTCATAATAAAATTATTCAATAAATTCCATCGATTTTTGTTTGTCCAAAACTATAACTAAAAATATTACTTAAAAACTAATCACTAAATGCTTGAAAAAAGAAAAATGTAACAATTAATGCAAAAATTGTTTAAAAAAATTATATGTAATAAAAAACTAAAATGATTTTCTTAACTATTTACAAAACATTTTTCAATTATACAATACATAAATATGTTGTTATATTGTGCTTGTTTCTAATGTTTGCTTAAACTTTCACTAAATACTTCTTTTGTTTTTGCTTTTCTATAGTTCCAACAACAAAATTAATATTTATACTATATATTATTCCTTTGTTTTTTTGTTTGTTTGTTTTATGTAACATAGAGAGCTTATAAGAAGCGTTTTATTTGCATTATTTGTTAATGAAATGTTTGATTTTTTTTTGTAAACTTTATTTTAGTTGAGTTTCTTTTTTTTTTTTGTGTTTTTACAGAATTTGCATTGTTTCTCGTATTTATTATTCTGTTGTTCAGTTTGATATTGTCAAATAGACTTGTATATTTGCTGTTGACTGTTGTTTTTAATGGAGTTTTTTCTTGTGTTTTTTGTAAGATCTTAAGTTCTTATGTGTTTATGCTAGGATGGCCAATTTAATTGGCAGCAGCTGTATCTCCATTTCCATCTCCATCGCCTGCCGTTTCTGTTTTCTGTTCGCCACTTGGAGCCGCCTCTGGTTCTGGCTTTGCCTCGATGGCCGCAGTCACGGACTCATCTTCTAGTGCATTGGCGGCAAGTTCCTCTGCAGCGGCAGCCAAAGCCCGGGCCTCAGCATCTGTAGGATAGGAGGTGAATATACTAATTAGTCCAAAGAATATAAAACTTAAAAAACCAAAGTCAATTCGGTCTAACTTCGACTCTTCCGTAGTTTGTCACCCTTGCAAAATTTGCATTCTATTGTAATCTGAGTAAATTTCAGATAAGGAATTTACTAAAAAATTTAAAATCTGTATTAAAACCTGTTATGACCTGTCTTATCTTCTTAAGGGAAGCAATTAATGCCATAAAATGGGTTTTTTATTCAATATGAAATTATATCCGCTCTTTGGCCAAGTTAAGGAACCAAAAAAAAAAAAAAAAACCAGACAATTGACAATTGAGTGCTTTACCAATTTAATATATAATTTTGCTTTTGCAAGGGTATATAGAATTGATGATGGATGGATAATGAAATGAAAATCTATACAAAATATAAAATATACCAATCGTGACTACTCCTCAATTAAATATAACTCATAGAGTTCTCTTAAAAAAGAATTAATAAATAATAATTAATAATATACTGCATGACACAATCCTAAAATTTACAGTCTAAGTAGACTACTTTAAGACATAACTTGAGTTATACCTAGTATAAATAAGCATGATATTGAATAATATTTAAAAATGTTAACTTTATTTTTGTTTCTAGAAATGCCAAAAGGCGACACAATTGATAATTGATAACAAAAAGATTAAACCTAACATTGAATCCAATTATTTGTGAGTGTCTGTTTTCCAGTTCCACAAAGCTACTTTAAACGTAAAACACCTTGTTGATATATTAAATTTCTTTTACTTGTTCGCTCACACGAACACTTTAGCGCACCTGTCGGACAAGTCTGGACCAAAACGTTTCGATTTTTCTGAATTTAACATTTTTTCGAATTCAGAAAGCCAATATAGTCATGAGATTTATTTATACGAACAGACGGACGACGAAAAGGCGAACATTTGGTGATTTCAATAAAGCGTTTGATTGTACTTCTAAATGGATGCAGGGCATAGAAAACTAATTTGAAACAATAAATTTTATAATCCGATGAATATTGTATATCTCTCTTATAGACTTTAAAAATCTAAAAGACAAAGTCAGACAAAATATAAAACCTACACTATTTCACAAAAAACTAAACCTAATCCCTAAGATAACGAGAGATATTGTGAGCTCATTTTGTCAATCGATTTTTCATTTGTATATTTTGTATAGTTTGTGTTACGTATTTTTCTTGTACACTTACTTGAAGTGAAAACATGATATGTATGTAATTATTATGAATATAAATGAAACGGGGTGTTGCTCTTTCTTCGTCGCTCCAAAAGTTCTGCGTAAAGGTGAGGTGGGGGAATTTTGATTGTACTTCTTAAATTTTTGCATAAAATAATTAATTTGGTCGCTAACTAAGATCAAAGCAATGGCCATTGGCATTTAAGTAGGTTAGATTAGGTGTTGTAGTTAGAAGCAAAAAGCCAATTTATATTTAGATTTATTAAGACTTCGAGGATATGGCCGAGATAATTTTCTGTTTTTTCTGTCTTAGTCTTATCTGCCTACCTTTGATGGCCTGCTCCTTCCAGATTTTCTTGTTCTCGACAAGGCAACCCAGCCAGGGCTTGGGTATGGTAAATTTGGCTGTATTGCTAGAGGTGGGTAAACTCTTTCTGGCCATTGTTATGGTGCTTTCGCCGGATTTCGCTTCGGTATCTCGCTTTGCTTCCAATGGCTTATCACCGCCCGATGCCGCCGCATTGTGGTCTTGTGCCCCATCGGCACCTTCTTCCAGCAATGGTGAGGGTTTTGTCTTCAATACCGGTGCAATGGGTCCCAGAATATATTCAAGCATATCAGATAGAACTGACATACTTGGTTCCACAATGAAATCAATGAAACCGATTTGTGATTCGGCCACCAATGTATTTTTGCGATCACAAAGCGGACTAAATGGTAAACCCAATTCCTTTTCCAAATCCCCCTGACGAAAGAATTCCTCCAGCAGCAGCATTGTCCAACGATGATGGACACCCCACTGTTTGGCCGGGTGGGAGATATCACAACAGTGCAGGACCACAGACAATGCCTTCGACTTGTCTATGGTGGCCTCCTGTAGGGTTAGTAAATTCCTCATAGTCTTCAATTGCTGGAAATGGCAAGTCATATCGGTGGCCAGGACCATATCAATGATAAGGGTTCTCAATTCGCGATATTCTTCGCGAGACAAATGCGTCAAGATATTGTATTCGTCGTCCTTCAGCAGACGAAAACTGGCACTAACATGATGATTCTCGAGCACAGCTCTATCATTGTACATCAGGGCCGTTTCCGATCCGGACATGACATGGAAATTATTCGTGGTACCCGTGTGCTCATAGTCATGCAATAGAGCAGCCAACAGCGAGGCAAATATCTCGAGATCTGTTAGCCAATTCATCAACCCGGTATTGCATAGGCAATAGTGCATTGTCTGCATCACATCGACAGCATGCAGATTATTATGATATGGATTGCGGTATCGACAATAGCCCTCCTCGACACGATGGAGGAATGCCTCCAAGGTGACCGGTGCGATTTTGAATTTGTGTATCACGCCATAGCGATTGAGCAGATCATAGGCAACATATTTAACTACCTGACCATTGGCTGCCTCAGTCAGAGCAAACACATCGAATGTCCAATCGTCAAGGTTCTGAAAGCAAATGCCCAAAATAAGGGGAGAAAATAGATTAATCTTATTCTTATAACAAAGGATATAGAAGAAAAGTATTTTAATTACATATATTCTAAGTGGAAAAATAGTTTTTATTATGTTTCAAGTCAAATTTCAATTGAAATAAAATTGTTTTTGGTCGAATCACTTGATGGACTTATGGTCAAATCTCAAATTGAGATTTTTGAATAAGTAAATGTGCGATTTGACCATTAAACCTGTGTTTAAAATTCCAACATATAATTACATTAATAGAAGCAAACTTTTCAATGTCTTAGATAAGCCAAGAAATACTAAAATATAAAAGATACCCTAAAAAGTAGGCAATAGAAAACTGTACCACATATTTATGGAAATTCAAAAACTTAAAACGTAGAAAGTACGCCTATTCTTCAATCACGTATCATTTCACCGAAATGAGAATAAAGAAATTAATATTAAATTAAACTATGAAATATCAACATCAAATTTAAATTGTATGCTCATGTTTATATAAGAATAGAATTAAACTGAATAGCTTTACCATAGCTTTATTAGATATTTTCCGTGTACCAAAATTTTCTCCTAGCGATGAGTTTCGCAATTTGCGTTTTTCAATGAAATACAGTCGATTTTCTTTATATAGAATTCACACAAATTCAAATATCATTATATAGAAATCTCTATTTCACCATATAGAAATGATGATATTATAATATTATGAATAGAATAAGAAAGCCGAGTCTTTGAAATTAATTCATTATAACTTATACAAAGAACTTCATTTTATAAATAAAGAAAATCTGTATATACTATAAGAGAAACTCTTTGAATTAACTTTATTCTACAAACAAATTTTAGAATCAAAATTTATGAATGAATTATAATGAATTGATTTAGAATAATATAAAATATAATGCCTTTGGTCTCTTTATATTCTAAAGTTGAATAGATATTTGTACATTTCCCCTTAAGGTTTATATATCATTTATATAGTAAGAGACTTACCTTAAGCAATTTAACCACATCGGGTGGAAATTGCATTAGCGCCGAACTGGAGACACGTCTATAAATGCGATCCACAAAGATGCCCGCCCTAATGGCATGGGCCACCGATCGGAATTTTGGCTTCTCATCGCTCTTACGTTTACTGGTGGCCATTTGACGGGTGAAGGTTGAAGCCAACCATTCCCGTACTTCCGGCGGCACCGCATCCGGTTGCACTTCCGATAGCTCGTCATCTTCATCGGCCAGGCGCCTAAATGAGGTAGGTAAAAATAAGGCGGGAGGCACCACATGGCAGGAGGTGGAAGAGGGGGAGAGATAAATATTCTCATTAGTTCAGTTGCATTTGCAAGATTCATTTTTTTCGGGTTAATGGTTTAAAACATATTTTACTTAAAAATTATAATTTCTAACAAAAAAAAATTAAATGTTTTAATTATATATTTGATACATATTTTTTTTTTTGTAATTTGCATTTTGTTTAGCTTCAGTTAAGTATAAATTAAGATAAAGCAAAAGCCAAGGACAATAAAAAATATAATAATATTTAAAATAAAAAACAACCAATAAAGTGTTAATTTTTTCTGGTGTTTAGGGTAATAGGAAGGAAGTTTTATTAGTCTGATTTTTTCTTGTTTGTTTGTTGGAATATAAAGAGTTAGTTAAGAAGTTTTAATTGGGTGCATAAGTAAAACATAACAAGTTTTGATTTAATAGTGACAAAGAGTAAACAGTAATACATAGTAAGTACACATAAATACATATATAAAGAGAAATATTAGTTAGTTGAGAAGCTTAAAAAGTTTATTTTTTTTTGTGGTGGTTGTGGGGATGAGGGGCGTTTAGTTTGGGGACTTCGTAAAACTTTCTACTACTCAGCAAAAAAGCTAAAAGGCAGGCAAAGTGGTCATGCTTCAAGTTTGTGTGTGTGTGTGTGTCTGGTGGGTGGCTGTGTGTGTTGTGGGCGTGGTGATTTTAACGAATTCTTTAATTTCATGCCAAGTTTTTGTGATATTTCTTGCAAGTGCCAACAACATTAACAATTATATTTGCAACGATTTTACAACAATTGAACCAGACATACACTCAGAGAAACAATTTGAGCTGTTTTTGCCATGAAAAGAATAATTTATTTTTTTACTTCTTGTTAAAGTCCAACAGATATTTTAACTATATTTAGAATAAAATTAGTTCGATGTGATTAAAAAAATATTTTTTTTTCAATGGAAGATAACTTTTTGCGCCCATCTTTTAATACCCTTCAGTACCCATATTACCCAATACCCATATTACCCAAAGCACAATTCTACGATAGAACAGTATTTTTGGAATACATATACATTTACATATATAGCTTAAAGCTTATTCGCGTCGATTTTAGCAATAATTTTGAAACCGATATAAATACTGTAAAATGTTTTTTTTCGATATTTATAACCCCCCTTTTTAAAATAACTTTTAAAAAATATTTGGTACACTGATATATTTTCCCAAAATATATAAGAACATTTTAAATATTCCAATGTGTTGCCAACGTTTTTAACATTTTACTTGTATGGTTGACATCGAGCCATAACTTTAGGTTTCACTTCAAAAATAGAATTTTCAGAATTGCAGAAAATATTTGTATTATAAAAATTTAAACAACTAAAAGTTTCACCCACTTGTACAAACATCTATTAGAGAACAATTAGACAATTGTATAACTTTTTCTTTATGTTTTTTGTGAGTTTTAAATTGAAAATGTTTTATTATAGTTGCCCTGAAGACGATGACCGGAGAGTGACCGAACTATGTATATATATGTAAATTGACTTCGAGCCAGTAACCACTTTTTTAAAAGTTAAGAAAACTATTATTCCAAAAGCGAATAATATCAAAATTAAGGGAACATTTTTTACAATACTTTTCCAATGATAATATTAATTCAATATTAATCATTTATCTGTAAATTAATTCAGAGACTAAATGAAATCAACTCTCTAGATAGTTTCTATTCTTCCAAAAATATTAAGAGTCTTTTGCTTATTTAGATAGTCAATACAGAATACGATACTTGAGGTTCTAAGAGCAACTATCCTGGGTTTTCTAGAGAAATTTAATTGTTACGTAAATTGCTTAAATTTGTAGAAGACATAAGTATAAGCCGTTTTAAGATGTATGAGTATTTTTATGTAGCTATTATTTTTATTTGTAGATCAAATGTTCTCGAAAATCAATATTCTCATATGCCGACTAACTTTTAAGGCCTAATTCAAAGGACGATGAAAAGTATCAACTGCTCACAACTAAAAGGAAACAGACACTGGACAAAAGGGGACTTTCTAAGAGCTGCAATTTTGCCATCAACTTTGAACTAAAATGTGTAAGGCACACTTTTTCAATTGTATACTCTCATATTCAGGTAAAGACAGGTTAAATGCTGTGAAAGCTGTTGTAATTGGCATTGATAAGGCACTCTTACGCACTCACATACACAGGGACAAACAGATACTTTGGAAATACCATTTTAATTGGCACATTATGTGCATCTTGTAGTCAATCAGACCTTATTTCTATGACAACGTGTACATATATCTGGGCCTGCCTTCAATTTGGTTCCCTCATTTTTGTTTCTTATTTTAAATTTACATTTCAAATGGCTAAAGAAGCGTAAAGTTTTCTAGGAAAATTCTTGAGCCAACGCAGAGCGCCAAAGGCGGCACACCCTAAGCCGAGAAAGATACGTCAATGATTGTGTCTGGAGCAACCCGCTTGTGTGACTTAAGCAATATTCAATTATGGTTAATTAGACAAACTTCAGAGCTCAGACAGTGGAACCAATTGTTGGTTGGATGTACGAAGGAAGACGTATGCACAAGCAAAGATTATGCTGAAAGAGTGCGGCTTTTGGCCCAACATTCCTTTGCGGTCAAGTCAGGATTTGATGATTTCACTGGGATTTGGTGGTTTAGTTAAGTTTTGGTTCAATTTGCAGTCAACAACTTGTGAGCAAGAGAATTAGCAAAGATTAGTTAACAATGATCAGGGCGATGGATTTGATTGGTTTCAGAGTGTAAGCACTTGAACTGAAGAGGTAGTTGGAAATGATTTCACTATAAGTATACTTTTTATATACATAAGTACTACTTGTTCCTTTAGGTTCTAAGTAAAATCTAAAAAATTTTACTAAACATGTCTTATATACATTTTGAAATATTCAAATGCAAGTTTGAACAAGAAGAAAATTGATTGTTAACTAGATTAAATAAAAATTAATCCAACTATTTTTTAATTAGATAGACCAAAGCATAACGGTTTACAATTTATGCATCAGGATTCGCTCAAATTAGTACTTCAACTGTTCGCCTTGAAAGCGACTTCTGTTTTTGTCGCAAGCATTCGATTTTTGCAATTATCTCGAAAAAACTTTAGTGCTCATCAATAGCTATTAGTTACCCTGTTTTTTCCATGTCAACTTCTAAGAGTTTTCCAAGTTTTTTTTTACGAGTAATTTGTTGTTTTTTATTAACAGATTAAATATTTTCAAATGATGAAAAAGCTTTTAGTTTTTTCTCTAAAATTTATAATTTAAGTGTCTACAAACACTTTTACGTGTTAGAGAGTTATGTTTTCACTCGACCATTCGCATTCGGAATTTCTAAGCTACAAATATATTTCAAGAACTCGATATTACCTAATCATCTATTTATGGTATGCTTAAATTACTGGGAAATTTTGGTTATATTTATAGAAACCTTTTTATTGGTTTAAAAAATATTTAAATCGAAGAGATACGTGTATCATATAGTGGCCTAGAAATGGTTCTATATAGAAAGATAACATATTTGAGGATTTTTAGATATCCGCACTTCAAGATATTCCTGGAATTCTCCATTCAATGCGGTGAATATACAACTTTTAAGTTACATTACGTTATACTTCTGCATTATATACACCAAAGCAAATAAAATTCGATTTGGAACAAAGGTTAGCCCGCTTTCCCTACTTCATTGGTCATGTTGGTCTTTGCTATCGTGTGTCCACCATCTTGTTAAACAATTCAGGTCGCGTGCCAGTTTAACACTTGGCACAAATTGGAAAATCTTTAAAAGTTCAAACCTTTCTTAAAGCAATGTTTATTATCTAAATTATTCTATTCTTTTTCTCCCCAAGTTCTTCGCACCACTAGTTAGTTTTCTTTTCATTTCCTTCAACAATAAATTGCTCTGACCCCTCTCTCACCCTAGGTTGACTGACTAGGAGAGGTCCTTCTTGCATAACAGTGGCTACAATCTATGGCATGGCCTGGAGGAGTCCAAGCTCATAATTTTCTTCTTCGTGCTCTATGATTTTTGTGTGCTGCACTTCCTACGAATAAAAAATAAACGTTGTTGCTGTTGTGTGCCAGAAATTTTGAATGAAATATTTTTTTGTGCAGCAACCGCAAGAGTTTAAATATTTCAGACAATCTAGTTGTCAGTTGTAAATAAATTTGAAGTCAGAGTTTTATTTTGCTTTAGAATTATTTATATTGAATAATACCATTCCTTTTTCATGGCATGCTCCGCTTCAATGTGACACAACATAGTGAAAGATTTATTTAAATTTTGTTACTTTCTTCTTTGCTTATTTTTTGGTTGTACACTTTTAAGATTGACTTGCGAGCTTATGCTCTTGGAGATGTCGCACCTTTTCTTCTTTTCCTGCGTCTCCTTGGCGCGATACTGAATTATGAACTGTATTAACTCGACGGTTATGACGCTTTGTCGGCTGCTTTCACGCCTGAGACGACTCATGGCGCGCACGGCGACGACGACCACGATAATGACGGTAAAACGGTTGACTCTACGATACTCTGATGGCAGCACTACGGATATAACTCCTGATGTAGATGATTCTCCTGCTTGACCGTCCTTCATGGAGAAGGCAACGGGGCAGAGTGTTTGCCGGAGGGAAAAATTGACTTTGTGACAATGTCGTGACCGGGTAGAAATTAATACATCACTTTCAGTTTGGGTAATTAGCAGGACGACTCTTCTCGTCAAAAATGCGCTTTTAATGATGACACAACAAATATAAATATTTGTGCAACACACTTTATTTTTTTTTTTTTGCCACCCCCCTTTCTTTTTTTTTCTTTTTGCAATTTTATATATTCTTTTTTTCACACTTTTTCTCTCTCGCGCGGTTATCCGTCTATTTTGCACGTTGTTAGACGTTTGGCCGTACTTGGACGTACTTGGCCCTTTGCGAGTTAAATTTAAACTAAATGCGCGCAAAATACATACTGAGAAATGAAATGGAAAAAACATGGGAGAAGCCTTTCTTTGCAGCTCCTTGCGTGTGCTGGGTTTAGAGTTCCAGAGCTCCGAGAGTTTCGCAGCTGGATTGCGTGTACATAGCTTGGCACACGCCAACTGCAAAAATTCAAAAAAAAAAAAGAAGAAAAATAAAGGAAAACACAAATGAAGGGAAAACTCCGACAGAGCGGGAGGAAAACTGTATATGGAGGACGGCCATATCAATTATGTCAGCACTAAGACATTGCAGAGTCATGGCAAGCCCACAAAACTAACTATTATGTACAAAATGCCGCCAAAGTACACTGAAAGAAACGTCCAAAAGTTACACATCGTGTGTGATAAAAGCTGTAAAAATGGGAAAAAATTGTAGAAGACTTTAAATTTAAGTTTTCTTGGTTCCAGCATTGCATGTTTAATGAAACCATTTGTATGCTTATTTTTTCCACTGTCCAAATATTATGCTAACTAACTCCCTGGCGCTTTTATTTGGTGTTCTTTTAATCCCTTGCGAATGAACATACAAAAAGGGAGATGACCGCATTAAAAAAGGTTTTTTTTAGTCACTTTAAAATAACCAGCATAGTGCAAATTACTTAAGCAGCGATTATCTTTCGCTAGTTCAGCAAAATAGTTGTTTGTTTTCTTTTCTAATCCTTCTATTTTGCTTAGTGTAGCTAAAACTTGAGAGTGTAAATATATATACACACACACATACAGAGATATGTATGTATATGTAGAGAAGTATATAGTATTTTTACTATTTCAACAAAACAATTACACAAAATGCTAAAAGGCATCACCAACAACAACAACAACAAGCCACTAGAACAAAGGATAAGGATAGCTTCTGAGTTTTTCTGATAAACACGACAACGTCACGACGCTAGCTAGAAGCAACTTCCTTTTCTTTATAGTAGTTTTTCTTTCTTAATTTTCTTCGTCTGGTTTTTTTTTTTTTTGAGCCTTGGCGTTTGCCTTTTGTTTAATGACTTTGCATGCCAAGAATTGGTCCGGGTTAGGGTTCAAGGTGGTTGAAAGAGCACATAAAACTTTCCTTAACCAATTCCCAAGAGGCTAGCAATTTTTATACACACTACCTACTACTATTATTAGTAGTAGTAGTAGTTTTTCCACTTGGTTGTTTATTTCAATACAATTGCATTTCATTTTCATTTCGTTTGCGTGCTATTGGCATTTGTTACAAGTAAATTGCAGCAGTTATTGGCACATTTGCATGATTTCTATATAAGCAGCCCCCTCCTCCTCTCCTCCCATAAGCTACCCCCCTTCAATTAAAATCTAATATGCATTCAGAAATCACGCAAACTTCAATCAAAGAAACACACACACAGAGCGCCTTAAAGTAGGCAACAGGTTGCCTTAAACAAAATGGCGTAACACGAAATATTTTTGTTAAGCTAATTTAAAGTAATTCTAGCGGAAATTTAATCTAAAAATGTTTTTTTTTTCAAAAATTTGTTTGAAATTTGTTGTTATGAGAGAGACTCATAATTTTCCTCATTTTACGGAATATCAAAGAAAATGTTTTCAAATATTTTACGCCATAAAAGTTGTTGTGAAATATTTTGCGTTAATGCTTGAAAAGTTGTTTAAACCTTTTCGCTTGATACTTGTGCTATGCACGATGATTTTAAGGCTCATTTAATGCTGCTCTTGGCCTAATACATAGGACAAAATGATGATGCCTCTACTGCTGCCAAGCCACTTAATAGTTATGCGTGCAATTTCCTGTGACCGTGCTACAAGCGTTTTGTCGGTTTCCATCGTCGTCGTCGCCATTGTCATTTTCAACCGACCGACCAATAACATGGCGACTGTGAAAGAGAACGGGAAATTGCTGGCAAATTGACAGCTTTGTTTTCTGTCAATGATTTTTGTGCGTCTGATATTTTGGTGAAATCTCCTCAACTCACATGGGCCATTTACCTATACACTATACAAGAACAACAAGTACCCCTAACACAAAAGAAGATGTCATAGAAAATCCGGCATTGTACCAAACGAGAGTTGGTTAAAAAGATAAGATAAGTCTAAGAAATGTGTTTGACTTTACGCTATGAATATTACCACTCAGTAAAAGTTTCTTTTATCCCTGTATCTGTTTTCAAAAACTGATAACTTAAATTAAAGAAACAAGAAGTCATGTTTAAGTGACTTACTGGTGGATTAAGCTAATTAAAGTGAATGTAATTCCAGATCCAGGCATCAAAGCAAATGCCTATTTTATATCTTTCACTATATACTTTCTTGTCAATCGAAAAACTTTAGTTTGTATATTTGAATCGTTTTAAGATGTAAGTTTTAGCTCCCTCATTTTTCGCTTCACTTAGTTATAATTCTCAACTAGTTTAAGCGTTGAAAGAGTTGAGTCTTATATAATAGAACTATGATGTTCTTGAAATAGGTATACAGTCAACCTGCTAACCTTCCGTGCTGCCAAAAAGCACTTTAAAAATTAAAAAAAAAATGGATAATTGAAAATTGAGGCTACTAAAATGGTTTATAGGATAAAATATATTTGTAAGTTATTGATTTGTTAAATCTTATGTTTTAATCAGCTATATGCTAATTTATTCTAAGTATTTAAAATTTAATGAAACTGTTGTAATTTATTGATTTTAAAAATTGAGTTTTGGAAACTTTATTGAAACCTCTCGTTATTAACGCCCACATCTTTGGCTATGGCATTAAAGTCTATGTCGATTGGGTTTTTGTATTACCGCAAAATAGCATAATACAAACAAACAACAACGTTTCCAAGGTCCTTTCAATTGATGCGCCTATTTTGGGCCCAACTTCTGCTTGTCCCTTTTGTGAGTTGCTTATGTGGCAAAAATTGGCAGTTAACATCATTTATTATTGATTTTCCTTCGTTTTTTTTTTTTTTTTGCTGGTTAATATCAGCTGGTACATAGTTTGTCTGCAAAGGAGTGTTCTTTCGGGGAGGGGGGTATATACTTTTCCTTTTCTTTATATTTTGGTGTTTGTTTCGTTTTTTTTTTGTTTTTTGGGTCAGTCCCCGAAAAAGATGATTGATGATTTTTCGCGGCCTGGTTACTGGTTACTTCGTCTATAAAATAAAAGAACCTTCGATTTGAGCAATTGTGGCATTATTTGACCTAATTTCAGTTCCATCGATAGGGGCTATTACATAGAAACCTACTTACTTAATTGATACTGACTCATTGCAAAATATATACGAATTTATATGTATGTATAGATATTTCGCATTTTTAATTGCTTTTTTCCAGTCTTGCTGGTGTGTTGGTATTTGGTTAAGGTAACCGAGCCCTGTTCTCATTAATTATAATTCACATTTATCATTTAACGAGAGAACTGACAATTTCTGCGTACACTTGTTAAATCAAAGTTAATGGAAATTAATGACATGGGTTGCAATTACTTTTTGCCTCTTATTCCGCCATGCTGCATAATTGTAAAACAATGCGAAATATATTATAATTTTAATTGTGATTTATTGGTTAAAACCTTTGGTTTTTTTTTTAGGTTTGTTTATTTTATGATATTTTCGATTTACACTTTTTTCGCACTCGTTTGTAATATACAAATAATTTCTCTGATCGTTCAGAGTCCGTTACCGCAAACACATTAAAATTTATTTTCAAGCTTCTTATCGTCATGAATGGAGCCGCAAATGCCATTTAATTTTGTGAATTTCTCAACAAAATAGATATCGACATATTGTCAATAAAATACAGACATACAGATATACACACATATGTAGATATGTATATGTATAAGGCATATATAGAGTGTCACAAATTTTACAAAAATTGTGATTTGGAGATTTTTATTATTACTTTTTTTTCTTGTGGATTTTTTTTTTATCATAATTAAACAAAGCAAAAAGTTGCGTCAACGAAAATGTTGATGATAAGACAATAGATATAATTGTCATGAAGAAGCGGACACTCTATTTGGGGATGTCAGTGTGAAAAGTTTGAAAGCGGATCAGAAGTGATTTATTATATAATGTTTATGTATCAATGGAAGGAAACACTTAAGTTTTAATTGGCCTGCACTACACAAATTGTCTACACTAATTATCAAAATAATAAGTAAATAGGCAAACCTAATTAGAGTGAAATATTTTAAAGTGGCAGTAAAATTAACATATTAAGTATCGCGAAAATATATTTAAAATATGAGTTTTGCTTCGCGAAAATATATTTAAAATATGAGTTTTGCTTTGCCTTTTAGTTTAAGAGGAAACAGGTTTTATTTGGTAATTTTAGGTAATGAGTTAATAATAATATTTATAATAATTTATTATAATAAATTCTCTCATTGTTCTAACAGCTTAAGAGCTGAAGAACTCTCAAGAATTTGTAAAATTTATATAAATTTTTTTCTAAAATTTAGAAATTGAAATAAGCTATATAAAAAAAATATGTTAAACTTTTCTAAAAATAATTAAATATTTGTTTTTTAAGTAGTAACGATACTTTAGTTTAATATAATTGTATCGATTTTTAACCCCAAAAAAATGAGTTAAAATTGTTGTCATATTTAAGAATTTGTTGAAAAATCGTTAACAATTCAATAAATTGGTTTATATTTAATTTATTAATTAAGCTTTTATAGTTCCCATATTGAGCAGAGGAACCCAACGGGTAAACAGTTTACATTAATGGATTTTTTTGTTGTTTGCTTTCAATGTTTCAGGATTTTGGCCATCACTAAGGTCTTTGGCCATTTCCTGTCTAATGCTACAAACTTTCATTTATCAAAGCAAAAGAAAGAACTTTAATGCTGCTTCCTGACAATTTGTCTTCATAAATCGGATGACACGAGCAACTTACGCCCACCTTTTAAGAGCTTAAAGAGGCATTGCTGAAGATTTACTCAGCCTTTTATTTTTTTTTATTTGTGTTAAAGATGATGATTCTGACTTTTAGCCCCTGATGACTTTTGAGATGTCTAAAATATATACAAGTAAGTATGTACATACATATATACACAAACAAGCACACAACTGACATGATAAACTAATTTTGGTGTTAGCCAAACATGTAAAACTGAATTAAAGTGACAGGCATCAGCGAATGGAGACGACTCTTTTAAGTCCCAGTGACAGGTCTCCTCCCCATATATAGTCCTATGCCAATGGCATTTTTGGCTTGATTAATTTTTAGCCGACAAATGGAAGTGGAAGCAAATCATCATTGTAGTCGGTGGTATACGATTGAAGCTACTGGGTGATGTTGGGTGATGGTGATGGTGGTGGTGGTGCGGGTAATTGCGTATTTTTACCGAGTGCAGCACAACAAGGAGATGGCATGGAGGCAAGATGACAACAACGATGTGAATGAGACGACGACGAAACAAACAATCACAGAGACAAAGACAAACCGCAAGCGAATAATTCGACGTTTATTGCCATCTCCGTTGCCATTTTCATGGATGTGACTATGACGACGGGTATAGCTGAGAACGTGGGTGGAACTGCTACATGTCATGGCATTGGTGGAGGTCGTTGATATGGTCGCTGAGTTGCATCTAATTAGACGTACACAAAAATACATGATGAGTAGTCGCACACAAGACTAAATTTATTCAATTAAGTTAACAAAATTTTCCATATTTATGGAAAAAATATACATTAGCGGTTCCTAGAACAAAGAGAAATGAAAATTTCCGACTAAAACACTAAATGTTTTCGTGTTTTTCCATTTTCTTCTCTACTTTCTTTCTCTCATTTCACTTTCATTACATTTTGGGGGTCGAGGTGGTGGTGACAGGCATTCGATTTTGCGTGTCAAGGCTAAAACTTTACATCATGAGAGGTGATATCCTTCATTCAAACACGTTCTGGAGCTTTTTCATGCCGCGTATTGACAACTTAATGCCAAAGGAAAACCAAATGTATTACACTAAAACCCAAATTACTCACAGTGCTATCATAAAGCAAAAATGCATAGACCATGGAATATGGAGCTGCGAGTCCCAACGACTCAAAGGTGGAAGGAGTGAAAAATGCGGTCAACGAACGTTCACTATGCGCGAACAAAGAAGATGCAAAAACTCAATCAGGCATGAAGAAAATATATTAAAAACCGTCATGAGCTAAACCGACTTAGGTATACGCTTCGATCGAAGGTTAAGTCAACGGGTATTAAATTCGAATTGCTGACAAACGTGTAAATAATAAACATAGTCTGGATCTCGTAAAACCCTCTACTACAAGGCTTAAGGCAAGATATTCCCATTTAGAATTATAGCCAAAAAATAATTTATCTATATCTACTATACATCTATATACAAAAAACATTTTCCAATTAAAGTGAATTGATCTTTTAAACTGAACGTTTTTCGTTCCTTAAAGTAGACCTAAACGATTTAACGAATTTATCAAGTGTCTTTTTATATATAATTTTTACCGTTTTTACAATTTTAAGATAATAATACTTAAAATATACTTGATAGATAGTAATATCATTTAATGTAACCTTTTAATTTTATTTGTATTTTACTTTAGTAGTTTTTCAACAAAACATATTAATTATATTGTCTAACCAATATAATTTCCAATATGGATACGTTTTACGACGATTTAAACCTTCACAATTTTGCTTCACAGTCTAGTATTATTATTAACAAAGTTGATATATTGGCATGACTGAAAAAGTATGTCTCTATGTAGCATAGCAGATTTATTTGAATGTATGATGCGCTTTTCGATGAGAGTATACGAAATCGTTATGCTCTTTTACGTTAAGGCTTAATCAGTCTGCTGGGAGCTGTTATGGCTGCTTGGTTTATGCTTGCTCCTCCTTTGGTAGTTTCAATTTCGTCGCATTTATTTTACTCATTCCAAACGATGTCGTTCAGAATGCAGCAATGCATATAAATGACGGGGCAATTGCAGAGAGTCATTTGTTATGGTGAACTTCGCATTGCTTTTTCCTACGTAATTTTCTGTGTGGCTTTCGTACGGCGATTAGAAATTAACCCACAGGGAGTTAAGTTACAGAACTTAAAGATACAAAAGATTAGAAAAGATGTCATGTAACTATTGCGAAGGGAACTTGAATTCTTGAACATTATTTAAACCTTTTTATATTTGCAAAACTTGTTTTATATATAATATATGTAGGTACAAATTTCAATTAATTATACAAAATTCTAGGAACTAAAATGGTATGGAAATGTCTATGATAAATTTGGCCACTTGAGATTTGGTTGTGGAGCTTGAGAATTGGTTTTGCGAGATCTTTCTTTCTCTTATTTTTAAATGGCAGTAGCCTGTCGACGATTCCATCTCCAAACGGTGGCATCATCACACACATAGACCAATACGCTGGCATCCCTGGAGAAGGCTATTTGACGAACAGTCGCCACACTGCGTGGATTATACAGAGTTGTCATGTGGGCGCCCTCCGGGTCGCTAGGATCCATTTCCCACACATAAACCTTGCCCTGTTGATTGCCCAAAGCAATGACTTTTTGCCAGGGATTGAAACCAAAGCGAACAAACCAGATCTCACATTCATCATACTCGAACTCTGCTATAATAGTGCATGACGAATCACTGGGCTTAACTTGCTCAAACGTTTGATGCAACTGTCCCGGCTTCCAGCAGACAATGGAATTCTCACAGGATTTAGATAGCACAAAATTGCCAAACCATTGAACACAATCGACATAGTTTCGGTGTATATCACGTGTGGAAAAGTCCGGGAAATGTTTTGTGATCGTTGGAAAGGGTAAAGTCGATTTGTCTTGATTGAATGACTCGGATAACTCAATTGTGTGCTGAAATTCTAGAGTATTCAGGCACCAAAGCTTCAGTGAGTGATCCATGCCGCTAGAAACTATACGATCGCCACGCATATTGAAGTCTATGGACAAGACTTCGTCACGATGACCTTCGACGCCACCAAAAATTGCTATGCAAACATGGCTCTGAATGTTCCACAAACGAATGGCATGATCCTTACTGCCCGATAGTAAGAGTTGCAACTTATGCGGATGAAACTTCAACTCATTGATGGCTTGACCATGTCCAATGTAGTTGCCCACAGCTTCATTTTGTTCAATATCAATGACACGTATAATGCCTCGATAGCCAGCTGCAGCCAAAAGAGGAGCAGACGTCTTCAGATCGTAGGACCAGGCGCAGGTATAGAATACTTCATCCGGCTAGTTTAGAAGGGATTGTATAAATGGATTTGTTTGTTTGCTTTTGGGCTACATTTTTGATGACTCACATCGGGATCTGCATAGCAATGTAGAAGTTGAATGCCGCCATTCCTGGGACATTCGTAGACAGTGCAACGATTGCTGCCAGCTGTGGCAAACACCTGTGGCTCATCTTTGCCAACCAGAGTGTTGAATGTTACTCCAAAGATATTAGCTCCATGGTTTTCCTTCACATGGGTGCTGCAAGTCATTCATAATGAAATCTCCAATTCTCCGAGCTTCTTCTCCCCACTTACTCATATTTGTAGGCAGCTCCTGGTTTATGCTTGGACTTATTACTTCTGCGACCGCGTCGTTTGCTCCTGGTGCTGGATGTGGGGGACTTGCTGCGCGAGGTAGTGCTGTTCGTGGTAAAGCTAGTTGACTCATCACCACATGACTCTTCCGATTCTGCATTGTTATTGATCATTCTGATTTACTTATTTAAGCAAGGGTTAAGTTTTCCGTTTTGATCTGATTTTCTTTTCTGTTTTGATTCAGATTTTTTTTAAATGGTTTCCCGACATAAACAAATTGGTTTTGTGATACGATAAAATTGTTGCTTAGTTTTTGGCGGCAAGATCAGCTGTTTAATTTGGCCACTATTTTACATGTAGATTGTTTATCTACGCGTGTCAAATAGAAACCAAAAAATGTGATCACTGGCGAAGCAAAAACAGCTATTACATTTTGCCACTATTTTACTCGGAGATATTCATTTTACGCGCGTCAAATTTCGAAAATTTGCTGTTAGAAAATTTAAAAATATTTAAAACACTTTTATATGGCTAAGACTCAATTCATATTTACATGCGATTTCCTTTTAAACGAATTGAGATTAAACTTTCCAATGGGGGACAATACACATGCCAATATCATGAATTCAAGTATTGAACAAAACATTTACATTTATGGACATTTAAACACATAGCGTTTATTTCCATTCATTTCAGACGAGACGGAAAATTTATAAAACTATGGAAAACATTTAACCTTTATTTCTTGATTTAAATGTTTAATTCTGTGTCTTATTTTAAGAATTTTATAAATTTGTTCTCGCTTCTTTTGAATTGGTTGGAAACTTACAAAAGGTTTACAGAAAAGGACAGGATTTATGGGAACATACATATACATATAGGAAGGAGTGTTGATCAATAAATATTTACATAGTTCAAGCGAGCAAAAATATTTAAAAAAGTTTTGGGAGGTAGAGAAGAAGGAACAGAGAGGCTAGACAATAGTTTACAGCAGTAAAAAACGCAGACAAATAAGTCAGTAGTAAGTAGTAGATAGAAGAGATAGTAGATATTTATATATATATATAGATTTATCCACCTAGTTTATACGCTGCTCATCATCATGATATTCATATGCTTATGATTTTAACGCATAAACTAGGTAAAATTTTCAGTTTATCAGGAGCAGTGTTGATTAAGGTACAAAAGAAACAAAAATTAAACGACAAATTGAAAAATGAAAAAAATAAAGTCGAAAAAAATAATAGCATATCCAAAACAATTAAGTTAGGCTTAGTTTTAAGTTTAATTTTTGGTTTTGCTATAAGATAAATCGAAATTTGAATTCAAGTACGTTTTATTCGTGGACATTGATCTCGCCCAGACCGGTGTACGCAGTCGTCTTTGTCGCTGAACGGTAACGGTCGCTTTATTACTGCAACTGCTACTGCTGGAAACACTTTTAGCCGCATCGACCAAGGAAGGAGATGGTGCAGGTTCCCCGAATGCAGGAGGAGGAGCACTAAGTTCTGTAGCAGTTGTTATTGTTGTAGATGTAGCCGCCGGTTTGCATGAGCTTGAGTGCTCTTCCAGCACACTATGTGACTCCTTGACAGACTCAAGGGCCGTCCCAGTTTTGGACGTCTCCTCAGAGCCAACCCCACTACCATCACCTGGTATTGCCTGCTCTGTCTGTTCTCCGCCAGAGGCTGCTAATGGCGGGCCAGTTGGACCACTGTGAGTCTGTGGTGCCAACGAAACACCTTTGGTGCGACTTTCTATACTTGTCTGATTGTCCTGCTGCTGCTGCTGTTGCTGCTGTCTTTCCTCCTCCGTTGGATCCTTTTGCAAACTGCAATTACTGTTCGTATTGTTGTTATCCTGCTGCGGCTGTTGTCCTGCATTACTGTGACTATGCTGACTGCAGTTAAGGTTTTTACAGTTACCATTACAACGCTCCTTGCTGACGACTGACTCACTGCAGAGTGGCGTAGCGGCGAAATGGTGACGGCGGTCAAGTGTTTTTCGCACAGCAGTTGGCAGTGAGTAAAAGCGAAACCGGTACAGACAACATTTTTATTTTTATCACACATTTAGTAGTTCGTTTTGGTATTTTTTTTTTTTTTTTAATTTTTAATTTGGTTGGCAATAGAAAGAAAAAAATATATAAAAATAGAGAGAGAGAGTACATCAGTTGAGAATTGTAAGAAAAAGATATTAGTCCCTACAAAAAACGGAAAGAAAATCGCCTTCGTTTTCACAATCTGCAAAACTGAATCATTAAGAATTTTGCATGTTAAACAAAAAAAAAAGCAAGAAACTTTCAACCCATGGAAAATACACCTCCTCACTTGTTTATGTAAATCGAAGTCTCATGTCTCTTGGGTAGGTTGTGAATAAATTATATGTAAGTACATATACATATATATGTATAGCAAACAGTCGTCATTATACATACATATGTATGCAGATGACAATGGGGAAAATCTTAATTGAAAAGCGTGTGGTAAATAATTGAAAACCAAAGGAAATGCCCTGCAATATCTGAAGTTAACTATCACTTAAGCCTTAATTTAACAGATTAAACCAAAAAATCGTAAGCTACGGATCTGCTTGAGGTCCGTATCTAAAACTGCTGCTCTTAAACCTTATTTCATATATTTTAGGAATTGGATATTAGTTTGAAATCTCTATATTATTTAATTAATGTTCTATCTATTGTTTTTTCTGTCACAATAAATTGAAGGATCTTCTATTTCTCTAATTTTCAGTTTGATCTAAGTTTTGTACCAATTTGCATTAGTCTCCCAAAACAAAAATATAGCAATACTTCTTTGTAACATTAAAATTTAGAAATTTCTTAAGTTATGTATATAATATAATATATATATATAGCGAAGAGGCGAAAATCAGAGCAGAAGAGTATGTATATAGTAAAGAGCGGAAGATCATCTGGCGGCACAGTTTTGCAAAGGGCGGGGGTTGGGGTGGAACAACAAAATTAGATAGAGATACGTAGAATTACACCGAGAATGCTGAAGATAAGTACGTTCGAGAGATAGAGAGTTCTTTAACTATTACGGTGCTTTGGTTAGTTTACTGTTTCAACGATTGTCATTTTTGCAAATAACCGTAGGAAGGGAGGGAGGAATGGGGAACTTAAACGTTAAGACTCTTAGTACGTTAGCTAGGACTAAGACTAGAAATTATACGCGTTCTCTGTATATGAATGAATCGATGAGGGTTATATGTTTGTATGATTATAAATTGAAATAGAGTTTTTTGTAGTAGAGATAATGAATTTGTTTTTTTTTATATTGGCAGAGCAAGGCAAAATGAAAATTAGTTATTCTCGATTCAAGTGAACTGAAGATAGCACTACAAATGATGAAATATATTGAAATAGATTAAAATATAAATGACGAAAGAGATATAGTAGATATATAGGATAGAGTTATAATGTGAATGGTGAGTTTTTTTTCGATATAATTATTTTTGAGTATATTTTATAGTAGTAGGAAAAAGAGAGACGTTTTGAATAAAAAGAGTTAAAAATCAACATGAGTTAACGACAATTGAAAAACCAAAAGCAAAATGTTGATTTTTTTAGTTCTGTTTTCTCTAATTAGGAAAAACTTACTCTTCGCTCTCAACGGATGAAGACGCAATCTGCCCCAATTTTGTTTTACCTGTTGTGGGGCTTCTGTTTTGTTTTATTTTTTTTTTTCAGATATTTGACAACAAGAGACACACACACATACACAGATATATGTATATATAGGTATATAAAAAAAAAAAAAAATTATTCAGATATAGGAATAAATATATCAAAAATTTAAAACCAATAAGAAGAATACAGAAATGATATAATCAATTTAGAATTCGATTCAGAATGATACAATGATATAAAGATGTATGGATGATAAAAAAGATGAATGAAAATGTATTTCTAGTACGGAAAAGCTTGCCTTGAGAGAGTGCAAAGTCCGAATTTTATTTTATTTTTTCTTGTATTTTGTTTAGATTTCAAGGGTTTTTCTGAGAACCTACTGAAAAAGCCTAAACCAATCATACTATGATGAGCCGTAGGCGAAAGCAGAAGATCCAGTGATCAGATATTTTCTTTTTGGCATTTTTTTGGTGGTTAGAAATTTATACATAAGATACTTAAGGCCCACCCCAGCTAGATGAGCTAGGATTTATTATATAGAAATAAGTTCTTACTAGAGTTAAGGGCCTACCTTGATTCGTCAATGAAGACTGCTTCGAGTACACGAGCAGCGTAATGCAGATTGCGTTGCATATCCTCATATGCCACGGTCTCGTAATCCATGCGGCGGAGAAGACCACGTATTCTGTTTGAGAGAAAACAATGGAAAAGTTAATGAGAGCACGAAAGGGGGCAATTCGGCAAGCCGAAATTTCTAAAACTATAACTTAATGCAGTTTTCAATTTAAGCTTTTTGGCCTTGCAGCTCCTCTTTTGTATATTGCAGGCTAAAGAAATACAGTGTGTCCCAAATTAAGGATACATTGTTTTCTACTTCAGCAACCTGCACCTAATAACGGCTGAGTGGGACAATTTTAGTAAGAAATGTCTTTCAAGTTTAAGCAACAAGGAGTTAATATATGATCAAAAAAATAATGCTGGCATTTCTTTATTTAAAAACTGTGGTTTACTGCATACGGGACATATTGTATTTTTTTAAGAAAAATCTAAGCTGATTTAATTACTTTAATTGGTCATTTAATTTATATATATGTTGCGCCTTAAAGCCATTGATTAAAATTTTGAAATTCGTTTCTTTATTGTACTACTTAGGTATAATACCATAAGCAGAGTATTTTTATGGAAGATCTTCAATAGACATATGTAGATAACTTAGGTTTCTTCTAAAGGACTCATTAATACTATATAGAATCCTTTAACAATTCTATATCTGTATGATTTTATATTTGGGGATACTTTACATAATAAATAATCTATATAATTTTCGAATGGGAACAAAATAGTCCGCAGACTAGATGGACAAACCTTCTTGGAAGAAGATAGGTTCTTAAACAGTTCCCGAAATAGTATTTTCTTCAGAACTGATTACAAAACACATATGTATGTATGTATAGCTTGTTGTTAGCTTACCTCACAGCCGCTTTGTTTAGGGCATCTGGCGTATCGACTGGTGGCAAATTTTCCGTTTCCCATTGCGAAGGCGATACCGAGATATTCGAGGTTGTTTCAAACGAATGCACTGAATCCGACGGATTTTGATCGCTACGCATTAGAGAAACTCTATTTGTGTTTATTGATGACTGATATTCAGACGATTCGCGACCGCCCGCAGTCATATCGATTGCCGACGTTGTGTTCGACGTAACTTGCACATTATCGGCCAAATAATTGGTTGGATTTGGTGACGACGGTTGCATTTTGTGGCTGTAGGAGGCAACGGCAGTGGCGGCGGCACCGGCAGCGGCAGCAGTTGCTGAGTTATATGTCCCAGGCAATTGATATTGATTGCTCGATGCAGTGCCCTCAACGGATCTAGATGATCCGTTTGTATTATGTGTACGGGAACTTAAGCGCTCGGCAAGCGGATCACTCAACGGCGTCTGGAAGTAATTGATGCTGCCAGCTGATGGTCCACTAGATGCTGGTGATGGCGAGGTGAGTTGCTGGTGGTGTGTGCTGATTGTAGGTTGTTGTGCGTCGATTTGTGAGAAATTTCTGCTATTTGTGCGCCGTATAATGGTCAGTGAACCATGTCCTGCAAAATGTAGACAAAACAAAAATTCGATTATTTAGTTTTCTGCGATAAAAAAAATTATTATACTAAGTTTGCCAACTATTGACACTTTGATTACAATCCTACTTTGATTTACTGAAGCGAACAACCAGATTGAACTAAGCTTTTTGCCAAAATCAAATCTTAAAATAGAGTTAAGTACAGTGGTCTGAAGTTTATTGAACATCAAGAGAAACTGAGGTACAGTGCTCCAAATTGACCTTGCATTTCTGGAGACGCTTTTTATCAGAAAAATATGGTTTAGTTAATGGGCTAGACGTAATCGTTTTATTAATAATATTTTGTGGTTAAGATCCTAAAGTAAATAAAGTATTTTGTCCATCAAAAAGATTTGAAAAGTTTTGAAATACAAAAGAATTGGAAATGCTTTGGTAATGCACTGACTTATTTTCAAGTCCATATTAATGCTGCTAAAGAAGCATAGTGACTAAAGTAAACAATTTTTTGAAATAATATATAAATTTTAAAATTTTAAAATTTTCTTTGCTTTTATTTAAAGAAACCCATTATAATCCATTGAAACCTAAGGCATCGATAAGAATTCTTTAACAAGGATTTAATTTCATGATATAATAAAATCAGAAACACTTTCAAATACTATGTATAATATGCGGCTTCTTAAACATTAAATAAAATCTCATCCTGTCCACTATATAAAATTAAATTAGTTGTTCGCGTTTAGGGAAAAATATAATCAGATATTCAACGAATCCCTCCACCTAATCCACAAACAAATTGAATTTACCCAATTCGTGGTAACCACTGTGCCAATTTCTTACAGCTTCAGGGCCTAAGCAAACTCTTTTGCTAAACAACAAACGAAAAGTAAGAAAGAGCGGAATCAATAATTTATTCCAATCATTTAAAGCCATTGTAGCATACAATTCTTTATTTAGTCTAACCCAAAAAAAAAAGGAGAAGAAAAAGTATTCTATATGTATTTGTATAACGTATGTGTGAGTGTGTGTGTGTGTACGTAACTTCTTAACGAGCAACCCTCAGAAGAGTTGAGTTCCTTCCCCGTGGCTAAATCGAAGAGAATCCGTGCTCGTCCTGGCCTTTCCTTCTTCAACTCAAGGTCTAAGATGCCTTTGAGAGGAGAGTGTCGAAAATTGCAAAGATTTATCTGTATTTGTTAAGCGTTCAGCTTTCGGAGTAACAACAACAACCACGGAGGATGATGACGAAAGAGAAGCAGACACAAAGACTGGAGTGCTTCGACTCCTGGGGCAATCTTGTAAGGGACGAACCACCCCCACCACCAGCCCCACTGCCCATTGCCCCCGACAACGGAACGTTAACTGCACTCCATTTATTTTGGCAGCTGCAAGTGCCTCGAGGAGCGAAAAAGGTGAAGGAGCTCAGCTGACATAAAAATCGCTTTATGCTGCACTTAAATTTATGTTACACCCGAGATTCCTTTACTTAACTGCCAACTGACTACGCCTCCTCCTAACTCTTCCCCTAACAAAACATTCGACATTCTATGCGCGGCATCTTGGTCCTTGTCATTGTAGGTCCTTATCGTCTCAAGTTTTGGTAAGATGAAATGTTTTATGCGTTATTTTACTGGTCGGTATGTTTAATGAGTTCAACGCTTCAAATCATAGTCATACAATGTGACTAAAACGGCTGTTTCTCCCACAAACACACACACACATGGCGATACCCGAGCTGCTTTTTGACACCGTCTTGATCCCTGAAATCTTGCGTAATGGCCTCAACTCGCTTCACAGTTTTCCTACCTTTTCACACATAAAGCACACTTAATTGCTACCAACATCTCAGAGCTTGGAGTATAAATCAAATTTATAGTTTCGAGACACGCCTTCGTTTAGGCAAGTAATAAACTCAAAACAAATAAACTTTGAACTTAAAAACCAAAAGGGTCGGGCTAATTGCTGCTTCGCTGGGTAGTTTTCTTGTCTATGCTAATAAGTAACTTGATGGATCACTTAACTAGTAGAACTTAGTATGTTCACTAAAGCATACTATTAGACTAACATCTCTACTTCAAACTAAAATTACACTTTTTAAAATATCTTTAAGGAAAGAGCCAGATAACCAGAAATTTAGTTAGCTTTAAATGTTAGCTTTAGATGTTAGCTTTAGATGTTAGCTTGAAATGTTAGCTTTAAAGTAAATTTCACAACACGAAATTAAAGGCAATGTAAATTGATTTGGAATTTCCGCAATTTTGTGATTAAATAATTAATATCCGAAAAAGAAGAAAATAACTATATACTTCGGTATCAAAATTGCTTTAAAAATAATAATTCTTATTGATTAAGTTTATATTGCACTTCCGCTTATGCTTAAAAAGTTTTCAAATTATGATTTCGAAGAACACTTAAGTAATTTTTTATATATTTTCCAATTTTAAACTAAAGAATCAATTTTTTTAAATTCCATATACTTTTAAAATGTTTTCCGAATGGAATCGAAATATTTTGAGTAGGGAACAAAAAGTCTAAACGTATATTAAGAATTTAGTGTTAATGGAATAAATTAAAACTAGAACTACTTAAAGTTTACAGGGCTGTTTTCGCTATCGAATCGTAATCGAACTTGGTGCTCTCACTTCCGAGTGAAATGTCAATCATATCACTATTCGAAGCCAAGTTCGAAAAGTTTTCGTTTCAGCGTTCGAAAGGAAATGTTTTTCACATTCAATTTTCTGGTTGCCTGCTTAGAATAATTCTTTCTAACTAATGGCAGCACCAAATATATTCACTAATAATGAATATTGCTCTCAACATATTAAAGATTAATAGAACAAAATTTAAGAGATGTAACAAAATTGACGATTACATTTCAAAATATTTGAAACCTAGTAATTTGGCTGGGAATCGAAAGCCAAAACATGCTTCAATTCCAAAACGAAAAGCAACTTGATAAACATATTATTTCTTTTACTTTAAAAATCATTTAAAAACTAATTTCAGCTATTTTTGCTGTTTCATATTTATCAAAATTTTGCAGAATTTAATATATTTAATTTCCTTTTCAATTTCTCCGCTTTGAGTTTCCCCAGAGTTGACAGACTTCAACAATTGGTTTAAAGGTTCCGTGCCACAGAAATCTGTGGCACAGCTGGTGCATGTGCATAGGATTATGCTCCAGCATCGCTGCGGTGGTCTTGTCAACTACAAAAATGTAAATGCAAATGAAAATGTTGCCCTTGTTGTCCTGCTAACTAGTTGCTTGAATCCTACAACGAATCCTTTACTCTCAGCTTGATGATGAATTATGCAAAATAACAAAAAAAAAAAAAAAAAAACAAAAAGCTCGTGCTCGAGGATTTTTAATACATATATTTTTCATCTTTTACTTACTTGCCACTTGACCATTTATTGTCGCATTTGGGCCCAGGTCACAGAGTGTGGGGCTTTCAGCGCTGCTGCCGGACGTTGCAAAACCACTTGGGGCACCACCTGCTCCTGGCGTTGTGCCACCACCAATTATATTGCTGCCACCACCACCACCAGATGAATTGCTAATGCCGCTGCTGCCACCCGCTCCAGAATTGGCTTCGTCACGTTGCTGTTGCTGCGACTGTTGCTTACCAGGCAAAGTCTCTGGCGTGCTGGCAACTGGAAAAACCAGAGACAAAATTTGTATAGAAAAATGACACAAAAAAAAGGAAAAACAAAATGGGGGTTTTCAAAATAGATATTTTATGCCAACAGGTCTCTCAATGGCAATATATATGTATGTATAAAAATATAGCTACGCACATATGTACAACCATTCAACACTAAAGCCCTTTTCGTTCTTATTTTATGTTTTTGTTTTTGTTCTATTTTGTGAGGATTCTTGTTTGGGGGGCTTAGGACAAAAGTGTATTTGGAGTGTGTTTGCTTTTGGACTTTGTTTGCCATTCTATCTAAGGATATACTAAACTTTGTTGTTGTCAGAGCAGAGTTTCGTGTAGTAGCTTACAATAGTTAGTTGTGTGGTTGTTGTTTAAACTGATAAACTTTTCTCGGTTTTCTGATATGCCGCACTTTAAGATGCAAATGTTAGAAAACTTATAACAATTGTTCCCAAAGTGTAGAAAATCCCTTGAGGATTGCACGTGTGCCTGTTTTAGGTTTTCATGTGTTTAAAAGGTAAATAGAATAGAAATTGAAATTGCTAAAATGTTTTTGTTTTGCAGCGTTAGTGCAATTTAATAGTTTGCCAGATTTAATTAACATTTTATTATATTTTTCAAACTATTCATTCTATTGGCTTCACAAAATTCTGTTTTTTTTTGGTATGTTTATATATATGTACATAGACACATAGTTATGGAATGTACGCGATATTAAATTTTTGCATTTTTTAACACATTGATTTACATTATAGAAGTTTTCAAACGGATCCCAACTTTGTCCATCAAGGTTAATGGAGGATTCTAATAGTAAACTTGTTTTTTTTAATCAAACCAGTAATCTTGAAGACTATTCAAGGCAAACAATCAATCAAATTTTCCCACTTTATAAATTTAATCTAAACTTTCAGATTAATAAATTAAAATTAAAATGGAGGTTATAGTATGAAGTTTCCGTTTTTTTTTATTAAGAAAGTAAGAAATACTGGCTTTCAATATAAATTTATCTATAAAGCCTTAATAGTTCTAATTTTTGCAATATTTAAATGTTTTTGACTTCAATTTTGGTTTCATAAGTGATGTAAGAGATAATTCTTTTATAATGTTTAATAATTATTAATAAAAATTATTTATGTTTGCAAATCTGTTTAATGCTCAATCAATGCAACAGAATTAAAGTTGGCCTTGATTGAAGAGGTAAAACCATTTCAGTACCAGTCTGTGCAACTTCCTCTCCATTATCTAGAATATCAACCCATTAATTATTGTGATTATCTCAACAACCTTTAGTACAGTGACTTGCTCACAGAGAAAGTATGTGAGAATGACAATTGGTGACTCATGACAATTCATATCAACATTCTCGTACGTTAGGACTAAATCAAAAAGCTCTATCGGCCTACTTCATTTAATTAAAGAGTTGGAAAATTTGTCACAAATTAAAAGAAAGATGGGACACGTAGTTGTTTAAAAATTGTTCTGGATGTTCCTTTATTGTTTGAATGACCCTCGCTTTCATACTTAGAGCTATCGATTAGGTTTCTGATATTAACGGCAAAGCGAATAAAAATTTCCATTTTAAAGAATGTCTACAGATTGATAAAATTCCACATGTTCCTTCCTTCCTTCCCTTTTTTTTTTAGATCTCTCTAACGCCTTATCGTCCTTTCGAGACAAAAAAAAAATATACAACAAAAAAAGAAAGAATATTTCGATAGAAATTGCTTTTTTTGCGTCGAAAGCCTTTTATTAGGCTAAGCTAAGCGAAGTTTTGTTTTTTTGTTTTTTTTTATCTGTTTGTCTTGTTCCCAATATATTCATTTTTATTTTTATTCTTGCCAAGGCCAACATCTGCTACCGATTTAGCCCAAATAAAAAGCAAATGATGCAAATTATTACTTTTCTTGATACGTAGCTCATACGCCACGTCGACCCGAGCGGGTGGAATGAGACCTAAGTAGTTGCTCAGTTCAAAGGAAAATTGCAATGTTTACTTTTATCATCATTAATTTGTGCCGTGACACAAATTTGACTACACTTTGCTAATTATTGTTTAATATTATAATATCGAGTATGTGTGCAAATTCCAAGTTACGCTAGTTCTAAGTAGTACGCAGGTTATCACTCAATGTACAACATATAAAATAACCAACTGGCTTAGCAAAGCTTCAGTCTTGCCTAACCAGCTGAAACGTTAACACCAATTGCGAACAAAATTTATCACCATGCGTTTCCTCGCTCTGCTGGCCTTCTGTCTGTTCGCTTTGATGGCTCTGACCGGAGCCCAATCCGACGAAGATGATTTCTGCCCTTGTCCCAGGAATTACGAGCCAGTTTGCGGATCCGATTCGCGTACCTATGGCAATGCCTGCGAATTGAGATGTGCGGCCAAAAAGGCTGCCCGCCAAGGACGCAGCTTATCCCAGGCCAGGAGCGGAAGTTGTTGATCAAATTCCATAAAGAAATCCATTTATCAAATGAATAAAAAGCTTCCATTGTGCATTTGGAAAAAAATATGGCTTTTTATGGCTTCTGTTATTATTGACCCAATTGGTTTCTGGTGTCGGGAGTTTATGTTTAAACAATTGTGTGTGAGTAGAACTAAATCAAACAAATCATAAAAACAGCCACGGATGACTGAAAAACATATTTATACGATTTTAATTTAATGTAAACTCATGTTAACTTTTTATAAGCCAATAAGTGAAAGAAAAATAAAAATTAAATTATCTACAGAATATTAAGAAATTCAAGATTGGCATTATTTATTACTACTAAAATATTTTTATAGATTTTCACAGTAGAATTGAGGCTTAAAAAATGAATAGAAAAACATTTAAAAGAAGTTTTGCGTAAAAGAGAAATCTTTAACAAATTTATCTTATTAGATTTATTATACTTCCACATTTCATGAGAAATTTTAAGGTGGTTTTCTCGTTAAATTTGACTGCTGAAATTCGCTTGAACTAATTTGCATACGACCAGAAAAAAATTCATTTTTTAGAAACATTGTTGTATAGATATTATGAAATATATTTATACAGAAATAAGATCGTTAATATTATGCATAGAATGAGAAAGCTGTGTCATTGAAATTAATTGTTTATACGGAAATCTTTATTGTATAGAAGTGTATTAAGAGAAAGAACGAAACAATGTCCGTTTCAAAATTGGGTTTGTGTATATAAGTTTTAAAATATCCCCACTCCTCGTTCGAAATCTACCTCAAATGCTAATCAAATTGAAATGAATCTATTGTGTGTTGCTCTTGAGATTATTATTCATAAATATTTGAAAACCAGAAGTAGAACAAAATCGTGCTAAATGGGGTATTGATGTATTTGGGAAATATTAACTATATACTTTGCCATTTTGGAATCGATTTTCTACCCCAAACTAGCCTCCACACCATATCATTTCGTTGTTTGTGTTTTCCCCCCGTAGTGATTTACGGCTATTGGCGTCCTCAGTTGCCGGAGTGGAGTTGTCGGAGTGTTGACGATAAAGGCTATCGCTATCAAGTGCAACGCGAAATGATTTTGCTGATAAGCTCAAGTTTCTATATTTCACATTGATGATTAATACAAACCAAACACACAGACAGCCAATAAAAGTGTATTCATTGTGCTTATTATTAAAATATATATATCAAAAGAATTTATTTTTCATATAGGCATTATGTAAAGTTTGTTTTTGTTGTTGCTGATAATATTGATATTTGATTTCTTTGTTATTCTAGAACTAGCAGGAGCCACTGCGCAGTAAGTTTAGACTACGTCCGGAACGCTCAACGTCACGTTTCACACACTCGTATTCACAGCGATTGGGATACGTGATCAAATTGCTGGCACATACAGGATCAAAGTTGCGGGGACATGGACAGATTTTCTTGGGCGGCTTCACCTCATCATCGTCGTCAGCTTGGGCGGGTGACATGTAGAGGGCCAACAGCAGGCAGAGCGCCATCAATAGATGTAGGAACTTCATTTTTCTAGGAGAGGGTAATCCACTTGGTTTACAATGTGTTTTCGTACTGAGAAGGTTCCGATGGTTTTCGAACTTGTACTATTTTCGAGTTTGGTTTTTTTTTTATCTTATCTCGTTTTGTTGAAGCTTTCGAGATAGTTTGATTTATAGGTAAACCACAAAATAAAAGCTTTTTTTGTGTATTGTTTTTAATTAGAATATTAATTGACACCGGTTACATATATTTGTTTTTAATGGGCAATTTATTTTTATGGTTTAAGGTCTGTTTAAGAACTTGTCTCTTTGTTGAAGTTTATCATTTAATTATCATTAACAAAAGTGGCAGAAGCTTTTCCTCTCTCTCACACTCTTTATGTTTCTCTTTACCTTTCTATTTGTGCGTGTGTGTGTGTTAGTAAGCTTTTCTCTTTCTCTCTCTCTTATTTTGATCAAAAGTAGAGCCTTTGATTGGCTTAACAGGTGGCACAAAAGTAATTGAACAAATTTCCCGCCACTCATAAAACCGTCTTGTAAAGAGCTAATTTATTTTCCTTTATGAATTCTCTTGACTTTAATTAGTTAAAAGATAAATATTTGAATACCCTGTAATTATGGAGCAAACGGACATACTTATCCAAAAAGTATGATGGAGTTTATCAATAATAAATTAAGAAAAACTTTATGAATTTCGATGGAATAAAATTGTTGAAATTACCAAACTAAAAATAAAAATCAAGTGGTCTAAATAACAAATAAACGAATAATATATTTTATATATATATGTAGTTTAGCTAAAGGCTAAAAAATAAGGGTTTGTAAATAATAAAAAAAATATGTATGTATTTGTAGTTACTTTGTTATTCTCCAGAACCATAACTAAAGACAGAATTGTATTCAAAATCGAGACTGCTGAAGTAAAATTAGATGAGTATTTTCTGGAAACTGTTGTACAGAATGTATTTCGGGTACAGGATATTTCCTAGTCTATATTTGCTTACAGAGAATTTGTTTTTGTAACTCAATTTATGCACCCTTGCTCCCTCTTCTGCATGCTATATATCTTTCTCTTTGTGTCACAGCCTATTCAATTTCAATTAATTAAGTTCAAAAGTCTTCAAGTCTCCCTGGGGAAATCTTGAGACTAGAAAATTTAGTTATATATTTGACATGGCCATGCGAGGTCTATATATTAAAATACTACTATTAATATTCACTTTTGTGGTGGTAAGGTCGTTGAATTGCCAACCCTGCAAACTGCTTGAAGCTCGCAAAACTCATGCAAATGAGACGATAGCTAAAAAACACAATTGAAACATAGGAAGAGACAGAGATAGAGAGAGTAAACGATGGCCTGTTGTTGGTTTTTTTTTTTCAAAATAATCAGCAACTTGTTGACTAATTAGCAAAACACTTACCCATACATATAGATTCAACGAAAATCAGACTTAACTAAAAACCACAGCGAAGCGTCAGTCTGAATCGAACGCTCACTCGACGCGCTACAAACAAAACAAAGTGAAACCTTTAAATTCTCAGAAAATCATACAAACAAAATGAAGTATTTCGCTATAGTCGCTCTGATTGCCATGGTTATGGCAATGGTTATGTTTAGTCCGGCGGAGGGCAGCTTTTGTCCCTGCAATCTCAAAGAGAAGGGCGAGGTGTGCGGCTCCAATGGTGTTACCTTTAAGAATCGCTGTGAATTCGACTGCACACAGCGGGACTACAAGAAGCTGGGACGAACACTGAATATTCAAAAGATGGGACCATGCTGAGAGAAAATTGCAAAATACCAGACAAGAAAAACTATTTGCAACTCGATTCCACGAAATTTGAAATTGATGACAAAAGAAATTTATCAGTTTGACAGTTTAATAAAATGACTAAGAAATATTGTATTCATTTGAAAAAAAATGTGTTTTAGTTATTTTTGCACCTGCACATTAGAGGCTGTTCATTAGTTATCCAGAAAATATTTTGTTGAACAATTGTTTGAAAATGTTATCGGAATCAAAAATAAAAACAAAAAATATACATATTTTGTTTTAAAAAGATTGATGAAATTATTCATGCTGCAAGTTTTAACAATAGCATATGGAAATAGCTACATATGTAAATATTAGTTTGAAAGGGTTTGCCTAAGGCCTCGTTTCATTTCAAATTTTTTACTAAATAATTTCATGAACAGACATTAACTAGAATGCTAAAATATTTTATACTTTGCTCGGTTTAAACAACTCATTTAGCAACATTGTAGTAAAGTGTCAATATTGCATTATTTGATTAGTTTCTTTATCCGATGTATTAACCAATTGAATGCTTTCAATTACAATTTTCTATTTACAGTCATTTAGTTAATTGAATATTATATAAAATTGTATAGAAACCTGCAGTTCATTTACTAATGGATTCCCTTGGCAAGTGCAATTAAGTTGAATGCGTTCTAGTGAAAATAAGTCCAGAGAATACTTAATACCTACGTATTACTCTGCATTGAGTCGTATCTCAAATTAAAATCTATTAAACAAGTCTGTATACATGTATAGCTTGTCGTTTCTATGTAAGCATGTGGTATATATATATATGCAAATATTTTGCCATTCAATGCTAATTAATAGCCAAAACGAGATAGAGAGAGTGAGAGAGAGAGAGAGATGCAATACAAGTACGCACTACGTCATCACGTCGAGTCAATCGTTCTCATTGACACTACGGATTCGATACGATTTTATTTGTTCGATTTAATTCTCGGGGAGAATTCACCTCACGCACATCAATCAAATTTATGCATAATTAATCGACTGACGACGCCCTCCAGCCTTTTTGTTTCGATTCGTTTTCAGTTGATTTTATATATACATATATATATATTTAGATTCTTGCCATTGATTGCTTAAGATGTGATTTATTAACTTCGTGTTGTTTAGCTAATTGAATTTCAATACGTGCGACAGAAATCCGTCAAATTTTGGGCAAGCAAACAATAACAAGAGCAAGAACAAAACACACCCACCCAGCTGATACAACAACAACGGACATTATAATAACAATAATAATAATAATAATAATATTAATAATAGTAGAGCACATTTATGAGACAGACATAATAGAAGAGGAAGGAGAGTGGCGAAGAGTGACTACCGTTTGCTTTATGACAGGAAGCTGTCAGCTGCACAGAATTTTATTTGAGTCGTTTTTTATACCCTATGCAAATCGAATAAGAGAGCATATTTAACTCGGCAAAAAGTATCTAGCAAAGACAACATACTTTTTCTTTAGAATTACTTTAATTTATTTTAGATTTGGACTTATTTTTTGCATTAATCTTAACACCTTGAAAAGAAACAGTTAAAATCCACTAATGAATAAAGATAATTAAATTTCTATTATTCAAAGTTTTGGTTTAAAAGTATCCACAAATATCTATTAAAGAATTTTCTAAGGGAATTTAACAGATTATTTCTGCACGATGTGAAAATCATATCAAAATTTAAATCTGGAATTTGACTAATTTCTAGATACGAGGTATCACCAAGTCGACATCATTAGAAAATGTACTTCATTTTTTTCATTGTGGTTTCGGGCTGGAAATGTTATTAAAAAGATAATAAACTGAGCGTCGAGTTGACGATTTTATCTCGTGTTCACTACAACGAAAGATTTGCGAGGAATGAGGTAAATTGCTTTTGCATAAAACTCTAGTGAAATAAGTAAGTATAAATATGATATGAGAGTTTCGTTGAAAAGGGGTTTAAAATGATGCACAGAGCATGAAATTAGAAAAATTAAAGGTTTTAGATATTCTGGGAATGTTGTGTGGGAGTCCCTGAAAGATACGCATTTAATGTGTAACTGCATAGAATCTCATTTACATCTATGTTTCCACTCATTTTTAACGATACATTTAAAAATGAATAAACTATGCTATTTTTATACACATACATATGCTTAAAAATTTTGCAAATAAACTACTTGTTACTTATAGCTTTATTTATTCCTAAATTTATTTTAACAATGACACGACTGTACGACTTTTATATAGCAAAAATACAATTCGATTCATCATAAGTACATACATATGTATGTACATACATATGTACCATAAAATGATGCAATACGAATTCAATGCATATGACGAAACCCAATTCAATTGTTTGGAATATGAACACATTTTTAGGTTGTATTGATTACACTGAGAGAATTAATGGCTTAAATGAATAATAATTTAACAAAGAGTATTTGCTCAGTTCTTATGAGTTGTATAGAGTAACATTCTATTGCAAATCGAGACGAAGAACCCGCCATCTCAAGACAGCAATGGGTAGTTAAACGAATTTTTCTTTTGAAACAGTCAAAATGTAGATAGAAATAGTAAAGGAGATCATAAGAAAGAGTATTTGTAGATTCCAATTTTTATTAATTTATATAAAAGAAATGTTAAAAATTTCTCTCTGTGCATGCAAGTGAATTTATAGTTCTCATATAGCCTCTACTTTTATTTAGGATCAGTTCCACTAATCAGAAATTCAACTTTTATCATTCGGTTGACTAAATATAGGCAAATAGTAATATAAATTTCTATATCTAGACATAAAGCAGCTTGATGGCTAGCCACATAAACAAAGCTGAAACCCACGTAGTTCATTAGCATAGGGTTGACTGTATACAACAACTTGTGACAACAACAACAACAATCTTTTCAAATGACAACAAAGCAGGCGTCGTTGTGGTTGGTGTAATCGATTTGTGATAACAAGTATTTGATAAGCGTAAACGTATTGACAACATCGAATAGCAAAGCTCATCCTTCCACTTCCGCACACAAATATAAAAAACAAATTCCTTGCCCTCAATAGCAATTTGTTAATGCTTTAAGGGTTCCCTTCATCGCCTGCAAAAAGCGTAGCATATGTTTAGGCGTGTGTCTTAAATTCGTAACTAATCGGAGTCAGTTTGGCTTTTTCTTCATTTTCTTCGTTTTTTGCTGTGTGTTTTTAATATGCCAAGCAAATGCTTCCACTTTTGATATGATTAAATATTTACATAATAAAAAATGTAGGCTTTCGGTATTTATTTATTCGTGTTTGGGGAGCCCGAAAACGAACGAGAAAATTGAAAAGTGTTGGTTTTTCTCTCATTCTCTGCCGTTTTTTATACATACATACTTGGCAGGCCCATCTGACACACAAAAGGCTTTGCCTCTCTCTTGCTCTCTCTCTCTCTCTCTCACCTTGGCTTTGGGGAAAACGCGGGCAGCAATTCAATCAGCGTCGCGACATGAAAGGTAAAAACCCCCTTGTTCTGAAACTAAACTGAAACAGACAGGCAAGGTAGGTATGGTGAGGGAGGGACGGGGGATATATGGGGACAGATGGCTAAAAGGGAAAGTTGCTTTTGTCAGACAAGCGGTCGACAGGTCGACGGATTAGCTAAAGGGCAGCTTTAAAAAATATACATACATACACACACACACATACAAGCTATTTTATGGCTTTAAAATTTCAGTAGACCACACACACATACGCACACACACAGACTGAGACTCCGACTTTGATTACTTTGAATTAGGAAGCAAATAAAAAAGAAAAGGAGAAAAAAAACGTAAATGGAAAAGGAATTTCAATATGGGAAGCACTTGAACCACGCCCACATTGTCAAACCCTTTTCATGTTGCTAAATAGATATCGTGGAAATTGTTTGCCAAAAAATTACTTATGCCAAGACTTTGGCACATATTTGCATGGAAAATTTTCTCGATATTATGTTCCCCGTGTTTGCCAAACATACATGAAAAGGCAGTCATCGTAAATGTTTGTACATACCTATGCAGGTACGGATTAAAAAAACGTGAGATACCTGTATTTTCCTAGCATATTTCTCAGGTGATTTTTGCGTGGCAAAAATACAGAGTACCTACTCTAAGGCCAGAGGAATATGCTTTATCTAATGCGTCTGGTAGGACCCAAAAATGATGCCTCAGCACGTAGGTTATGCAAACATTACCTTTAGTTATTGTTGTTCTTTGAAATGTTGCAAAATGTTTTAATTAAGCTGCCAGATGCCAGAATACACAGCTGACGAGTATCTACATAATGGCTGCAAACTGAAGGGCTGCAGTTAGACAATAGTTTGGACTGCAAAGTTTTAGTTTTTGGGGTCGCCAGTTTCTGGTCATGCAACAAAAGTTCGCGGTTTTCGCGAAAACTGCAACAAAAATATGCAATGTAGCAATTTGAAGGGAAATACTCATGTTGTCGACAGAATCAAATCAAGTTACGCAATAAATTGCTGGTTGAAAACCTTGAATATTTTTGGACATTTTCCAAAGTTGACAAAACAAAAGTTTTAGAATTTCCAAGAAAAAGACGAAATGACTAATTTTACGAAAAAACTCATTGACTGAACACGATAAATAATGATACAAGGAATTGACTATTAAAAATAAATATAAATGATATTGCTTATCTTACATTTTTTGTATATTAAAATGATATAAATTTGTTTAATAATACTTGGAATTGCCTACTAATACTAAATACAAATTTATAAAAAATTTATAAACCAATAATTTAATTTATTGATTTTATGCTTTAATTTTTTGTCTATTAAAATGAAATAAATTTGTAATACTATGAAAGGTTAATACCAATTTATCAAAAATCTAGAAACCAATAATTTGACTCATTGATTTTATGCTTATCTTAAATTTTTGATCCATTAAAAATAAATAAAATTGTTATGAATTGCCTATTAAAACTAAATACAAAAATGCATAACAAATTTATAAACCCATAATTCCATTTCATTGGTCAATTGTCTTCAATTTTCTTAAACTTTAAAAATTAACGAAACTACTTATTTTCCAATTTCTAATACTGCAATTGCCACCTATTTTTTAAAGTTTTCATGTTAAATAAGAAATGAAATTATTAATTTTCAGTTTCCCTACGAATTTTCATATTTGTATGATCAATTTCAAATTGAATTATCTTTCATTTTGAATATTCCAAATCAAAAAGTTTTTAGTTGTAACTTAGTTTCATAATTTACACCGAATAATGGTATTTAAAACTTTTTGAAAACTGTAACGATTTTTGTTCTAATGGCTAATGTAATCTGTTTAGCGGAAATTCCATAATAGTAAAATTTAATTTTTGGAGATTATTCTTTCTCCTTTCTTTTGTGCATTTGATTATAATCAAATTCACATCATTTAACTTTTGATGACTTTCCAATGGCTTATGGAAAATTGGTTTGGGGAAAAGTGAAAAGTTTTCAAATCGATTTCATCTCAATGTCAAGGCCGGTAATAAACTTTCCGCTGCTTGGTCAACTGAATGAGGAAAACAATAGAAATAAAAGTAAAGAGAAGTTCAATAATTTATCCTCCAATAGATTAAATACTCGCCAGTGCAATTGTGCAAATATTTTGTTAAAGCTAAAGTAAGGCAAACAAAAACAAAACCGGTTGTATTGAAAAGCCGGTAAAAAGAGTATAAAAGCCGCTGAACTCCAAACGGAAGCACAGTAAAACAGTGAAAACATTGCAAGAGTTAAGATGGGAGGAAAAGCTAGGGCTTTGACGTTGATGTGGTTGAGTGCGGTTGCGGTTGGGGTAGGACTGGGACTGTTGTCCGAGGCGCGACTGGTATCAAAGGATCCAGATGAAGCGAACAATTGGTGGAAACATGAGGTTTTCTATCAAATCTATCCCAGATCCTTTAAGGACAGCAACGGCGATGGCATTGGTGATCTTCCAGGTATAACATCAAAGTTGGAATATTTCAAGGAAACGGGCATAACAGCCGTTTGGCTGAGTCCCATCTTTCAATCACCCATGGTTGATTTCGGCTATGACATATCGAACTATACGAATATTCAACCCGAATATGGAACACTTGCTGACTTTGATAATTTGATAGCCAAGGCCAATAGGTTGGGTATAAAGGTGATTCTTGATTTTGTGCCCAATCATAGCTCAAATCAACACGAGTGGTTCAAGAAATCGGTGGCCCGTGAGGCTGGCTATGAGGATTTCTATGTGTGGGAAGATGGCATCGAACTGGAAAATGGCACTCGTGCTCCACCCAATAACTGGAGATCTGTATTCTCGGGTTCGGCCTGGGAATGGAACGAGGATCGTGAACAATATTATTTGCGTCAGTTTACCTATGCCCAACCCGATCTAAACTATCGCAATCCAGCCGTTGTCCAAGCCATGGATGAGATAATGTTGTATTGGCTAAATAAGGGAGTGGCTGGTTTTCGCATCGATGCCATTATCTATATCTATGAGGATCAACAGTTGCGGGATGAACCTCTGAGTGGCACCACCGATGATCCCAATTCGTATGATTATCTCGATCATATCTATACCAAAAATCAACCGGAATGTTATGCTCTATTGCAACATTGGCGTCAGCTTTTGGATAATTATACGGCAAGTCATGGAGGCGCTTTAAAGATAATGATGACCGAGGGCTATGCTGATCTAAAGCTCTTAATGGACTACTATGAGGATGCCCAGGGCAGAGAGGGTCCAGAATTTCCTTTCAATTTTGATTTCATAACCGAATTGAATGCAAATTCAACAGCTGCCGATTTTGTATTTTACATAGAAAGATGGTTAATCTATATGCCACATGGACATGTGGCCAATTGGGTAATGGGCAATCATGACAATCCAAGAGTGGCCTCTCGATATGGTGCAAAGACTGTAGATGCCATGAATATATTACTGATGACATTGCCGGGCATTGGCGTTACCTATTATGTAAGAGTTGAAACAATTCAATTTACTTTATATATTAACTAATTTGGATTTCTTTCCCATTTAGGGGGAAGAGCTGGGTATGCTGGACTATCGTGATATCAGCTGGGAGCTTACTGTTGATCAGCCTGCTTGTGATGCGGGTCGCGAGAATTATAAATGGATCTCACGTGATCCCGAACGTACACCTATGCAATGGTCCGATGGTCTAAATGGTGGCTTCTCCTCGAACAGTTCTACTTGGCTGCCTGTCAATCCCAACTATCGTGAACTAAATCTGGTGGCCCAACAACAAGCCAGTCGTAGTCACTATAAAGTCTATCAGTCTCTTTTGAAACTGCGTCAGTTATCCGTACTGAAATCTGGTTCATTTGTGGCTGAGGTTGTAAATCGTCGGGTTTTTGCATTTAAACGGTACGCAGAAAGATCGAAACATTTAGATTCGAAAAAAATAACAGAAATTTCCAATCTTTTTCTAGTGAACTGAAGTTCCAACATTCTCTACTGACTGTCATCAATGTGGGCAATCGCACGGAGCAAGTCGACTTGAGTGATTTCATTGACCAACCCAATCGTCTAAATGCTCTAATTGTTGGCGTCGATTCGAAACACAATGTGGGAGATCTTCTGAATGCAGAGGCTATAAAACTTGACCCCCATGAGGGCTTAGTTATTAGCTTGAAGAAACGAAAGTACTAAATATAATTTTAATTTGTAATATGAGTGTAACCTGGTCCTCAATTAATATTAAATAAATACAAAAAAATGATTTAAAATATGTGTATTTATTTTATAGATTGTTGTTGGGTTTGAATTAATTCTGGGCTTTTGGTCTCTCTTTTTATCAGCATTAGGAGAACGATCTTTAAAGACAAAATTTATTTTCTTTAAAAGAAGTTATTAAACAGAATAAAAGCCAGTGAAACTAGGGGAATTCCCACTATGCTGTACACTTGACTCAAAGGTCAAATTTTCTATTCGAATACCCATTAGCGCGTTTGAAATGTATCTGGTGCAGGCAATCTTTCATTTATAATTTCACACAAAAAGAGCTGTGAGTATTTACGCGTTTACAAGAGAAAAAAACAAGTATTTTAATTGAATTGAGAGCACTTGCTTTGTGCCCTTTTGCTGTGTTGTGAGTGTTGTAAGTATAGTACGTGCCGCACTTTCACTCGTAACTCATAACTGTCAACACGCAGCCAGCCGCCGCCACAATCGTTCTCTTCTCACTCTCACTCTCTCTCTCTCTCTCTCTGATAAATTGTCGTTGAATTTAATTAAAATCCCTTTGGAGATTGCATAAATACTTATGTATGTAAGTATATACAAATGCGGTTCCACGCGGACTACCCATAGGGCAGACGGGTATATTAGCGCCATAATTACAAATGACTAGGCAGAAGGGTGCCTTTAAGTCCCCAAAGAAGACGGGTCTTCTTAGCTACTACATGGCGTATAAGTGATCCAGAGTGTTTTTAAGAGAAATATAACTTTATAAGACCTCTTCATTAAGAAAAATACCCTACGAAAAAGGGTATATTAAGTTGGCAACGCATAGGAAGTATCTAAATATGTTCTTTAGTATCTAAATATGTTCTTTAGTATCTAAATATATTCATTTTCAGCACTCCAAGCTGAGTTAATTATAATCGGGATCAACGAAAAGTAGTCCCGCAGCTATCGATCCACAGTTGGAGAAACGGGTGAATTAGCGATTTATTATTAACACCTTTATTCAAAATGATGATACATATTTTTGTACGTTTAAATTTATTTTATAGACAAATGTATTATACCAAGGCTATCTGTAGTTCCAACAAGAACGATCATTTTTGTACGTTTAAATTTATTTTATAGACAAATGTATTATACCAAGGCTATCTGTAGTTCCAACAAGAACGATCAGTCTGAGAAATATGTATGTAATTCAAATGGGAAAAACTTTTTTGGTTTCTAAGCAATGGATACCAAAACATAATAATTATCGGCTTTTTATTCATATAGATAAATTTGAACCAAATCGGTAGATTATATTATAAAACACACAGAGAAACAATTTATAAATTGTTTTTTCAACTATTTGATATGAAGGGTCTATAATAGTACAAGTACAGAATTTTTTGAGTATACCTTATCAATATGCTCTGTAGAACTGATAAGAACTTGGATTGCTTTGTGAAAAATTGGGATGTCCGAATATAGTTTAAGGAAGCATCTTAAACAAATTGGGCACTATATATTCCTTTGGTTGATCAAGGGCCGAAAAACTTCTAGATCCTTAATAAAAATTATATTATAATTCAACTCGCTACAGGTTATTTGAAAGTCGTTGATACACTTTCTGTTTTTGATTAGCAATTTATTTTAAGAACTCATGTGTGGATTCTATTTGCATTTGTGTGGAACGCAAGCTATGGCTGCTAATTTGTTCTGGCAGATCAGCTGCGAAATTGTATGAGCTTTTCAGTCGATCATTAACAGCTGAGAGAAGTGGTGGAGAGCATTTGTTATAAATTATTTAGAGGTAAATTACCGATTTTACGAGTGCGACTACTCATAAAAAAATGATGTGCAAAACGCACAAACAACAAAATTTGTTTTGAAAATTTGTTGCTATTTAAATTGATAAACATCTTGCTCATTAAAAATTAACGGTTCTCGCACAAATTATTTTAATTATATGTATGTCATGTGTGGCTTTAAAAGCGTTCAACCCACCCGATTCTCGTTGTAGTGTCACAACGTAAACTCTCTGAAAATGGTCGCTTATCCTCGTCTACTTCTTCAACTTCTTTTTAGTCTTCTGGTGCTAAAGGACCAAAGCATGTCCTCGCTGATAAAAACCGAAACGGAGGATTTTACCGACTGGTGGCAACATACTGTCTTCTATCAGATCTATCCCAGATCCTTCAAGGATAGCAATGGAGATGGTATTGGCGATCTTCAGGGTATAACCTCGAAATTGGATTACCTGGCTGAGTTGGGCATTACGGCGATATGGTTGAGTCCGATTTTCAAATCTCCCATGGTCGATTTTGGCTATGACATATCCGACTATATGCAAATTCAACCCGAATATGGAACAATGAAGGACTTCGAAGATCTTATCACAGCCGCCTACGGTTTGGGTATCAGAGTTATCTTGGATTTTGTGCCCAATCACAGTTCCGATCAGCATGATTGGTTTAAGAAATCGGCAGCCAAGGCTAAGGGATACGAATACTTCTATATATGGCATGATGGTAAAGTGGATAAATCGGGTAAGCGCCAACCACCCAATAATTGGCAATCAGTGTTCTACGGCTCTGCCTGGCAATGGCATGAGGGTCGCCAGCAATTCTATTTACATCAATTTACCAAAGAGCAACCGGATCTGAACTTTCGTAATCCCGCTGTGATTCGCGCCATGGACGATATAATGTTATTTTGGCTAAACAAAGGTGTGTCCGGTTTTCGCATCGATGCAGTGAATCATTTATTTGAGAGCGAAACTCTCGAAGATGAACCTTTGAGTGGTAAAACTCAGGATCCCTTATCGTATGACTATACCAAACATGTCTATACAAAAGATCTACCCGAAGTTTTGGATACGATTCAACACTGGCGTCGTCTCCTGGATGAGTTTTCATCGAAAAATCCAAATGGGCCCACTCGCATAATGATGACTGAGGCTTATGCCGGTCTCACACAACTGGCGGATTACTATGAGGATGCCAAAGGGGTGCGTGGTTCGCATTTGCCTTTCAACTTTCATTTTATCACGGATGTGAATGGCGACTCGGATGCGCGTGACTTTGTCTACAATGTGGAGAAGTGGTTGATCTACATGCCACGCGGCGGGCATGTAGCCAACTGGGTCATGGGCAATCACGACAATCCGCGTGTCGCATCCCGCTTTGGTCCAGCCAGTGTGGATGCCATGAATATGCTGTTGATGACTCTGCCGGGAGTGGCGGTCACCTACAATGTGAGTGCTTATAAAACGAGAACAAGAGGACAGGAAGTAAAAACGAATGATGGGAAATTCGAAAAGTTGTTATCTCTTCTCCGTTTTTATATTGTTCTCAGGGCGAGGAGTTGGGCATGGAGGATTATCGGGATATATGCTGGGACGACACTGTGGATCCGCCGGCTAGAAATGCTGGCGAGTTGAAATATAAAGAGGTCTCCCGAGATCCAGAGCGTACTCCCTTCCAATGGAATCATCAGACTAATGCAGGTGAGTTAATTATCAAACTGGAATTAATCGGATTAAAACTAATTTGGAGCTTAGATAGTTGGAGCAAAAATCCCATCGCAATTAGAACCCAACCGAATGGTATTAGATGATACTGATTGATTGATTTGATGTTTAAATTATGCAAAAGTATGAATTTCCCTAATTTTCGAATTTTGTTTTAAAGGTTTCTCAAATGCTTCTAAGACCTGGCTACCCGTGCATCCGAACTACATCAAGCTGAATGTGGAGGCTCAGAAGGCGGCCGTGAAAAGCCATTACAAGGTCTATCAATCACTTATAGAGTTGCGAAACTCAGCTATACTGCGTCGTGGACGATTCAATATTGAGCCCTTATCCCGTTCGGTTTTTGCTTTTAAGAGGTGCGTAACTTGGCAATTTGTTTAACAAACTATGTAATCAAAACTTCCATTATAGATGCCTCGAAGAGTTTGATTCCATTGTCACTGTTATAAATGTCAGCGACAAGGAGCAATTGGTAAATCTTACAGAGTTCATAAACAATGCCAAGAAATTAGTTGTGGAAGTGGCTGGCATTGATTCGATTTATGAACCGGGGTGAGTACATAACACACACAACTTTTGCTTCTTTCATTGTACCATCATTCGATTTATCTATACAGTCAACCTCTTCCTGCAAGTGCATTGTCCCTGGCACCACATGAAGGTCTCGTTTGCAAGTTGGTCTAATTGAGAGTTTCCAGAAGAAAACTTTCCGTTTCTTACTTACTTAATTGCATTTATATCTGTTGACATGGGGTATGGAAATTCAGAGAGCACAAAAAACTCTAATGACTTTTGTGTGTTTTAATTTGACTTAAATAAATTGAATTGAATTTCGTATGCGGCTCAGAGTTTCAATTCCTGGCCACAATGTCGCCTGGCAACGTGCCCATCCACCGTGCCCGGAATTGGAGCCAAATGCTGTTTGTGTTTCATTTTCGGTCAATGTGTATAATTTTTCATGTAGCAACAAAAAAGATTTATGGCCAAGAAAGATTTCTATACTGCTCCTCTCTCTCTCTCTAAATGCCCCTATTGCGGCTGCGAAGGGTCAAGAGGTTAGGCAAAAAAGTTAAGGTCCCTTTAAAGTTTTTAAATGTCATTTAATACGAGAAGTTCAAGTGGTTCAATAAATTTGTTTAGCAAAACTTTTCCTCTTGATTGCATAATGTTGCTGAAGAAGCCAATAAGTCAGACGAGCAATTCGCAAATGTGATATAACAAAATGAAAGTTTTATGATTTCAAAACTTGACAGATAAACTTTTAACTATGACACATTAAGTTTAAGTAGCAATAAAAATATGCATTTCGTGATTATTTGAATTTATTATTCAAGAGATGAATAGAAAAACGAATTCTATAGATATATTTAAAGATGTTATAAAATATGCACTTACCATAAAACTGTGTGAATTACAACCCTGTTAATGTTATCGATATTTGGCCATCAAATATGATAACGACTCTAATTAAAGGATTCTCTTTATCTGACAAAATATTGCTTCTGTAGCTTATTATCGACATTATCTTTGCTTTAGTTAATCACTACCAATTGACTTTAATGCTTTTTCCTTCATTTTCTTTATCATATAATCAAATGAATTGCATGTGACGTCTCACACAATCTTTCCATAACTTTTAAATTCATTGCAATTAATATATAACTGTTCGAATCATCACTTAGATCATAGGGACTAGAAAATCCGACAATTCAATTCATAAAAAATTACCTGAGTAGGACTAACTAACTAATTGGTATAGAGCATTGTGTAGTCGACATGCTGTCCAATAACTTGAACTATTCTGATTTTCTAAAAAGCTATTTTCTCATTGCAAAAATTATCAATGTCAAAACAATTTGTTTTCGCAGAATGTTCAAGCTGCATTCAATGAATTATAAAATTTTTCTTTAATTTATTAAAATTACAAAAGTTTTTCTTTTCTTTCTCAAGCAAGCCACAAATCCTGCTGTAACTTTTTTACAACTTACTGCAAAAGCCGTTTAAATTGATTAAAAATTCACTTTGCAACTGGAAGAAAATTATTAACTGACAAATTGCAGACAAAAATTACATACCCACATATATGAAAGAGCATAATAAATCATTATTATGAATATGGGAAAAATGTTTGGACAGATTTGTTTGAAACTGTCAGAAACAAGTCAAGCTCAATATTTAAAGTTTTCTTGAAATTTTTCTTTTGGCTGGACAGAAGAAAGCTCGAGCAATTCATTGCTCATACGCCTCGTTAAACAACGGGCGAAATTTAACTTCGAAAATTATCTACCAGCTTAAAGTTTGTTTTTTTTTTTCTCAAACACCCGCTGGGCTTAATTTCGCCACTGAACTGGAGGTGAAGTTTTAAATCTATATATAAATATTATAAACTATCTGAATAATTCAGTGACATATTTTTGGGGCACGCAATTCAACTTAATCTACCAGCAGGCGGAGGCATAATATTAAGCGAACGACGTTCTATGATGAGGTGAGTGCAAAAATTCGACACTCTAAAATCGAACTAAGTATCTTATTTGTTTTGCTTGCAGCAAGGAACGCCGTGCCTTGATAAAACAGATCATCAAATCGGCAAATGTGGTTTTAGTGGGTCTGCTAATGTACAATTTGTGGCGACACAAATGGACCAAAGTGAATTTCCATCAGCAGCATTTTGATTGATTTTATTTTTGCCTTCTTTCCTTTTGCGTATGGTTGAAATGTACTCATTGCTACTCATTGATTGATTGATTAATTAATAAAACGTTCAACCACGACAGGCTCAAATGTCATTAACAGTTGGCGTTCCGAACAATTTCAACTGGAGTGTACTATATGTGTGCGGTCCGTGGGATTTGCAAATTAAATTTCCGCTTCTCGTTCAGGCTGAAAATTGAGCAATCGGAGGCAAGAGTGACTGACGTATTTAAGCAGGAAGAAGGATTTCAACTCGTTGCCACTTTATGAAAGTAAAGCTAGGGATAACTTTAAGTAGTAAAGTAAATTTTATAGTTGGTAAAGTTAAACTTGCCATTAAATTTTCTTCAGCATTAAAGTGCACTAAATTTTTCAGCAAATAAATGAGCCTTAACATTTGTCCTTATAAGCTCTCGTTATATAAAGCAAATGCAAGTTGCGTCAATTCAATGCACTTTTAACGCCCATCACCAACTTGATAAATTATCCTGATGAACTTAAAGTGCAAAGAAGCGATTAGAGGGAAACAACTATAACGACTGAGAGACAGAAATAGAGAAAGAAAGAGAGAGAGAGAGAGAGAGAGAGAGAGAGAGGTGTCAACAATCATTTTTATTCAATTTGTTGCCAAGGACTACATAAGGATGGTACATAGTTCCAAGCATTGCTGCTGGTTGTGCCACTGATTGCCGACGTTGCTAGCAAAAGGAATCGGATATGCCAATAAAATTACGCTAAAGTGCTTGCAAATTAACCGGGGCGCAAACATACGAAAAGCCAACATGAATCCCTTTGTACTACTTCAAGCAGGAATGACTGAACCGACTGACTGACTGAGTGGGTGAGTGAGTGGGTGACTAAGTGACTGACTGATTGCCGCAGCAAACACACACACATCAAAATAAGTAAATAAACAAGTAAGTAGAATAATATGCAAAATATGTGACTTCCGGAAGCTGAATATTCTATTCCCTTTTACTTTTCCATCTTATGATTACGGGAAGTAACGAATTGGCTCTCAAATGTTCTCTACGCATTTTTAGCTCTGACGCTTTCGCATTAAAAGTACTTGACGTAAAACTTTAAAATTAGAACATTATTTTATTAAAAGATCAAAATCTAAAATATTTGATTTGTTCTTTGTTTATATACATATTTATGTACATTTATTTGAGTCTACAACTCAAATTAGCAATAATCTTTTTTCAAAGTACAAATTTTAGAGTCTTTTATTTATGTCACTTTGGTAATTCAACAAACACATTTATAGTTTTTAAATACGTTTTTTTATACCCTTGCAGAGGGTATTATAAAATTGGTCAGATGTTTGTAACGCAGAGAAGGGATCGTTTCCGACCCCATAAAGTATATATATTCTTGATCAGCAAGAGAAGACGAGTTGATATAGCCACGTCCGTCTGTCCGTCTGTCTGTCTAGTGCTTCGCGATCTAGTCCCACAGTTTTAGAGCTATGGCATTCAAAGTTCGTATTCTATACAGCCACATGCACATCTGCGATTTTGAATAAGATCGGGCAACTATATCATATAGCTGCCATACAAATACAAACGTTAAATGCGAATAACTTCTATATTTTTTGAACAATCTTATCCAAACTGATTACGTACATAAATAAAAAGGGATTACATCATATGCGTGAATTTCAAAACAATCGGATAAACATAACGCCTGATTTCGACGATATAAAATTTGCCTATATAGCGATGTAGCAATGTAGCGATTGATATTCATATTCACACACACACAATCGCAATTTTGACACATATATGTGCTTCACTGCTTATGCGTGCACTGCTTATGGCAGCAGTACTGCTGCATACTGCTGCTGCCATAAGCAGTGCTGCATACTGCTGCTGCCATAAGCAGTGCACGCATAGGCAGTGAAGCACATATATGTGTCAAAATTGCGATTGTGTGTGTGTGAATATGAATATCAATCGCTACATTGTCTTGGCACGCTTACTATTTGGCGATTGGCTGCCCCCGGCCAATGTATTGAAAATATTTCTTTATTGGATTAAGAAACAACAAATTTTTGAGGAAATAAAATGTAATGGTCAAGGGCTGCAAGGGTATACAAACTTTGGCTTAGCCGAAGTTAGCTTCTTTGATATTTATTTGCTGTAAAAGATGTAAGCCATGTCATTAGTCCATAAAAATAATGTGACCATCGTTACTAGTACATAAAAATAATGTTACCATCGTTAATTGGTATTACTAAGTTTATTTATAACACTGCAGTATGTGCAACTGAAACCTAGAACAAGTCATATATTAATCGGAGAAAAATCGCATACAACAAATTTGCCATAAACTACTAAGATAACATTTTATATATAAATCTATGATGGAGATCACAGAGAATCTTGTAGAGTTTGTATTTCATCTATCTATTATACTTTCATTTCATTCTTATGGATATTAAATGGAGAGCCAGAGCTAATTGTAAGTTTATTTTAAGATGGCATTCAATTGAGTGCATTATCGAAATCAGCAAAGTTCTTCAAATAAAAGAATGAATACATTTGCTCAGATTGGTTTGATTGCCATGACAAATGGTAACTAGAAGAACTTTCTGTCAGCCATCTACTTAGTAGTTAAGCTTAATCGTTGCTGGATAATATTCCTTGGCACTTATCTAGGATTCTTAATATAACTTTCATTAGAAATTCACTTGACTTTCAAGAGTTAAAGTCGATGTGTATTTATAGTTTAAAATCACTTTGGATAACCCATTTGGACAATTTTGCTTACTGATTTGCTCGACAGTTTTACCTGATACTGGAAACGCATCTCATTGTCGCCGCACTGTCTGGGCTGAACAAAGTTCGTTTGACATTTGAGCAGCATAAGCAATGGCAGCAACAAGGACAACTGAAATGCCTGTGTGAAGTCTTGTGGGTAAAGGCGTGTGTGCGTGTGTGTTAGTGAAAAATCTCGAGCAAACATTTTAGGCAGACACAAGAGGAGCCTGAAGGCAGCTAATGGTACACCTTGATGTCGGAAAAACGAACAAATAGCAGAGTCCCCCATCAACGACCCACCAAAACCCTTTCTAAAGACTCTTTGTCTATGTGTGTGTGTGTGTTTGTGTGTCTGTGTGCGTTTGTGGTACGCGTGTATTTCTGTTTCTGGCAGCCGCCATTTTTGGCCGTTGGCTTCATAAATTGCGCAGACAGTTGGCGCCACTTTTAACTGTTTTTAATTAAAAATGAAGGCAAAAAAAAATGTATAAAAAATTCTCCGCATTGGTAATCAGTTATTTGTCGGTGTGTGTGTGTATGTGAGTGTGCCCCAAAGGGTTTTGCGAAAATTGATTTTAAGCCCTTTACATTATAATTTATACATATTCACATTTTTTTTATTGTCTCTGCTGCTGACACTTGAAAGAAGTTGCCTTCGAAATTGATTGCCAATTGGGCATCGACCAAAGAACTTTTCGTTTGTATTTTTTTCTCTCTTATTGTTGTTCTTCTTGATGCATATATTATCCCTTAAAGTATGCTTTAGTAAATTCAATAAAAGCTGACAACTTTCGTACTCCTCGAACGGATGGCAGCAATAAAAGTCAACTCATGCCCACATACGGACTGCTCTAGTATGCATTCGAAATTTTTGTGCGTTTAGCCAATGAATGGAATTTATGCAAATTTATGAAAATTCTCCTTTTTATGTCTATTTTCGTTTTCTCAATTGTCGCAAAAGGCCAAAAAAAAAAAAAGAAGCAGAGGCCAGGCTATTGTAAGGACGAGGCATTTAAATTATGTGGTCGGTCTCCTTAGCATTTTTATTTAATTGTGTGCCTGAAAATATGCAAGAGAAATTTATGATTGGATGACAAAGCGGGTTGATGGCGAAACTTTGGCGATTCGCTGAATTTCATGAAAGTGGCGAAACGATGTTAAAACTCTTTAAAAATTGATTTTCGTTTTTGATGCGTTCAATTAATATTGTGAAACGTTTTAGTGAAAGGATTAACCACTATAAATCGGTAAAACGTAATAACATTAATAACGAGAAAATCAAGAGTGAACATAAATAGGGGAAAGATTTTGGAGTGAATTTACTCGTGAAAGGTGAAAAGTTTCAGAATAAGTGTGGAAAAAAAGTTTCAACAAAACCGAAAAAAATAAAATACGATTTAATACTGATTTTCGAAGAACATTAATATTGCCCAAGATCGCTTTAATCGTTGTGATAATTTTATGAATTATTTATTCATAAGAAATAGAAATGAGAACTGAAATTTTGGTATTGTAATTTACGAAAGTTTTCTAATAAAACATTAAAAGGATTGAGCTGATTTATTACGATTAATATTTTATTGTTTTTCTTGACCTTTTTTTTTGTTGTATTTCTAATGCACAGTGGAACCAACCCAACGCGAAGTTGAAATAATATTTATCGGATAAATTTGGATAACATAATCAAAGAACTTCTTATTTATGTTATAAAGCTTATGGCGTTATTTAAACTTTAATTTAAATTTACAAGCTAAATTTAAAAGTTCTCAATCTGTAATGACCTGAAAATGGATATTTCGAGTAAACGCTTTAAACTCAAGGTCATATATAGTGTGCACAGATAATTTTGTCAGCCCCCTTTAGGCGCCCTAGATTCTTCCTTTGTGTGTGTGTGTGTGTGTGTGTGTGTGTGTGTGTGTGTTATTTGGCTCATTGGCTCAGTCACGTAGGGGCCACAAATCGTGAGGCGATTTTCTAGACAAAAGCCAGCGTCAAGTTAAGCCATTGCCGTGCCACGCCCAGACGACTACAAACGCCCACATTTTGTATGTATATTTGGCATAGAACGGCACACACAATACAATGTGTACGACAACGACTCCTGTTCTAAGGTCTGTGTTTTGTCCTGTCCCCTGTCCTTTTGGGTTTTCAATTTATGGGCATTGCAATATTCCTCTCTTTCTTTCTCTATTTCTTTTCTTTTTTTGCTTTTGCAAATATCCGTAGCATATCCTGTGGCGACAGCGCTGGCAAACACAATGCAATAAATAGCCAAGTGTTTTGTAGGGGTAAAGAGCAGATTGCTTATGCTTATGGTGTGTGTCTGAGTGTTTGTGTGAGTGTGTAGATGTGTCCTTCAATTGACATATTACACTTGTCGTCTTTGGCCTGGGCTGTCTTTGCACCGCGAACCGCCTTTGACTAGTTATGGCTGTCGATTTGTTTGCCCACCAGACTGAATCTCGTTGAAGTTTGCCGCTTCGTTTGGCTCAAGCCAAGGCCAGAAACAACAGTTGACCGACCGACCGACAAGTTGAACTTATTGACAGGACTGGCTAATTGATGTATATGGCAACATCTGGCTCTTGCCGCAGCTGGTTGTGCCCCAAAAAGGGTTAAATAGCCCCATTTTATGTTGCGGTTCAATGAATTTTTCATAGGCCTCAGCTAATTTATTTATATGAAATTTAAATACATTTCATTCATTTTAATTCTAAAGGATTTGAATTCTAATTGGATTTCATATTGAACCACAATCAAAATTAGTTTAGAAAACTATTTGCCACAAAAATAAATTGAAATTGTGCAATGATTTGTCATTATTATGCGTTTCATAAACTGTTTTTTGCATTAATTTTTTGCATCCATAAATCCATTTTATCCATTTTTATCGCAAATGAACATTCATTTTATGTTCTTTCTCTCCACATTTCTCTCTCTCTCTCGTGCGGTTGGCAAGTTTATTAGTCCAAAACCAAACACAACTTGGCCAGCAGCAACAACCTTAACCACAATCATGTAAACTATGCCCAAAACGAAGCTCTCTACCCCTCTTATTTTGGCCCAAACCAAAGTCCTGGATTGAATAACAATGACAGGAGAACATGGGCGTAGTCAGTAATTAATTAGCAAAAAGCATTGGAAATTCTTTTCTTTCTTACAGTTCTTTCAATGTTGAATATCAATATTTTATTTAAAGAAATTGTCAAAAGCATCTAAAGAGGTCCTGTCTACGCCCATGTCAGGAAGTTCCTCTATGTGGAGAGGCTATGGAAGCTGCATTTAAAAGCTGGCTTCTGGCTTTTACCATCTGCCCATTTTCATTTCAGGTATCTTCCTGGAAAATGCTAAGCAATTTGCTATGCGTTTTCAAAAAAAAAAAAGGCCAAAAGAAGGATGGTAAACAGACAAACTGATACCCCAGACCATATGCAAGAATCATAAAAAAAAGTTTCTCGTAAATTTCTACCGACAACAACAAATCCTAAATGAATTGTTAGCTAGTCGTCAAGTGCGAGAGAGAGAAAAAGGATAACTTTTATAATGGGCAACTGGCTCACCCATATACAAGGCACCTCCACCTTCATCTCGTTGGAAATTCAATTTCATTTTCAATTTAATGCTGCAATGGAGAACTGGAAAGCGCTCACTCCCACTCACCATACATACACTCATACATACATACACTTCGGCCTTCCTTACGATGGAAGCAGATGGAAAATTGCTCTTCAATCTGGCTTTTTGTTGCCATTTGAATGGACTTACCTGCAATGAAATGATAGAAAAATATTTAGATATAAGCACAATACAGACATACATAGATAAAGCATAGGAAATGAGAATGACAATAAAATTAAAAATTAAAATCTGCAACAGAAGCTGATTGGAGACTTCACGTTTCATCCATTCATTGCAGCTATTATTGCTTCAGAAAATTCATTTGGGGCCAAAGTTAAGTTCATTTTCAACAAAGAGCGAGGTAGTCAAGGTGACTTCTTTGCCTCAGCTCCATCCCCCTTCTTGCCCTCTTACAGTGGGTTAAAGTACGTTAAATAAGATGTAAAAAGGATGCATTAAACAAAATGGCAGTAAAATACGAATGCAGTCTTAAACGGAGAATAAAGAACTTTTTTTTTATCATTAAGTTAAATTGATCTTATAACTCCAAAAAGTATGCTAAGAAAAATTAATTGCGCTATTAATCCTCAGTGCCTCTAAACAAGGATTCTGTTAATGCAAAATTTTCTACTATGCTTCAATGTCTCATAAACAAAGAATTAAACAGTAAGAAAATGATATTTTAGTTTCTGCTAATTCAAAATTTTCTACTATTCATATATTTCTTTCTTTAATATATTTAATATATTCAGTTTATTTTCGGTTAAGCACAAAAGTTTCGTTTTCATTCTAACCTTTTAGTAAAAGATTTTTATTATTAATATTATTCTGAAAGAGAGATGAAAACTTTTTTTTGATTTGCTGATCTTCAATGAATTCAGTCAAAACTATTTGTTTCATTTACATAAGTCTGTTAAAAAATTATGTTTATATGACTTACACAAATTTAACATAATTTAATAATTATATTTTTTACGATTTTTAATGTTGTTTAAAAAGAATAAAATACATGTTAGATGGATATTGTTATCAATATAATTATCCCAATTTTTCCTCACATTCTGATAGCTCTTAGCCCACTGTTCGTCATTGGGTTTTATACCATTTTCTTAGTTCTTTTGTTTGTACGTGCTCCAGGCGGTTTATGTCTCTACCCAAATCCTTTTCTCTCTGCACCAGGCAATCTCAACGCAACTTACCTATAACATAGGAGTACCCGTCCAGCGTTAAGACGCATTTGCGTGTGGTGGTGCCCATCAAAACGCTACTAAGACTGCCAACAGCACCACCACCACCACCGCCGCTGCCACCCCCAACGCTGGACGAGTACCTGGAGGACGTGCTCAGTCGTCCGGCTGAAGCTTTGTTGGAGTAACCAGCAGCAATGCCAACATTTGCACTGGGACTGCTTGCCATTGTGACCGTTGTTGTTGCTGTCGTCTCACCGGTATTCAAACTTTCGCGACGTGGCGGAGCCGCAAGGCCCGAAAATTCATCATTTCGATGGCTTGCCGAGGTGATGCCATCACTGGAATGATCGCGTTGTGGATCACAGCCACCGGCCACCGGCGGTTGGCGTAAGCGTTGTCGCGGCGAACGCGTTGCGGAGGAGGACGTGGAAGCCGACGACGAATCGCCTCTATCTTCTTGACTAATGTCCAGTGTCTGTGGCTTATCGCGACGCGTGGGCGGCGACTCATCTAAAGTGTCGCCCATTTTATTGAAATATATTTCGCGGATTTTTTCCTTTCTTTTTTTTTTTGCTGTTGTAAATTTTACAATAAATTCGGTTTTTTTCGCGTTAGACTAAAATGTATTTTTGATAATATTTAATAAAACATTTTAACCGAACCGTTTCGCGATTGGGATAAATTTGCCAGTTGGTCGATTTTGCGCCAGATTTAAATTGAAATTTGCACTTTCATTCACTTTGTTAAATATTTCATTTTTTATTGTGGAGAAGCCTTGTAATTGGCAAAAAACATAGAACATTTAATTAAAACCAAACATTCAAACAAATGAAAATGTAATGGAACGCATGAAAAGCGTTTTCCACTCTTCTCTTCTTTCTCTCTCAATTTCTCTCTGGCTTTGTGATGGAAAATAATATTACTCATACGCAGTGTTGGAGCAACTGAATATATATATGCACGTCTGGCTCTAATTGCAGTTTTTCTATTGCCTTCTGTGTTGAATTTTTGTCACTGACTGACCGACTGACTGATGGATGGATAGATAGATAGACAGACAGAAAGACAGACACACTGACTGTCTCTGACATTGTTGGACGTTATTTGATTCTGATTTTTATCGCTGCAAAATATTGACATGGCCATGTCGTTAGTATTGCTGGATTGGTCACTTTGTCATTCAGCATTGATTTTTTTGTTTCTTTCTTTTATGCGTTTTTGCATATTTGTCATAATGTCAAAATCCATCAATGCCAAATGTTTTTATATTGTTGCGGCTTTCGTTAAGCACTAGCCAAAAGGGGTATAATAACTTGTACAATACGTTTGACAAGCAAAAAAGAATCTTTTCCTCTTATGATTATTAGTAGTCACGAATCTCTCAAATCGGTAGACTTGTAGAAAGCAGAAACGATTCTTAATATCATGTACGAATAGGAGATAAAAGTGTACCAAGGTTTCGACACTGTCGAATTTGGCTCGACCTTCCGGTTTATTATTATTGTTATTACTCGTATATATGTTTTTCTGTTGCATGTATTTTTTTTTTTCATTTTTTTCGGGGGAAACAATTTTCAATAATTTTTATTTGTTTTATATTGCTGTGTACAATTCTGGCACGTAGCGCAAATTTTCTGACAAAAAGGCGACACTCTGAAGGCATCACGTGCCAAAAGAAAGTCTCCGCTTTCTGCCTCACATTGGCACATTGCCTAACAATTTTCTATAGCCTTTTAAATGTGAAGAAAAAATGAGCTTTAAGTCTGTTAAAGTTGGCTAAAATGGCGGTTGTCATACGTGTTGGCGCCAGATCTAAGAATTATTCACTGACTACATACAGATTTATTTTCCCAAGACGATGATTTTGAACTTTTGAACTTGCTTTTTAAAGAAATTTAAGTGACTTTAGTTGGTAATCACTTCAGACGACATTGGTTAGATAAAGAAAAAGGTCAATCACTTGAAAATAGTTAATAGTAATGTGAAAATTATATCTACATAGATGACAAAGTGCTAAACTTAAAAGACATTAGATTTTTAGTCAATTAATTATAAGAAATGGAATTAGATTTATTAACAGACTCAACTTTGATAGAAGAATTTTTAATGAGTATAAATAATTAAGTAGCATCAATGGTGAATTTTTGAATAATTTATTTCTGGAATTCACAACAATTTTAAAGTTGTACAAAAGCAAATTTTTTACACTTTACCATTTTAAATTTTTTGTAGTATTTTGAGATGGTGAAAAAAATGAGAACCTTCGCTTTTTATCTCTTGAAATAAAAGTCACAAAAGAGCGGTTACTCAAGCGACTTCAAATGGACATTCTAATAATCGCCAAATTCCGCGAATTATGTAAGAGTTTTAAGAAGTGTCAATCTTTATTATTAGACATCAATTTTTTTTTAATTTACGCTGTCCTTTTTTTTTTGAGAATGATTCTTTTGGGTCACTCAAGCGACAAAACAGGATCAAGTTAATTTGTGCTCTGTTGGCTCTCGTTATATTTTTGAACATAACTTTAATTATCTAAGTAAAATTTAAGAAGAGAAGAGAACTCTAAATGTAATAAATACTTTAAAGCAATAATCCCATAAAAGGATATTGGGTAATTTTCTTTGGGTCCCGTGGTTGACATTTTCACGAAAATGCCCATATGAAAGTCCAGAAATTTATCGATTAAGAATAGTAAATAAAAAATCCGTAATTGATACCTAAATCCAATTAATACTTTAGCTAAAGTTTTGCATCCAATTCAAACAAATAATTTCCTTTATATAAAGTTTTCCACAATTTTTGTGGCTTTTATTTCTTTTGTAATTAACATTTTTGTTTACCCCATTTACAGGATGAGTTAAAATTTCCGTTTTCCCAAATTCACAAATGATAATCATCAAATTTTAATTATGTTGGGTTTGCAACCGCTTCCAATTTTGTGGGCCCGCAGCAAAACAACAAATTTTGGTCTTTTGGGTTAGATGTGCGGTTCGAGCATTTCACTCGCAAATGTCAAAAGCAGCTGCCAAGGCTTTCACAATTCCATATTTCCCCCCTGTCCCTCCTTCCACCCATCCCACCAGACCACAATGGCGCTTCAAGTGATTCCATCTTTAGCGCAGCACCAAAAAAATAAAAGCAGAAGAAGGAGAAAATAATGCTTATACGCAGCATTTATCGCCTTTTGCCTAATGAGGTATCAATAACGCCACATTTATGACTCAATTAATGAAACATTGTTGTTGTCTGAAGCGATAGGGTGGGAGGGGTGTGGGGAGTGGCGTGTGTTGGGCGGGGGAAAATCAATGCCAATGAACGAAGGAAAAGCATTTTGGTGAACGCATAAATCGTAAATCGTGTTATCTTTATGTGTTACTCATACTTAGTAGGGGTAAATGAACCCGCCCAAAAGTATGCAAGAGTTCAGAGAACTCTCTCTCTCACTTTCTCGTTCTCTGTGGCTTTCATACAATCTGTGCATAAATTTAAAATTTGTATGCATTGAACATGTCCATTTGTGTGTTGACTTCTTCGGTTTCTCACTCTCGCTTTTTGCCGGGATTGGCCATTTTTATCTGGCAAAAGTTTTTGGCAACCCGCATAAATAATGCAGCTTATGATAGTTTTTGTTTCAGTCGGAAAGTTTCAATGAACTCCCTTTCGATATCCAAAGCCAGCATCATAAACATGTCTATGCCATTTAACATCCGGACTGGGATAGACATCATTGACAGATGAAGGCAAGATGAAACGCGTCAGCAACAACAACAAGTAGCTGACACACACACACACACACACACACACACAGACAGAGAGGGAGACAGACACATACAAAAGTCAATTATTTAATTAGAAGCTGTCACTTGCAGGGCCTTAAAATGTTTTCGTATTTTTATTGTTGTTAATGTGGTGAAAAAAAAAAAAAAACAGGAAGAGAATAATGACAGAGAAGCACAAAAGCAGATACAACATACACAGATAATTAAAAGGGAGGCAAAATGTCGCCTAGACAAACGGAAATACACACCCACACACACACACACACACACACACACACACACATACACATGCAATGACATAAGGATAATTATATGCACTTGGCAAGTTGGTAAAGAAAAACGAGAAGCAAACTTGATAGGATGAAGTTCAACCGCTTTGAATTTCTTAAACTAGGTTGATTAAAATGCAATTAAATAAAATGTGCAAGGATATCGTATCTATGGGATATCAAAGGCTTTTTTTTGGTCTACCATTTAGACTATGTATATCAAATGCAGTAGCAAAACCAAGCCAAATTTTGATGGCATCTTTATTATATATAAAGTATTTAATGTTTAAGTACCATTTTCTGAATTCAGAATATTTCGATATAATATAAAAATTAAATTAAAATTAAATTAAAAAATCATCAAAAATAAATTTCTGTATTCTGTTTTCTATTTTTAATAGTTCATGATTGAAACGGAAATAAACATTTTTTTAAAGTGCTAAAAAAATCAATGACATGATGGAACTATACTTTATTTTCGTTATTTAAAGAAACAAATAAAGACAATGATTCCAGTAGTTTTTAATTTTTGTTTTTACAAAATGTAAATTGAGTGGATAAAGTTTGGGAAAAATTTAAAAATGTTGTTTAAATTTGTCACATTTTTACAAAAGTGATTTATAAATGTTTCCCCTAGAATTTCGAAATAATCGAATCGGGTTTGACTAGTTTTGGTATCTAAAACTGAAATTAGGAACAATTTGGTAAGAAGAAAGTTCCTAAAGTCAATTGGGTGGAAACATAAATTAATAAGCTTTAAAATATTTACACAATTTTTTTTAAATTGTTTCAAATCATTCTGAAAGTGAAAAATTTGTTTTTAGTTTCATGTGTATTTAGATTTCAGAAATCAATTATGTCAAAGTGAATATATTTTATTTATGCAGTGTATATTTAAATATAAATATAAAATAAAGTAAGTAAGTCGCCGGGCCGACTTGGATATACCATGCATCAGAGGAAAACAAATTTCCTTGAGTTTATAAAACTTATTTCATATATTAAATTTCTTTCGTATGCGCGATTTCTAACATATGCTATCTCGCTCACTCTTATGTGTGTGCACTTTAGCGCCCCACCGGCCAAATTCGCCCTTGCACCGCTTTGAGTGCAAAACGTTTCAATGCATAACTCGGCCATTTTTATTCCGATTTTTATCAAATTTGGTGGAATGATAGATGTCCATAACATATATAAGTGTGCCGAATTAAATTCCGATACGATAAATATTGCGGGAGAAAATCACTTTTATTGAATTCCGGAGGCGGAAGGGGCGTGGCAAAAAATTTGGTGGAATGATAGATGTTCATAAGATCTATGAGTGTGCCAAATTAAATTACGATACGATAAATATTACGGGAGAATATCACTTTTTATTAAATTCCGGAGGCGGAAGGGGGCGTGGCAAAAAAAAACATAAACTTGGTCTGCGCCAAGACTACACGAGTCTACATTCTAAATTTGGTAGCTCTATCATTTATAGTTGCTGAGATCTCTGCACTCTTACGGACGGACAGACGGACAGACGGACGGACGGACGGACGGACAGACGGACGGACGGACAGACGGACATGGCTCTATCAATTTCTCTTCTCATGCTGATCAAGAATATATATACTTTATAGGGTCGGAAAAGCTTCCTTCTCCCTGTTACATACATTTTGGCGACTTTAATATACCATTTCATCCTATGGATGCATGGTATAAAAACTGCATCGGAATGCATTTGACTGAGTTGTCATTTGCACACACACACACACACAATGACATATTTATTCATTTTAATTGTTGTAATTTCGCATAGTTGTTGTTTGTCCTGGCTGCTCGTCTCTTGACATTTCCATCTTGGAGTCCTGTTGCTGCTGTTGTTGTTGCTGTTGTTGCCATTGTGGGGCGCCAATGTGACGCCATTGCGGGTTTGCGACTCGTCTCTTGTGTAAATAAAAGATGAGTTAAACTGCGATAGCAAGGGGAAAAATGTTGCGCAGGACAACAAGAACAACAATGGAGACATCAGCAGCAACAGCCATGGAATGGTGAAGAGGAACATGGGACAGTGACATGTACTCGTTAATCACACACTATGTTCAAAAGGACGGATCGATCAGATGCAATAATAACAACAAGAACAAGTCGAACAGAAATTGCATGTAATTGAGGGAAACAAACAAACCAAACCAAACGAATGAACTAGCGACACAAAAACAAGTCCGTTTTCCTGGTAAGGAAGTGGGCAATAAATTTCCACCAAGGACAACACTTTCGAGTCAGGGCAGGACAGAACAGGACAGGACAACGACAATAGCAACTTAACTTGAGTTGAGTTGACTTGACTCATTAGCATTTTGGGCCATAAGAAACATAAGGACATGTGTCTAAGGAAGCCCCAGACAGGCAACTTGACTTTCGTCATCATCATCATCAGCCGTCAGCATTTCAATTGCAAATTGTTTTTTCGTGGTGCCCAGCTGTGGGTTAAATGCACCAACACTGCCCCACTATACACACACACACACACACACACACACACACACACACACACACACACTGACGCATAGAGCTCCATTTACATAGAGCAACTGAGACAGAGACAGAGAAAGCGAGAGAGAATAAGAGAAATGAGAAAAGTCGCATTATTAATTTGCCGCACCGCACGACCATAAATAAGAATGTGTGTAGGTATGTGTGTGTGTGTGTGTGTGTGTGCTCGTGTATGTTTACGTCTGTTTTTCTGCACATAGAAAATTCAAAGGACTCCCTCACATATCCTTGTCCATATGTTCTGTTTGTTTGCGGCTTTCAGTTTTTGCAGCTCGGCTCGTTTTTCCTTCTCCTAGCTACACACGCAATTTTCTTTAGCAATTTATTTCTATTTTGACTTGCAGATGTGTGTGACTCTCTCTGAGTGTGTGTGTGTGTGTGCGATATCCACTCTCCGCTCTCCCCTCTCGATCGATTCCGCTGCCCGCGTCTCCCTGAGTCGGCGACAATTTGTAAGGCAGGCAATTATCCTTATTAGCTGCTTATTTATAGCCATGTTTGTTCGATGAAGAGTGGGTGAGTGGGATGGCGAATTGGCATATAATTGGCAAAGATTAGCAGCAAACTGCTCACAACTTATGCAACAGTTGTGGCCTCAAGAGATTAACACAACAAATTCAATGCATAAAGATACAAACATCAAACAAAACTCAAGAAAAAAAACAAAATTTGCGGTAATTATAATTTTTTGCTATTATTATTATTATTATCCTTTGATGAAAGCGAACCCATTTTAACCCGTAGAAGAGGGGATTAGTCTTAACCTTTTAGCCTAAGCCTTTGTAAAATCGACAGCTAGGAGATAAACCTTTGTAATGGGCGCTAAATTTCTAGATCTTTGATGTCCTTGAATTCCAAATTGTAATTTTTGCAAAGCTTGGGCGCATTTTGAATAGACAAACTAAAATCAGTTGCCCTTTTTTTAAGACTAGTAATAGAAAATCAATTTTTTAATATGCCCCTTATTTTTTTTAGGACGTTATATCAAATGTATCATGTTTATATACATTTCATATAACGTCCTATCTCGGAAAAATTCTGAAGCACTTTGTTTAAACACTACAAATTTTTAATTAATAATGGATTCTTTTATAAATACCATAGTTATTCTATTAGGAAGTGTTTTCTACGAGTAACCGATTGTTTTTATAGCATGGTTACTATATAGTTGTCCAATCAAACGATATCCCCAAAGGATTTAATTTAACTCTTTTTACCAAATTTAGTTGAGGCATATGTTGATTAAAAAAAACCTAGAAGCAACAAAATTTCTACCCGGCAGATTCTTGGGTCATTTTTTTCATTTTACATACCAAGTTTCACACATAATTAATAGCTTGCGAAGGCTAAACAAAAAGATATATCTTAATTTATGGAGACTTTAATGCGTCCACAAACAAATGATCAATTTATAAAATTTCTCTGCAAGGCTATAAAAAAACGATGCTTAACAAAGAATTTATTCAACTTTTCTCGAGTCAAGGCTTTTCTTTAGGCACTTTTCCAACAGCTTTAAGTCATATGAAATTAATGCATAATAAGTTGAGCCTACTTGAGGTGCGGGTGGGGGGAAGGGGAGGTGAGGTTTGTGTTTGTCTAAATAAGAGGAAGACAAGAATTGGAGGAAGTGTTGAAAGCTTTCTCTTTGGGCAACTTTCACAACATAAAGCACATTGTCAAATCAGCGACATTTTTATTACTGCCAAGTGTAAAGCGACAAACTTCCTTTGGATCCTTGGTCCTTTCTCATACCTCTCCCACCAGCAGCCTCTTCAGCCACATCATGTACATATAATATAGCTACATATATGTATGTATGTTGGTATGTAAATACAAAAGTCTTTTACTTTCTCTTTCGTACTTGCTGCTGATGATGATGTCGTTATTAAACGCATAAATAAATTGTCAAAAAGAAAGAATGAAAATGTGAGCGGAAAAAGACGCGCAAATATGGCAAATTTCTAAGAGTTGAGAGCAAGGCAAGGTGAAGGGAAAGCCTGTGCTTAGAGCAGGTAAGGATTGCATAGCTTCTTGGTCTTATATCTTTGTTTGAAATGTGTCTGCCCTTTATTCTGCTTTTCATATGTTTGCATTTCCTTTGCGCCATTTTCTTTTTGCTGCTGCTGTTGACTTTGTCAATGTTTTATGACTTTATTTCACTTGCAGACATATGCGACAATTGACTATAACGTCATGGGGGATAGCAGGGGGTCGGCCGACGCACCCTCATCCACAGCAACCTCAAAAGCCTTGTGGTCACAAAAACGCAGAGCACCAAGTTGACAAGGCAAAAAGGGTGAAAGAAGGAAAGGTAAAACAGTTTTAATATGCGACATATTCATAATTTATGATATACGCAGTGCACTACAGAACGAGAGGGATACACCTATATATATATATAAATAAATGCAGATACATGCATTTGAATATATATAGATGGTATAATCTGATGTATCTAGAACATGGGAAAATATGGATAGAATAGGTAAACTAACTTTGATGTATTGATTGTATATTTCACTTTTAAAACGTTTTGCAGTATAAGTTATTATAACTTATTGTATACAGTTATACTGTATAACTCTTTGAACTGTGTCAAAACTAGATTTTATATTTAATAAAATATTTGAAACAAAATAGTGTGATTTCCTAGCTATAAATCTCCAGGCAGTTCGTGAAAATGATTTTTTTATACATCATATTTTCATAGTTGAATAGATTTCTGAGAAAACTGCATAACATACTCTTGATTTTTTTCATTTTTTCAGCATTTTTCCTGTATGAAAGATGACACTCTTTGTACGACATTATTTTACTTTGTTTTTTCTTTTTAAGAGCTTTTTACTCGAAATTATAGTAATTCACAACTCGTGGATTTTTACTGAGAAAGAATATATCATTTGTGGTTCCTATTTCAATGCTGCATAAAAAGTAATTTCTTAGTAATTAAAAAAAAAACAATTCTAGAATAAAATTCTCTTTTTTAAACTACTGACAAATAAAAAATATTTGTGTCATTATTTACCTTTTTTGTTTAAGCTAAAAAGTTTCGCAGGGACTAAAAAATATCTTCTCTCTATTCAATATTAAAAAACATTCTTGAATGCTCTATAATATCATTAACGAAATAATATTGTTCTCCATTTATAACCATATAGATATACTAAAATATTTCATTAATTTCGGTAAAAACAATATCTGTCTGTTTCGATATAATTAGCATTAGCTTTGTATATCATTTTGGTAACACTTCGATGACTTAACTCTCTGTATTAGCGATATTTATATGTGATATGAAAAGCGAGTATTTAAATATTCTCTGATCAAAACCGTGTGCCTAAATACCTTAAAAAGTTGTTTCTCACTTGAAATTCGTTTGGTTTTTGCCGAAAAACTTCGCAGACCAACTTTGGTTGCAGTCATTAATGTGGCTTCATTTGCATGTGTCCAGACTGAAATTTTTGCGATTCTTGTTCCCTTTTGCAGTGGGTGATTAGTCTGTGTGTCCGACTTTTGGCCACGTCTATCAACAGTTTTGCTCTAATGCCCAAGCAACATGCAACGCCAGCAACTGACCTCATTCTGTTTACATTTGCAGCTGTTGCTGCCTGTTTTGTCCTGCTACAATCACATCCTTGCAGTGACTTCCCTCTCATTTGTAGTCTCTATCCTTCAATTTGCTTCACTGGCTAAGCAAAGTAAACTTCTGCTTCTGTTTCAGCACAATTGTCTAAAAGTTCTCGAAAAACCCTCAATGCGTTCTCTTCAACTTGGGCTTAAAAGAACGCCCATTGAATGTGGTTTGTGGCAACTGGTGCAAATCAAGGCAAAGTTATTGTGGCACGTTCCTCTTTTTGCTGTTTGGCTGCAACTTTTTGCAACAATTTTGCATAATGCCTTTCAATTTTTCTCTTGTAGCTTGGCTGTTAAATGCAAACACTTCATTTGGAGAAATGAGAACAGAAGAATAAGAACTTTCGATTAAGCCCCAAAAAGCAAAAAAAAAGGAAGCAATTTCACTCACACACACATACATATATATAGAAAAGTTATTTTTGCAATTGAAGTTTCTGCTTATAGGGAAATGCAACTTAAATTTCATGCCTGGTTAGTCAGATGAAATTGAGTTTGTCGATTGAGTGTGTTAGAAGAGAGTAGAGGGAGCAGAGGGAGGTGTGTGGGTTGAGGTAATTGGGTCTATGTTGTATGAGTATTTTGTAGTCATAAAAATCAACAACGTCATAGCTCTGACAAATGTCTGAAACGACCTACTCTATTATATATTGTATATATACCAACATTATACCCCTCCCACTCAATAAACATACATGGGAATGGCAATGGGTGTATGTGTGTGTGTGTGTGCAATTTTCCTTTAGCTATGTTTGCTTATTTGTATTTGCCACACACACACACACAAAGTTGTGACTTTTCGGGTAAATAAACATGGAACCTCTTCCTCATGAAAATGATGATGATTTTGCCGAATCACTCGAGAGTCTCTGGTCACTCGACACCACTTGATCCTGCCAGTGGTGTCTGCCTTTGGTAGCCCTCAAAATGATGCGCCATTTCTCAAAATCTTTTCACCCATACACACACACACACACACACATTTGTAATGGTGTGAAATTCCAAAATGGCGCCCCCAAGTCCTGGCCATTGTCATTTATCAAGTTTATTAGCGGTATGAATGAAAGAAATGAGTTTATGTTAAGTGTGTAGAAATTTGAATTCATTTTGCCACACAATTTAATTGAATGAAAAATACAACAAAATCCAAAAAAAAAAAACTAATGAGAAAAATGGGCAATGGGTCGTATGCGTAACATTTTTCACACTATTCTTCAAGCATTAAAGAAAGAAAGGAAAAATTGTATTCTCTTCCATTTAAGAGTTCAGATATAAATATTTCTGTATATTTATATGAAAATATTGTACATTCATATAGCATCTGTGGACTTGCAAGTCATTGCCATAAACAATAAAAAATATTATATGAAAAAAAAATGACTATGCAATTTTTTGAAGTCTTGAAGATATTTCCACTTGCGAAACTCTCAAGTTTTTCATATCCAAATATTCATGTAATGCCATGAACATTCTTAAGTGAATCTTTTTTCCATCTATCGACGATTTCTGGGGCCGACAATTTTATGACTTTTGAAATTGCTTGAATGGAGCACAAATCAGATGACTTAGCTGACTTTAATTTTTAAAGCGTCTATTTACAAATGGTTTTTTAAAAATCAGTTTTAAAAATGACTAAAAAAATTATTGAATATCGAATTCAAGTTTTTTACGTTGTATTAAAAGAAATCAAGCAAAAAAAAGGAGAAGCTATGTTTGAGTTTGTTTCTCAAAAGAAGGTAATATATTGTTTGTTTATTAAAAGTAATTATAGTAATATATATAAATAATATGTAAATAATATTGTGTGTTTCTTAGTTTTAATAGACCAATAGCTTGTGCATCTTTAACAAATATATTTTATCAATTTCTCTATGTACAATATTTCAAGTCATCAGCAGTAATTTTGAATAACCAAATTTCACTTGGGATTTTTTACAATAATCGGTGCCTTTAAATTCCTCACAGACATCATTAACAAAATTCAAATAACCCTTTATTTTTGGTAAGCTTAAATCCTTTGCTAGATCCTCTGCAACTGATTGCAAAATAATATTCCTAGACTTAACAAATCTTATCCTTTTTATAAAAGTAAGCCCATAACCTTTTGAGTCAACTAGTTAGCATTTAAATCACAGCGACTAAAATCACAAAAACCGCGCCTACACCACAGAGAAAATCAAAACTTCAGCAAAAACTACAGTCACAAAGTCAGACATTTACCCACATCACATACAGACTTACACACACACACACACACACACACACACACACATTCATGGAAAGTTTTTTTCCAACTGACAATTTGTAACTTTTCAATTCTTTAACGACAAATTTTCATTCATTGCCTGATGGCTGTTTGTTTGTTGTTGAAATGGTTTCACATTTCAGCGCGCCTAGAACTATGCAACATTTTGTGGCAGCCACGTCCATATATATATATCTACATGTATGTATGTATTTATATATTCAAAATGTCAGCCTGCTTATATTTGTGGGTAAAAAAAGGACCAAAACAAATTTAAATTTTCGGTTTGCTTTGCTTTGGTTTCGTTGGCGTATTTTATGTGACAGTTCCCAGCCGCAAAAACAATTGCAGAGACCACGCCCCCCGACCACTCTGAACATGCCAAACAGCCGCACGCCCCCTCCGTAATTTTTCCCCATTTCTGGCTATTCATTAAATATTGAGTTGCTTGCCAGGCTGTCGCAGCATTTGCCTTAGAATTTTCTTTTATTTTCCAATTTTCTGGCATTTTTGACAAGTTCTCTTTTATACAAGATTTTTCCTTTGTTTTTGTGCGGTTTTTTGGCGCTTTTTGATGCCACTTTAATTAGCAAAAAAAAAAACGACGGCAAGCAAAAGAAACAAACTTTTTGGCCATCTGTTGTCCTGGGAACTGAAGCAGGTGGAAAACTTAAAGAAAACACAAAATTCTCCAAAAAACCGAACGAAAAGGAGAATTACGAAAAAACGCATTTGAATTGCTAATCAAGTTGTTCATTCAAAAAAACGAAAATCAGTGAAAAAAGATGGTAAGAGAAATAGACACATGGCTAAGAAGTTTTTAATGATGCTTTATTGGATGTTTCTGTGCTTAACATCGAACAGGGCGAAAAACAAATGTAATTTGGTTTTAATTAATGCAGATAAAGGCAAAGACAAAGTGAAAATTGCAAGAAATTTGAAAATTTGTTTCAGATACTTTGTTTGTTCGCTGTGTCTGGGGCTGGCTTTGCGCCAATTGGGCCAGAAGTCGAGTTTTTGCCAAAAGCGATAAACATGCCAAGGCGTCAAAAGCGGCAACGGAAGTTGGTCTCTCTCTCTACTATACTGTGTGTGTGTGTGCCTGTGTGTGTGTGTGTGTGAGGTTACGAAAAGTAACCAAAGTTTGTGCATTCGCTTGGAATTTTTATAGCGAACATTCATAAAAGCCAAATACAGCCCTTCTACTTAGCTGCAACACACAAATATGTTGCATACTTTTTTTTTGGGCGGGGGGCTTAGCAAGTTTGTTGCACCACAGCAAGAATTTACCCGAAGCATTTGGTATTCATGGGGAATGGGGAAGAGTGGGTTAAATTTTGTACCTTCTCCCAGATATAGTTACATTTGTATATATATATATCCGATTTGCATAAACTGAATATTCAATGAATTTTTCTAGTAACGAGACAAGGAGCTAAAAATTATTTAAGTTCTGGTATGAGACTTTATTTGTGGGTGTTACTACTTTACTTACTACTTACTGCCTACAAAGTCCTTCGGCGAGTATTTGAATTTATTGCAAAGTATTAAGAAGAATATTTAGACTTTCTAAAGAAATACTCAAGCGGAATCTTAAGGTTATAATGGTGTGACATTTTCTGGGGATACAAAGTCAAGAATGATATAAGATTCAAAACTTTGTTACAGAGCTTTCGCTTGAATTTCTATTGACTTCAATCCTGAATTTACTGGATGTGTATTATTCAAGTGATTCTACCCTATATCTAATATATTAACTTCAATTAAGAATTTTAACATACATTTTTTCACAAAAGCAAACTCATAAATAGTGATCTTGGAAACGTTCCAAAATTTATGATTTAATAAATGATTAATTGAAAGATCTTTAATGAATGGTATTTAGTATTGTTATAGCATGCAATACCTCTACTGTACATAATACCCCTAATGTATATAAAACCCTTATGTATTTAATAGTCCTAAGGCCTCGAATGTATTAATACCCTTTATACGATAATGAATAAGTCATATCGATAGCACTTATGCCTAAGCTGATATCGATAAAAGAGACAACTCTGAAGCTCACTTCCATCCGACGAGCTGCAGGCGAAAGACTTATTTGAGAGAATAAAACCGAGTCAAATATTAATCAAACTTAATTTGTAGTCAATTAAGCATTTAAGTCCACATTATTTTGTATTAAATATTGTGAAAGAAATAAAAACGAATTAGTAAGGGAAAATCATTATTCTGTCTATACTCGAATCTAATCATCTGATTAGTAGACTCTCTCGAAACTCCTTTTCAAGAGCCAAGATTGATTTATTGCTGCATTAGCTTATGCGTAAATATATTTTATGGGATCATTTTTATTTATTTTTTTTGTTCTTGGCAACTGGCAAAATTTCAATTTTGTTATAAAATCTCTGCATTAAATGCAAAACGGATTTATTATTGCACTTGTTTTCGATTAGTTTACTCAGAAATAGTATTGCAATAAGGTTTTTATATCTGCTGACTAATAAATACTTTATTTCACAGTAGTTTCAGTTCATTTATTGTCATAAATTGATTCGAAACGAGCCCGCATTCGACACTACGACTCTGTCTGTTCTTTAATGTCGGCAAGCCGCATAAGCGAGTAATTAGGCAGGGCGCATAAATTCATTATGCCATTAAGTGCACACACACACACAATTCGCACTCCTTGCCACATCGTTGATGGCATTGCCAATTTAATTCAGAAATTGAGTGGCCATTTAGTCAAGGCTGAAAAATATGCGTTGCATATAAGTAGGTTTGCCTCCTCCTCCACCTCGCTCGCGGACACGTGTCAATGTATGTATGCTCGAAGCGTTGATGATAATGATGAGGGGAACGACGCCAATGCCATTAAGCCACCGCCTGCACAGGAGGCTCAAATTTCAATGCAAGGACGCGAAATGCTGCGGTAGGCGCACAAAAGTATGCTACGCAAAAACAGGAGCAACGAAAAACATACACAAAAATAACTTCATCAATTTGGGCAACAGTCATGATGTTGTGTAGTATGCCGGGCATTGCTTCCATTATCGCCGTCAACAAAATGATGCCAGGCATCAATATTGTCCTTGTGGATGTGCGTGTGTGTGTGTGTGATGATTTTATTAGGCCGCCCAACAATTGTTTGCTTAAAAGTTTTCACACACCCACACACCAAGCAACCCAAGCAACTTTGTGAGCTCTTTGGCTTTGGACTTGGCTTTTCAGTTCAGTTTGGTTTTCTGTTTTTTTTTTAGCACATTTTCTCGTCCTTGTTGGCCGCTGTCATTGTCCCCATAAGATTTTGCACGTTTGCTATTTCGACATTTCTTATGATTATTGATTAGATAAGGAGAAGAGGAGAACCAAAGCAAAGTAAGCAAAAATAAAGCAAAAGAAATACATACAATAAAATAAAAAAAAGAGAGCGTTAAGTCAAAATATAAAAGAAAACTTGGCAGCACTTAAGTCACTTAACACGGCCAATGGGATTTCTTTTTTATTTTGTTTTCTGGTTAGTGCGAGAGAGAGAGTAGCAGGGGGACGGGGTAAAGTATAGGAAAGGAAAGAAAAATGAAGATAGAGATTTAGGGTCTGATAAGCTTTTCACTTAAAGAGCTGTCCTTATAGGATATATGTTTGTAGACATATATAACCCAGAGACGGTTGGCAGCCGCAGAAACACAAATAAGTAACAAATAAGTGTTTTGAACAATCTAATCAGTGATAAGTTATAGGTAATTGTTTTCTAAAAGCAATTGACACTTAATAATACATAAAAACAAATCAATTTACTATAACATTCAAATAAACTATAAAAGTAATATTTGATGAAGAGCAATAAAAATGTGATTTGATGGCTCTATCAAAAACTTCGCAAAACGATTGATTTACAGATTTGAAGCATCTACTTTTGGGCATTTATTTAGCTGCCTTTAAAACTAAATTTTGATAACCTGATCCCCATGCCTCTAAATGGTGACACCTGCCTAAAGGTGGCAGGCTTTCTGTCAGTCAATCAAATTGCTCAAAGTGCCGTTTAATTTTTATAGCAGTCAGTTCTCCCTTACCCAAAAACCCCAAAAACAAAAACCAAAAAACAAGAAACGAAGCATGAAAACAAAAAAGTAAACAAAAAATTGGCAACAGAAAAGAAAAACCACAGCGCCACAGCCACATTTTCACGCCGTCAAGGGAAACAAAAGAAAAGGCGAAAATCTATAAAGAACAAAAGGGAGAACGAAAATCAGAAATAAAAATGAAGAGAGTGAGAGAGGGAGAGAGAGAGAGAGAGAGAGAGAGAGAGAGAGCTTTATATTTTTAAACAATTTTTCCTAAGGTCGCTCCTCTCTGCTTCTAAATTTATCTGTAAACAAAATGTGGTTTTGCTTTTTGTTTTGCTTAATTTTATTTAGTATTAATTTTTTTTTTATGTGTACTATGTAGATACATATATATGGGACATGGCTGTTTATTTAGTTGACAGGCTAATTGAATGATTTTGAGAATTTGTGAAGAAAATTTTCCATTTTTTTCCTGTTTTAATGGTAGTCAAGGTCCGTCAGTTTAATTATCACATATCTGTTCATCATTTGCGCTATAGTTAATGACACTCGATTGTCCAGATTAAGTCGGTTGGTACCCGTAATTAACACCCAAAGGGCATCGTTAACATCATTTAAGACATGTTTCAGAAAGCACAGTGAGTGGTCCACATTCAGGTGCAGGTCCCGGTACAGAAATCACATACGAAATGCAGAGATACGAGGAGAAGGTGGGACAATCGACATTTTTTCAGGTGCCATCAAGAGGGCAAACCAGTTTCAACGAATGACTGAGGACAATGCTGAGATGATATGATGACAAAAAGCAATTCGCGTATATGAAAAGTGGCAGAGATTTCGTTTTTGAATCTCACTTGTGGTTCAGACAAGTCGACTTTTGTATGCCCTTTTTGTGTTTGCGTAAAGTACAATTGGAAAGTCAAAGAAAATGATGTTGTAGCTGTTGGTTGATAAGTAATGTTGGATTCAGTTTCACTTTCGTTTCTTTCATTGATATTCTAATATCTTTGATAAGAACTTACTTAGATTGGTTTCAGTTTCGTTCTGTTACCTAGTAGAACAGTTTTTTCCAATCTCTTTTCCTATAAATTCTTGAAATTTAACTGAAGTGTAATCGATACATGTAGCTTAGCCCTAAATAATAAAGACCAAAAATTGAATCTTTGCTTTATAGAGTATTTTATACAAATTCTGCAAATGGTTTAGCCATAATTCATTGAACTGAAACGATGATAACGCAATATACAATAAAAAACCAAAAATAAAAAGACATCAAGAATAAAGTTAACAAATACAATTGTTGTCTTTGAAATTTACAACTTATTTTAGTCACTGTCTTTTTTGCGAACTCGTTGATAAAGCTATTATACCCATTATTAGGTAACTGCCAAAAATTTTTGTAAAGACACAAGACCGCATAGCATCGTAAAGAAGCATAAATGCATTTAATTAAATTGCCTGTCTCGCTGTCTTGGAGTCCCCTTTAAGTTGCCCTCCCCCCGTTGCTCTCCCCTTCCATCTTTGCCCCATCTTCTCCCAGTGTTTTCATCTTTGCGAGTTGCGCGAGTTGCGTGTTTAAGCGAAACAAGTTCGCTGGGCAGTGAAAATTGATGGCAGGCTCAATAACTTGGCATTTTGTTTCTGAAAATTTAATGAGATTTTGGTTTTTTTTTTTGCTTCTGATATTTTTGTTGTCTTGTCTCATATATTTATGATATGTAGGTCAAACATTTTTTGGACAAAATCGGGCAAAATGTTCATACGCATTGTTGAAATTGCATTCCATCACACACACACACACACACACTCAAACACGATATGCGTTTTTGGGTCTTTCAAGCCTAGACGCACTTTGATTGCTCTAACCATTATGTGGGTATGCTTATTTAATTGATCCCCTGGGCTTTTGTTCAATTAGCCAGTTTGGCAAACAGCAAACAAACACCACAGCGAGCGAGCACTCGATAAAAGTTGTCACCGTCAGAGAGGCCAAACACTTGAAGATATTTATTTTTCTTTTTTTTTTTCTTTTGGAGAGCTCAACACGTTTTTTCTATGCTTCTTTTCTTGTTGTTGTGTATGTGTCATCTACGCATCTCGAAGTGGCTTGGTCTGGTCGAATGCCTAACAATAGTCCAAATTAGAAATAGACAACTACCAATAACAAGAATAGCCACACCAACAGCAACAACAACCACTACCAACACCAACAATAAGCAATCAGAGATACTTTATATCTGAAATATTCAGAGAGCAAATATTTTTGCAAATGCAATCATAGCAAATGTTTTTCCAATACCAGACATTTATTTATTATGATATTCGTGAGATATAAATCCAGACAGATTTAGCTTAACCTTTGGTGAAGAAAAGTAACTTTACTACATAGAATGGAAAAGTAACTAAAATTTATTTTGTTCGAATTCTGAGCTTGAAGTGAAGTTTTAATTTAGTTAGAATTTATTTTATTTGACATAAAGTGGATACTAAAAAAATCTAGATATAAAACTCATTTAACTACAGTAATTTTCAAAATATTGATTTATGATTTTAAAAAAGTGTATAATTGGTTGATCTCTAATTTTATTACGAATAAGTTTCCCTATTATGATCATTTTTACAATAGAGATCAATTACAAAGAAATTTAGTATTCCTATTAATTACAAAATTAGTTAGAAATACCTGTCTTCAAATAAGAAAATATTGATTGATTGCATTTAACAAACTGAGATATTTCTATGAAGTTAAAAAATCGAATATAAATTTATTTCAAGTTGTAGAAATCTGAGACTTTTCTTTATTGATATTTAATACATTTTTGAATAACTTTATTGTAATTAGCTAATGTATTTAATATTGAAAAAGATGTAATCACATTGCAATCTTTAAAATTTCTGTAACTAACATATTCACATAAATAATATTTACATACTACTAAATTCTACTAACAAAAAATATCGATTAAAATATAAACAATTTTCAAATGACCCCAAAGTCTTTAGTACAACCAAAATCATAATTATCAACAAAAATCATCTCAGATATGGAACAAAATATTATAAAAACTGATAAGGTATTGGTGATAAATTTGCTTGGAAAAAATGCAGATCAGATACGACCTAGTTTGCCTTATTTGTTTTTTATCTTAATGCCATCATGCACAGTGCATCAATTAAAAAAGTTATTGCTCCACTGTGCAAAACTTTTGAGGGCGACAATTCGTTGTGCGGGCAATTAACAAAAAAATTTTTTTTTTGCGTATATACATATATATAGATTTATATAGTATATACAAAGATATATTTTGCGTATTTTTTTTTTTTTCATATTTTGTCTGGTTTTGGTCGTGTGACGTAGGCAAATGGAAACGTAAACGTTGAAAACGTGCTAGATACTTTTTGTATCTTTATATCAGCGTGCGTGATATTGCATCCGTTAGGTGTGTGTGGCTGCATGCAAACGATGTGAATTTTCGGCCAACTATTTTGGACAGCCAAACGAGCAAACGACTCGCTAAGCGGCTAAAAGGCGTCCACCATGGCGACGTAGACGCCAGCAGCGCGACGCCGGCGACGCCTGCGTCCGGTGCGCAGTTGGCTTTGATCAGCAACGTTCGCAGCAAAATGGGGGGGTAGGGGGGGGGGGTAAGTGAAAAATAGTATCTGTGTATATGTTGAGGTTGTTTTCCCCTCGACCAAAAACAAATTTGTTGTTTGCATTTGAAGTAAATATAACTAAAGGCAATGATGCTTGTGGCCACATTTTGTAGATTTGTATAAACAATTTGCGCAGCTCTCGCAACAACAACAACAACAACAACGACGGCGGCGGCGCCGGCAACATTGAATGCAGCAACTTCGACGCTGAGTTTTGCAACAACTTCTTCTTCTCCTTCTTCTTGTTTGTCTGAACATTTATTTGGCCATTTGATTAAGAGGCAGATTTTGGATGCATGTCATGAGAGGAGATCGATTGGTCGCTTTTTTTTCTATTTTTTTTTTGGTTGGATAAATATCAAAGTGAGCTTATACGAAAACTAATTAGACGGATGAAATTAAAGTCATTTCAAATTTAAGTCGAATTTTTACATAGAAACATATTTCGGATTTGGTTTTCAAGAGTAATTAACTAATTTTCTGCATATCAAACTCATTTCGGCGCACAATCTAAAGAGTTGAAAACTTTTTTAAAGTTCAAATGGACTTTAGATTTGAATAAATCTCGTTCTGCTTAAACTTGAAACGAATTTAGTTCACAAATTCAGTTTATGGTTTTCCCATTTCACTTATCTTACACAGAATAAATAAATTTAAACTATCTTACATAGAATAAATAAATTTAAACTAGCTATTGTTAGTAAATTCTACACTCTTCCATAACTTTGTGGAATTTTAAATTCAAAATTTACTATTAAGTGAGAAATATATTCGGATAGAGATCAATCAGTTGTTCGTAAGCATTTGCAACAACACCAAGTGAATCTATTTATTCGGTTTTCGATGATCTTTAAATGTTGTAAATATAGTTTTCACTTCACACACAAAAATCACTTTCAATTGGTGAAACATTTATTCATATTTCGAAGTTCTTTTATCACATAGTCATTGCGAAAAATTGGAAATATTTATCTTTATGATCTTTTGTTCCTGTATACATCACTTTTTGGGGGAAGGGCGGTGGGGGAAAATCAAAATTTATTGATTTCGAGCACAGGGCCCATAATGAAGTAAGCCAGATGAAGAAGAAGCTGGATTTTGGTATTCATATTTTGCTTGCCGGTTTTTTATGGAGTCAAAGTTTCCGCTTAGCTTTACGACATGTAACAAATTTGGGTATCCTACGGGTCTTGCTCTACGTACACTCGGAAATGGCAAACACGTAACGCTACAAATTATGCGATAAAATAAACATAAATGCTTGCATTTCATATGTGAATACATATTGTTGTATTTACGATTTTTATGCGCTTTTGCAAACACGCTAAAGAAACAAAAAAAAAAAAAAAAAAACAACAAGGAAAAAGCAGCTGAAACCAAATGTTTATGATACCAAAAATTGCGACCATAAACGTTGAATAGAGCCGGGAGAGTTGGTGGGTGGGGGGGTGTGTGGTTTGCGTTAATCATTTTGTATACAATATTATTTATTTTAATGGAGTCGCGACGAGAATCAAATTGATTTGATAGGCTCTCAGTGATTTTGTGTGTTTCATTTTATATGTATATATTTATTTATTTATGCAAATATAATGACGTCAAAAAAAAAAAATCTGACAAAATCTGCCTGAGACTTAATGGGGCGTATGAGCGATATTTTTGTTGTTTTGTGTTTTTTTTTTCACTCTTATGTTGCTAATCAAATCTGCTTTTTCAAACGATAGAAGGGGGGCTAATAAATGAATTTTATTTTCACACTTGATTTAAGTTATATTAAATTAATGATTATTATACTGACAAATTGCATTTCGCATAGTTGATTGAAAAATATACGGCATATATGAAATCATTATAATCGTATTATATGTATTAGATGTATATATTATTTTTTTTTGGGGTGTGAACTGAGAGATAGCTGACAAAACTAGAGAGAAAAAGAAGGTGTGGACACTTTTTGGATAAGTGTGGGGGTTTTTGGTTGATAATCAGATAAGAAATTAAACAGAAATCGTTTGTTTTTTTTTTCTGCTTTGAAAAACGAATAAAATATGATATTGAAAATGAAAGAATAATTTTTGTTATTTGTTTTCTATTTAGTTAGCACTTTATTTATACTAAATTTGATTAACAATTGATGATCACTTTAAATGTGTATGCCGGATGGTCGGAGAAACGATGCTCAAAGTGAACGCGACTTTGATACCGACTACGAGAACGATATCGACGACGACGCGATAAGAATTGAAGTGCCAGCAGCGATATGACAACATCCGCACATGTTGCCTGCTGGGGATAAACTGGAACTGGATATTTTTCGGAGTTTGATATGCTACGGCCACCGCTGCTGCTGCTGCTACTGCTGCTGCTGGTGGTGCTGTCGCCGCCAATATAGAATCACAGAGACACACAGAGACAAGAGATCCAACCCAAACACACATCCCAGTGCAGCCAATCGAGTAACCAGCAAAGCTCCCCCTCCCCCCCCAAACGAGACAACACTAAAATCTGCGCATGTAGGAAAACCAAAGTGTGAGAGGAAAAGCTTTGCGCCTTTAACTGTCAATTTTCCGCCATTTCCCTTTATTTTTATTTGGCAAAAAAGCTTTGGCGTAAAGCTTCAATTACCGTTTATTTCAAAGTAAGCTTTAAGCAGACGGTAAAATTAAATTGAGACACTGACTGTAATATATTCTCTCTCTCCCAAATATACATATTAAACTAAAGAGACATTGGATATGAGCAACTATTTTGTTTAAGGTACGACTTTTTGCGACGCTGTGGTTTATTCTAAATAGTATAGTAGGATAAATATATTTATACTCTAAATAACGCCCCTGATATATATGAAAACTCTAAGGTCCCTAATGTATTGATACCCATTATACAATAGCGATTAAATGATATCGATATCACTTATGCTTAAGCTGATATCGATGAATACAAGAAAAAACTCTGAATTTCATTTCCGGCTGTAAGGCTAAAGACAAAATACAATTTAAAATCTGATTAAAATAAAGCCATCCATACTAAAATAACTTTAATCCATGATATATTAATATTTGTTTGTATTTTATCACTTCTTTTCAAAACATGTTTAGTAACAAATACCAGAGAATATAACTAATACTTTTCTATCTATTTATATTTGCTATCAAATATAATTAAATTTTGTTGTACAATTAAATTAAATTAATTTAAAGACGACGTAAAATTTGTGTTTTTTATGAACATATTTTTGTTCTAAAATTCAATCGAATTTTATTGTGCAGACCAAATTGATTTGAAAACCTGTACCTTACAGGGAGGCCAAATAAATCTTCCTCTGGAAGCAACCTAATATTAAAAAAAAATTGATTTGAAGACGACGTCATATGTTGTCCATTGGCTCGAAAAGTCTTCAATTTCCTTGACTGACCACATCATCAAAGACTTCACATGAATAAGTCGTCTATGTTATGTGTTTCCTACTTTTGTATTTTCTTATTACTCTTTTACTTAATTCTAACCTTGAAAAAATTGTTTGAACACTCAGTCTTGGTCTTAGTTCAATTTGAGATATAGAATATACATTAGGAAAAGACGCATGATCTGCAATTTGTATTCCTTAGAGCTCTTAGCAAACGGCTCTTGCATGTTTTAAGCTTTCATTATATCCTTTCCCCCAATGACTAAGGTTTATGTCTACGGTAAGTAGAATTTCCCGGTATTTAACCTCTCTCAATTATTACTGCTCTCTCTCTCTCTCTCTCTCTAGTTCGTTGGTCGTTCTCTCAGCTTCCTTCAATTCGGAGCGTTTATTTTGCTTTTCCGAGGGGCTTCTTCAACAGGTTGCGACCCACTTTACCTCCTGTTTGCCTGCGTTCCGCTTTGTGTGCGGTTACAAAGAGCGCACGCAGAGCAAAACAACAAATTCGGAAACCCTTCGGGTGGAAAACCCATGCGAGTATATGGTTCCTTCTTTCGTAGGTAAAACAACTGGATATTTTTGTTTCTCAACTGCCTGTTTCCCTAAATTGTACAAGTGTTCTTTAGCTCTTCTTTTCATCATTTTGCATATTTTACACATATTTTTTTTTCTCCGTTTCTTGTTTAATGCTCCTTCGACTTACCCAATGAAGGCGTAGCGGTATTTTGAGGGGCTGAGTGGGCGTTGACAAAAATAAACAAGGCTCCAGGCTTAAGTAGCGAAAAGTATTTTAGCGACTTACCTGAAATAAGAAGACAACAACGAGAAAAATTAGATGAAAATGAGTCATAATTATGGCAACAAACAACAACAATAGAAAAACATGAGATTACAGATTTGAAATAGAATACACAATACCATTCATTGCTCCTAGCAGTGGGGAGCAATGGGGAATAAGTTGGACACAGTGGGCATGGCTATATAAAGGGCGCCCAGCTCATTAAATGAGCACAAAAGCTGCCAAAGCAGTTCTAGAGGCAAACCATTAGCATTAATTGAAGCAAAGATGAGCCAACCAAAGACTCCTCCGGCAGAAGGCAGGTGAGCAAATGCTGACTGGGTAAAATTACACTAACAAATATACATACATATATATGTATACAATATATAGGTATGTATGTATGTATATTGAAACACAACAGATGAAAAGCCGCAGAAAATGTATATAGAAATAATAAAATTTGCTTAAAACGCAACCACAAATTTGGCGTAAATATATAAACCCAAAATTGGGGGCTAAAACATCAGACAAAACAGACGAAACTTGATTAAAAACTCTACTTAAGTTGCCCCATCCCCCCCCTAACAAACCAGCCCAAGAACTTATTAACTGAGCTATATTTTGGTTAATTATCCTTAAGTAAGTGTAAGGAAAGAAAAGCCATCAAAGGTAAAGTGTTTGAGTCACAAGAAGAGAAATGGTTTATAATGTATTTTTAAGTCTTTAAATGTAGTGCTATTCCTTTTCGATTTAAGAAGTTTTAAGAATTTAAAATTAAAGTTAAACTAAACAAATTATACTTATTATACTGAAATAAATAAATGCTGAAGAATTTCTCAAACTGAAACAAAAAATGGATTTATTTTTATTGGTCTGGTATTTCAGCCTCGGTTTCAAATGAAAAGCATTTTATAAAGTTAATGCATTTTCTTTCGAGAGGATTTTCTGGGTTAAACACAAAAGATCTATCCTTCAATTGGCTTTTAAAATTGCTAGAAAAAAGAAAACTCTTAAGCATTTTATCGAAATAACTATTAGATTTCTTCTTGAAGGAATAAATTAATGGAATAAATAAGATATCTTAACGAATTTCAAGGACCAAGGTCTAATCGAAAGGTGCTTTTTGCTTAGTTTCGGTTTATTTATATGCAGAATGCGCAAGAAAGATAAAAATAAAATAATGAAATAGTTCGCTTTGCAGCAAGGGTTTTAAATTTCACTTTTGAAACTTGATAAATAAAGGGCAGAAAGCTCGACCTTTACTCCAATTATATTTAGTTTGGCTTGTCTGACTCCTCTAGAAACATAGTCAAATGTTTAATCAATTCAATTTATCTGCCATTAGTTTTTAATTGAATAGTATGCCTTTACTTTGATTTTCCAAATATAGTAAGAAATCTCACTCTCTCTCAAAATCTGCTTTTCATAAACCAATTTCACTTTGAATTAAAATAAAACTATTAATATATATAAGTATTAACAATTTAAGCATTTGCAGTGCTTAACGCTTAATTGAATTGCCATAATCTGATCAAGTGCTGACAGAATCAACAGCATGCAACATGCAGCATCAACTTTAGCTGTCGAAATGTGTAATGGATGGCTGCTTGTTGCATGTTCATTTTCGTATTTCTCAATTGAATTTATGTCCGTATGATTTCATTTCATTTATTAAATATTTTCTAATTTATAGTCTTGTTGGCCAGTATTTTTCACTCTCCACAATTCAAATTCACACTCGTAATTAAATTTTCGGTATGTGAGAGCAGAGAAATGCAATTTACATATGCTTCCAAAATGTAGATATAACTCATACGCAACGTTGCGAGCCAAGAATGCAATTTGCAGTTTGCTATTTCCAGAAGCTGGATAAGCCGCCCACACACACACACACACATATTTGCCCTGAGTAACAATTAGTCACTGATTATCTAAGTTTGGATCCAGCATTGGGTAAATGCTAATTGGTTAAATTTGTGAACCAGAGAAAGGACACACACTCACCTGAGCTGGGAAAATTCAACTTTGTCTCTAGAAATTGTAATTTTTTTCTATTTATTTTTGTTTGTTTTTTTCTGTGCTTGTGCTCAGCTTAAGCGCCGTTTGACTTCTGCAGCTGCCGCGATCAAGTTGCATGTTGATGAAGCTGGTTTGCCGCTTGCCCAAAACTGGACAAGCCCCAAGCCTCTATATTCATGTCTGGGCTTTGGCATGATCTGACTTGCCATTGCGTGTCACGCAATGGAAACCAAAAAAGACCAAACTAAAAAATTGACAAAAAGTGCAGGCAAATAAGCCTCAGGCAATAAGCCGATGCACTTAATCAGTGTTATTAATAAATCAAAATCTAAATCAAATTCTAATTATAATTAAAAAGAGTTAACAAAAACGAACGAACGAAGTGGGAGAACTAAGCTGAGCTCCACACACAAATTTCACACAAATCAGCGTTAAATGTCAAAACGCATGTTGCACAAATGCGTCAAATGCCACAAGTGCGAGACCGGCAATAAATCATCGTGGATATATATATATCTATTTTTTCGTTTTTGAAGAGAGTGAAAACTCAACAGCAAACTGAATAACAAACCTGTTGACAGACATCCGATTTGAATATCAAAATCGCGAAAATTTTCCAAAAAATTCTCTATACTCTTTTCAATTTAGCCAAGCCCAATTTGTTTTTATTAACTAATTAGATTAAAAGTGTTTGGTGGCTAGTGCCAAAAATTAGATATAGATATCATATATATCGCCCCAAACGATTGTCAATCTCAAAAGTTCAGCAAATAAATGTTAACGAAACTTATTGCCAAAATATGTTGTATTGACTATTAAAAAGTAGATGGACCACTTAGGCCTTTAAATACCCTATATTTTTTGGTCAACATTTTTTCCAACAAAAAACTTTTGATTTAAGTTTGGAAAATAAATATCCCATCTCAAAGCTAAAACTTTATGCTTTCTGTGATGAGAAGATATTTATTCTATTGATCGTGTTATTTATCTATAGATTTATTTTTTAATATATGGTTAATAAGGTTTTAATCGACTTAAGATTCAATTTGATAAAGCATAGTTTTTCTTTTGTAGATTATATACGAAAATGTTGATCAAATATCATTAGAAGAACGATATATATATTTTAATTTTCTGGAACTTGAGAGTGTATAACAATTACTCAACAGTTCAATTTATCTGGAACAAGAAAAGACTGTTTAAAGCTTAAAAACTTCACAGCTAATCCGAGGTCCTGATCAATAAGTTATAAAAGAAGATTTATCTATAGTTATATACGTAATTAACTTTATTTTTTGTGTTAAAATTTGTAATAATGTTTGTAGTAATTAAAGCTTTAATAAAAAAACATGTTAATACTCTAATCATATTAATCCAATCGTGAATAGCTGATTTAATCTATAAAATACTTAGTTTGAAAATTTAATGATCATCGAGTGAACCTTGAAATTAAGGACTTTTATAAAGTAATTTTGGGTGGAAAAATACGAAAATGAAGTAACGAAAAATATGTTTGTTGACAATATATTGAAAGCTATGCTTAAGAAAAAAATGATGGACATAACCCCAAGATTATCCTTATATAAACTTTTATATGGAGTGTAAATTTTAGTTTAAACTAGTGTAATTTATTATTCTCTAAAAATATTTAAGTATAATTTGAACTTTTTGAAATGCAAACATTTGTCAAGTTGGATGTTTAAATTGATTTGCCCGATATAAGCAATTTTCGCAAAAGCATAATAAACTTACAAATTTAATCAAACATTTTTGGTCAGCGTCGTTCAAACAACAAGAATGGGAGAGAGAGAGAGGGAGAGGTCAAGAGGCAGACAGACACTTTGTATTTCAGTTTTATATTTTTGGTTGCATTAATTATCGCCTTGCCATGAAATATGCGTGCCACGCATGCCCACATTTTGGCCAAAAAGGGGGGTGGAGAGGGGGACCACATTCAGCGGGTGTCTGTGGTTGGCTTTTTTTTTTTTTTTTTTATGGCAAACTGCGATTGTTTGAGTGACTGTTTACCTGGGCGCCAATTAAATTTAATTCAATAACTAAAAAACCGATCAGCAGGTGATACAAATTTTTTAGTTAGCCTTTCGATGTGTTTTGCCTAATGAGCCAAGTCAAAGGTAACTGACAGTTACTAACGGTTTTTTATTCGTCGCCTACCGGTAAAGTTTAAGACAACTTGAAGGACTGGTTAAAGGAGCAGAGGGGAGGGGGGAGCTAATTGATAACTAATTGAATGAAATTCGAAACACATTTTGAATGTATCTTTGAGATACTTTAACGATACGCCATCTGTTGTCAATTTGAGTCAACTGACAACAAGAAAGCTTTGCTCTGCAACTTTCTGATGTGGTGAAAAGCTTTTTATCATGCCACAAAGAGCGTATGGCAATGTCTCTTAGATGCTCTTTAATACTAACAAGTTGAGAGGGACTCTCTTGCAACACATTGATAACGATAAGGACTCAAGCCCATTCCACATACTTCATGCCGCATGCCCCATTTCCCGTCTTTGCATGATGTCTTATTCTTTCGTGCCACACTCATTTAGGCAAATCTCATCTGTTAACCCCGTCTTAATTGCAGCCATTATGAGTCTTGGCCAACAAAATTGATATTCTAATGTTAATAAAAATGTTGCAAGTTGCCAAATGAAGCTGCCACAAGCAGGATAATGCAATAAAAGGTGGATGTAAAAGGATAACGTATAAAGTAAATAAGGCCGCTTGAATGAAGTTGTGTCTTTGTGTGTGTGTGTGTTTGTTGTGCAGCAAGTGTAGAACGAGTTGGGATGAGTTGCGGCCGTGTGTCATCATCAACGCCTGCTGGTTGCTGTTGCTGTTGTTGCTACGGCTTCTTGACGCCTCTCGTTTACTCCCTCACAGCCGCTTTTTCCTTGCATTCTCATTGTGCAAATATTTGCATATTTAAATTGTTGGTGTTGTTGTTGTTGGTGGTGATGTTATTTTTATTTGCTTTTGTGGCATGTTTTTGTGTGAAGCAACCGCAAAAACTCATAAGCGCATTTTAGTGCCGCACTCAGACACACAGAGACAAAGACAGAGAGAAAAAAAGGATTACGATAATATTAATTAATTAAATAAAGATGACTTTACCCCATGAAAAATAAAGAAATTAATTCAAAATGTTTATATTAATTTACGGGATGGATTGAAAGTCGATCCGCCAAATAATACTCAAAACTATATTGAGTTGAAATTCAAATGGACTGTCCAACATGATGCCACATTGCCCCTAATTGCACTATAAACTGTTCTGAAGTTAACTAACCGCACCAGACCATAATATAAACAAATAGTCAAAGCAATGTTCTAACCACAATTGAAATTCAAATTGTTCCTGCACTTGCTCTACCTGTAAATTGTAACCAAAACTGTCACAACCAACAGAACAAGAACCTCAAATGTGAAACTCTGAAACCAACATAGAAACCAAAGACGTATTTCAACGTAACCAAAATGAAATGAGGCCTAAAATCATAATGGTAATTGTGCCTTTGAAACTGAATTTAACTAAAGCCAGACAGAAATTCATGAGGCGATAGAAAATTGAAGTTAAAGCCGAAACAGAAATATATAAACTAAATAAATAACAAACAAACTAAAACCAACACTTAGTCCCATCAATTGAACGCAACTCAAACAACTAAAAATCGAAACTTTAACCCTGAAACCTGTTATTGAGCTGCCCGATAGATTTCAAGGAAAACTTTTAACAAATAAATGAAAATAAAGTTAGAATCAGTGGCGGATCCAGAGGAAGGTAACTGGGGGAGAGTTCTCTCCGCAGGAAAATTTATTTGTGTGATTAACATTTGCAGTTTTTTAAAAGCACAAAAATATTCGGTGAATTTCTCAAAATCGGCAGACTTTGTTTGAATTTCAATGTATAACATTGATGTTTATATATACATTCGGAATAAAAATCGGTTCCTTTGACTCATTACCACTTTATAGTGGTATATGTATGTCCCTCTGGATCCGAAGTAAATGATAATTCCAAAGTAAATCCGGAAGTTGTTACTAAGATAAGATAATGACTAATATGATATAAGTAACAACTTTCCCAAAGATAGAGAGAGAGAGAGAGTTACTCAGCTTTAATTGTTCTCTCGAAATGATATCATATTGCTGACAATGCATAAGTTTCTCTATAGTTTTTGTGTGTGTGTGTGTGTTTTTTTTTGAGTGCAGGCACACATAGTTACATGCTTTGTTGATGTGTTGCTAGGTCCTTGCATATCTGGGCAAACATATATCCTGCTTAGATTGTCTTCACACTCGACTGGCGAAGGTCAAGCGGTGCGCTTATGAAGTTGACATGAAATCCCCTACCTAAGTCCCCTACATACTGCTTGTTTTTGGGGGGTGGATGGGGTCAAGTGGGGGTTTAATTATGTCAGGTGCTAAAGATGCCGGTTATCGTGCGAAAACATTGTGTGTGTGTGTGGAGGTAAGAGTGTGCGTATAGCCACAGTGCGTATACTTAATTAATGCTTTCACTGTATTTAAAGCAGATTTGCTTGTTCTTCTGCACCATGACTACAGTATAAGTTAATTAATTAAAAGTGCAACACGACAACGAAAAAGAGAGAGAGAGAGAGAGAGAGAGAGAGAGAGTGGAAGGTTTTTTATTGCAGCAAGGTCTCGAGTTGCCTTCAGTGCAATCTGTTCCACTTAGTCTTTAGCTGCAACATCTGCGGCTGGGTTGTAATGTATTTTTAATGCGCTTTCTCCATCGCTCCTTGAACCCTCTGCACCTGCAAAGAAGTTTCATTTTGGGAGCAAGCATTGTTCTCCTATTTGTATTTGTATTCACTGCTATCGTCTCTAATGATTTGCCTAATTTGCTTTAATTGCTCGAAAAATGGGAAACCTGAGAGAAACAGAGGAGCACACACACACACAGACACACACAGAGTTAGAGAGTGAAGGAGCAAGGATGTTACTCAGTTGACAGATGACAAATTTTCCAAGCCAAATGAGTTGTATTGTTTGTACAATGACAATGACAATGCCAATGCCAATGCCACTGACATTGCTATTGTAGTTGTAGTTGTTGCTGCAACAGCTGCAAATGGATGAAAGGACTTCGAGAGACGTGCCATGTTTTAAGTTTATTTTTGTTATTTTTTCCCCCCTTCGAAACACACGACTGATGTGCTTATGTTGCCTTCGTTTATTCCAGTTTGCATTTTATGCAAAACTATAAATGAAAGACAGAACTAAGAGTGCTCAAAAAAAAAAACAAAATGTTTAACAAAAGGCATATGGAGTACATATGCATTCCATGTATATAAAACTGGTTTATGTGGAAACAAAAAGTATTAAATTCATGACAAAAACAAAGTTTTTGGGTTTTGGCAACAATTTTGAAACTATGTATAGTAAATTATGTTTCATTTCAATGCCACAAAATTCTTTGTCGGAATGGGTTTTCAAAGGATATTAAGTCGTGGGGTAAAGAACGCTTTGTTCCTCTCTCCCATAAATAAAATCAACAATGAGGCACTTCATATCTACTAATAGATTGTGGTTTCTTCTATATTTTTACCCATTCCTACAACTCAAATGATTAAAAACAAATAAATAATAATAAATAGTCTTATTTTTAAGACTTGAAGATGTTATCTCAATAGGTTAATTGGTTTAAATATATTAATTATTTCATTCATATCGTTTTCTATTTTAAAAAATTTTAGATTCACTTAAAAGAATCTCACTTTAAGCACATTTAGTATTCATTTGTGTATTAAAGCGAGAAAGAGAAAAACAGAAAATAATAGAAAATAAATAAAAGCTAGCAAATAGGCTTTATTTTGAAACGTATAGCAAATTAATAACTTATGGAAAATAAAGCTCATATATTAATGTCCAGACACTCAGCTCAGTATAAATAGGCTGATTTATTATTTTTTTGTATAAAACATTTAACATAGGCCCGATGACAAGGACGAAGTGGAAAGGACAAACGGTGAGACGAAAAGTGAAGGAGGGGGAACGATGGGAAAGGGAGTCGACAGACTACACGAGTTGTGAACGTGTAAGGTGACAGGTTATAAAATGGTTTCTGGTTCAAGATTTTGTTACTTATTTATTTATAAATATTTATACCCATGCACATATTCATTTCGATACCCTGTAGTTAAAGGTTAAAAGGGCATATTGAAATAAAGTTATGTGCATTTGTTGGGTTAAATTGAATCTATTCGTCAGTCTCCCAGTCTAAGAATATGTATGTACATATGTCTGAAGGTTCCTTCATCTGTCTGTCTGTCTGTCTCCCTGTCTGTATGCCATTTGTCTGTCTGAATATACATGTGTATCTCTGTCTGCCAGTTCGCCTAAGCTTCTGTCTATGCTTTTTTTTCTGCTCATTAGTTCGTTTGCCTGTCTGTTTTTTCATTTGGCTGCCGTTTGTCTGATTGTCCTGTCGCTTTTTATTTTATATACGTCATACATGAGCTTTTTAGATGTTTCTAATAAGCATGAATCTTTTTAAAAAATAAGTCTAACAAATCTGAGCGAAAACGTTATAAAATATGGCAAGATAATATTGGCCAACAAGGCTAAAACAGAAATAATTGAAAGTCATTACATAAATTATTTTTTGGTATGGATATATAATTTCGTTGCATACTTTTAGGTTCCATTTTTTTTTCTTTGAATATGAGGATTGAGAATTATGAATAATATTTGTATTTCAAATGATTTTTTTTCGCTTTTGCTTTATGATTGATGATGATAATCTGCCAAAACTGTTTAGTTTTTCCTAAATGAGCAATTAATATTTTTATTATCGATCTGAACTCATCTATCAGTATAATGGATTTTGAAAATTGTTGACTTTATTATACATTTTCTCAATAATACCAAAAATTGACACATTTTTATGATTTTGCATATTTTAATCGATTAATTTTTGATACCACAATTTTTTTTCAAAAAATTTAGATATTTTCAGAAATTTTGTTTAATGGATCTTCAAAATTTTGGACTTTATTATACATATATTTTTTCGATAATACCAAAAATTGACTCGATACCACAATTTTATTCGATAAATTTAGATCTTTTCAGAAATTTTGTTTAAGTTTGTGTGCTTAAAAAAACCAGTTTTTTCTTGAATATCTCAAAAACAGGAGCCAAATCAGGGCCCCCAAATTACCCTAGAAAACAATATAAGAACTTTGCTCCAAAATGGCTGTCCTACCAATGTAATTGTTAACTAAGTCCAACGTGTTAAACCAAATGAATTAGAAGTGACTCTCTTACTTATTACTGGGTATTAAGTAGACGTCATGCCGATTTAACTACTGTGCTCATCCTTTGTATTTGTGTAATTTTAAATTTGTTTCTACAATAAATTATAAAGAAGTTAGTTGAAAACTCACTTAGGATTAAAATGGGTTTGAGGCAAACAAGAAGGGAACCCAAAACTGGTTTGGGGCCCAGGTTCTGGGCTATCTAATTCATAATTTAAAGGCAAAATGGCAAAACGCTGCGTAATTGTTGTTGTTGTCTGTTATTGCCATCGCTGTCGTTGCTGCTCTTGCCCAAGCGGAACAGCCGGAAATGGCAAATTGGTTGGCTGGAGGAGCGAAGGCGGAAAAGCAAAAAGAAGAATCAAAAGACAACGACCAGGAAAACGACAACAAAAGTGGTTAGTTTCAAGTGCTCAAACACACAGCTAAATGAGGCACAGCCCCAGTTAGTTGTAAAGAAGAGAGATGCTGGCAAAAGTCCTTCATATTATTTCGTTTGTCCCCCCCCCCCCCACCCCCTCTCCCCATTACCCACCCCCCCCAAAAAATAGAGAAAAAACAGCTGTTTCAATTTTACGCTCGAGCTACGACCACAAGATGAACATTTTTGCATTTTGATATAATGGTTTTGGTTGTTTTTTTTTGTTTTTGTAGAAGGGCGCACAAAGAAAAGAGAAATAGTTTAAGAAACTTTAAATTATTTTTAATGATGTTCAAACAAAGGGAAAATTAATGAAATATTTTACAAGTTGAAGGACACAAGTAATAAAGCTTTATTTCATTTGAATTAAACTTTAATTGCACGACGAGACTGTGTAATTACACTGAGAGAAAGATGGAACAGGAGATTTTAGAATCTAAATCAAGATTGAGATCATAAATAGATCATTGGACTTTCTTCGTAAAAAATAATCAAAGTATTCTTCTTTCAACAATCTTTCCCTGAAGTAAACCATTTAGATTCCCTTAGTCAGTTTTTGGGGCACTTTAATTTTTCCTACGAGAATATTGTAGAAGACAGAGAAAATCTCTCTCACTCTCTCTCTCTATCTCTGGTGTGCTTCTTGGGAGCCCATTCAGGCGTCATGCTAATCCATCTCAAGTGTCAATTCGTGCGTAGGAACCGAACGGAATGGAAGTCAATTCAGTCAGCGATTCATTCGACCTGCTGATTGAGCACTTTTTATTTCGGCAGCAGCTTGTCATCCTTCTCGAGAGTTGCTTTTCATTGTTGTTTTTTTTTCTTTTCCTGGGAGTTTTTCCCTGTTTCTTTCTTTCGTTTTTGTCTTTCGAGCGGAAAATGCTAATAAATAATGCATGCGTCTTTGTGTATTTTGTCTGTCTTGCAGGTTAATGTGCTGTCAATGGTCCCCACCCCCCATCCCAAAGCCCATCTCTCAACCTATTGAGTTGCTGAACCGACGCCCACTTCGGGGTAACAATGCAATTGATTTCACCACGCCCCCCAAACACTTGAATCTGCTGCCGATGCTGGGTAACATGAAGCGAAAGCAAGGCAGCTGCTACTATGTAAATGTCGCTGTCAACATGGCCAGAGTGCAGGGAAGCGGGCGATGGGAGAGATTGCATACTCCCTGGCCAAGATAAACAGCTGTTAAGTGGCAAGGAGACGGCATGTTGTAGCTGGAATGGAAGGGAATGGAGGCTCATTCAAAGTGATTTAGTGCCTGTGGTCAAGTGGGCCATATGATTGACTTGGCTAAATGAAAGATACAGAATGGAAGAATATACTCTACTCTTTAAGGACTAAAGTAAAAGAAAACAAAAATTGTCGAAATAAATCTTTAATAAAATTCTTTTAGATGAATTTAAATTGAAGCAAGAAATGTGTGTCGAGCAAAACCAAAATTGGTCCTCAAAGGCATATAAAAATGGTTCGCGTTGTAGCCATTTTGCTTACACATATCTACACCCGGATGGAAGGCCGAGGGAGTGAGAGATGGAGGGACATCACACATACGCACTGTTGACGGTTAGACAACCATAATGAGATGTCAGCGTTGACTATCAAGTGGCTGCTTTTGGGGACTGGGATGGGTGGCTGGTTGGCTGGGCACTTGTCATCTGTTCGTTCGTTCTTTGGTTGGACCCAAGCGACCTGTTTCAAGTGCTAGTCCATGAGAATAAGGGCCACCATGCAAACAAACTGTCGACGTGCTTAACATTTTTTAAGCCATAATGAGCAGCAGCAAGAACATCAGCACCAAGACGATAGAGATTGGGGGCGTGACACTTGTCAGTGTGTGTGTGTGAGGGCGAGAGAAAAGTGCACACGCATAAATCGTATTCCTGGACCAAGGATCCCAGCAGCTTCAGACTAATTTTCAAGCTCCACAACCATTTTTAATGATGACAAATGCGAAAGTCTTCATCATCGTCATGATCATAATGATGATGGCGACTTACGACCCAACTACACAACACCAAAAAAAAGGAGAACAAATAAAGGGAGAAAGGAGTTGTGCTTAGGGATAATGCTCAAATAAATTGCCCCAACATTCCCTGTGCACACACACACACACACACACACACACACACCCAGAGAGACAGAAGGAAATTGTTATTGAAATTGTAAATTATGTCAAGGACACAAGAGAACGCACAACAATTGCAGCCCCATCTTCCAGCATTTTTCTCTCTCTCTCTCCTTGTGGAGCATTTTCCTTAATGAGATGACACTGATAAAAGGAACGCAGCTCTGGGAGGGACGAAGGGAGAGTGAGTAAGTAAGTAGGTATTCATTGCCTAGTCCTAAGGGAGCATTCGGATAACTGACAGTTAAAGAGTAAAAGTCATTGACAGCCCCCAACCCCAAAAACTTAGGCAAAGTAAAATTAACAAAAAGGCACAAAAAAACAGAAGAGAACTTCAGTAATTGACAATGGACAAAAGTAAAGTTGGGAGGCGAGGTGAGAGAAAAGTTAAGTTTTCTTTTCGGTTTTTTCTTGATTGCTAATGAGCAAGTTCTTCACAATTTTGTTGTTGTGTTTTCATAATTAAAAATGTCTAAGTTGGTCATTTGCATGCCAAACAGTTCTCAGTTCTCAGTTTACTTCTCTCTATGTAAGCTTATCATAAAACGTAAATCAGCAAAACCATCGAGTTTCATGCACTTAGTGCAGTCAGACATGCGATGTCAAAGTTACGCCAACGCCGGGGGGGAAGGGGAGGATCTAAAGAAAAGTTATGGCAATGACCTTAATAACCAAGGCATAAAGAAAATAAAGCTTAAGCCAAGCTGAATATAATAACCCAGAGTAAGAGTTATGAATATTGCCTGTGCTCACATTTTTTCCATTTCCTTCATCGTTTGACTGGGATACAAAAAAAAAAAAATGGAATTCAATTTTGAATTTCACTTAAAGAAACCACTAAAGCGGACCAAAAGTGAGCAACAATCAGCAGAAAACCACAGATAAGCCAGCTTAAGCAGCAACAGCAAGAAAAGTCTGGCCGCAGAGGCGGATTTGCAATTACATATCCACGAGGGGCTTGGCCGATTCATGTACAAACAATTTTATCGTCCCAAATTGCATTGAATATCCTGGTTTATGTGTAATATAAAAGGAACATGAATTGTTTCAATATTATTTCAAATTAGAAACTATCAAAATGCCATTACTTAACCCTTAGTTTTATTTTCTAATTTAAGAACGTTCAATGTTTTCACCCGAAAACCTTTCAAAAAATTGTTGAAATGTTTAGATATAAAATTCAGCTCTTATATTAGCTATGAATATCCCTAAAGATATCAAACTAAATATGTATTATAAAAAAAAGGCTTCAAGTGGATATTTGTCTCTAAGATCATGTTAAGGATTTCAACAAATTTTGTCAAGAAATTTGGTTAGGAAAGCATTTAGGTGAAATGTTGATTACTGACTTGTAAATTATCGTCAATTGTGCCACTTTCATTTAAGAATAGAATAATAAATGCTCATAAAATGAAAGCTGCTATTTATATTTCAAGAATAGCACAAAGGCACAAAACCAAAGAACGTTGAAAGTTGTGAAAAATAATCCAACCAAAACCCATTCGAGAAATTTTCATTGTTTTGTTTTTATAACTTTTTGTGAACAAAACAAAAACCAATTGTACATAAAAACATACATGTAGTAAGCGCACAGGTGCTAAAAAATGGCAAAGTTTATAATGGCGTTGCCAGATTTCTTTTGCCAATTTCCGGATTATAAATGGCAGTCCTCATAAAACAAGAAGTGAACTCTGTATTTATTAGCTTCACCTTCGTTTTTTCACTTTATCGAGTTGTAATTCCCAACTAGTTTTAGCGTTGAAGTTGTCGTATGGCATTACAATTCTAGGGTCGTTAGCGAACACTGCTGATGGGAACACATGATTCAAAATATGGCTGCTCTCTTTTTGCTTCAATAAATGGCCTCGAGTCGGCCTTGATAATTGTGCTTTTGATTAGTATCTAATCAATAAAACTATGTGTCTTGGTCTATGTTATTATTCGCAATGTATTTCAGAGATTGTCAACTAAAATTCGTCGATGATTTATTTGTAATTTTCTTGTGTGAGTCAAGTTAATTTCTCTATAAGTGAAAGCAGCTTTTCTGTAAATGAACGCTTATGTTTATTTAAGTTGGAAAGGGTTAATTCCTAAATATTGGGCAATTCAGAAACTGTACTTTAGTTACTCTTCGCTACTGTTTTACGATGCAAGTACTTCTACTTCAAAATGTAGATTGCAACATTGAAGCCTTCAAGTGACTCCTCACTTTCAGCTACACAAACTCCGCCTCTGGCAAAAGCGACTTCAAATTCATCAAGCATTTCCAATGCCAATTCTCAATTTGCCAGGCACTTCAGAATGGCAGGAAACAGCAGCATGTCCATGGCATAAGTCGAGGAGCCACCCACTTTCAATTGCCTGGGCATAATGCAGAGCAACAACAGCTACAGCAACAGCAACAAGAATAACAATGGCAACAAACTGTAAGCCAATTGTACGGTTTCTATGGAATGCACAATAGATCCTGAAAAGCGCCATCGACCGATGCCGATGTTATCCTGTCTGTCTCTGTCCGGCATGCGTTTCCTTTTTGTGCAAATGTTAATACCCTGCAATGCTGCACAAAAGGTGAACGGATTCTGGATGGGATTTTAAAGAAACATGGACACGCGGATACAGAAACAGACAGCAAACAGCAATCTTATGAGCGCACATAAATCAATATTTGCCGGAGCCATTTAAAGGCGTGTTTGCCTGTCAGACAATTGTTCTTGCCACCTGCTACAAGTGTAATGCGGAAATTTAATACGCAAATTAGCTAAATTGAAGTCTCCGCTCAATCAATATTACATTAATTTCTCTTCACTTTAATGTGATATTTACAATCATCGATTGCCTGAGCCCCATGTTGGCTACCATTTTCATTTCCATAGATTTCCCGTGCTTGATTCTCAATTCAATTAAATTACTCTTCTAATCTCTGACTAAACTGAATTTGCAGCCAAATTCAAAGTATATTCTGCTTCCTGAGAAAACTATTTGCTCGTTCGATTTGTTGAAAAAAAAAACCTTGCAAATTTCTTTTTCTCATTTTATCTCTTACAGCCATTGGCATGCAATATAAAAGTTTTATTAAGGACAACTGCCAGCTGCAATGGAAAATGTAACTCTGAGTGTGACAGCATCCAATGGCATCGGCAGCTGGTGGCATTCTACATGAGGAATGCACTGCCATCCACTTTCATCTTTTTAAATCTCGGCCTGTGCCACTTGACTTTATGAGCCCGAGCAAACACCATCCAGCAGGCAGCATTACAAACTTTATGTATTAATGCACTTAAAAGTCCTGGGGAAAAAGAGGAAACGGCTAAAGTGGATGTGGAACGTGGGGAGGAGCATCAGCTGTAAAGTGAGTGTTAAAGAGCTGCCAGTCACTTGGCAGCAATTCACCTGGCTCTGATGAGCCAGAAAAGAGAGAAATCGTATGAGAGCGACAGTGAATTGGGCGGAGCAGATGCTAAAGGGGTCCTGGGGAGGGGGAGGGGGCGAGGCAAAATCTCATACACGTGTTTCTACCTTTAAACTTTTTATTAAGTTAATTTTGAAGCGACCACACATGGTCGTAACTTACTGCAAGCGACTGGTGAAGGGTCTCTCTTTTCACTTCTAATTAGTTTGACTCGAGTACCGTTACGTCAAAAGGTCGTTAAAATTAAATATTTACCATGCAACTGAAAACTTTTCATTTGCCTTTTTGACATATTTCATTGAAATACGGAAGGGGACGGTTTTTGTGTGTGTTTGTTAATAATATTTTCCTCGTTTTTATTTTTAATAAGTTAGTTAATTTTCCATCTCGCAAAATCTAGTGAATTATTGAAGTACTTGCTTGCATATCAAATGGAAATTGTATCGATTTCCGCATATACATATATGCTTTTGATTATTTATGCGTATCAAGCTTTATATACATATGTATGTGTCAGTGTGTCAGTGCGTGTGTGTGTGTGTGTGTGTGTGTGTGTGTATCCAGCCCAGAAGTAATCAAGGCAAAACGTAAAAAATCATTGAAGCATTCGATGCTTGGTCAGTCACTGGGCCGCTTAAAAGCAAATAAAATCGCACAGAGCAAAGACTACAAAAATCAAAAAACGAAAAAAAAGAAACAAACCCAAAGAGTGGCAGTGGTAGTTAGGGGCAAAAGGGGGTAGTTGTTGGGCCATTGCCTGGCTACTCTTGTTTCAGTCACTCAGTATGCATGTCTTGGCCTTTATAAGCCTTTTGCAAATACCCGAGCATCGCTCGAAACAGGCTGACAGACTGAAAAAGTGAGTCCTCTCCAGCATGATTTAGTGAGTCGGCTTTTTGATACATGGATTGGACAAAAACAGGGTGTGGATGGAACAAGTGAGCACAATGGGTTTTCAAAGTAACACATGCCTCACGTTGGGCGCCAATCTGAAAAGAGCTATTCTACGCTGTATACGGCCACACTATTGTATAAACTACACTGTTCTACTTAAGAATAACGCTTAATTAAAATTTAATATTTCAAATCACATGAATTACTAAGCTTAATGCACAAATTAACGAAGTGCTGAGACCCTAAAGTCATCAGTTTGTGAACATAAAAGTGGATTATCTTCCAACTGTGCGAAAAAGACAGCCCTAAACCGTTGTAGAACCTTTTTTAGGACTCAAAAAACGTTTAAGAAGTAATTTGTAAAGTGTAAAATAAGTGCTATGTATATAAATCCAGTTTCAAGAGTTTGTTGCGTTATAAGATATTTGTTGTTGGCCACACCCTGTATGCAATCACAGAAACACAATTTATATATCTGAATTGCCGAGTCCTTTTTCTGTTGACCCTTCCACACACACAATGATAGTCAAAGTTTTTGCCCCTAATCGCTTCATCAGGACAGGCCAGCAGAAGGAGCGCAGAGGCAGTGCCTAATAACCCACATATCATTAGACTGCCTCAATTTCAGTTTATCGTTGGTTTTTGAGAATGAGTTTACAAACAAATCAAATCAGAAAACAAAACAAAATACATTCGACCAGTTTTTTAGGAGAGCAAAAACGGAATAGAAAAATAAATAAATAAATAAGTAATTGAGTGCAGTCAACAATAAAAATGTTGTTATTGTTGTTGTTACTCTTTACGGGTTCCATGTGCTTACAGTGGCAAACCAAACACAAGAATAAGTGTGTATATAGAGATGAAGCCAAAGCCAAATAAGTAGAGGAACCCCGAAGGCAAAGCAGTTGCCACAAACTTGCGAAATGTTAATAGCAAACACACAACACAAAACTCTCAACTATGTATGTATGTATGCTGCCCTGGCCATGTCTCGGCTGGATTCTCTTTCTTACTTACTTACTTAGTGGGCTCTGGCTCCTTACTCCATGGCCTCCAATGTCTCGTTGTGGCCATAAACTTTTTAAAGTTGGCAATTCAATTTCAATTTGCCTTGGCAAACGTGTGCACCAGGACAGCAACAGGAAAACGGAAATGGAAATGGTTATCAATGGATGGAGGTCAATATATAAGTTTCCTGTACTTAGGTATACAGAAGAAAAGAAAAAAAACACAAATAGTAATAACAATAATGTTCAGTCAAATCAATTTTCGAAACACGTAAAATCCAAAACCGAAAAACTTCACAAGAACGATGGCTCCCCCATCCAAAACCATCTCAATCGCTTGTCCAGCGCATAAATTTGATTTGTGTTGCAAGCATAAAAACAGGAAACATGTTGAAATAAAAACGAGAAGGACGATTGATTGCAGGTCGCTCATAAAATAAAAAAGAAAATTGTCACTGGATTTTTATGGATTTCTTCCCATAAAGCTTGCAATTAGTTGTGCCGACCCCCACACCCACCCAAAGGGGGAGGGCCCCAGTTACTTTCGCATTGTTGCTTTCAATTACGCTAAGGCAAGTTTACTAGATTTTTATCAGCAGAGAAGAGAGCGAAAAGTCTGCGGGTCATAAACACACTAAAACCCAGGGAATACCAGTAGCAGCAGCAGCAACAACAACAACAAAACTAACAAACTATGTTACTTAGTGTTGGCCACGCCCTTTATGCGCGCATAAAAATCGAAAGGACAGAACCAAAAGGAGAGGCAAACGAATTGTGTGGCGTGTGCGTTGGCAATATCATTCTCCACTAGTGACACACCCAATCACCTAACAAGCAACTACCATTTTCAATACCCTATATCCCCATAGCTTGTTAGGGTATTTTGGAATCGAAAGCAACACATATCACTTATTTATCACACTCTCGATAAGATGAAGTTGACAAAGACAATTACTTATGTGAATTAAATGCAATAGAAATTACCTTCTGTCATTTGTATTCTGAATAGTGCATATTGTCAGTGTTGTAATCAAAGATGTTTCATTAGGATTATTTTGATTAACTTCTAACTTTTTACACACACACGTCTTTCGCGTTAAGCTTTTTGAGAGGAAGTCAGTTTCAGAGTTGCCTCTCTTTATCGATATCATCGATAATCATAAATGATCGTTAATGTAATGTAATGTGATAACGATGTATCGATGAAATGGGTATGAGTACATTGTGCACCTTAGCTTTATCATAAATTATCGTTAATCGATATGACGATGTATCGATGAAAGGGCTATAAGTACATTGTGGACCTTAGGATTATTAAATACTTAGGGTGTTTTTTCATACATTAAGGGTATTATATAGAGTAGATATACATGTAATGTATATGTACATGTCCTATTACATCAGTAAAGATTGAAATTTGGGAGTCACTATATAAAGAAAGTGCTTAAAAAGGCTTTAAAACTGGGTTATGAAAACCTTGAACCCACAAATGTATAAGAAATAATGAAAACAACAGATGGATCTTATATACATACATATAGTATGTCTTCTGAAGCACTAGAGAATCCCAAATTTAATATGTTAGTTACTTTGGAAAGAAAGAAGTCTTTTTAATTTGACATTTGTCAGTTTTGGTGACAAAATTAAAATAAATGGCAAGACTTAAAGCTAGGTACACACGATGCAAACAATTTGCAGCAAGTTGAAAATAATTTGCAGCAAAAGTTTGCACAAATGTTCACACCAATGCAAATATTGCGTGATAATATAGAAAATAGTTGCCGCAAACAGTTCTTGCAAATTGTTTGTTTGCACCAAAATGTGCGAGCTTATATGCACCTTTATAGGCAAAGAACAATTGGATCCTATTATATACGATCCTATCTTTAGTTTTTTACAAACTAATCAAAGATTTCTTCGTTCTATCCCACATTTAGTACAGGGTATCTTAAAGTGCTTGTGCTTCTTAAACTTTAGGGGTTTTTTCTTTTTCTTTGTGATTCCATTTTCTCTCTTTTACAAAAGTTTTGCCACGTTGATTTTGAAATAAATGCGGGTTAAGGCAACAAAACTTCATGTTGCTGTCTGTGATAAAACGTTGAGTCAAAAGTTGCCTACGGCTACAAATTATGCAGAGCACTACGACCAGCCAGTCAGTGAGTGATAAGTAGATGGCGGCGGTATAAACTCATTTATATTGAGCCACTGCAAAACTGTTGATATACACAAACACACCCACACACACACACATACACACACACACACGCATATTAGTATACAGCCTGGAGGGCATTGTTGTTGGTAATAATTTGATAGAGCCACCTGCCATTATGGGCAGAAACTTTAGGTTGAGAGCTCTTTCCCTTTCAGCCAGGCACTTGCAAAGCAAAAATTCAATTCAGCTTGTTCTCAACCTTTTTGGCCATTGCATTTGCCCGTGGAAAAACTTTACATCTAAAACTGAAGTTTGCTTTAAATTAAATTTACGCCGCAGCACTTAAACACGGCGCAACTTGGGCACGTTTCGAGTATAAAGCCATAAAATAAAACACAAAAGCAGCTCAAAAAAAAAAAAAACCAAAATGGAAAAGCCGAAAGAAAAGTTTTTTTTCACCTATAAAAAGTATCACCTGCTGTGTTATTGTTTTTCTTTTCATGTATATAAATACATATTTATATCGGTATGTATTTATTTATTCGGTGGTGGACTCGGCTTAAATAAAAGTCACCGATGATTGCCATAATAATTTATACCAAGCCAGCTGTCTTTCAGTATTTTTTCTTTCTTTTTTATTGATAAAAAGAAAAAATATATATTGCTGATGCTGCGGCGTGCGTATACGTAATATGCGTATACGCTGCGTATGATTGATGATGGTTCTAACAATTTCAATTAGGTGTTAGGTTAGAAGTGGTTGTTTATAATAACGGAGAGAGAGAAAGAGAGAGGGAGGGAGAGAAAGAGACAGGGTCGGGATAAAAGTGGTTGAGTGAGAAACAGCGATGACATTGCACTATGGATAAGGTGTCAGGGAAACTGTGGCAAAAGCAGGTGTGCTAAAAACTATGCGGGCAAATTAAATAAAAGTTATACAAGTTTCAAGTAGTTGTTAAGATTCACAACTTTGCCATCTAAAGTTGCCAGATCATGTTCACGTCACACGCTGATTTATTTTTCAACTTCAAATTGTTTTCTGGTCAATAGAACAGTTGGAGATTGTAAATACATGCATTGAATTTACCAATGTTGTTGTTGGCTCATACTATTAATATTTTACAGACAAAGTGAAAAATATTTTCAGACTGATAAATTTATAATACTTTCTTTTTTTCTATCGGAGTGCAAAGAAACAGCTTGAAATTAATCTCTGGCTGATTGTTTTTTTTTTTTGTGCACTTCACAGTTGGAAACCAACTGTAAATGTATTCAGATTTTAAACGTATATTGTTCATTTCCATCACTTCAAATATGAGAATTTCAGAAGCATTTACCAATGAATTTTCATTCAATAAACCAAACTCTTCCCATAGGTGTAAAAAGAACGCGTGTTGTCATATTTTTTATTTTTACTGTTTTTCCAGGAGTGAATATCCGTAAACTATTTCTTTTTCTGCTTACCCATACATATTGATGTACGACTATTTTGGGAGAGACAAGAGCAGCAACAGCAATAGCACTTCCCCTCACTTCACATGCCAATCGAGTTGGTTTTTCCTTTTTTTAAATTAAATTTTTCCTTCCTAGGAACGTGAAAACGTAAAATAAACAACAACAAGTTGGTGGTTTTTTTTTTATATTTTTTACACACACACTCGCACAGTAGGAACGAATTCATGTGGGTGATATGTCTGAGTGGTTTTCTGTATTCTGTGTATCATCGGGCAATAAAATAAATATGAATTCAACGATGGATTGGTCCAACAATAATACTATAAAGGTGCGTATATATATATGTATGGTATATAGAGCAACCAACTTCTGCTTTCACTTTCGCACGTTTCACTTTCATTGCGTGGGCATTAGTTGGGCAATGAGTGATGGGAGAAGGGGAGATGTGTTTTTTTTTTTTGGGTGGGCGGATGATGGTGGCAGTGCGTTTGCGTTTCAATTTCCGTTGATTGAAGTTACCGAAATGAGTTGCCAAACACCTGGCCGAGCACGGCAAACTTTGCTTTGCCTAGTCTTCAACTGGAAATTGAGAGCAATCTACTACGGAAACGATGGCAATTAAATTGAATGCAAACGCCATTAAAGCCCAAAAAGGCGAAAGACAGTACCATAAAGAAAGAGAGAAAAGGACAGAAAGAGAGAAAGAGAGAGAGGAGAGAGAGAGAGGGAAAGATAGATATTTACCTGACAGTTTTATGAGCCTTTCAGCTGATGCCAAAAAACTTTTCGCCTAAGTAGTTTTATTCAATTAACACACCCAGCACACAATTTTTAACCACCAACTTAACAGAGTCTTAGGCCTGATGATGTTCTCATAAACTTTTAATTGAATTCTAAGCCGTAACTAAAACTAGAACATTTTTGTCAAATTCTTTACTTGCCAGACTTCCAGACTAAAGCAGCCCAAGTCACGTGAGATTCAGAATTTCACAGGACGACAAGCTAACGATTTTCCGTTATGGCAACATTTCAATTTCCTGTGTCCTGTGTGAAAAATTAATGCCAAATTCGAAACAAATTGCAAAAAGCAAATGTTGAAAATACCTTTTTTCTCCATTTCTGTTTTTTTACTCTCTCCCACAAGGCCAAATAAGGAGTCAAAAAGAGAGAGAGATTGAGAGTGTTGAAAATGACAACAGGAGGACAGGAAGTAAAGGATGTCAGAGTATGTATATCGACGCTTTCAAGCTAATGCGAAAATTCAACTCGTTTTATAAATGAATCGACGCAAAGTTAACACTTAAAGTTCACTGACTTTAAATTATCTTAAAAATCAAAAAGGAAACAGGTGCAAAAATCTTGTTTTCAACATTATGGCAGCCGCAAAACATCATTCCAATAAATATTTAATGTTAAAGAAAATCTCCTAAAAGTGTAGTAAAAAGAAAACACATAACTTATTTGCAAAAATCTGGCATCAATGTACATATTATTATTAAGGTATTTTTTGTTTTTGTATTTTTTAGATTTAGATTTTGTTACTTAAGAATTTGTTTTCCTTGATTCCTTGAAGATTATGAATTAAGGTGAGTATCGAATTAAATAAATTTCAATTATTAGCTTCCAATTAAGCAATAGCAAAAAATAATACGTCTAACTAATAAGTTATAGAAATCGTTTTATTGGAGCAAAGACTAATTAAAAGAAGTCTGGCTAATTATCAACATTTCATGTTATTTGCGACTCCACATGAGACGACTTAAATAATTGGTAGAAAAAAACTCTTGTTATACTAATGAGGAGCTTAACAGAACAAAAAACAAATATACCCTTTGCCTTAGTAACTGAATACAAAAACATTTCTGCCAAAATTTGCCCGCAAACCTCAACAGAATTTTTGACAGAACCAAAAAGTGGAGGAAACTGTGGGTAAAGCCACTCTGTTGCCTCAGCATCATAATGGATGTATGTGTGTATGTGTGTGTGTGTGTGTGTGTGTGTGTGTGTGTGTGAGGTAGGGTGCGAAGAAGGACCTGTCGCTGGCATTTAGTAGCAAAAGCGGAAAATCAATGTTACCAGCACCAACAACAACAACACCAACAACATCTTGTCAGCTTGCTAAGGTCGTCACCTCAATGCCTCAGGAATGTTTGTCATGCTGTTCCCCTTATACTCCGCCATCACCATTCTCAATTTAAATTTATAAGCGCACAAATTCTTGATATGTCATTGTTATCCTTCGGCATCCTTCGACCCATACAACGAACATCCATATCCATACATTTTATAGCAGGCAGCTTTTGAACATAAATTAAATGGCTCCACGGCAATAAAAAGCAAATCAATTTGAGCGTGAAATCGATTTTCATTTACATTGCCCTGTGCAGTCTTTGTCGCCCAAATCGATAAATCGTCCATTGCAACAGGTTACGGTTACTGTAGTAAATCTATGGAAAAACACAAACCAATACCAAACAACCGACATCCAGCTACCAGGAACTAACGTTCAACGACTATGTCATGGTAATGGCTGCCATGCAGCGCACAGCCAATAACCGACCAAAGCAAATGGCATTGCAATCCTTGGAGTCCCTGTGATTAATGAAGGCACTGAACGAGATGGTCCAAAGCGAGAAAAAGAGAGTGGGCAAAAGGTGCTCCAGGGTCTTAGAGTTGCATGGTGAAAGCAATCAAAGTGCAAAATGTGTTCGGATTTTCATTAACAGTGGGTTTGAAAAATCTGAAAACTTCATCGAATGTCGAAGTTGTAGTGTGTAGTCTATGATTGGGTGCTGTAATAAAGCTTAAATTATAGGACTATCCTTTAAAAACAAAAGGATAAAAAGTATATATATTCTTGATCAACATGACAAGGCGAATTCGAATCCGTTTGTCCGTCTGTCCGTTTGTCTGTCTGTCTGGATCAACAGCTTCTTCTCATTCAGAGCTCAAATTCGTCTTGCATATACTGTATACATTGTATATCTCGAATTCATCGGGATCGGACGACTATATCATATAGTTCCCATAGGAACCATCGGTCGAAGAAAGAGTTTTAGATCATTAACATCGTTCTTTTTTACCCGATTATCATGAAAATTACCATTTCGCAGTTTACTACACATCCGTGCCAAATTTGATCGAGATCGGGCTACTATATCATATAGCTCCCATTGGAATAATCGGACCAAAAATAGTTTTCCTTCTAAAAACTTTTTTTTTGTTTCTTTATAGGTACGAAAAAGCTTCTGCTTGTTACTTAATAATGAATATACCAAGGGTGTTTATATTTAGATAACTCTATTTAGGGATTTATTAACACAAGAGCTTGCATGAGTATACAAGTTCTGCATTCTGCATTCGGCATTCTGGTTATTGTTTACCTTTCATAACTTAAAAGAAATGTAAGCGCCAAATTTCCATTTCTATCGATACATCGATTATTTCTCCAGTGCTGACAATTCAATGTCGCTTTTAATATATCAATCGATTTTTGTTACGTGTGATAGCTTTTCTCGATATTTATGGTCATCGATATCAGTTTATCGTTGGGCAGCGTCAGAGCAAGCAAGAGTGCAAATGAATTAAACAAAAACAAAAATGCAAATCATGGACTCTCTTGGTGGAAAATCAAACGGAGCAGCCTTAAAGCTGCCCATCTGCGGGCTAGGAAATCATTATCTCCAGGAGCCGCACAAGACAATCAAAGGTGCAAATCTTTTAAAATTTGGCCAGCGAATAAATGGGCAGCTAAGCGCTACCAGCCCAATTTGTGGCAACTGTCTCGATGCACTGTGGACTTCGTATGCAATCAAACGGAACTTCGCATGTCGTCGTCATTATAAAAACCATGAGGCGGATCTTCCCATTGATATATCGGATGTCAGTGATGAAGATAATACACTCTTGCAGGACAACACCGAAATCAATTTGGCTGGACAAATGGGCGGATTATGTCTACAATCGCCTAATATTTAATAAACGAAAATTCTGGGATGACTGAAATCTTGATGGTTTTAATATTCTCTTTAATGTTGAACCCTCTTATGAAGCTATTACTGTGAGTACTCGTAATAATCACATCAGTAGGAAAACCAACTTGTGCAGGGATAGTTGATTGAATTCCATCGATAAAATCTCAATAGTTTCAGGTCAGCTCAACTTCGTCAAATCGAATTACTGCGTATGTTGTTGTAATTTTCGTATTTCATTTTATTTTTTTGCTGTCATTATTTTTAATTTGCGCATCTATGACAGGCAGCGCCAGGACACAAGCAGTAGAAGCAGCAGCAGCGGCAGCAGGACCTCAGGGCGAACTCACGACGAACCTGAGCCTGACCATCTCACAGCTGGCGTTGACAATGCAATTTCCGTCAACAGCCAAAGAAGGGTATACTTGTAGAAGAAAAGGAAAAGAAGGGGAAGAAAATTGTGGAAAAGACGGTTGAGAAGGTGGTGGAGCTCAGAGTGTGGGGAAGAGAGCCTGAAAAGGATGTGAAGGACATGCCCAACTGCACTCGTTTGTGTTTCCTGTTGATGTCGTTGCTCACTTTTGTGGCGGTTGCTTCCGCAGCTGCTCCTGCTCCTGCTGCTGCCACTTGTGCATACAGAATCAACAATTAAAGATTAAAATGTCACACTAAAAGTATACACACAATGTCACCCCATTTCTACCTCAACCTCAAGCCGCAGCGTCACTCCACATGGCTAAGACTAAGGCTTATTAGCAAGAAGCTAGTGACGCACTTCAAGTGGCTGGTTTTGGTCTTGTGGGAACTGCTTGTTCCGTTTTTGGTGCCATTTTAATTGCATTACGCCTGTGGAAATTGCTGGATGTGCTGGTCTCTCAGGTCTGCAGGTCTGCTGGCCTCTTTTTTGCTCTTTTCTCACAAGTTTTAATTGATGTCGCACAGCTGATGCAGTTTATAGCCTCTCCAAGGAGCTAAGGACCAGCAGCAGCAGGATAGGACAGCACAGGACACAACATGGCCCGGACACAAGATACGAAAAAGGAGAATAAAGAAAGGAAGAAACAATTCTCATTTTTGCCCCATCGATAAACTTTAAATGACATTTTAAATGGACATCATTAAAAATGCGTTAACTGGCAGGATAGGATATACATTTGCAGCTGGAGATAACAGTTGCAGATACGTTTCACTGACAATAGCTACTGGCTTGTGGTATCAATTAAAATCTTATTTCCATATCAAACAATTCACAGATTTTCCACACTCAGTCACACACACACACACGCACACAGCAAGCTCGGAAAATCTTCTTTAGTCAGCACAAAATCTGTTTTCAGCCTCCGCCGCCTTTTGGGACTTGGAGTTTTTGCGTGCCGTATCAAATCCAAGGATAAGGCAATGTTATCTTTCCTCCTTTCTTTCCTTTTTTCCTTTTTTTTTTTACTGTTCTCATCCACTTGATACGTGAGAACATTTAACGCATTTCGCACGTGAGTTTCCAATTTCAATGTTTTCCCAGACACAAAGCAAATGGCAATTGTGAAAGCTCACCCAAAAACTGAGGAAAAATGCTGGAAAAATAATTGAATAAACAATTGCGAAAATTGTGTTCTCAATCAACATGGCCAAATAAAGCAACTAACTACAAGTATTTATTTACACGGCCAGGAACAAATTAATTATTCAATTCAGACCGCACATTTTCAACATGTAGTATGTATATAATTAAATTTTCATTTTATTCCATATAATTTTCGAACGTAAAGCCAAAAGAAAAATACAATACAAATTCTTTACTCATGGATCATTTGATGATGATGCCATCCTCATGCAAATTACCGCATTTTTCATGGAATAAGATTAATTGGCAAGTTGATCTTCTGGATTTTCTATTTAAATTCGAACAATAATTATCTTGCACTTATCGGAAAAAGGCTAAATCCATAAACCATACGTCAACTAATATTAGTCTAATTCATTAAACCAATACGTCAATTAACATTAGTCTAATTCATTAAAGTTTTATCTAATTGTCTGTATAATTACCAACTTCGTTTAAATCTTTTTTGAAATTGTTTGCCAAGATTTTGTTCAGTGAGTTATTTAATTAAACGAAGTCCGATTCAATCGTTAATATTATTCAACATAATGCTAAAATATTGAAGTAAAAAAAGATACTGTCCATTTAGTCCACAGTTTTGTAATACCATGAAGACGATATTGAATATTAAATGTAACGATATTGCAAACCAGTTTTTTAAAAATTCCTTAGTTTAAATTTAAGGAACTTTGTGACCCGCATAAATTTCATTTTAAATAATAATGTTATAAACAACATAATTTGGTGCTCATTTCCAAAATTATAGCTATTATATAAAATTATCATATAATAATTATACTGCATATCACAAGGTCTTGTACCTGGCCTCTGGCTGGATATTATTATGGATGAAGCGTATAAAATTTTGACAGGCTTTGACTTTTTGCTTGTACATAGCTTATTAAATTTCAATCGATCTTCCGCAGGATGCTTTCAATCTCTGCATCTATGATTTTTCTTTCATCTCCCCCATTTTGCTTCTCATCCTATGCATATTGCTCATGGAAGTGAGAAATTTTGCATTTTATTTAGTTATACATAAGTATATACATATCTATATACTATATGTTGCATGACATGAACTTGTCATTCACATTCACATTGCCATTTTGTTTTTTTGGGCTCCTGGTGAAAGTGGTAAAATCGATAAGGAATAGCAAGGGGCAGATGGCGAGGAGTCCAAAAACACCTGGCATATGCACACGTTGTTAGACAGGCAGAGTGTTGTTATGAGGATGGGTGTGTGTGTGTGTGTGTGTTGGAGGCCGATTGGCGACCTTGCACAAGCTGCCAATGTCGTCCAAATGGAGACATTGTGCATACATAGATCAAATAAACAAAGACAGGCCAAAAATAAACAATTTACCAGGCAATACAACATTGTTTACCCCCATTCTTGTTTGTCATTGTTACTCACCGATTGTGTAGGTGGCGCCGTCTACCGTGAATGTGGCAGCCTTGCATTTGTTGAAGAAACGTGAGGCAAAATCCAAAGCGGAATTCTTTAAACTGGATGAAACGCGACGAATGGGCGAGTCCGGGCAGGATGTGGCCGCCATGGTGGCGGCTGGCGCCTGATGTTGATGCAGGAGCGGCTCCTGTTGCTGGTGCAAGGATGTTACACTGCTCGTCACCGTGTTAGCCGACGTCAATCTGGCCGTCAGCAGGGCAGAGGCCACCGCTGTTGCCGTCGTTGTTGTTGTTGTGTGTGAAGTGTGTACGGCCACCGGAGTGGCAGTTCCAGGAGCCAGGCGACGCGGCGCATTCGATAAATTTAAATTGGACATGTTCCTGCGACACGTTTTCTGGCGGCTGTTCGCTCGTTTTTATGTGGGTATATTCCTTGCTTTTTATTTTATTTTTGGCTTTTTTTTTATTATTATTATTATTTGCTTTTGTTATTTTATTTTCTCTTTAGCTGCTCGCACACATTTTGTTAAAATTTGCGAAATTTTTCACTTAACAAGGTCGTGGGCGAGAATAGTGAGCCTACTATAATTGGCAGGTGGGCTGCAGCCAGGAAGCCAAGCCAATTTGTTGCAATTAGCCAAATTGAATTTTATTGATTTAATCACATTAAAAATATGTAAACGATACACTTTAGATTTTTGTCTGTGGAAAAATATTGTTGCTCATCTAACTTATCCCCAATTTTGCAAAGCGAAATATCGAAAATACTTTTAGTTTAAATTAATGAGTTTCATTTTGAGTTGAGATTTCTTTGCTTCCCTTGTTGTGTATTTCTTTTTAAATATTTACCTTCATTTCCTAGTTAAACTTTGTTTTATCTCTTACGTTTTCGATAAACAGAGAAATATCTAAGTATCCAGTGATGAAGTGAATTGAATGCAATTTAATAAAGCTCTGAAATTCTCATAGTTTTCGAATTGTTAAGAAAATTAAAGATTTTAAGCAGTTACATGGGATTTATTCTCAAATTACATGCTTTAGACACCTTATCTGCGAATTTTTGAAAGTTACGATTTGTTTATTACTCTTTTACTTTATAACTTGTTAATCAAAAAAGTTAGCTACTTTTTTGCCACCACTGATAATTGTTGTTTTTTGAAAGCTGCTAAAAAAATCAACTTACGCATACGAATGAGAAGTGAATAATTTTACTACAACAATTTTAATGATGGTTATTTTCCAGTGTTGAAAAATACGAATTTAATTTACGACAGAATTTTAAAAGAAACAAATTTAATTGGTGTTGCAAATTTACTTTATTGCATTATTAATTGTATTAAGTCAGTAACTTTCATTAAATCGTTTTTCTTTTAAGCAATTAAGCAATATCATTCGATTTACATTCAACATTGCCAACATTGCCCATCTTTATTAAAGTCTTGCTTAGCCTATATCCCTTAATTGAGGAAATGCTATTAAAATAAGTTCAGGCAACTCTCTTTCATTCTAATACATAAAACTGTAATCCACAAAACATTCATTAGAGACCACAAATGGCCTCAGATATGTACATATGTATGTACACACACATGTATGGTGGCTCAAAGTTATCCAAGCAATTTATCAGTTGGCCAACAATAATTTCAAATGCAATTTTCAATTTGGCTTTTTGGAAAATTAAACTATAATTGCAATTACAACAATCTGCCACACACACACAGAGAGAGAGTCACGCATAGAAAACTGTCGATTGGGTTGGGCGATGATGATAATAACGACGATAATAATGACAATGATGACGATGATGATGCCTACGATAATTGCAGTCAATAAAAATCGTATTACCCCAGGGCAGGTGAAATGGTTGAAAAGTGAATGTGAAAGTGTGCCCCAACAGTCGAGAGTTGATGACTTTTGCCGCTCTCTCTCTCTCTCCCTACCAATCTAAAATGCGACGAATTAAAGTAAATTGCTTGGAAATAAGTACCGACACACACATACATATACACAGAGACCCACAACCACACCCACCCAAACCCAGAGAAAATACACCCAACCAGATGGAAGGCATAATATCAGACAATGAATGCCTTTCTGTGGCTAAAATTGTGTTCGTTGCCTCAATGTTTCTGCAGGTTTCCAGTGTTTCTGGTTGAGTTTTCTGGTTTTCTGTGATAATGGCATTCAAATGTATACATTTAAGCGTCTGCCATAGCCTGCTATTTGTTGTTAGTGCTCCTCCTACACCCTCCTGTAATTCTCTTGGTCGCCTTTTTTTGTTTTGTTCTTGCCTCGCTTATCAACACTGTGCGGAATGGCGGAAGGCGCTAAAATTGCCACATATACATGAATATATATATATTTATATATAAAATATGTTCAAAATGCAGAGGCCTATGAAAAACCAACAAAGCACAATAAAAATAAATGTGCGTGAAAAAGTGGAGTAAGCGAGGGGTTGGCAGACAGTGTGGAGAGGGCGAAGAGATGGGGAGCAGATTGATAAAATGATTATTGACACAATTAATGTATACCTACATATACATATACAAATACATATATATAAGTGTGTATGTATATATACAAATATTTTGATTTCGAAAAGTGCCCACATAATTGACGTATCAATGAAATTTTAATTAAAGCTGTTTCATTGCTTTGCGCTAATTCTATATAATAGGTGAAACGATATTCTTATTTAGGTTGCCTGAAATCAAATTCAGTTTAATTTGCTGTTTCGCAAAATTCAAATGTTTTTCCTTAACTTTCTTTCTACAATGATATTGCTTCAATGCCCCTCAGAATCAAAGAAGCAAAATATTTAAAAAATTAATTACACTTTAGGACATTCAGCAAATACAGAATTCATTTAAAACAAATGTTTGTTAATAAATAAAGTTGAAAAAAAATATTGTAACAATCGTTTTTAGCTTTGCCATTTTGTAAAAGATTATTTCTTGCGACTGTTGGGAGCAAAACATTTTTAAGGAACATTAATATTAAAGAGTTTTTAATAAACTTCAACCCTTTCTAAAACAACTTTTTAGATGTATAAAGATGGAAATAAAATCACAGCACCAAATGTAAATATAAATCGACACTAAAAAAAGAAAACTTAGCTAAAGGACTATTACTAGAGCTAGTATAAGAGTAAATAAGAGTAATGGCATGAATAAATAAATAACGTTTTAGAACGTTTTTTCATTTTACCATCTTATTACTTCAAATTTAAAAAACAAAAAAAAACATTTTTTAATAAGTACATTTTAATTTATGATAATATAATTATAACAATTTGAAAGACCCCTCACCACTTATGCGTCATAAAGGAAATTCAGGTGCGGGAGTCACCTAAAACTCTGTTTACTAAACAGCCGAATAACATTTTCAACCATTTATTATCTTCCTTTAAAGGCGCTTAAAGTTAAATGTTTTAGAAAATGTTCTTGGACAATATTAAAATTTTCTTTTTGGAATTTATTTTAGAGAAATTTGCGTAAAGACTCGAATATCGTTCTGATATATAAAATGAACTTTTAGCTTTGACTTGAATTTTTTAACACTATTTGCTTATATTCTCTCATTAAAAAGGCTACTTTATTGAATAAATTAAAAGATAATTAAAGTTTAAATTCAAATTTCAATATAAAGTTGCCAACATAGATATTTCGATTGAAAACTAATGCAGATGTCACATTCCATTTGGAAACTTGTAAATGAATAAAACTAATTTCCGGGAATATGTGTAAGCATTTGCATTTTAGAATGTTTGTGGAAGCTTTCATGACTTTGTCTACACAAGAGGATAGAGTAAAAATACATTTTGAAATCTAACCACATAAAAACACTCAACTGACAATCGTTTATTCATTCATTCATTCATTCGTGCCGACACCCACACACACATCATTTCATTTACTCATTCATTTAGTTACAAAAATATTAAAGACTACGTCATATAGTAAGAGTAGTTTGAAGAGTACGCCTCCACAACGCAGTTTATCCATGCCCCCCGAGTCTTCCTTTTGGCTCCCTGCACGAATATAGTATTATCACGTATATGCTGTCCATATATGTCGACTATATGTAGACTATAGTATGCAGACTGTCTTTTATGTATGACATTTGAGGCATGAGAGAATGTCAACACCTTTGTAACTGTAACTGTGTGTCTGCGGCTGTGTGTAACCATGTGTGTGTGTGTGTGTGTGTGTATCATGTATGTGATTGTGTATCTGTCTGTGTATGTTGACGAAGTGGCAAGCAATTCAGGCTAAAAGGAAAGCTGAAACTTGGAAATATGGATTTTATTTTTTTTATTTTCATCATTTTGTTAGGGTAGTGTGTGGGTGTGGGTGTAGGTGTGAGTGTGTGTGTGTGTGTGTTGTGTTGTGTTATGATGTTACGCCCTTATTTTTATGTATTATTGTATTATAATAAGTTTTAGTTTGGCCAGCATACAGCTCGCTGAATTCCTTCCGGCATGTCTATCTATATAATATACATATATGTATATATATATATATATGTATTTACTTATACTTTTAGCTTTGGATCCTGGTCTCGACATTGTGCAATACTAATTAATACCTTTGGGCGTTGGGGGTGTGTGTGTGTGTATGTGTGTTGGTGTGTGAGTCCATGTTTGCAGATAAATTGCGAAGCTCAGTGGCTTGGATAAGCATGCCGGCTTTAATTTGGTAAATTAATTCTGAAATATTTAGGTCGACCACCCCTCGCAGTCCTCGAGTCCTTCAATCCACCAATGCCCAATCCTCCTCAATCCCTCCGCACAAGGTCGTCATACATACCATGGAGCAAAGAGATAAAAGACTGACTATATATACCTCAATAAGTATGTATGTATGTAGGTAGGTATGTTAGTATTTGTGTATAAAAAAGTATATTGAACCAAAGGGAATGCTGAAAATTTTCAGGATACATTGGCAGCTGTTGTTAGGCCGCTGCCTTTGATTTGCCTTGGAAAATCATCAACTCAGTTGGAAACATTTCGCTTCGCGCTCCAAAATGAAAACCGAAAATGAAACTGAAGCCTAAAGTCTGTCAAAACAAAAGCGCTGACTGCAAAGATACGGGACAAGGGTTCACAACACACACACACACACACACACACACACACAAAGGCAAATTGTTGTCATACCATAAAAAAAAGAAGGAAGGCAAAAAAAAAGCCAACAAATATAAACTTTGGGTATATTTTGCGGCTTAAGTGTTGCCAGCTAACAGCAGCAACATCAACAACAACATCAACAGCAACATCAACAACAACATCAACAACAACACTAACAACAACAACAACAATATCAACAATTGGTTGCTCACTTCTGGCCTGAAGTTCCTTCAGCTGGATTCCCGTTAAAACACTAAGCAACCACAAAACTCAAGTCATAAATTTCAATATAGTAATAATCCTTAAAGATCAACAATTTACATTTTAGATTGCAAAATAAACTAAAGCGAATGTAATTTCTATTTGAAGTCTTACAAGATTTTCTTTGATTTGTCTCTCCTCTCTTATTAATAAGATTGAGATGCTATGCAAAACGAAAAGAAAAATCTATAGAAAAAAAGAAACGTGAAGAATATTTAATGTACATTCAAAGTAAAAGCATTCAAAATGTGTGCTTTAAATTTGCTTAATACAATGGACCTTGACAAATTTATTAGTCTAACAGAATTATAATAAAAATTCATCAGATTTTCACTGCCTTTAAAATAACATATTACTCATGTTTTTCACAAAATTACTTTTCATTTGAAATTTGATGAGTTAGGAATAGGTTACAAAAATTCCTAATAAATTGGAAACTTTGCTTGAATAAAAAGAGGGTAGAAAGCATTTGCTGACTAAAGTAAATACAACCTTTATTTGATTTGATTAATAATAGCAATAAAAACTAGCTAAAGTTATTCAGACAACCGCTACCCAAATTTAGAATAAGTAAGTAGTTTCCAGAATCTATATTCTGGTGTTAATTAACTAGACTCAGGTTGAGAACCAACTAACATTTAATTCTTTAACTAACTTGTTAACAACTATGTGGATTTGCATCATCATTTCCTTCATTAAATTACAAATTGTAATAATTTGTCTTGCGATGTATTCCAACTTCCCTATTTAATATCATATTGTATATTTTCAGCATGAGTAAAGGCAAAATTGTATGAATTTCATTTGAGATTTTGGATTACATATATTTTTAAATATTTGTTTAATAAGAAAAGCCTTCTTAGAGGAATGATAAATATATTTTATATGCGTATATATATTTCTTTATAAGAAAACAAAATACATATTAGCACAATTTTGTAAAACGCAAAGAATTTGTAGGCTTCACTCGAATTTCCAAATTGTTTTGAGAATTTATAGAACATTGAATTACCACATCCCACAAGCTATTTATTAATGTTCTCTCAGAAAGAGGTGCGATTGAATAGATGAACAAAAATAGTTCTAATACACTCTATATTCATATAGTAATCTAAAATGTTAATATCATTAAAAACGTTATCAATAAATCCAATTAACAAAGTTATTGGTTTTTTTTAGACTAGATATAAAATCGATTAAAAAAGTCTCTAAGCTTGGCGACTTAACTGGCAATCTACAGTTGGGTGGCTAAAAAATGCAGTAAGATATTTTAATATTATATTTTGGATTATATAATAATCGCTGTAAGGAAAAGCTCACATGACAAAAGACTTTTCTCTTTAGCCCTTAACCACATTCAACCTTTCTTACATATGTTTTTGTTGCCTATTTTTAGGCGTCCAGAGCAAATCTAAAAATGGCTTACTTTGTTCCCTTAGAGTACCAACTGTCATAAAATAATTTTTATGATTTTGTTATCTAGTGTAATTTTTGAGTTTTTATATTTCCGTCTTCCTTTTGGGGGAAAACTTCTCGCCTTTCCATTTTCGGTAAATTCAAAACAAAAACAAAAATAAAAAGGGTTGCCCAGTTAGATTGACTGAGCAAAAGGGTCGTAAGGTCAGGCCCTGCAAACGCTACTCCTTCTACCTTCTATCAAATAAAAAAAAAAAAAAAGTGACGACCAGCACAACCAACCAGCAGGGCGGTAGATTGGGCAGGGCCTGGGGGTGCTAGTGGTGGCCATATCATCGCCATTGAGCAAAGTGTTAATCCGCTTTTGTTTTTGTTTGCCGCAACTTGTTACAGGAGGAGTTAGCCAAACAGAGAGGCCAGAGATCGGTTTGGGTTCAGGTGTGCCCTGCCAGGGTGTGGTGTCTTCTCTGTCGGTGTGTGTGTGTGTGTGCGTGTGTTGTTTGTCTGCTGTTCATGGTGTTGGAGGTGTTGGCAGACCCATTTCGAGGTTGCACTCCTCACTCAGATTTATTAGGGGCAACCTTCCCTTTCTTCTTTCTTTGGTGATTTTTGTTTTGTTATTGTTTTGTATTGTCCGGGTTACGTAAATTGTAATTTGAATGTGTTTAATGTAATTTTAGTTGTCTGCTGTTGGGGAACGTGCCTGACCCTCCGATCCCCAACTAATTGCCGGCTCGTCTGAATCCCAAATGAAAGCAAACGTTTAGCTCTTAATTTATTTCATGGAGAGAGCAAACAAATTGTTACACAAATATTTGCAATTAGCAATCGTTTTGCTTTTAGTCCCTGCTCCTGCTAGAGCAGGGCTTATTGGCTTTGTGTGTTAAACAGCAACAAGTTGACTTGGCTTGATTATTATTCTTATTGATTAGATTGATTGAACACCATTTTTGAAAAACACACACACACACACACACACACACACACATAATAATTTGCACTTGATTTCACTTGATGCATTACATATGTATACATATCTATGTATATATAATATAAACTATGAATACACACGACTTCTAACGAGCACTTTGAATTTTCTTGGTTTCCTGTTGCGTATCTTAGTAGTAATATTTCAAGGATTTGCGTAAATATTTCGATACTTTTCTTTTTTCTGCGATAACCTTCCGGCAAACGTGTTGCCAATCAACTGACAGGCTAGCAAATCATGTCCTTCCTTTGAGCTCAGAACTGTAAAAGAGAGCGCAAGCTTTGCCTAAGAGCAACAAGCGAATCTAATAAAAAAGCTTACTTAACGGAACCAGAGAGTGAAAGAGACAGAATGCAGAATGAGGGACAGAGATGGGTAGAAAATCTGTCCATGAAATCAAAAGACCTTGATAGCATTTATCAGTTTAATGTGTGATAAGCAGATAACTACGAAAATAAATAAATAAATTTATTGTAATTGTTTACCTTTTGCGGCTTTTGCATATAAATTTGTTTGATAATTAACAAAAATGCATGATAATTACCTAAGCTTGCATATCTTATCATTTGAAATTCCCAAGCATTGATTGACGACCTCCTTGCTTCATCCTTATCTTATCTATTTCAAACAGCTGATGGCAAGGACTCTCTTTTTTTTTTTGTTGGATGAAAGCTTTTCACCACGCAGCTTTCTACTTTCTCTTGCCACTTTTGCATTGCTGTTGGTTAACAGCATTTTCCGCTGGATGGCGCTTTTAACCAACACATTTGGCGGTTAAGAAATGTGTTTTGACTTTATTCTTATATACTTGTTCCTCTGTCAGAAAGATATATTGACAAATGCTTTAAGCAATGCCAGACAACGACGCTAAAGACAAAGTGGAGTCCTGTGGAGTCCTGCGTAATTTATAATGCCACTGCAGACATGACAAAAGAGTGAGGCAAGAAACCAAAAACAAAAAGCAAAAACCAGCCATAAAAAGGAGTCACAGTCCTCACATTCTGCAGGTGTTTAGTTATTTATGCCTTGTCACACGTAGTCTGCACTTCGTTTGTTCTTTTTCGCTCAAGAAACAAATGTTTCATGTTGAGTGCGTGTATACGTTCACATATGTGTATATACATACGTAAATGCAGCCACCCATTCCGACCCTTCCCCTCCAAATCTGTCTTCCCCATCATTTACTGGCCATTTTTCACGTTTAAACGGCTTTTGTTGTGAGGAAAATAAATGCCAAGGCTGCTTCGGCTTCGTGCAAAAAAATGCTTTAAATAAAACCGTTTATGCATTACATTTATTGGCCCGGGTCCGGGTCCGGGTCCGTGTCTGAGATGAAAATTTAAACATATGCGGAGTGAAAAGTGAATATAAATTCATAACAAAACACATAATTGAAAAACTTGACACAAAGCGAGAGCAGGGGAAGTGCTTTCACTTTATTTCTAATTAATGCAGTTTTCTCTGCCTGCATGGAATCCAACTTATCATCAATCTGCATGGTTTGTGCGGGAGAAAATTAGATAAAAATGGCACGTGAGGGAAGCAGATGCACAAAATATTTCTTAATTAAATTTCAGCCAAAAAATTGGGTTACAGAGATGAGAAAGTGTGAAGGATTCAAATTCTTGAATTTTTTTTTGTTGGAATAAAAGAACTCTTGGAATATCTTTATTCTTTATTTTTGCTATAGGTCTACAACATTGAAACTGTTATGCCGTTTTGCCTTTATCTATTATATTTTGATTAAACTGTAAAAGTTTGCTTTAGCATCGCGGCACAGCTATTTAACGAGGCAAGTTTGCTTCAACAGCTGTTATTTGTTGTCGTTTTGGCTACAACCGTTTTTCTAATTATCGAGAAATAATAAGATGTTATTTAGAAGTTTGAAAGACAATCGCTCAGAATAAGAAAATCTTATGTTCGATAGTTCTGTAGAAAATATTTCTATATTATCATGTTTTCTTGCTATTTTCGTAATTTTTGCGTTCAGCTGATTAAGTTTAGCTTTAAGTTACCCAAAAATACATTGAAAAATTACCGATTAACATTAAGCCTTATCGTGCTTTGTTCCACCGATAGTTCAGGCAAGTGTTCCTCACTTTTTATGGTAAAGGGCTTCTGGGAATAATACATACTACTTATGCAATGGGATACTACAATTTACCCTTCATTGCAAGCGAATCAAAGAGGATTGGGACAATATAAGAAAGAACTAAGCTAACTAAAATTATTTTATGGTATTTCAACACTTTGACCTGATCTTAACCATTTACTAAGTCCTTGACTATCAGACATCTCATATTTTAAATAAAACCAGAGTGACAAAAATATACGCCAAGATTTTTTCAAACAAATAAAAGCGTTTAATGTTCACTTATTTTTCATAATTTAATAGTTTGGTAATTTTTTTTTTTGCTTTAAATGGATAAATTGGTGCCATATGTTTCTCGAATCATCTGGGAATTTCACGCTAAATTAAACAATAGTTCAGTTTTCCTTATGTTTCACCAGCTAATATTGTGGCGGTTTCTCTTTCTATACATACACACACATACATATCCTATTCATATCATAGCCAAGTAGTCAAGAGCTCCTCAAAGACACATGCTGGGTGTGTTAGTGTGTGTGTGTGTGTGTGTGAGTGTTTCCTCTAGACTATCATGACATTTGAATAATGTGAGCACATTTGGCATTTTATTTTATCATCAGGCATTTGCTGATGTGCTTACTCCTCCCTCCCATCTCTTTGTTCCCGCCGGCCCCCTCTCCGTTTGCCTTTGTCTTTTGGTCGCCACCACGCCTTGGATAACATGAGAATCTTCCTGAAATGAAATTAAACTGCTTTTTCCAGCTCTTCACTTGACTTTATTTTGCGTTTTGCCTTTACTATTATATACTCGCATTCATTTGTCTCATTTTGCCATGGCACGCCCATTCTTTTCGTATTATTTTTTGGGCAAATGTGGGGCGTGGTCTAATTACAGTTGGGAGAGACTTGTTCATTGTTCTGTCTGTTTTCCTTTTATGTATTTAAGTTGCAACATTCGTGTTTTGTTACTCTTTCGGAGGTCATAAATTTTGTAGCACAAAAATAATCTAGCAAAATTCAAATGTTAAGTATACGTCATGTTGTATGTATGCAGATTTACTTGTATCTCTCTGCTCTGTGTGCTGTCTGTGTGGCTAAGCCTCAGGTAGGCTGTTTGCCTTGACTTTTGAGTTATGCGGCTGCCTAACAATGCATTGAAATTTTGATTGCAACCATTAAAATGCAAGTACAATAACAAGAAGCCACAAAAATATGAGAGAAAAAATATGAAAAAACTTGACATCTACCAGCACCAACAACAACAACAACAACAAAAACAACAACAAAGTATAATGAGCATTTCACGCAAGTCCTGCAATGCGCAAGGTCAGTCAAGGACGACAAGGAATCCGCCGATTGTTGTTGTTGCTGCTGCCGCCGTTACTGCTGCTTTTCGTGTTTTTATAATTTCTCACAATGGGACCCAGGCTGGTTTCCCAGGCACAGGGCCAGCCACGCAGCATCCCCAACAGCGACAGCCACAGCAATTAGAGCTCAGCGCAAGGATACAAAAAAAATACTACAGTATAAAAATGAAATTCTGAATCACAAAAATTGCCTTGCCAGTTTCATCAGGGAAGCAAAAAAAAAAAAAAAATGAAATATTCTCATAACATGCAACTTAACAACTTGTTTAAGTTCAACCATTTCGTTTTCCACGAGTAAACAACAGTTTTGTATACTCTTATAAGAACTTTGGAGTAATTTGGCTCATGTAGTTTGGTGATGATTCTTTGAGAGTTACATTTTAAGATAAATAATAGTATTTACATTTCCATAAATTTATTTATTAATACGAACATACATGCAAAAATGTTAGAACCAAAGTTAGGGTTTGCATACTATACAGGAAACCCAAGACGATAAAGTCCTGTCTTTAACTTGCTTACATTGAAGTCTTAACTATTCTACTTAGAATTAATAAATTAAATTTAAAACAGTTTACTGTTATAGAGGAATGATCTGGTAAAACTATATCATTGCGTTTTGATTTAATATGAAACCTTTAAGTCCATGATTCACACATGTCCTTAATGTTCTATTGACGTTTAAGGACATGTGTGTTTAATGGATCGAAAACCTTTTAAGCCATAGTTTTATTAGTTATAAAATGTAAAGGCAACTAGAAGAAGCAACGCTTATAAGAAAAATTCGCTCAAAACTAAATCGATGCCATTCCAAAAACCAACAATTTACATAATAAATAAAACTAACGTATTCTATTTATGATAAAAGCATTATATCCATATGCCATACTAAGCAAATAACTTACTACATCTGCTTTTTCATTTGCCTTGAGTTATATGGTCTAAGTATTTCCCATTCGATATGAATGAAAAGTAAGCCATACATAATGCACGTAATATTTAAGCTTTTATGGAGGAGCCAAGACTGAAAAGTCCATAAATATTTTTCACATTTTCTTTTCATTTTATTCTTGGCCCCTCCCTCCTCATTTCCAGCTATTGCATCTTCAGAAAATGGAGAATGAAAAAATATGTTGTCCTAAAAAAGTAACCGCAACAGGCACTTGTAATATATATCAAATATATATGTATGTACACACACCCACACACACATACTTATTCATTTTTGTAAAACTTACCCAAGGCGAAAAAAAGATGCAAGGAAAATCAATAAAACTAAAGCATGGTCAGGCATAAAATCCGACTAAGGCGGTGGAAAGACTCGCTGGATGCCAGCCAGCCTCGTATTTCAAGTGCCTTCCTCTCAAGAACCAACAAGCGACAACCTCACAAACCCAACCTCCCTCTCCCACTCTATCCCTGTCTGTCTCTCTCTCTCTGGGGGCACATACAATGCAAGTCAAAATATTGATTTGCCGCCCAGCTAAATTAATGCCTCAAACAACCATACAAAAGCAGCGGTTGTACTCGCACTTTGTATTCCATTGCACAAAATTAATATAACATTTATGAGTCATTTATTGCCTTGGCCATTATATAAACAAGAAGTAACGGGACGCTGCCCTCGGGGGTCGAAGTGTAAGGGCAAATTTAACCAGCCAAATGACCCGCACAGCTGGTGACATTGACTTCCCCTTTAGTGCGTAATTCGGGAGAGGGTGGAGAAGATGGCGAAGCACTTGATGCATTGATTGTGCTACATTTGTCGTAAATTAGCGGAAATTATGCAGCATTGATTGCATAACATAATTGCTGAAAGTTTTTCTCTAGGTATATTGTTTTCTTAAAGTAAAATAAAGGCATAAGTTTGCATAACATAAGACTTAATGCGACTCAGTGAAAGTCAACACCTTAAATTGCTTATCATGTCGTGTAAAAGTCCACACTTTTTTTCAAATGTGCCCGCCCAACGCCCTTGTAAGTGTTGTATGATTCTAGTTTTTCTGATATATGGGCACACTACCCGTGTGTGATCGTGTTATCGATATATGGGCACACTTAGAAGAAGACAAGAGAGAAGCGAAAAGGTGTATAATAAGAAATACAATCTTAGAATAAATAAACAATTCTTTAAGATTACAGTCGTAAAGAATATGCATGGTCATCACGCTCTGCAATTTGAAGTCACGTGAATTTACTAGATAAAACCCATTATTAACCATTATCAAATTCTGACCATGTCAAACAAAAGAAAAAACACAATAAAAGACTTGAATATCTATTGTTCTAGTGCTAATTTAGATGAAAAAAACTTGACTAATTTTAAGCAACAACTGACCTCGTTTTAGGGCAGTTAAACATCTTATGTACACTCAGAGTAGATGACAAAATGGAAAAAAAGAGCTAGAGCTGGAGCTGCTTTTCCACTTTAGTCATCTGTCGCACTTACTCGCTTTGTTTAGTCCTCCTCCCTAGCTTCCTCTCGCTTTGTGTGTGAAAAGTCAGTTGCCGAATTGCCGTTGGTACCTTTGCTTACTCTCTCTGCAATTGCCCGCATCTCGAGTGTAAACATTCAAACAACAGTTGACTTCTGGTTCTCTCGTATTTGCTCTCGTTATGCAATTAGTGAAATTACTGAAAAAACACATATGTATATATCTACACACATACATACATATATGCAAATTACCCTAATTTAAATTATCTAAATGGAATGCATTTGGAAAATTTCCATAGATGTGCAAATATTGTTCACTCACCGCAAACATTTTATGCTGGTAAACTAATTAAAAATATGTTATTTCGAAAACTACAATGCGGAGAGTTGATAACAAAAACAGAACTTTTTTTTTTTTGATTTTAACTTTGAATTTTGTTTGGGCTGGTTACCCGCAGATCAAAAACTAGCTGACCATTATATACCCTTGCATACTCGAGTTTTCGCCGGATATTGGTATTAAATTATCCCAACACTTTGTCCCAGGTCCCAAAACACGAAAGGCACTTATTAGTATCGATTATCGACACTGCACTCTGCAATTGACCCAGTGAACCATTTTAGAAACCTTGGTTCAGATAATATTTGATGACATGAACACTGGTCGTATGGGTTATTGGTATTACGTATACGACTAGTACTAATTCTATTTAATGCCATTACCAAAGTACATGGATTTGATCGGTAGAAAGTAATACTATTTCCAAAAGCAGTCTCATAAAAGGAAATAAAAACATAAACAATGCTTAAAATATGTAAATTTGAGCAAAAAACATTCCTTTAAAAAATGAAATTTTTTCTGGGTGGTTTGATCTACTTTTTGTGCTTTTACAATACATTAATAGATTAGCTTAAATTAAAAACCAAACGAGCAACACTTATATCCTGATAATAAAAAGAAATTAATACTTCATACTTATAAAATTAAAAATATCTAAAAGTGTAAAAAGTAATTCATCAAGATGAAAATGCAACATTAAATAAAAGAATTTGTGTTTATTTATTTGCCACATACCAACACTTTTTTTTCAGTTAGTTAATTTTTATAAACACTAGGGAAAAGTAAATATACTCTCATGTAAGCGTATAAATATGTTCAATATTCATAAAAATTCTGAATAAAACATGAAAAACTCATTTATGCACATCACAGTGAAAGGACAATCGGCATAGCGCCATCATGTTAAATAATAATGCCTTAATTATACATTAAGATGGCCTACATCGACATTTTGCTGTTGTTGTTATTTTTTTCTGCTCCCAATTTCTTTTTTGGACATGAACAATCCATAAAACGCCATAAAAACTCATATGTAGATACATAAATGGTTGAATTTTTGCATGCTTACATACTCACACGCACACAACACACAATGCGGAGAAATATATTTCATATTTATAACATAATTCGATATAATGCCCTTAGCGGTGGCATCAGGACCAGAAAATGCCCACCGCCCCGTGCTCCCTGCCCGCACAGTCGTAAAAACTGAATCAGCTTTACACCGAAGCATACAATTTGCGGCCACATTGCGTATACATATTAATACTGACCACACCAACAACAGCAACAACAACAACAACAACAAGCGATAATAATGAGGGTACGCAAAGGCAGGCAGCACACACAAAAGGCGAAACAGCGAAACGCACTTTGCTCACTGAGGCATTAACATCTGTTGTCTGTTGCCTGTTTGCCATTCTATGCTATGGGCCTATGTGACTATCTATTTGTTTATCTATGTAGGTTTGTGTAGACATAAGTATTTATATATACATATCTATACATGTATGTTCGATTTATGAAGGTCGCAGACCATCATGACTTTGCTAGTGAATAGCAGCAGTTACTTTGGCCAGGTTTATAAATAATCATATCGGTTAATGGATTTTCTAAATATATGCACAACATACATAAGTAAGCAGCTAAGAGTCTCTAAGCTCCTTTGGCATCCTGGACTGGCCAATGTGGCGTATGAGCAATCTTCTTGGCAGGAAATCCAATTTCAAGCTGTTTCAAGCAATTGATGCAATTAAAATTTTCTCCATTTACCTATGAAACAAGCAAAAGGAAACTGATAAATCAAATTGCCAAGGGTCCGGCACAAAACACACAGAGCCACACGCACAGTGGTTACATACTTATATCTATGCAATTGGAGCTTAATCGGATAATCTACAAATTGTTGTTCAAGAAAATAGCATTATAAGAATTTTTGCGAGATTAAAAATTTAAGAAACTTTTCTAAAGTCTATCTCAAATTAAACTTTTTAAGCAACTTGTGCCACTGTGAACAAAAGATGAGGCTAATTTGTTTAGAAAATGGAAAATTGGTCTTCTTTCAGTCGAAAATGGTTCGGTTTAATTACCTTATCCCTTTAATTATCGATTGGGATTGGGCAGCCAATTAATTAATCACAAGAAATATATAACTAAAAATATCTCTAAATGAAGTTGCTCTGAGTGAAAGCTTCATTGTGATTGATTATACTATTAAATGGATGAATGTATATTGAGTTATATATATGATATAATAAGCCGATCTAAATTTCGAAAATAGAAACAATTTGTTACACTAAATTAGAGAAATGTGTAAAGGTATTTAGCGGATAGATAAATAATTTGTTCAAGGTATTTTGGTTCTTTATACGTTAACAAATATATTGATCTATTGTTAGCATGTGACGCAACTTAAGATATCGATTGAATTGTGATTTTCACTGCTTCCCTCACGTCCCCTCAACTCATTCAGATGGGGCGATAAATTCTTCACGTTTCCACAAAAGAAAACGAATCCTTTCAAGGAATGGTTAACAATGAAGCTCATTGAAAGGTAGCCAACGTCCATCGGTAAAGAGGTGAAAACAAAAGAATCCAATTTCAGTTACATGTCTGGATTTTAAAACTCGAAATTTGCATTGCACTTGGAGAAAAATGTATAATGTAATTTACAATTACAAGCAGAGTTGCTTTGACTTTCAAATAAAATGGGTTCTCGTTCCTTTTCCCTTTTTTTTTAGGCCATTTTATTTCCATATTATGCCCACTATGCCAAGTTGTTGCCTTGGCTTGCATTCTATTTGCTTGGTCAGCAAGTCGTAAGAAGCTCTGCAGCAGTCTCAAAATCGTCCTGGCATTCAACCAACTTCTTCGCTGTCCCTGTTCCCACTCATTTCTCTTTCATTCTCGAAGGCCTGTGCATAATTTAAGACAATTCTCTGTCGACTCATTTTATTAACTGCTTCTTCAGTTGACTCTCCACATGAGTTGACTACTGATGCCTGATGCCACCGCTATTGCTCTTTAATGTCTTTCATGTTCTTGGTGGTGCTGGTGCTGCTCCTGCTGAGGACACTTCGCCTTTAAATATGCTAATAATTTTGTGAAGCTGCTTTATTAAATTTCAACGGCAACTGAAGCCAAAAGTGAAATGCTTACCACTCCCGCACCGACTTCATTCCGCACTTGCCCAAAATGACATAACTTATTTAGCTTCAGCAATTCGCTATCGTGGCGTAAATTAATAGAGAGCCAAGGCTAAAAGAGGATTCCGTTCCGCATTGCCATAAAAAGGGGGGAGGAAGGGCAAAGCTTTATGGAGAGTCGTTTATTTTTGCACATTTTTGTTTTTGATGTGATGTTTAAACTGAAAAGTGTATCATTAAACCGCGAATTGCCAATAAAAGTTAATGCAAAAATAATTATTCTATTTAAGGCAAGCGAGAAAATCTTTTTCTTCGAGGGCTGACGGAGAAGTAAAGGGTTTTAAGGTTTCTCAAATCAAATTTTTGGCTTAGAACTAATCTTTTGACCTTCCTTATGGGTTACTATTGCAGCGTCAAAGGCTTCCCTTGTGGCAAATCTTTCAAGACGCAAACTTACTTGATAGTCCTCCGTGTTTTCTTTCTCTTATATTCCCCTTCAATATAGCTGTCGAATATTTAATGATTGATATCGCCATAAACATTGAGCAATTTCTTTTTGATCTCGTCAGTCAATAAGAGGGAGAATTTCTTTTCCCTAATCGGAATGACGCAGTTGCCAATCATTTGGTTGATTTGCCATACTTTTACTTTTTCTCTATGTTAAAAAAATAGAAAATGCATTGAACTTATGTAGATGTTCAATAAACTTATGTGTGGCTGCACTTTTGTTTAATCAAGCGCATAGAATAAACATTAATTATAATTTCATAGTCAATTTTGCAATGATGTTTCCCCACGTCAGGTGAAATCTCATCACCTGTTTCCTGCTGTTACCGCCTTAACCGATGTTTTACCGCTGCTGCTGCTGCTGGTGCTGCATCTGGTCATAAATCATAATTGACTACAATTCTCCGCAAGGGGCTTAATAAATAAATATTTACACAGCACAGCAAGGGCGCAACAATTAATCACACACATAATGTTAATTTGTGGAGGGGATTTCCCATTCTTTTGGGTTTTTGGTTTTGTAATTATCAAAAGCAAACACACACAGGATATAAACACACACACACACAGAGCCACACCAATACACATACATTTGTATATGGTATGGGAAGGAAATATGAAAATTAAATCCCACAAAATTAACGCATTGATTTTCACATTTGCGTCCATATAAAATGAACAATAATGCAAAAAAAATTAAATATAAATTACCCAATTAAATTGAATCAAATGGGAAACGTTTCAATAATATGGAAATTTTATCGTTTCCAAAGGATAAATTAATGAATATATAGTATTTGTATTTAGTAGGGCCATATAATTAGATCGAATGGATGACATGGCTCAGTGGGTGTGTTTTGTGTTGTTCTAAAGAAAAAGATTTATATTTGTATACAAAAATCAACCCATATAAAAAAATTAATCGATACCAAACAAGTCTTAAAACTATCAAATTGTCTAAGAACTCCATTTTTCAGATACACATCTTAGACAATATAAATCTTGAAGTTTTCTTTTCATACTTTTACTACTTTCATTGATAGCTTGTCAGATTATTAAGACTACAAGTAGTAGATTTTGAATTTAATGGAATGGTTTACATGGTTGTCTATTTAATTCAGTAAAAGTTTCAATATTATCGTTGCTCTTCTGACAAAGTCAACATTTAAACTCATTCTCGTTATTCTTTATCATTTCCAAAGTTCGAATCATTTAACACAACACCCCGAGATGAAGGAAAATCTCCGCCTACTCCGCAGGAATCTCACACAGCCTTATGCCAAATTCAGATTGACATTGAAAAATGATTTTATTTTCCAGTTGGTTTGCGGGGCAGGTGGAATGGGGCAGGGGGAGAGAAATAAATATTTGCCAAGTCTGATAAATATGCAAATTATTTGTCTGCCTTTTGCCTATCTTAGGCGATCGACCCACTCTCTCTCTCTTGGGTATTTCAAGGGCTGTCGACATAAAATGGTACAAAATTTAAGAGGACTCACTTACCTTTATCCTTTGTCCTGTCTGCTACAATTGGCAGAGGTTTTGCCTTGTTGTTGTTACTGTTGTTGCCTGCAATGAATGGAATTCGAATTAGTGACCAGGTTGAAGTTGTCCAGAAGCAGAGAATGGCATTAAATGGGGAGATTCTGTACGTAAATGCAACATAAACAATATTCACTTTGATGACACACAAATCACACAAATGTGACATGCATGAATATCAAATTATGTGGAACTAAAAGCTTAGGATAAAACACAAACAAAAAGAGACAGAGATGGAAAGAGAAAACTGCTCAAGTGATGAGCCTGTTTATGCTTATTTATGATGATGATGGGCAAACACCCACACCCACACACCCACACCCACACACACACACAGCAATACAGATTAGGTTACTTAAGCTGGTTGCCTGCCTGCTGGGCAGGTCCCTGGCTCAAACTTCAACTTGACTTCAAGTGTCTTGCATTTATGTATATATATATTGTATATATTTTGCTATAAATATTATGTTACAGCTCAATGAGCTTATGGCCGGGCATATTTCCTCTCTATAACTTTACTCTGATTGTCACCCATTAGTCATTAGCAGCCATTAGATTGTGTCCAGTCAGACAGTCAGCTAGTCACTCGACCAGTCTGAGTTAGTGATGAACTGTGACTTGAGGTTGAGACTGATAAATTGATGCATTGATTGGGGTCACAAGATGTTTTTTATTTCTGCTTTTCGCAATTGGATTCGAGCAGTTAATTGGCTAAGAAATGGTTAGCTACACTCAGAGAAAAGAATGGCCATAAATTAGATTTATCGATCAATTAAAGATTATTACATTTAGGAACTAAATTCAATATTAGCAAGTTTCTCTTCGGATTTAAGAATTCATTTGCAATTTGTACACTTAATAGTTTCATTATGAAATTACTTAATATCATTCAAAAACAATTCATTAGCAATTAGATAAATTTTATTTGTTTATTGCTCTTATTTGATATACTTTTGTTCTGAGGGGAATTTTTTCATTGACTTTTAATAAATGTATATAATGTCTTAAACTTTAGTTTAAATGAATCTGTTCTCTTCTTCTCTGAATCTTTTAGTGTTATTTAAATAGTGTTTTTGGGAGGGGAACAAATTGGCATCTTTTAAATTCCATTAATATGGATTTTGGTCGACTGACTTAGCCGCAAACAATTTCATTCACCTCCAATAAATTAATCTAAAACCAAGACCAGAAAATGTAATGAGCAACAGAGCAGAGCAAAGTAAGCAAAGTGACCCAAAGAAAACTCTAAGCTGAGGTCAAGTAAAAGTTTCCGCTTATATACATATATTTGCCCTTAGAAAGGGTATATTCACTTTAACCATAAGTATGTAGAAATGGGTATATTCAAGCGAGACAAATGTAGTTTCCTATGGAACAATAGCTCATTCATGGAATAAACTGCTGTCTATCTGACTGATCGGACACCATTAACCTTTGATAAAAAGATTTATTTCAGAGATAGAACTTTGATAACAAAGTTTCTTTAGTAATTAAAAATCAGAAGATTGTAGAAGTGAATCGTAGATAGCTCTGATTCAAAGTATATATTAAGGTAAACGATTAAAAATAAAATTAAAAGAAGATTAAAGTAAAGAAACTGAGAGGTTTCTTGAACCATATAATATAAAATATTTTTATAGAACTAAATTAAACACCTATTTTATTTATATTTATTTTATTTTACACTCTTCACTTAGGAAATAATTAACATTTTACATTTTGCGGTGTTTGTTGGACTAGCACGTCACTTGCAGAGGGTTAAGCAGACCAAAATGTATTATTTTTTAGGAATTTTTTGCAACTCAGAATTACAGGTTACACCCCGTAGCGTATCTCCAAGTCGTTGCTCCAACCTAACATATAGAAATTCTTTTCTCTTCTCTTTTGCTTTCGGTTTTTGCCGACCCAGTGGTAATGACACTCATTAACGCAGCTCAAAGTGAACGTGGATGTGGCTAGAGGGAGCTTCAGCTCCGTCTACCTACGAAACTGTGCTGGGCGATGGTCCTAGTTCACCTCCATCCATCTCCATCCGTCTTGCCATCTTGCCGGGCATCTTTACGCACTCTTTGTGCTAATCGTTGTTCTGCGTTTGCTTTTAACTTGGCTGGACTTAAGATGGCTTGGCTTTTGCAACGTTTGCATAATTCTCAGACATAGACATCGTTTCTATTTGTGTGTGTTGGATTTTATTTTTAGTATTCCTTTTTTTTTGCTTTTAGCGCAATCTAATTATGGAGCTGTGAAATTCATTATAGACGAGAGACGTCAACATCATGGACCAAACAAAATTAATTATCCATTAGAATTAGCGAAGGATTCGCTTTGGGTTTCGGTTTTGGGTCGCTGTCTCTGTCTGTCGCTTTGCATATTTTCACGCCTCTTAATGTCCTTCATCTTTTTTTTTTTTTATTGGTTTGTCGTCGGTTGAATTTTCATTAACTTTGGCGGGATCAATAAAAATTTAATGGCAAACTTGCAGCAGCAGCAGGAGCAGTAGGGAGCAGCAGCTGTTGGTCACACATGGCCTGGTCATTCACTTGCAATTCGATTAAGTCCCGCAACCTCCCCAGAGCAAATGTGCAGAGTGTTCGAAAATTTCCAACATTTTAATGAAGTTGTAATGAATCAAGGGTTGGGGATTTGAACGAGGCCTGGGAATGAGAGACATGAGGGCGTGCCCTGTGGCTAACTGCATTTGCCTTCTATGTGCCATTATCTGCTCCTCCCTTTTTATTTTTTTTTAGTAGGGTTCTCCTCTCTGCCAAGTGCGCAAATATTTGCCCATATAAATTACTGACATATCTGTAAGCGACGACGCGTGCCACATTTTACGTGCTTTGAATTTCAAATTTTCCTTTTTCGGTTTGCAAAACAACAAATTTTGTATACCAAAATAAAGATGGAAAGTGGCGCATTTGGCTTGAAATGTTGGTGAAATCATTATTATATGTTGAGTATTTTCAATTGATAATTTTATACAATTATAATCATTAAACATTAATTTTCCAAAAAAAAAAAACAGCGTGAAACTCGAAAATATATTTATTTACCAACTAATTATAGAGAGTGCAATTTTAATTTAATGTTTTCACTTGTCAATAACAACTTATTAGCGGGGTAGTTAGTTAGTTTAAGTGCTAATCACCCCCAAGTTTGTACAAAAGTATCCAAAGTTTGCAAATCGAAATCAGGTTTGCAAATATTAAAATATAGAAAAACAAGATAGAGATGGGGGTAGCAGGGAACTGGATGTGATGTACCTTTATATCATGTTGCACGACATTAAGCAAGGATCGAATTGGTTTTCTGAACTTTTATATTATATAACCCAAATATTATTAACTAAAATTTTTCTACCCGCTCTTACTACTTCATTATTACCTCAGAGCACAGGTTTTTTTCTTTGATAAATTCTTTTTATATTCTCTTGACTATAACTCAAACGTCGAACCATTGAAAACACTGAAACAATGTAATAGCAGACTTTGTTTAATATTAATGGTAATTTTTCGCTTTATTTTTATATTACCAACGTAAGACCAATCAAAATCAATCATTTTTTACAACTACGTGAAAGTTTCATAATTTTTGAAAACTCATTTGAAAGAAAGTATGAATTGAATTCGACTTTCCAAGTATTGGATGCATACGAAATATATAACGGATATATATCTCACACTTAATTCCACACTTACCTCTCTTTCTCTGTTTTTAGGGGACAAAAAAAAGGTTCTGAAGTGCTGTTATTATGCTTGCTTCTTCAGTTTAAGTGAATTAGAGTCAGTCGCAGGTAACACAAATATGCCATAGCATACTTTTTGGGGCGCTGAAGGTAATTGAAATTTATGCATAAATTATGCGCATAAACGGACACGGCAAAGCAATAAACAAAATAAAAATGCTAAGGGGCGACACAGGACGAAGAAGTGGAGAACATTTTCATGTTTAACGCATGAAAATTTGATGAGCAACGGCAGAAAGAAAATGTTTTTCAGGTCTTGGCTTGGCATTTTTATTATTTTGCTATTTTTTAAAGAAAAGAATTTCCTCCAAAAATTTTGCACCAGGATATCGCTCTACCCCCCCCTCTCTGCTTTACAATCGCTTGCTCAGTTAGCTGTAAAATGTAAATTTATTACTGGCCGCGTGAAAACAGCCGCAAAAGAGACTAACAAAAGCCAATGCAGAATATTTATATTTCCATCTCGCTTGCTCTATGCTCTCTCTCTGTGTGTGTGTCTGTTTGTGTGTGTGGTTATCTGTGTATCTGTGTGATGCACAGTTGACTGCCCTGGCCCGAAAATTGAGCAACATCCGGTAGCTGCCTGCCTGGCAAATTGTATCAAATAACCAAAGTCAGCACATGTGCACTGTATATTCCCCTACATACATATGCAACTATCTTTACATATATGTATCTCTATCTAAATTTGTGTGTGTGTGTGTGTGTGTTTGAGTTGACATGGACCAGCTTATTGTTAGGGGAATACTCAATGTGGAACTCTGTCAAGAACATTTGTGCAACGTTTTATTTAAATTACTCAATTTGCCAACAGACAATCTTCTGCCTCTTCAGTGGAAATTAACAAGAGTAATCTAGATGAAAACTTGTACTTGCTACAAGTTACAAAATGGCTGACTCATTCCAAGGGCCAATCAATTGGACCTTCACATCTCCATTACACCTGCCACGTAAAAAGGTGACCTTAAGAAAACTCAATTTCTAGCAAAAGTTTTCATTGCATTTGTTGCAGGCAATAAAGTCAAGAATGAAAATGCCCCCAAAGATCGGCAATGAAATAAAATTAAAAGAAAACAAAGACGGGAAGCCGACTTGGAAATACCTTTTACAAATTCAAATGAGCTAATAGATGAGCAATTTTCTTTTTATTCAATTAAAGTATCACTCAGTGAGAAAACTTGCGCCAACTATCCAAAAATACTTCTTTGGATTGTTACTAACCTTATGACACCACCAAAATGCCCTCTTGACTTATATGTTTAGGGTATATAAACAAGAAAAACTATAGATACGTAGAATTTGTAGAATATATGGATATCTTCAGCCACCATATGTTGGATGTCCTCCTTTTCTGCTTTGTGTGTGTGTATGTTGAGGCAGCTTAAGGCGCTTACACTGTCACCTGACTGACACCTACACACTCACACACACACAAAGAAAGAGAGCACACCTTTCGTATGTCTGCTCTGGCCTTTCCCTGAGTGCTTTTCGACCCAAATAACGAAGACACAAAAAAAAACGTTCCTCTTTGTTTCGTTTTTTTTGTTTAAAACAATCTTCAGTGCTTGAGCTTGTTGTGGGTTGTATACATGAGTGTGTGTGTGCGTGTGGTGGTGTGTATATTTTGCTTTTGTAGATTTCTCTTCAATTTTATCCCACATAACGAACTCTATTTCATTTATTTGCTCTAAAAATATTTCCTTAAAAACGGAAGGCTACAACAACAACCAAAAAAAAAGAGACAAAACAAAATAAATTTTTGAGCTGTTATAAGCAGCTTACATAGGAAGGAACATCCAACCAACCAAGAGAAGAGAAGAAGGAACAATGTCTAATACTCTAATAGGAAAAGGACCATCCTCTCTTCCTGTCATTCTGATAAAGGCAAAAAAACACTGACAACTAAAGGCAAAAACCTTATTATAACAGACTTAGGAAATTGTTATAAAGGGATATTGCTTTTTGTCTTTTTGCGGTCAGTTAATCAAGAAAAATTTCAACAATAATTCCATAAATATATTTTGGAATCTGCAATAAGACAAAACAGAAATTAAGAGGAGGCCAAGGACTCTTGAGTTGAGCGAGCGTAAATAAATAAATAAAGCAAGTCACCGCGCCGACTTGGATATACCATTCACTAAGTGAAAAAACGAATTCAAATTTATAAAACGAAATTTCATGTATAAAATTCCTTAGGGGCAAAATTAAATATGGGTTAAATTAAATAGGGGTTAAATTAAATAGGGTTTAAATTCAATAGAGGTTAAATTAAATAGGGGTATATAATATCCTGCCAAATTTTACATGTCTCCAGGATATACAGGTAAGTCAACATCAATTTAATATACAGAAATTAATAGGAATATATAGAAATCTAGAAGTCCTCGGTAGATGAGTTGTCTAAGTGGCCCTGTCATAAGGGCAACTAAACAACGAGGATATCCGGGTTCGAATCCCAGGCTAGTGTATGGATGTAGTAGTTATCGTCTAAGCCATAGCCGATGGCCATAGTTGCTAGTGCTTGTAAAAATTGATAGGTTGATAGTTTACAACTATATCCTAAATTAAAATAAAATAAAATATAGAAATCTATGGGAATATACAGAAATCTATGGGAATATATATAGATATATATATATATATATATATATGGGAATATGGGAATATATGGAAAACTATGGGGATACATAAAGATCAATGGAAATATATCGAAATCTATATATGTAATTTTCAGGCTGATTTTAAAGCATGAAATTGAGTTTTTGGCAATGTTAAGCTATTTTATTCAACTGATTTACCAAGTTCAATTGTAAAACTTCTCAATCGATTTTTTTTTTGCTTTTAACGATTGCCATTAAATGTTTATGCACACTTTGAAAAATAGTTGACTTTAACATTGAACATTTCGCCTATATGGCAATCAATGTAACCGCACCAGTCGACCAGAAACTCGAAATGCAACTTCTAAACTACTAAACCACTTTCAATAATTGGGTTAACTTTTCCATCGTGCTCTTCCTTTTTGCCGTTCTGGGGCATCTGCCTGCCCCCCCAACATCAACGTAAATTGCAGTTGTTGCCCCCTCGTACCCTCTTCTCCCCGTCTAAATTCAATCATTTCGCACAACATTGTTGTAGAGGATTCTGCAAGATAGATATCTGGCAATGTTTGAAACACTCTTTCTTGTTTTTTTTTTTTTTTGCTTTGTCATTGTACATTTTTACGTTGCTCTTGTTTATGGCGCATTTTGCTGAAACAAAGCAGCCTTCCGGAACATTGCACAATAAAATAAAACAACAACAACAACAACAACAAGATGCAAACTCAAAAATAGAGCGCCAAAATAGGCGACAAACAGAGTAACTTTTCCTTTCCCCCCACCCCCCAAAAAACCCGCGTCACACTACACTACATCATTCCATTCCACCTCTCCGCAAATTGATTTTGATAAGAGAGAGAGAGAGAGAAAAAAAAAGGTAGAAAAAATGCGGCATTTTGTTTTACTCGTCACTTGTCAGGCAGTAAAAGCAAATTACTTAAAGTTCATTGCTTTAAGCGTCGGGGCGGAGGCTAGTGGTTGATAGCTGAGCACCGATGCGGTGAAGGGAGTGGGCGGTGGTGCGGATGTGCGGTCACCAAGGTTGACACTGATGGGTGATGGAAGATGACGTTGCCCGAAGCGAAGCTTCTTCATTTATTTCATTTGGCTGAGTAAAATCATTTGACGAGACTCGGTCCACAAAACTCTACGACTATTAACTATATGAAATGAAAAGATTTTTCTCAAATTTACTCTTATCTTTGGTTTATAGGAAATTGAAATGCAAAATTATTGAAAAAGAAAAATTATTACCACACAAATAGGTGTTGGTAGGCACTTTTCTTTTAAGGCATTATTTTTGGTTATATTCTTTATATACGTAATAAATTTTAAATAGTTTAAAGAGACATTTTTTCTGTTGTTTATAACATTTCCTTCAAATTGTTAATGACATAGATAAGACAACTGAAAGAAGCCCCAAGGGAAGACACCAAATAAATAAATTCACAAAGAAAATAAACTTAAATAAGTTATAGCTAATCGTTTATTGCTACTGGTTAATGGAGTTTTTAATAACTTTCGATAACCATTTGAATAATAAAGATTATAAATTCTGCAAACGTTTTTGAACACGACACAAAGATTTCAAACTTATTTTGGCATTCCACTTTAAGCCATCAATCTAATCAAGAGAATAAATCATAGAACAATCGATGGTCGGACACCCTTTCCCTGCAAAACATATCCATCAAATTCGAGATTCGCCAAAGGCTACTCAACTAATCCTGCCCACAGGACAACTTTACATAGATGATTGGACAATTGCTGGGAATTGACAATCTCTTTTGATTTCTCCCCATTTTCTATTTCTCTGGCATTTATATGAAACAAAAAGGATTTGGCCTTGTCCCTTTTATTGATCCCCTGGGAACACAGCGGCGACACCTTCACACAGATTTTCTTCTCTGTGTGCGTGTGTGTCAGTGTGTGTGTGTGTGTGTGTGTGTGTGTGTGTTGGACATAAATTATGTCAATCGTTGGCAATTTGTTCAGGAGGCATTAATAAGAAATATAACCAAGCTAACAGCTTAGGCCTGTCAACTACATAATTGAAGAACCAGTAAGAAGCAAAAAAAAAAAAAGGGCAAAGAAAAAACTGTGTCATGGTAAAACTTTTGGCTTCTTTACACTCACTCTCTCATTTTTTCATTCACTTTTGCACCTGTGACGGCAGTTTAATTATGCAAAAACCTGGGCGGTTCGAGAGGCAAACCACAGAAACTTTTGGATGGCTTGCAAACAATGTGCCACGCCTTCGTTTTGGTAGACTTAAAACAAAAAAAAACAGCGTAATATAAAATGCTGGGAAATGTGCTTTAAATGAAATTTTCTCACCACACAAATACTTGCACTCACACATGATGGAAAGAAAATAGACTTGAGCTGAAAGCCAATAAATCAATGACAAAAGCAATGGCTCTTGTCTTGGGAAGCCCTTTCCACCCCACCCCAGTCAGCTCTACAATGAGTGTGGGGGGGGGAAGTTCAAGGCCACAATCTCTCATTGGAAGGCAGCACACAAATATGCCAATCATGTCATACATTATATACGACTGAGACTTAAGGATTGCAAAGAAAGCGATTTAAATGCCCAGCAAATTGTCGGCACATTGTCAACTTCTCACCAAATGGCCAACAGGTTTTGCCTTTTTTCATTTTCCATTTTCCAATGCCTCGGCATTGCCTTGCCCTCCCTCCTACCCAGTCAATTACAAAATTTGAGCTGTGCTCACCAAACATAAAACTAAATATGAGGCAGCTTCGGCAGCAGCCAAAAAAACTTTTCCCATTACCAAACAAACTCGGCAAAGTGCTAGAAAAACCTTGAAATTTTCCCCCAAAAAACAAACTAAAGCCCAAAAGCAAAATTGTAGATATATATATATATATTTGTATATGTATATATAAGTATATATATGTATACATTCTTTTGCTTTTTGTGGCAAAAATGAAATAACAACAAACTCTAATTGAGTTTCTCTTCGCTTTCTTTTGCGATAGAAACGATTTAAGGCGTATTAGAGTTAGGAGATGTTTCTAGATAAAACTTATTTTATTATTTAACCAGATGTTTGCGGAAATATGAAAAGTGGAACTTTTCGGGAAAATGTAAAAAAAAAAGATTTTTTATGCCTTATGCGTTAAATATACATGCATCTGTATGTGTGTGTCCACGAAGTTCTCTTTTTAAACAAAAGTATAGTCTACTTAATGGGGTAACTTTGCGTTATGTGCGACTAATGCAAGATTTAGGTAAATTCATATTAAAATGTAAAAATTATATAGATTTTAACCCAAATGAAGAAAGCGTCTTTGAAATTAAATTCTTAAATTCCAATCACGTCCCGCTATAGCAAACGAACACCATTTCGGACATACCTATCACCACACGTGCACTTTAGCGCACCTGTCGACCAGCTCTGCCCTTTTAGTTGAAATTTCGATAATTCCGCTATAGTTGAAATTTCAGAATTTCCACTAATATTTGAAAATTCAATACTTTCACTATAGTTAAAATTTTTATATTACCACTATAGTTGAAATTTCCATATTTCCACTATAGTTGAAATTTCCATATTTCCACTATAGTTGAAATTTCCATATTTCCACTATAGTTGAAATTTCAATATTTCCACTATAGTTGAAATTTTAGAATTTCCACTACAGTTGAAATTTCAATATTTCCACTATAGTTGAAATTTCAGAATTTCCACTATAGTTGAAATTTCCATATTTCCACTATAGTTGAAATTTCAATATTTCCACTATAGTTGAAATTTCAGAATTTCCACTACAGTTGAAATTTCAATATTTCCACTATAGTTGAAATTTCAGAATTTCCACTATAGTTGAAATTTCAATATTTCCACTATAGTTGAAATTTCAGAATTTCCACTACAGTTGAAATTTCAATATTTCCACTATAGTTGAAATTTCAGAATTTCCACTATAGTTAAAATTTTAATATTTCCACTATAGTTGAAATTTCCATATTTCCACTATAGTTGAAATTTCAATATTTCCACTATAGTTGAAATTTTAGAATTTCCACTACAGTTGAAATTTCAATATTTCCACTATAGTTGAAATTTCAGAATTTCCACTATAGTTGAAATTTCCATATTTCCACTATAGTTGAAATTTCAATATTTCCACTATAGTTGAAATTTCAGAATTTCCACTATAGTTAAAATTTTTATATTTCCACTATAGTTGAAATTTCCATATTTCCACTATAGTTGAAATTTCAATATTTCCACTATAGTTGAAATTTTAGAATTTCCACTACAGTTGAAATTTCAATATTTCCACTATAGTTGAAATTTCAGAATTTCCACTATAGTTGAAATTTCCATATTTCCACTATAGTTGAAATTTCAATATTTCCACTATAGTTGAAATTTCAGAATTTCCACTACAGTTGAAATTTCAATATTTCCACTATAGTTGAAATTTCAGAATTTCCACTACAGTTGAAATTTCAATATTTCCACTATAGTTGAAATTTCAGAATTTCCACTATAGTTGAAATTTCCATATTTCCACTATAGTTGAAATTTCAATGTTTCCACTATAGTTGAAATTTAAATAAAATATTTCCACTATAGTTGAAATTTCAATATTTCCACTACAGTTGAAATTTCAATATTTCACTATAGTTGAAATTTCAATATTTCCACTATAGTTGAAATTTCAGAATTTCCACTATAGTTGAAATTTCCATATTTCCACTATAGTTGAAATTTCAATGTTTCCACTATAGTTGAAATTTAAATAAAATATTTCCACTATAGTTGAAATTTCAATATTTCCACTACAGTTGAAATTTCAATATTTCTACTATAATTGAAATTTCAATATTTCCACTATAGTTGAAATTTCAGAATTTCCACTATAGTTGAAATTTCAGAATTTCCACTATAGTTGAAATTTCACTATTTCCACTATAGTTGAAATTTCAATATTTCCACTATAGTTGAAATTTAAATAAAATATTTCCACTACAGTTGAATATTTCCACTACAGTTGAAATTTCAATATTTCCACTATAGTTGAAATTTCAGAATTTCCACTATAGTTGAAATTTCCATATTTCCACTATAGTTGAAATTTCAATATTTCCACTATAGTTGAAATTTTAGAATTTCCACTACAGTTGAAATTTCAATATTTCCACTATAGTTGAAATTTCACTATTTCCACTATAGTTGAAATTTCAATATTTCCACTATAGTTGAAATTTAAATAAAATATTTCCACTACAGTTGAATATTTCCACTACAGTTGAAATTTCAATATTTCCACTATAGTTGAAATTTCAGAATTTCCACTATAGTTGAAATTTCCATATTTCCACTATAGTTGAAATTTCAATATTTAAATTAAATATTTCCACTACAGTTGAAATTTCAGAATTTCCACTATAGTTGAAATTTCACTATTTCCACTATAGTTGAAATTTCAATATTTCCACTACAGTTGAAATTTCAATATTTCCACTATAGTTGAAATTTCAATATTTCCACTACAGTTGAAATTTCAATATTTCTACTATAGTTGAAATTTCAATATTTCCACTATAGTTGAAATTTCAATATATCCACTATAGTTGAAATTTAAATAAAATAAATCCACTATAGTTGAAATTTCAATATTTCCACTACAGTTGAAATTTCAATATTTCCACTACAGTTGAAATTTCAGAATTTCCACTATAGTTGAAATTTCGATATTTCCATTATAGTTGAAATTTTTATTTTTATAAAAAATTGGAGGACTGAGATATATGTATCTATATCTCATTGTTAGTTCTCGGACAAAACAGACGGACAATCAACTCGGCTTTTGATACTGGTCAACAATATAATTATTTTGTAGAATCGATTATGCATGTTACATTAATTTAAGGGGCTCTTGCACTAGAATCATTATTCAGCAACAAACAGGTGACTATAAATGGGAAAGGTCATATCCATTAAAACAACGATCTTTTACCATCCATAATTTCTGATTATTGCGTTTCAGTCAACTTCTAGAATCAGCTAAAATAATCATATAGTTTAACCAGAAAAAAAACCAAACTAAAAACAAACAACTGAACGAACTGTCTGACAATTTGTTTTTCTGTTTGACATTTCTCTTTTTTAGATTGGATTTTCCATCTAAATTAAAGTTCGTTGTAACCACCTTCATTTAATATTTAGTTTTACGTTCATGTCATAAAACTACAATCAGTAAAGGAATGGCATAGAATTTTTGATTTATTCGTCTATACATACATACATACATAGAACTTATATACATATATTGTATTTTGGGTTGTTATCATGTACGCGTGAAGGCCCAAATCAATCAAAAGTTCATTCAAGGCAAAAACAATTAATGAATAACACAGAAAAAATGATATAGACACTGAGATTGCTGGCAATACGAGGCGAAATGGGAATGAATTTCGAAAGTCCTTGGGGGCAGACTGTTGTTAACCAATAAAACAAGCAACCAGCCAGCCAGCCACCACCAACCCACCAACCACACAACTAACTAACTAACCAACTAACTTGACTGCGTGTCTCTGCTCTGCGTTATTATAAATAATGCAAAGCAATCGATTTATTGACTGATTTTTATCCAAAAAACGAAAAAAAAGGGAACAATGTACCAAATACCAAAACCGACAAAAATTTCCCAAGAAGGGTCAACAGCAGAAAGTGAAAGTCTGCTAGAGAGAGAGAGAGCGAGAAAGAGAGGAAACGAGAAGGGAAATAAAAACGACACAACGCCTGAAAGTATGCCGCAATGAAATGACAAAACAAACGGACAACAAGAAAAAGAACAAAATTAAGGCTGAGAGGAAGAACAAGAAATGGCCATTTTATGAAGTGTTTAATGGTTGTTAACTATGTGTGTGTGTGTCGTATGTGTAAGGGTGTTAGATGGACTCAGTGAGTGAGTGAGTTTGTGTGTGTGTGTGTGTCTGTGTGGTCTTATCTATTGAACGCTTCACTGACCAAAAAAACACAAGACATGAAGTTGACTTTCGCTTTGTGGAAAATAAATTGATTTTTTGTGTTTTCTTGGTTGGCCATAATTGAATGGCAATTGACTTGGACACTAACACAAACACAACACACACGCATACATGCTTCATTTGCATCACATGATGAAAAGAGGAAAAATCAGCATATATTCATATAAATAAGTCCAAGAGCGATTCGAACATGTTTTCTGCTGTCGTCTATTCCAAGAATAACGCCATAAAACACAATATTTGATCTGTTAAACCTTTTTTTCCTATTCAAAAGGAGGAAAAATAACTTTCCATATATTATGTTTAGTTCAAGAATTTAATTAAATATTCATATTTCATGTAGGTGATGTATCTTGCTGAAAGCAAAAGATTTTCTATTAATTGTAACTAGCATCAAGAGAACATTCAATGTTCTATATGCTGGGGCATTATTTGGCTAAAAGCCAATTTAGAATCTAGAATCAAAAGATCAAAGATCAACAAGCAGATAAATATTAAAATAGATTTACAAAACTTTGTTATACCATGCATCCATGTATCCAAATGGTATATTAAAGTCGACAAAATCTATTTTTAGTTATGTATATAATGTTGATAAAAATAATTTTAGAAAAAGACTTGCTTGTTTAAAATACAATTTGTAAAACAATTTCTGTTTCCAAATGGTTATAAAAATCATTAAAGTTTCCATTTTTGAAAGATCAGTTTTTAAGTCTCAAAGCATTTTTGTTAAAATTTATATTGGCTGCTTTTATAACTTAATATTTTTATTGTCTTTATTTATGCTGACCAGTAAAATGGGCAATATTCTATGGCATATTTAAGTGCTGTAAAACGGAAAAAAGGCAGCAAACAAAATAGAAAAGTAAAGAAAAACCGAACAACCGAAGGAGAAACTAAAGCAATCCCATCAACTAAAAAGCATCTCAACGTGTGTCCACACACACACACACACACACACACACCAAGTACACCATATATTATTCTGCTATCGTGAGTGTGTGTGTGTGCGTCTCAAATGAGACTTAGGCAACTAAGGATGGATGCTGTCTGCTAGTTGCTAGCTGCAAATGGCAGCACTTAAGCCCAACCCGGACCAACAGCAAACGATGACAAGCGCATAAAAATGGAAATGAAAATGAAAATGCCAAAGCTGAAGCTGAAGCTGCTGGCATGCCTTCGCCCATGCAACCCACCCAACCCAACAGCAAGAACATCATCATAGACTGGTATGCAATGGAAAATGACAAATTGCCAGTACGTTGAGGCGGCGGCGTGGTAAAATTATTGCGGCTTGATTGCATTAGCGGCCATGAAAAAAACGCTGATTTGTTTAACTACGTTGAACATAGAGCTAGAGTCGACACGGATACGGCAGCCGGATACGGTTGCCAGTCAAAATGGCGGCCAGGCAATTAATGACAAGAACCGACACCGACACCGACAACCGGCAACCGACAACCAACAACCGACAACCTTGTCCAGAGCTACGAGAACGAAACACAAGAGGAATAACAAAACAGGACAAGGTGTCTGGGTATCCAAAGCTGCGGTGACATTTGTGTTGGTAAAAGTATGAAAAAAAGAAACTGAAAGCACATACACACACACATGCACATAACCGCAGTAGAAAGACATGTTTATGCATGATATCCAAGAACTATAAATACATTTTAAGTGAATAAATAGTTTTTTGTTAGCCGAGTAGTGCAATAGTTACGTAACCCAAACAGTTAGTCATCGTAAACATATCAGGCTTTTAGTGCTTTCAGTTAGCTTAACAATATAAAGTCAAACATTCAGTTATCAATATATACATATATCATCTATGAATATATAAATATATATATGAATTCTTTGATCATTGATCTTGATTCATAGATAAAATCCTTGATATATTCATAGATGAAATTATAGATGAACTGTGTTTGCATTCTCAAATACATCTGAAGTGTTTTATTGTCAAACAAATTGTGTTTAAATTGTTGGAAATTCAATATTGAACGAGACACAAATTATGGAAATAGAACGCGCTTTAGTGATGAAAATGAGTACCAGGATGTTGAAGGACGAGCAGAAGCGATTTGTTCGAGGGCACAAAAGAAAAATCGGAAATAAAAATTGATGTGAGAACGAAAAATAATTTTAGCTTCAAGTTTTTGAAGTTTTGCTGTCATTTTCATGTATACATGTTTTTTCTAGCATCACGTAGGCCGCAAATCTTAACCATCGAATTGGCTTTTTATTTTTTGTCACTACCACTAGCTTTCAATATAAAATATCAACAGAATACATTCACCAGATCAGCCAGTCAATGTTCAAAGTGTTCTAATTGCTGGAACGCCAAATTATCGACTTATAAAAAATATTTACAAAGAACCCGATAACTTCGAAACATAAATCTGGGTCAAACATGTTTGTGATCTTATCAACACTGATTGGAATCCATCGATCTATCGTTTAGATACGTGTTTATCGATATGGTGATTCGATATTCAAAAGAATAAAGATAAATCTTAAACAAAGGATGTCCCTCGTTACGAAAAAATGAGACTAAGTAATCTTAAAAACAACATTAAATATTTCTCAACATTAAGTGTGCGTCTTTCAAGGAAATAAATTCGAAATATTCATCTTTCTGTAGAGCAGCAATTTTAATCTTGTTATTTTACCGACAATTGATTAACTCAAGTGTCTCAAAAGACTTGGATTTATATTTGGTTTACCTAAAACGAGTTGCTTAGAAATATGCCATTCTCAAAGTTTTTCCCAGCTGAAACACAAACGTGCAGACATTTGCACACATTTATTTGGTTCATGCCAAATGAATGTAGTTTTACCGACTAAAACTTTAATCTTTTTATTTCAACACGTCGCATAACTTTTGCATCTTTGCTTTATATAACACTTTGGAGTGGTGTTGAGATTGCTTCAAGGTTAAGTGTGTGAAACCTTAAAGCGGCGCCGCCACCCCCTCATCCATAGCCACCTTCGGTCTCCACTCTCTCTTCAGGTCACATGCGCTTTTGGCAATGCAAGTGGGCCATTTTAGGAGAGGTGGCTTTTTGACATGCGGATAAGGCTATGGAAACAGTTTCCACTTGAGAGATATGTTTACCGTGGGCAAATGCACGACTCGTCTAATTTTGCCTTGTCGCTTTGTCAAGTGCAGCAGCGGCAACTAAGCCCACTTGATGGTATGCCCCTATTCTCCACTTCGTACCGACAAACGCAAATGCAAGATTTTTCGCACATAATGTTGTAGGAGAGGCAACGCTTTCGAGACGTCAGCAAACATCAACACACACAATCTCAACTTGTTAACCTCCTTTTCGTTTTTCGTTTTCTTTTTTTTGGCCGGAAAAACAAAAACGGCGCCAGCCACGCCTCCTCAAGTATTCACACGGACAATCTACAACAATCTGGGCTCTCAAGCGGCGCCGTTACCATCGTCATTGTCGAAAGAATGAAAACAAAATATTTAAGCAGCGCATTCCGCATTTTATCTCCGCTCCTCTCCGATCCTCCCCGGTTTTCCGCACACATGAATTTTCAATTAAAAGAGTTTTTCCTTCACACATTTTTCACACAAACACACACACACACACCCAGAGAGGAGACATACATACATTTGATGAGGCCCTCTTTTCCTGTGCCAAATTAACAACTCATGAAATATGCCCCGAAATGTATGCTTTATTTTTATTGCTGCACCAATTGACCTTGGAAACATAAGAAAGACGAAAGGACACCCCCGAGGCTAGAATTTAATCACCTAGAAACTGAAGAATACCGTTATAACTGAGACAGATGAAAGAGGAAGCAGGCAGGCAAGAACACTTAAACTTAGATTTGTTGCCTGGCAAGAAATTTTCCACCCACCCGCTTTCCCCCCGCCCACACTCTCTTTTAATTAAGAAAATTGATATATTTCATATTTCTTTTTATTAATATAACCTTTGGGGCATAGTAAAAAAACAAAACATAGCAACAACAACAACAACCACAAAAGGAAAAATGTTTTTTGAACATTTGCCAGCGGGGCGGAAGTACATAGTTTGTGAGGAGAGTGAGGAATATTTCTGACGTCTCCTCTATATTTTAATGAGCCTCTCAATATGCATGACACATGGCTTAAATGTGTAATTACGAGAGCGAAAATGTGCCATGGGATGTTGGATGGATGCAGGGGTAGGTAGGTAGCACTTTAGGGCTGGTGTCAACCACGTGCTCTCATCATCATCAGCAAAAAAAAAAAAATGTTCTGTGTTGAATGATGACAACGGCGCGTATTCGTAATATATTCATTCAAGAGTCGCATCCACCGAGCGTATCTCTCTCTCGCTCTCTTTCGCTCTCTATTGCTTATTCACTCTGTCACCCACTTAAAACATCGCATTTTAACATTCAAACAGAATTTAGCGGTTACCCAAATTAATGTTTTGCAAAATGATTACCATACCAAATTTTATGTAATTGTTGCATATGAAACCAAACGAAGCAACTGAAAATACCATGTTGCGGTTTGCTTGCAATTAAAACATTTTTTTATTTGTCGCTTTTTAGAGAATCTAAATAAATAGTGGTTTAAGCACCAAGCCAAGCCTACTGAGCGACATCGACTAGGTGATATTTTTAAGCAAAATCTATTGGAACGACTTTTCAAAGACAAAAGGCATGATTACACAAAGCTTTGAACAAGATATTAACTAAATAAATTAGTTTTTGAAATAGTTTTATTAAGGTTTGCAAAAGATTAAGTTATCTGAAGTCTTTGAAATCTATTTTGCTACTGCTCAACATGTACTTCTTGTAGAAAAATGTAGAAAAATCCATCTTAAACCGAACGCCACAATGCATCTCACCAGAAAATATCACTGCAACTTCAACTATCAAATATCTTCTCTCAATCTTAGTATTAAAATGGATCGCATTCTTAATTTAGCTGTCATGAAAGAAAACTTTTCTATCACGGAAATAAATGTTTGGTAGTTTTTCAACGAAACAAAATTATTTCCGAGTGATTTATCCTCGGAAAACTTATGCCAATTCAAGGCGAATTGAATGTCAAAAATTGTTTCATTCACATTTGCTATTGATTGAAAGTGTAATATCTATAATATATGTATGTGAATTTGTATGTGTGTGTGTGTGTGTGTGTATACAATGCATACATGTGGATATGTAAATACATCTACGAATTGTATTGACAGCTTAACAAATTTCAATGCATTCGCATTGGTACTTTACAATTTCCAACAGTCGTTTTCAATATGAAATTGCGAATGCGGGTTCAGAAAAACTTTTCTGCACTCTAAAGCGAAAGTAAGAAAGAGAGAGAGAGATGCAGAAAAAGATGAAGAAGAGAAGAGAGAGGTCTACGCTTAAACTATCATAAAATAATCACAATGAGAAATCAAAAGTTTTTCCCCTGAACACTGACGAATGGCACAGAGGAGGAGTGAATAGGATAGTCGAAGGCAGAGAAACCAGGCCATATAATAAATCAAAAGAAGGCACACATGCATAATGGAGGCACAAGAAGAATGGGAACAAGAAGTGGAAGCCGTAGAGAGCCTCCGCACCAACAATGCGACGACCAAAAACTTTCTCTGCGCTTTTTGTTCAAAAGTGCAAAAGTTCAAAGGGCAAAGGCAACTGGGTCTAACCTCCCCAGAGAAAGAAGAGCGAGCCAGGGAGACAGGAGAAAGGAACTTCAAGAAGGAGGAGGAGTCTCCTCAGGTTGCAGGTGATTAACGGCAATAGAAGTCTCCCACAATGATATCTTCATTAATTACTTTTTGGGGCAGTTGAAAAATGATTTAGCCTTTTGCTAATTAATTTTTGATAATTATCTTTAGAGCATTGCTTCATTTACAAAAGCTGCTTTTGGCATTTCTCGTTGCTCGTGCCATTTCGTGCTGCATCATTGAATCTGAGAGTGTACAAGTGGTGGGCAAATGCATTGAAAATTACTTTCGCATAAAAACAATTTTAATTAGAGCAATGCGCAAAAATAAACAAACAAGCAAAACTAGCGGAACGCAACAATAAACAAAATTGTTTGCGTTTTTTTTTTCGTCTCTGTTTTATACCTCTTGTGTTTTTTTTTTTTTTTTTGCTTTCATGGGCAACAAATCAAAAAGGTAAATGGCAAGCACATTGCAAAAACTGAATGAAAAAGTGGCTAAAATTAGTCGAGTTTTAAGTGGAATTCAGATGCATCTACTCTTTTATTTACTTAAACGAACTCAAAGGAGTCTAGCTTGCCCATTGGTCATAATACTTTTTTAAAGCACTTTTTCAATATTTGTATGTGATAGATAAAAAAAAAATATTACAAACCTATAAACATTTTTAGTGAATAAGAAGAGAGTTAGTCTGTAGCAGTAATAATTGAATTTTTATTATTTTGCAAATCAATAACTTTTGTCTGTATTTTAACTGAGTTGCATCATCGTTTATTAGATTTTCAACAACTTGACGGAAACAGACGAGACTGCAGATTGCACAGACAATTTTATCATGATCTACCCCAACAGCAAAATATATTCTACACTCTCTATTGAATTAAATTAAATCTTAGGAAATTCAATTATTGCTGACAAATATAGACTAACAAGTTTTTCAACCTGAAGTGTTTTTAAAAAAAGTTTTAAATTTGGTTACACATTTTAAATCTAATAAAATTTACTTGGAATTTTTAGCTCAATATTTTAAATTTTTTTAAAATACGTGATGAGAAAAATTGACTTTTAGGTTCGATTTTTCGCAACTATTTGAAACAGAACTTTTACATATAGATTAGATGGCATTGTAAGTGCATTAAGAGGGAGGAAACTACCCAAGTCAGGCCGACGCCAGAGCCGAAAAACTTTTGCCCTAACCATCCACAACAATAAAACGAAAAAAAATTCTGCCAAAATTTATCCTTGACTAGCATTTGCATTATGCATGACTTTGGCTGGCAAAAATCTTTCCCTTTTTTTTATTTTAAATTTTTCGTTTTTCTCTTTTTTCTTTTTTCAGCTTGTGATTGAGAAATTACATGCTCATGTATATATATAGTATATAGAAAGTTCAATTGTATTCAATTTCAATGGCTTACTTACAGTTTAGTTTGGCTCCCAAATATTGAGGCTCCCAATTGTGCGTTGAGTAACTTTTTGACTTTGATTGTTTAGAGTTCTTTTTTGTCGTTTTTTTGGATTTTTTGTTATTTGTTTTTTGTGTTTAATTATTGTGACTTATATTGCTTCTGTGTGTGTTTGGGTTATGACTGTGAATAACCCAAAAGTCGGGGTGTGTTACAATTGATTTCAGTTATTTGAAGATTTATATTTAACGCTGGCAGCTGCGCCAGCAGCCCAGACGAGTTCGCGAAATCAATTTGCGTAAAGCCGATTGCCTCGTAAAAATTTCACATCGACACATGCGGCGTATGAGCAATATTTAATAAGTAGTCTAACCTGTAAATGTGTGTGTGTGTGTGTGTGTGCGAGCGTGTGTGTGATACGTCACGTTAGCAATTTGCTAGGCTAGCAGGGGCCAAGCAGGGTCTTTCCAATGTACAGCACGTGCACTTGACATTTAGTGCTACAACTCGCATAGGCCTCGAACAGAAAAACAATAACAAGAGCAAGCAGGAGGCAGAGAAATAGATAGCGAGAGAGCGGAAGAGATGGTGACATTACAATATACACAGGGAGAGAGAGAAAGAAAGCGAAAGTAACCAGCAAAATTTCATAAAAATTCAAAGCAGATAGCAATCAATGACGTACAGTTAGTCAAGAGACATTGAAAGAGTCAAATATTTGAGGACACAGTGGCATAAATTCAATAATAGTTCAAATTTTGGCAATATTTTAATACAATTTTTAGATATAATAGTGTTAGTCAGTTTTAGTTATATAGATTAAGTTGCACATCTTGAAATTGATCACTTTAAAAGTGATTTATCATTCTAATATCTTTAAAATAAAATACGAAAACCTCAAAAGAAATATATGTAAATGAAAGGAAAATGGAATACCAAGAAATAAGCCTGTGACGAACTTTAGATACGCTTTAAAATTGCAAAATAATGTGTAGATTTATTTATCATTTGTTAATTTTAAAGGTGCACTCATTTGAATTTTGCACCACTGTGTTTTCACTTTCTCTTTCTCTGTTCTTTTTTCTGTCTCTTCCTGTGCTCAATTGCGTGTTGAAAAAATGTCATTTCCTTGTCCCTGACGGCAATTGTCAAGTGTGGACGCAGAATTACCCCCCCTCCGTCCACACGCTTGACACTGTTGTTACTTTGCCTAGTTGCCTTAGTCCTTCACCTATCATGCGAAAAGCGCAGCTGTGTGTAGCTTACTGCTACCGCCAGACGTTCAAGTGGCGCTGCCAATCATCGAAAGTGAAGTGTCCAAAAAGTGCCAAGCACAATGAGCTAAGGACGAGGACGAGGAGAAGAGGACGAGACGGCCTAAGTGACGCTTACCAAAACTTCCTGCTTAGTCAGTTAACCTAATGACCAGCATTCATGGTCTTGTCCTTCGTGACCAAGCTCTAAACTGAACTCCCCCTCCCCATCCCCCTCCCAGTTGTGTTTCATTCGGGTTTTTTCCATTTTTGTTTTTCTTTTTATGTGCCCGGTCTTTTCTCATTTATCAAAAGTTTTTTTTTTCTCTTGGCTCCTTCAATTCATGCCACAAAAGATAATGTTTCAATTGCCCCTAACGTGCTTGACAAAAAAATTTAGTGGCCATAAGAGTCGAGAGAAAGACAAAACAACAACAACAACAATGAGAGCCTTGAGGTTATATTAGTTTTGCGGGTATAGTAGTACAAACTCGTTCTAAAATTAAAACGAAACGTAGAAATATTGTCAAGTTATGTCAGCAATGAAAAATTATTGCATAAATTAATTACAGGCGAGGTACGTGCATTCAGGGATCGGCCCATACGAGCCGGCTCGACACACATTTTCCTTGTTCCACAACGACAACGGCAAAGGCAACGGCATGAGTAGAATCGAGCCAACGTGAAGGAGGACGTCAAATTATTGAGTACACGTAGATGAAGCGTACGAGACGTATACGTAATATCAAGCCTACAAGCGCTTGCTGCTTGATTTAACTAATACAATTACAAAATACACATATACGTGTTAATGCGAATGTGTATGTGTATCACTGTACCTTTCTCTCTCTCTCTGTGTGTGTGTGTAAGTTGGTTTAAGCGAGGACATGTAATTAATAACATGTGCATAAATATGTATGATTGCTCGTTGTAATATTTCTCTTCCCTGCTTGTTACATTTTTTTAAATTGCTTGTAGGAAATTAAATTTTTGGAACCCAATTTGGAGAAAGTAAGGTCTTAATGAACCAAAAAAAGGGATAACGATATCGAGTTTTCTTTTGAAATTTATCGAACTTTTTATTTTCATTCACTTAAATTTTTTCCTTATCAAATTCCAAGCTATCAATGTGTGGGTAAAGGGACTATTGGTTATATTTTGTGTTTTATAACTTGTTTAAACTATCATATCAATATATTAAGTGTTAAATAACTCATTTTAAGTCCAGATTAACATATCTAAAAAAAAAAGAGTGCTAGTTAACGGAAATGTGTAGTTAGGTTTTGATTCTATAAAAAGTCCACATACATATTCACAAAATTGTTGAAAAATGTAACCAAATGCGTAGGATAACAATCTCATATACTAGTTATCTAATAGTGTTGGTTAAGGAAGAAAACATTAGGATGCTAATAGTGTTGGTTAACGAACAAATTGGTTAGCGTTCGAAAGTGTAAGTGACATTTAGTTAAAACTTAATTCGTAGCCAACTGTGTTTCCGTTAAACAATTGACACAAACCACATGGGAGGAGAAAAAACATTTTCGCAATTACCGTAATAGATAATAAACTTTTACTAGTTTGGGAAATATTGTAAACAATGTTGTAAAACAAATATAGTCAAGATTTATGGCATTTTGTATGAGTAGACAAATGATCTTAATGTGGTGCACAAATTAAAATTTGTCATTGCAAATGGGAATGCGTTCAGTATTCGTAAGCATTACGTCAAATTTGCTAGCCAACTAATAATCGGAAAAATGTGGAAACAGTTGTTAAGTCTAAACACTAAAAATCTTTAGCACCATCTAAAATTCAACTAGAAGCTGACTCAAAAAATCAAAAACTTAGTTTTTAGGCAGACATAATATACATTGAAATATATTTAGATCAATGATCAATGAATAGTTCTCATTCGATTTAATATGGGGTTTTTTTTATTAACTAGGTAATGAACTTAGTATTTGTATTATTTATTCAACTATTACTATGGTAATACTTCTCATTAAAAATTGAAAGAAACGTTGTTATATCAGACATTTATTATTGAAATTGAATGACATTATTAAAATATTTCAGTCTACTCTAACTATGCACATATTTAAATTGACAATCAATTTTTAATACACCCCGCAGACGGCTTTGGAACAAGGAAATCAGTGTAAATTGCGCATACGCTCCATGTGCCAACGCCGTATTGTATCTAATGAAAAACAAATCACTCAACGCCTCGTCACACGGTTTCATTTTGACTTTGACATTGACAAGCCGAGCAGCAGATGGGGAAGACGACCAAGTTGGGAATGAGGGAATGGGCCGATTGGTGGTGGAGGTGGAGTGAAGTAAACGCATCAAATTAGCTTTCTCTACTGCAATGATTTGTGTTGTTTTGGATTCTAGTGACATATTAACGAAAGAAGAAGAGAAGAGATGGGAAAACACGCAGCACACACACAAATCACACGGGGCAATCCATCAGAGTCCAGGACACTTGCGGGCGGCCCGACTTTGAGGATTTCTTCACACATGTTTCTATATATTTTTACGATATATATCATAGATTCAATTAAATTGAATCAAAATGCAATTGAAATTCACTTTTGTTTCTTTGTTACTTTTTCTATTTTGTCTTTTTTTTGCGGTTTTTTTTTTATCGTGTAGAGAAAGGCGAAAGCAGAAAAAAGATTGTAAAAATAGCCGCTTGTTAGTCAAGGACAAATTATGGTTATTTTTGAAGCCATACAAGCGTTGATTGCCGCAGGGCGCACAGAAGACAACAAGAAGAGATAAAGGTAAATGAAATGAAATGAAATAAAAAACAAAGAAAAACAAAAAAGAAAAGGTAACATTTCGCAACATTTTCTTGTTGCTTTTCATTGGTTTGTTTTGTTGGCAAAGACAGAACGTAAATCAAATTCAAAAGCCGTTTTCCACTTTCACTGTTCAAGTTTTCCCCTCCAAATGCCATAGCAATTTTTATTCTTTCTAAGATTTTCATTTCTTTTGCTTGATTTAACGAGGACTTTTTTTCTTTCATTTTTTTTGTTTTTTTTTTTTTGTTTGTGTTGTTTTACACTTGGGCAAGACACTTAAGATTGTGTTTTTTTTATTGTACTTTACACGTTGTTTTAAGCCATTAAATGAATCAATCATGAATTCAATGCGCTTTTTGTACCGTTAGCTTCACAGGCTTCCATATAACTGTAAATTGTATTTTTTTTGCCGACGCGATATTTTGAACAAGGTTGCCATGTGCTTCGAACATGTTCGTCAACGGTCAAATGTTGTGTTTTGATTCGAACATGAAACAGCGCCATGGTGATTCGAACCGAATCGTAACGAAACGAACCGCACACCACACGACGTATGCGTAATGCATTGCGGGGTGAACTGGGATGCTAATGCGGATGCTGCATACAAATGGCCCATTTGACTGCAAACCAGGCCTGAAGGCAAAGATCTGTCAAGCAGAAGAAGAGCTCAGAGCAACATAAGCCAAAATTGTGCGTGTGTGTGGGTGTGTGTGGGATTTGAGTTGGTTTGGTCTTGAGAAATTGCTTCCAAATGGAAATGAAGTAAGTGATTAAAGGTAAAAAGTAGCCAGTATTTACATATGGCCAAGCAAACGAATAAATTGCCAATGGAAATATTAAACAGACAGATTATATAGATACTTTTGTATCTTTTTGCTTAAGGAAAGTAATAAATATTGTCGTTTATTTAGAAATTAATAATCACTTTATTATATATTTTCTTAGATCAGAATTTGTGGCTTCATTTTAAGGAGATGTTTTGGTTGAATGGCTAAAACGTGACCACATTATTGAAATTTAATTGACTGGCAATCCTCAGCCTGGGGACATGCAGTGTAAGAAACATGAAGTTAGTAAAATAATTTGTTCATTTAATCTGGAAAAGTTTTAGGTTTGCAATTCATTTATCACTCAAAGATAATCAACTTTTTTTGTTTTGTGCAAAATCACATTGTCATGAACAGCTTACAAATTATTATACTGCGCATTAAAAAAGCAAGCTCTATAAATTATGACTTTGAATGATTGTCTTCTGACTCAGACCAAACCCATGGTCAACCAACTGTTGTATATTGATGATTTGATGATGCTTCGGACCTTTGTGCTGACCCCCAAGTCACCACATTAATTAAGAGAACGCCATAAAATGCCAACAAAGTACAAATAGTTCAATTGAACTTCCTGTCATATTGGTTCAGGATGGGAACAACTGTGTGTGTGTGATTGGGTGGTAATGAGGCTGGCCTGGCCTGCAGCCCAAAGTTCTAATCCTTGCCAGGGCAAGCCAATGCGTACAATTTGTTCTGGCACGTAAAATATGCCAGCTGGAGGAAAGGAATTTTGTGGCAACGCCTCGCATAGCTGGTAGCGTGTAAAATAAGCGATAAGCGAAAGAGAAAAGGCACACACATACCACACACAAACACACAAACACACACACACACACACGGAGAGAAAGAGGAGAAGCCTGCAGTTTATGGTTGTTCTTGTAGTTAATAAAGCGCAAACGGAAGACCGCAGGCTGAGACGGCAACGGCAACGGCAAGAAACCAAACGAACAATCAATTTCACGTCAATTGGTTCATATTTTATAGGCTGAGACTACCAGGACTACGACGACGACAAGGACGACAAGGAAGATGATGACGACGATGACGATGACAACCATGACGAAGGCATTACCGCATTTGTGCCATCATTCGGCATTAAGGTTATAGTTCATGTTGAAGCTCTTAAATATGCGAATTCTGCACTAACCGGAGTACTAATGCCCAACAAAGCGCCAAACATGCTTGACCCATAAACACTTTGTGGCATTGACAGCAGTGCTCTCGATTTGAATTTGGACCATACTCCTATCCAGGGTCGTTTGGCCACTAGCCAAGTATCATGTGGGGCCCAATAATTTGCTATTTTTGCTATATAAATTCAATGGCACACTTTAACTTAACTTAAGCTTATAAAATATCAGGGACACGCTTAGCTCCCTTGGGCGTATTTCTACCTTTTTTTTTTGTTGCTTCCATGGTTTTCCTGATAATTAGCAATTTCTGAGAAGTCTGAAATGATTCTGAGGGAAACAAGTATAGAAAACTGTAGGCAACTTAGAGCCATCTATTTGCCCACTATTTAATAGAAATCAAAGCTTAAATTGGTCATCTTATCAATGTCAAATTCGTTGGAAATCTCAGCTTTTAGCCATCTCTGACGCACTTGGTTTTTGCTTTAAAACCTCCGATTACAGAGTCCACTTGGTTCAGGTGCTCTATGACGTACAGTCACGTCAATGCAAACGTATAAATTGATTTTATCTACACAAAGACTTAATGTTTAATTTAAGTTACCTGCGATGTATAATTGATGAAGGGAAATGCTATTTTTAAGTTAAGAAAAGCTCCATGCAGCTAATGGAGATGCAGTCGAGAAGTAGAGCAAATGCAGGTAAAAGTAAACTATTTAGCTTTGAGAACAAATCAATAGCAGGAAATAGATCCGAGACAGCCACCAAGGCCCCGTCCGTTGTGGTGAATTATTTGATAATCCGGTCCTGTTCAGGGCACAATTGAAATGTCAGCATTCTGTAGGCGGGTACTTAATAATAAAACAGAGAATGGACATGCGGATAAGCCCCATACTCAAAATGCAGCTTTCGAAATGAGAGAAAACGCATTATTTTGACAGCACAACAATGTAATGCACATGCTGAAAATGGAATCCGCCCAGCTTAAATGTCTAAACGAAAAGAGCTATAACAGTTTGGTCATGGCTTTACAGCAAGCCTTCGAGGGAAGGCATAATCTGACAAGACAAAACTTTTTATGCAAAATTGAAACCGGAAACAGGCCCAACACACACCCACACACACACACAGAGACACACACACAGGACTAGACTAAAGGACGCTTTAGTGCTGCGTCATTTTGGCATTTGATTGATGGCCATATGGCCATATCCATAACATGGCCGCCCATGGCGTATACGTTATATGAGAACATAACAAATATGAAAAGCGCGTGACCATCATTTCTCTACTACTTCTACTAGATTTCCCCGTGAGGGGTGATGCGGGGTAGGGGGACTGGGCAATTAATTTGCATCCTTTTACAGCAAATCCCTTTCAGGTGCAGCATGGTGTAAACTTACAACATTTTGCCACCCGTTGTTCCATTCAAAACTAACGTCACACCAAAGTTAGCCTCGCTTTTGCGGCACTTAGCCTAATTATAAAAGCGATGAAATAAAATGCAACTGCCACAAATATGCTGCAACAAATTGTGGTATCAATTGCCATTAAAGGAAACCCCAATAACAAGCTGAGCAAAAGTTATGCAAAGAAAATGGGAAGAAAGAAAAACCGCAGAACCGAGAAACGAGAACTCAACAAATCGTTCAACACTTGGCGGTACTTAAATGCGGAAAACCACATGATAAAATTAGACGATTATCCGTTTGCCACAAGCACGCATACCAATATCAACACACACACACAAATATGTACAGCGGGCACTTGCTAGTGATGCGAGAAATATGAGGCAAGTAATCGGCGTAAAATGAATTATGAATCAAAATGCAATGCCAAAAATTTGCACTTAAAGTTTTTGAAAATATTTCAATTTGCTTTCATTTAAGTTCGGGACTTAAGGCACTTAATTAGCCGCTTAACTGCAATCTCATGAAAACTTTTATTATTTTTTCTAAAATCATTTTACAATTATATATAAACGAGTGAGAGCCATAACACTATTATTTGGTGAACATTTTACAAGTGCCTATTAAATCGTGTGATAAGTGCACATGATTAGCTGTTTCAGCAAATAGGAAAATTCGTTTTTCCGAAGCTAAAAACGATAAAAAAAAAAATAGTTAAAACGAAATGTTTCATTCGATTGGTTTTATGAACAGCTTTAAAGGTGAGCAAATTGTTTAATGCATTGATGGACAATAAATGTATTTTAATTGGTGCTTAAACGGGAAATCCAGTTTAAAATCTGTAGCCTAAAAGTCATGTTTTAAAACCGACTATTCGAACGATCAGCGGATCAGTGTAAGACGATTGAACAGCAACAACTGCAGCAAAATTAAGTTTTTTTTGATAATTATATAAAATACAAATTTCATTTCCAGTAACAACACATTAATCATAACGAAAAACATCATTTTTTTCCAAAAAATTTTATGTAAAAGGTTGATGTGCTTCAAAAAAATGGCTAGATTTAAGATTGATGATTTACTTTTAAATTTCATTAAATATTATATTTTACTTTACACTCTCTTGCCTTTGATTCTTTTTTTAAACTCCTCACTATCCCCCACACAACACACAGAGAATAAGAACGCGACCAGAGACTAGACTAAATAAACATGCGGCAAACGCAGCTGGCGATTCATGCTAGTTCCCATGTTTCCACTTACGTTAGCCAATGCCTCAAACCACAAGTACCTACCCCCACCATGCCCACTCGAACACCACTCCAAGCACCAGTTTATAGCTAACGCAAGTAGAAAATATAAAAAACAACAGCAATTTTTTTTTAGCATTTTGCGTTTTTGTTCTCCAAAAAAAAAAAATATTTCCGCTGTGAGAAATCGTTTGAAATTAGTTGAACATAACATAATGAAATGAAACGAAACGAAACGCCAAGCTACAAAACGAGCGCAAACGATAAAGCAATAAATACTTGACACATTGCCTTAAATGCCCCAACATAAACAACAAAATAATGATTAAGCATTGAGCATGGTCAGTGAGGGGCTATGGTACTATATATATTCGATATAGCACATACACATATCTTATAGATGAAACAGAGAATCGGATATTGGGAATAAAGCATATTTAATGTGTTTGCAATTAGATGATTACTAATTTGAATTGAAAAAGCAAACAGCTTAAGGGGCTTTAGCAGTTTCAACTCAAACAATTTGTTTAATAAACGTTTCCCATGAAAAATTTCCAAAAATTTAAGATATAAGAATTTAAACAATGATGCCTTCTGAGGTGCCTGCACTGCTGGTATAATTCCGATTAAATGAGTGGGTAAAACCAAGAAACAATAAATTTATCTTTCAACTAAAACGCTTTTTCTATTACAGAGTCTACGCTTTTGAGTTGAAATTTCAAGTCAATCGAATATTGGCTGCTTGAGTTCGAAAGGAAACATTTAATATCTAGTTTCCCTTTGGAGAGAAATTTGAAATCTGCAGGATATTTTTGAACGTATAAGTTATCAATTGAGCCAAAAATAAATCAATTTTTTCAAAGTTGAATGCATTTTTAATTTGGATGATTTTTGTACTTGATAAAAGATTCATTTTTGATTATAGAAAACTTAAGTTTCAGTTGATAAAAAATTTCTTTATAACCGACTAAAATTTAAAAATTTTTTTTTTTTTTTTTTTTTCCTAATTTTTTAACTATCCCCATTGTATTGTTTTACAAAAGTCTTAGTAAATTACTTTTCAAACCAAAAAACTAGTGAGATAAAAAAACCATCTGACCTAGGAATAAGTTTTTAACCAATAACTTGTCTAATATATGAAATAACCAAAACTACATCAGTACGGTGAATATTTGCCTAATTTCATAATATAATATTTGTCTGTGATGCAGTTAAGTTTTTAAGTAATTTCAGTTATATAAAATATTAAAATAGCGTTCCAATTAAATGGGGCAATCGGGTATTAATCGGTAATCGGTAATTAATTTATGTAACAATCACAATTATGTATAAATATTTTTCAAAGCAGCTCTTTAATTTTCCCCAAAGATTTAGACAAAACTAGGTTTGTCATTAAATATCTGACTAAGTGACTTCAAATTTTGTTTCACTTCTCTACAAATAAGTTGGAAAAGTAGAACAATAAAAAAGAAGACTTAAAGATATCGACTTCGGTTAAATGTTTTGTTTTTATAAACATATTGCTTTGCTGTAAACTTTCTTTCCTATAAATATAAAGTTTTATTTGAAAACTATTTTTGATACCCTGTACTGACAAGATAACAAAAAGAAGTAAAGAAATGTAGCGGATCCCTGTGAGTATTTCCGACTTAATCATCCTCATCAAACGAGTCGATTGAAGAATGTCAGTTTGTTCGTTTGTTACACCAATGAATTTAGCCAAAACCTATTAATATATTTTTGAAATCGGATGATTGGAAATATCAAGAAGGTGTAAAAACAGGCTTTTGGATTTGCTTATTAGACTATTAGGAGGCAACTTTAATCAGTCGGGGCAGAGTATTCGCAAGTCGACTGTCGTACTTGATCGGTTCATTAGGAATAAAAATCAAACAATTCATAGATTCGTTTTCCACAGCTATCTCAATTATTTGGCCAACTTTATGGCTGCATTTGTTCTCTATGCATGTCTGTGCTTGTCATTTGCTGACTCAGCTGACTTTCGGGTTAGCTTAAAATATTTTTTCTATACATTTTTCTGAATGTCTGTGTGTGGTTTTGCCTTCCGTTTCTGGTTTCATTCTGCATTTTATAGCTTTGAAATTTTTTTTTAGTATCGCGTTTTGAATTTGTGGGTGGGCAGAGATAGAGAGAAAAAGATTCGTTTCCGTTTTATGAGCTTTGAATTTGCAAATGGAATTTTAGCACACACAGAATGCAGATTTAATTTTAGCTCTGTGAAATAAAATTTAATGATAAACATCAGATGCCAACATAAATTTCGGGTGGTGTGAAACAAACGCAAACATGAAAGAATGACAAAGTTTACATAGATTAATTTAGATGACCTTGTCTATCACCTTACAGATGGGTCTTTCGCCTATGTGCTCCCTTTGCGTATGCTTACTCCTCTCTCTCTCTCTCTCTCACCCTTCTTGCTTTCCGCTTGATAAATTTGAAAACTGTCAGTTCTAAGGGCTGATAAAAACAGAAATGTTTGCTTTCTTCTTGCAAAACATTTTGGCAAGGAGCAAAAGTTTATCAGCATTTTGCCACGCGCCAGTTGGCCTTAAGGCACAAGAAACCAAAGAATTAAATTACATTTTGCACACAGTTGTGATTTTCATTAATTTAGTGTAAATAAAATACAAGAATAACTCGAAAATCATACAGAATACCAAAAAAAAAAGAAAAACTGTACGTTCACAAATCAAATAACTTTGCCAACTTTTACTTTCCCTCTCACTTATTCTATTTTTTTTTTCTGGCCACAAACAAAAAAAGTTTGTCCAAAACAAAAAAAAAAACACAAAGTTGCTCAGCTGCCTCGATTTTTCTCTCTTTCGCTATTGTCACGGTTGCTCATTTTGGCATTACGTATACGCAGTGTTCAACCAACTTTTGAACGACAGTGAACAACATTGCTCTGGCAGGGAAGTCTCCATCGAGATTTGGGTGGATGGAGATTGTGGCTTAGGGCAGGAGGGGAATGGTTGCAGGCCAGAGTAAAGTAAGCGTAAAATGCTCTTGACATCTTATTCTTTTCTTCTTTGCTTTTCTTTTTTGTTCACATTTTTTGTTTTCTTTCTTTTTTCTTATTGTGTATAAAACAATTTAACTTGAAATGATGGAGGACAGTGAAAGAAAGAGGACAATGCCATCTACACAAAAATTGCCTGCAGATACAAGTCTCATCGATGCGATGGCGTTAAAACACAATAGAGCGCTAACCCATAAACCATGAATATAGCAAAAAATGCATAAAATGTTAATAACAAATTTATTAATTTTTTATTGTATGTTAGATGAAATGTTTGACACCAAGAGGCAGCTTGTGCAATAAACTGGCTTTTCTAAAGTACGTTTTTATATGAAGATTAGGTTATGATGCACCATTATACCCTTTTGTTAAGCTGTCGTTATGTTAGCAAGATACAAGACGTCAAAAGTGCGTATAAAGATATTTGTTTATAGCCTGAGACACCTGGCTACGATGTGCATTGGAAGGTTTTTGGATTGATGAGTAGATGACCCATAAATAGGATCATTTCCATACCCTGAAAATATTTGGGCAACAGAAAAGAAATATTCAAGCAATTCGATAATCGAGAGAGTAGAATTGTTGTAGACAAATAAGTTTATCTCGGGTGGCTTGTTTAATATTTGTCTCAGTTTTCTTTTCTCAAACACGTCTTTCGCCTGCAGCTCGTCGGAAGGAAGTGAGCTTCAGAGTTGTCTCTTTTATCGATATCAGCTTAAGCATTAGTGTTATCGATACGACTTATTCATTATCGTATAAAGGGTATTAGTACATTCGAGACCTTAGGACTATTAAATACACACTATTTTATACACATTAGGGGTATTATGTAGATAAGGGGTATTATGAAGAGTAAAGGTATTGCATAATATGCATATCCTACTACAGAATTAAGTTGCAAATTGTTATATAATTATGAAGCGTCTCATCATTTATCAACCGTTTCATTAATTATTTTATCAATCTTACGCCATCTCATTCTGGATCGATATTCCTGTTTCACGAAATTAAACTATCTATAAATGGAAACAATGTATAAATTTTCATGAACCTAGAAATTCATTAGCTTTATTTGTGGAAAACAATCAAGATTTACAACAATACTTTTGTTTAAAAAAGATAATTTATATAAAAATTATTAATCTAAATTATGACAAATTGCCTTTTCACACTTACTTTTGATCAATAAAATTTATTTATCATCAGACAAACTCAACCCCGTTTTACAGATCAAGAACATGCTAAAAAGTTTAAAATCTCATCCAACATTTTGCAGGATTTTGTTCACCTAAAGTGGGATAACTTATTCCTTTTTTGCCTTCATGCAAATTTTAAGACCCAATGAAGGTCTTTAAGCAGAGAAAAAAAAAAACTTCGCCTTTCTCGCTGTAAACGGTAAACGAAAGGAGATTAATGTCAAAGTATGGCAACTTTGTCCATGCAACTTGCAACATTTTGTTGTAGGAATGTTTTATGACCACCTACTTTTTTATTGTAACAATGTCGCACAACGTTTGTAACGCAAAGAGAAATGTAATCTAAGATAATTACATGGCATTAGTCAACAATTAAGCAATTGAAAACTTAATTAGTAAATAATATGTTTACACTGAAATATCGAAAGGATTGCCTTACCAGGCACAACTATAATTAAATTTTGGGACTATAAAGACCTTCGACACCTTGCCGCAGCCTTCATTTCACTTAAAACATGAAGTTGAATGTGCCAGAGGTTAATAGTGAGAGCATTTATCGAATGTATTGGCTCTATTGGCGTTTACTGGCCGTGGATTTGAAATGGCACCCTGTATTTCGACTGCCTCTGGACATACTGATCAATTTCTTTGTGACACTGTGGTATCCCTTACTCCTCCTAATTGCCTTATTTTTGGAGACCTCAATAGGCAGTCTCTTCAAGAATTTACCCATTACAACGGCTTGCGTATTTTGCAGTTTTAAGATCGTATGTTTTCGCTGGAAGTTGCCGGAAATTAAACAAGTGCAGAAACTATTGAGTCAACTGGACAAGAGGGCGGTGAGCGAAGAGGAATGCGAATACTTTGAAACTAAAACACGACGTGGCGCCAATGTGGTATTGAAAACATTTTTAGTGTTCTATGCATCGACCATAATAAGTTCAACTGGAATATTTTTGCTCGGCAATCAAAAAGAACTTCCGTATCCCGCTTGGTTTCCCTACGATGAGAAGGCATCGGCCCGGAATTATTGGCTAAGCTTTTGCTATCAGTCCATCGGTGGCAGCTTCATAGTCGTACAAAATTTAATAAACGACACATATGTCCCAATGACACTTTGTGTGGTGGCTGGACATGTCAAAATGTTGGCCATCAGAATGACCAAAATGGATAGCATGGCAGAGGTAATTGCCGGAATCGAGGACCATAGGAAACTAATTGAGTAAGTATCGAAGAAAAATTGTTGCTCTATGATAAACTCCTCCAACACACATTTATCCTATAGAATCATTGGATTACTACGTCAAACTCTATACTTGCCGCAACTTGGTCAATTCATTTCAAGTGGCATTAATCTCTCGGGTGTACTGCTTTATGTGATTTTCTTTGCCAATAATATCCTCGATATTGTGGTTTATGTCGTCCACTTTTTGGCAATTGGCTTGGAACTCTTTCCGGCTTGTTATTATGGCACTGTATTGACCATGGAATTCAATGAGCTAACCTACGCCATATTTTCCAGCAATTGGATTGGTAAAAATCGCCAGCATTGCAGCAGTTTATTGATCCTAATGCAGTTGACTCTACGTGAGGTTACCATCAAGGCTGGCGGCATGATCATCATCGGAATGAATGCGTTTTTTACCAATATGCGTATGGCATACTCTTTGTTTACCCTGGCCCTGACTTTCAAATAAAACTGCCTGAAAGAAAGTTAAAAAAAAACATTTATATACATATATATTAAATAATCTATTCTGTTTTAAAAAATGGCTAGTTTGTATGCCATCTTCTTCTATATGAATACTCAATTAGTTTATAATTATTGCTGTATCTAGTTGGAATCGTCCCAACAATTAATCTCCTAATAACTCAATTAAAATATATTTATTTATGGTTTTCACACAAAGTAATTAAGTATCCATTAAGCTAGAAAACATTTACTCAAACCTAACCATTTCTCTAATATAAAATATAAATCGATTATTTTGGTATTTTAGTTACATATTTTTGTTCCGGGACAAATTTATTTTAACAATTTTCTAATGTATTTATACTAATGTATAAAAGTCCTTATAACACGGCAATTTGAAGGACTATTAGGATGTCCTTTGGTTAGATGAAATGTCTTGGTGATTTGCATCAATTGACCCTATCAGAGCATATCCTTCAAGTCCTTCAGGGAGCCAAGATACAAGAACTTATGTGTTTGCGCCCTGAAGTATGCAATATCATTAATTTTTTTGATCCTTCAAGGAATACGCGAGATATTCGCTGTTTTTGATCTCAGTATGAAGGACTTTCTCCTTGAAATGGCTGAGCAATAGGGATATTTATTGTTTTTTGTGACTTTTTGTCCATTTTCTTACAGATTTTCTAAGCAACATTTTGGAAAGGCTTTCAGGAATCCTTGAATGCAGATCGATAGTCCTGTTTCTGGAGGTCCTAGAAAACCATGTCCTAGCAAAATCGATTAGTGTCCTGAGGAGTTTTAAAAGGAGCTCTTTTTAACAAGGCGTCAGAGCTGCCTACGTAGGAAGCGATGCGCGACAAAGTGCATTTTTTTTGCTTTACAAATAAAACTAAGTCACTAAAGTGCATAAGTCAAGAAAGAAAACTTAACCCATTATTACATTATTATTTTGCTCATTTTGTCAGTTTCAAAGTGTATAAAATTATCCTCAAATGATGCAACTTTGTGTTTATGCACTTGCAGACAACATTTAACAACTTTTTTACGACCGTTTTGGCATAACTAAATTCCATTCAACAATGTGGCAAGCGATGCATTTAATTTCATGTCTACTTATACTTAAATGATGCCTTACTTTAATAATGTATTAGTGTTCCCCATCCACCTAATTTAGCCATCTGTTCTACCCTTCTTCGAACCTCTATATGCCATTATATTCACTCACCATTCTCTCCAACCCATTGTGGAATTCTTTCCATTTTATAATTCCTGAAATTATTTCATGATTTCAATGACTCCTCTATTTTCCAAGTGATTTTGGTTCATTCTGAATCATTCTTCATTCTGGTGCCTGGCCAACTGCATTTGGTCGCTCGGTCTATTAAATCAACCGAGAATTTGGTACGTTTCGGTATGGCGTTGCATTCAATATGCACATTTGCATTTTCGCTTAATTCTAATTACCGACTAATAGACGCCATTAGTGGAAGCTTAATGAAAATTGCATTGGCGCCGTTTAAATGCCACTTAGCGGTTTAGATTACACTGAACGAAAAATTTAAATAGAATGCAAAATAGAAGAATCCATTTTCAGTGTTAATATTTTGAGTGAATTTCAAAGAGAAAATTTTTCTAATAAAAATTTAAACAGAATGCGGAATATAGGTATAAAGTAAAGAATCCTTTTTCAGTGTTAATATTTTGAGTGAATTTCAAAAAGAAAATTATATTATTTTTATTCCGTAATTTGTATGATTTTTTGACAATGTAGAGAATTGATTTTTGCTATAAATAAACTCTCTGTTAGCCATTTATCTTTTCACATTAATAATTTGACAATGACCCTGACCTTCCACATGGTGTCGTCCGGTTGACTCGACACCTCAATGGTTCAGTTAGTTATTTATTCAGGCCAAATGTGGCTATTTGCTTGAATTTTTTCGCTGAATGTTCTGTTTGTCCATAAAAGCGAGTGTTTCCCATTTAGTCGGCATCTAGGATGGCCACCTTCATCACCATCGTTAATAGTTTACGGGTCTATCGTCCGTTTTGGTTAAGCATTCGTCTGCTGGCACCGACCTTCTTTGGTGCAAAGTCACGTCCAGTGCAGATTTATGTGGTGCTACTTCATCTGTTCGTAACCATAATGTTTCCAGTGCATTTATTGCTCGGTTTGCTACTTCAACCGACGCCGGATGAGATGTTTAAGAACCTAACCATGAGCATCACTTGCATGGCATGCAGCTTGAAGCATGTGGTTCAGTTGTATCATCTCTCAGATATTGTTGAGATTGAGGAATTGCTGCGAAAATTCGATAAATTCGTGAAGAGTGAAGAGGAGAAGCGCTACTATTGCGATCATTTGAGCAAGAGAACTCAGCTCATTTTTCGCTGCATTCAAATAAGCTATAGCTTTGTCTATATATTGTTTCTCCTGATTTTGGTGCTTCACATCCTTGGGGAGGAACGCGAATTGCTGTATTCGGCTTGGTTGCCATTCGATTGGCAAAAAAGTGCCAGTCTTTACACTGTGGCCGTGTCCTATCAGACAATCTGCATCTTCATTGAGGGTTTCCAGGGCTTAGGCAATGATTCCTATACTCCGCTTACCCTATGCTTTTTGGGCGGACATGCCCATTTGTTGGGCATACGGCTGAAGCAACTGGGAAACCAAAAAGTGGAAGAATCGGATCAACACTCTCAACTGTTGGCCTACATTGAGCAATATAGACTCTTGATGAGGTGAGAATTATATGGCTGATTCTTGATTTGGAGACCATTTTCTTTCATCTCTTCTTTGCAGACTCCATCAGCTTATCCGTGGAACCATCAGCCACGTTCAGCTGATTCAACTTATTAGCTGTGGCACCACTTTATGTCTAATTGTTTGCTACGTCTTATTCTATGTGAGAGATGTTGTGGCATTTTCGTATTATATTATCTATTTTGCAGTCATTTGTGTACAACTTTTTCCCGGCTGTTATTATGCAAGTATTGTGGCCGAGGAAATTCAGAACTTGCCGCATGCCATTTTCTCGGGCAAATGGTATGGCCAATCGGTTGAATATCGTCGAAATTTGCTCATCTTTACTCAGTTAACATTGGGCTCGACGGGCAGGGACAGAGTGATGAAAGCCGGTGGAATCATAGAGCTCAATTTAAACGCCTTTTTTGCCACCTTGAAAATGGCTTACTCTCTCTTTGCCGTAGTCCTGCAATCAAGAGAGATTTAAACTCACAGCGAAAGAAGAGCGAAAAATAAAAGTGTTTTGTTAATTAAGGGAAATGCCGCTGCCTTTCTGTTTGGCTATTGTTATTACTTTCCCCCCGCCACCCGAATCCCCAACACTGTCGAAAAAATAACTTACTGGGTCGGCGGCTGCTTGAAGGCAATCAATGTGCTGCAAATGAAATTTCATTAATTGCCTCGTCCCGATGCGCAAATAAACATTCCAGCTTCGATTTTCGTTTCATTTTGTTGTTCTGCCGCTTCGCATTTTACAATTGCACATTAAAGAACCGCGCCCCCTCCCCAACTACACCAACCATCCTCCCCTTATTGTTCCATGTCTTTCGCTCTCGTAGCCCAAATTAAATGTTGTTTACTTTCGGAATGATTTTTGATGATTTTTGTTTGCTCATTTTGTTATTGTAAACCTTGCATAAATCCCATGAAATCTGGCAGCATTGTGTTTTTGTAATTAAAATATACTAAAATAAAAATAAAATACGAAAACACTATTAGTACTCGGTTAAAAGCATGTGCGGAAGTATCTTCACCATACATCTTTACCCATGGAATAATCAGCACCATGGGAGTGTCCAAAGGGTGTATTATTAGAGGGGCAAGTATCAGATCTTTTATGAAACAAATCTAAAGATACGACCACCCAATTCTAGACTTTGGCGTATTCTGTGCTGAAAGGTAATCGGGTATTTATACAACTAAAGTCGCCGAAATCTATGTAACATGCAGTAAGAAGCATTTCCGATCCTGTAAAACATTAACTAATAGCTTTGTTAGATGAATTTATGGAACATATTACTAATATTTGCATTTTATTTACCACTTACGACGAGCTATGCATATCTAACAAAAGAAATTCAATATTTCACATCTGAAAACTGCAAAAATATGGTGCATTTTTCTGTCATTCAGGACATATTTTACAGATTTAATTAATTTTGGATATCGATTTTTCGTCTCTGGGATATCAAACTGTCAATTTTCATAAGGGTTAGTGGCTTTTCGTGAAAATTCGTTTTTAGGAATCTCTTTTACCCAAGTTTCTGAATATTTTAACAAATAAAGAAAACCCTTTATTCATTTCAAATTCATAGCCATCGGCTATCCACAGAGAGAAAAACTCCCGCTCTGCGTTTAGCATTGGGTTAGGTTAGTATTTCTGTTCGTTTTATTTTACTCTTTCATTTTTGCTTTTTTATTTATTGATTTATGGCAAAGCTTAAGCAATTTGGAGCCTTATCTCGAGGCACGAAAATACGTGACTTCGCCAGAATTCCATTTTGAACGGTAATCAAACTTGAAAGCATTGGCGAATTTATATAAAATTTTAAAAGCAAGATCTGCTATAGCTTTGTATTAGCACCGAGACGTTCCATTAAAAAAAAAATGGGCACATCAGACATAAGAGTATTGCCAGTATCTGAGATGGGCATAAACCATATTTGGATTCTGGATTACCAGACTTCGCCTTGATTTCAATCTACTTTGGTGCCGATCAAAAGATTTTAATCTACTTTGGTGCCGATCAAAAGCTAGTCCACACTATGCTATTTAGATAGTTGACGGATTATAAAAGTTACCCGACGGAAGTCTGCAAAGAATTCGTTATATTTTACAGAACTTTTTTATCTTACTAACAGAAGTAGTTGCAAAAACCAAAAACATTAAAAAAATAATTGCGCGCAACATTGTTTACGTTTATTTTGCCACTGTAAAATAAATGTAGGTAAATTAATTAAACATTTTAGAATAATAAATTAAATACAATACGAAAAGGACAATGCAACGGCACGGAGTTCAGTTTAGGCCATGCGAATTCTAGGGTCATTATATTTAGACCTAGTCAAGAAAAACTGTTAGCTAAGTCTTTTGGAATATCTTTACATCTAGATTAGGCATGACGTCCCCATCCCTTATAAATTTTAACAAAACAACTAAAATTTATTTAAATTACATGCAAATGTTCAAATCAAAATTTTATATTGATCATTTCAATATTAAGATCAATGAATTTAAATAAAGGAAGCTTACATTCTTACAGCTTTCTAGTAGATAGTGTCTAAGTAGCTTCTTCTTCTTTAGCGGGAAAATATTAAAATAGAGTTTGCCAACTTAGCATTTCTTAGCAATTTTCCTGAGGCGTTTTCCTAAAAAAAAAAAATTCAATATGAAAACAAATATTTTCAGCGATTGTTCGAATGCAACTTGATAATGAAAGTTTATTTCACAGTACATTATGTTGAAGATATTTCGAAGATACTGAAGTATATTAACCAAATGATGTAGAAAAATACACAATTTTTCAATACTGTCGAAAGAGGTTTCTGTAACACCCTTGATAAAGAGTTTTCAAGGAAAAAAAACTTTTATGAAAATGTGCTAAGCTTGTGGCCACTTATCGATAGATATCGATATGGTCATCGACATATCTACCATCTCTTTGAAGTCAGTGAGCAATATCAAAGCAGGCGAGGGGCCAAACGAAAACTTAAAATAATTTAATAGAAAACATGGCTCCTGTTAAAAGATCTGACACAACAAACTCGGAAACCAACGTACCAGCTAGACGTTTCTGCGGCTTAGGCAATCATTACCTCCAGGAACCACATAAAACAATACAAGATCCGAAACTTCTGAAATTTGCCCAGAAACTAAATGAGGAGCTGCGGTCCAGCACTTTAATTTGTGGCAATTGCCTCGATGTGTTGCAGACCACTTATGCAACTAAATTGAGAAACGCCTTACGCCATCAAGCCAAACGGCAGGCAGCTCAATCCAAGAGTATATCGGATGTGACTTTGAGTCAATCGGATTCTTCCCAGGGGGCGACAACAAGTGCAGCGGCAGCAGCCAAACGACAGTGTGCACAACCAGAGGAGACCGTCTCCAGCAGCAGCACTAGCAGCACCACAACAGACGGCGACGACGAATCCATGTTGAGTTTGAATGCTGTTAATGGCACACGATTGCCACACGTGCAACCAATTCCCAAGAGACGTCAGGCCACTCGCCCAGGACCAGATATGGATGTCTATTTGGCTGGCATCACTGGCGGATAATTTAAATGTCAAGAAATTATTTGTTTTCAAACTAATATAATAAAAACTATGATTAAACGCCTCTTTTAGAACTCCACGATATTATCCATATAATATTCACTGGGGAGCAGCATCCAACTTTTAAAAGCGTTCTACAAGAGGAGAATACATAGTGTTGGATAGTTCGTTTTGTATGCAGTAATAGAAAATTTAAAGTATTTGCTGCATTTTTCCATTACTTTGTAAAACGGATGTGATGCATGCATGAAGTAAAGGTGGATGTGGCATGTGCCATGTAAATGAAAGAACTTTCCCATTCTGTGTGTGTGTCTGTGGCCAAATGGCAAATGGCAATATGCATGCATAAAGAATGTGATGCACGTTCCGAGCCAGCGGCAGACCCTTTGGATACATACGGACAAATGACCATGGCAAGAACACGAAATACTTCTCGATGAATGCCTATCGATGATGACTACCAATAAATTGGCAGAGAGATGTCTCACCCAAAAGCAAAAGTGTCAAAGCCGCCATTAAAATCAACCCAAAGCAACACTTTCGTGTGATTATTGAAAGCAATTTCAGGATGGCAAACAGAAAATGGGAAAACAAAAGGAGAATGCGACAAATGCCAAAAAGACCCAGGCGAGGACTTAGCGACGAAAATTGCGCATACGTCGTGTAGGACACCCCAAGAGAATGCTTACAGCTACGACTACAGCGACTGAGCTACTGAGCCTGGCTCCCATTTTATTCATCAAGGAGCTGGAGGTGATTTAACTTTTTTTGCTGCCTGCCTGCCCATTCATTTCCCGTTTTCAATACAGTATACAAAAGACCGAATGAGACAGCGATAGCGCGAGTGTCAGTGCAAAAGAGATGGCAAAAAAATATTGTTGGCATACTTTTTCAAGTACTTCCTGCCGCATCTCCTGACGTTGCCGCTTTTGCTGTCTGTGTGTCAACTCTCGGCAAAAAAATAAAAACAACAACAACAACGTCAACCAGGCAACTCAATCACTGTGGCTTGGAAATTGTGACACTCGGAATGGAAATAGATGAGTGGATTTTGGCCACTGGCCTTCTGGCTCTGGCCACAGATTGAATTGCTTTCACTTTTGACCGACAAATTGTTGCAAATGCCCTCTGGGACCAAGAGACATGGAAAGAGGATGAAACTAGCATTGAATAGCAGTTTACGTTCATTGCAATTATGGAATTTGTTTGACATTTATTCGTTTGTTAGCATTTACAAATATGCTTCCTTGGTTTCATTACTGCATATTCAAATGCGACTAACTTGTCCGAGACTAGTAGAGTTTGCGAAGTACACAAACATTCCAATCGAAATTCTTATTTTGATTGTTGTCGCTTTAAGCAAATACTCCTAAACAGTTAATGATTATTAGATAAACAAACTTAAAGCACTAAACAACAAAAATAAGGACGCGCTTTATTTTGTGATCTTGTAATCATCCATATCTAATAGCCAGATTGCTATTTTATAGCTTTTTTTTTAGCTTGGCTTTAATATTTCATTCGTTTGATTTGTAAAAGTGTTGGAAAACTATCCTAAGAATCGGATTGGATTAAATAGATGACTAGTGTTAATTTGCAATTATTGGAATTTATTGCTTTTATGCAGCATTAATTCTCTTTCAATTACTACAATTTCCAAGTGAAAAATATGCATTTTAATTGCTATTAATTATAGGCAACTACAACATTTAATTGAACACACAATTTTGAATCTGTATCCGTAATTGAAATTGATTATTGAATCAACACTAATGTTGTGAATGTGTATGAATTAATTGCTCTTTTGACAGTTGGCGAAGCAAATTGAGAAAAATTGTGCAAACAAATTGGCAGTAAAAAAAGAAAAAGCAAATAAAAACAACTGGTTGATTAATTAACCGTAGGCAAATTGGCTGCATCAAAAGGAAATCCTAGTAATTTTTTTTCGGTTTTTTTTTGGCTACAACTGTTTTGGCATTCACAGCAGAACTCAATTACAACGCGGCTGTTGGACATTCAATTTGGCAGCTTCTGACATCTTCCCTTCTCTCCTGCCACACTCACTCCTCGAACCGTCTCGCAGTAGTGAAAAACAAGCGGAAAACGCGCATCAAAGACAAACAACCCGGCTGGCTACATAGGCGCATTGGCAAGAGGAATAGTGTCCAACAACGACTATGGTAGCCGGTTGCCCAGCAATGCGACACATGTTCCATGTTGCTTTTTCAACCGCCAGCAGCAGCAGCAACAACAGCAACAACAACAACAACAACGATGACAACAAGCGGCGCCTAAAACTATGCACTATGAAAATGAATAACAGAAAGAGAATCAGCTCTAGAGCTTCTGCCGCTTTTCTGGCCTGTCTTTTGCCTCTTCTTGTATTTCAGTCATGCATGACAATTTTTTTTCCACTCAGTTTGTTTTTTATACCTAACACCCACTGGGAAAATACCCTAAATTAATGAATGTGAAGGACAACATGAAGGAGATTTAAAAGTCCATGGGATCTACTTAACTACTTAAACTACTTCAACTTAAATTTGAACATAAAGTACTTGAAAAGAGCTATTATATTCAATATTTCAAGTATGAAGATAGATAAATTTGGACTTCAATTCAAAGTATAACAGATATTCTTAGGTATTTTTGTATCACTTAAACAAATCTAGATTCAAAAGAAAAAAACAGCAATAATTTGGTTAATTTAATAAGATTGCTTTCAAACTTTGTTGAAGTGAGTTAAGTAAGTTAACTTTTTGCCTAACTAATTGCCTAGACCATCTCACAGAGTATCGCATAGTCGGATTTCTGTGTTATTCTAAGGACATGTTTTGCTTTTCTCTTTTGTTTGTTTTGCCAGTGCACGTTGGATGATATCTTTTTCTCTTGTTCTGTTTTGTTTGTTGTTTCTTTCTACGCAATGGCACAGATGCTCACATTGTTGTAGTTCTTGTAGTTTTTGTTGTTGATGATATTTTTTTTCGTTGTAGCTTCTGTTGTTACAGCTGATAAAGCTTTCAGGGCTTTTTGCATGGCATCTAAATCAAGTTGACTTTCGTCTAAAGATAAATCTTTGGTATAACAATTTACTAAGATCTGAGAAATGTACAAAAATTTCTCGAAACAAAAATCATAAGAGATTTCTTTCATAAAGACGATATATTTTACGATCTATTTGGGAAGATTTTTCTGAGCTACCAGTAACATAAATATTATTTTGAAATTGAAATTAATTTAAAGCTATTAAGACTAGTAACTTCCCAAGGAGGAAAGCTGCCATATTGTCTAAAGCTGCCTTATTGTCATCTCAGTCGTGAAATGAAATGCATCAGTTATATATGTTTCTATATATCAGGTATAACCAGGATTTACTATAGAATGGACAGCTATTAATTTATAACTTGCTTCAGAAAGTCGAAGGCTTTGAGGCTCGGGTTCTTTGAAATTTGATTTCTTCTTCTTTTTTATGAAATCTCCCGATAAGTTTCAGTTTGATGCAGTCTCTTTTATGTCAGTTATATATATTTAGCCAATTTGAAAGATATCATTTCAAATATAATATCTCAGCTATCAGCTCCTATGACTAAATTTCATGCCAAATTTGATGCCACATAAATTTATAGACCTAATTTGCCCAACAAAAAATTTAAAAAGTTATGAATATTAGATTTAATTTTAAGATCATGTCTTAAAATGTCAAAGCAGTTTAGCCAATCGAAATCGATAAATTATAGTTAAATTTTTACAAAATGCAAAAAGTATTCCACTCTACCTTTGCTTTTGTTAATTTAATTTCCATAGAAATATCAATTTGAATTTTATTTGATATTTACTCTTTACGGCGTCATAAGTTGTTCGAAAATGTATATTTGAATCTCTTGAACCTTGTCAATTCGTTGAAAATATCACAAATTTCTTCTTTCTAAAAAATTCCTATGACTTATTAAATCAAATATATAATGTTTAATTTTAAATAAAACAGACCTACCAACAGTTTGTCATTAAATAATTCAAAGTCAATAAATAATATGTAACTAGGAAATCACAAGTTTAGTCAAAATGAAGCCATTGAAAATATGCAACTTCCTTGGCCAAAAGAGCAAATATTGTAGTAAATAATTTAAGCCAAAAGCCAGTTTACATCTAATAGGGTTACCTACTTGCCCATATTGCCATATCAAATGTATTGAAACCTGTCGTCAATAAGACTACTCCATTTCAATGCAAGTCCATTAGAGTTGACCACCGTTCCAATCTGGCGCCTCTTCCATTTTTTAACATGCTTCCATATTCCGCCTATCAAATTTCCATTTTTGTTTGCCTTGTGTCGTCAGTTTACTGGACCATTTTGCAATCGGAGTTGTGCTCCGTGTGCTGCGGCGGCCTGAAATTACAAAATTTCAAATTCATAAGACCAATGCAGGCCGAGTTGCAGCTATCTGTCGTCTGTCCATCTGTCGTTTCGGCCTGGCCAATTTCCAATTTCCGTAGGCAAAATGTTGGTTAGGCTTCCTCCACTGGGTGACAATTTTTGTTTCCCTTTTTGTTTTGTTTTACTTTGGTTTTGGTATTTTGTTTTCGGAAAAGTGAATGCTGCAGTGCAGCTCTAATGACCAGGCAGGCAGGCAGGCAGCCGTATCTCTAGGTCATTTGTAACCTTAACTAAACAAATTTGAAAGCCTCTAACGCATATCAAATGTGGTCTGGTTCTTTCGATAGCCCTTTTGGGCATATAAAATGGTTAGTGTTCGTCTGTCAAAGCATCAGTCTCGTGTTTGGCTTTACCAAGAGCAGCTGGAGAACAAATTACAAACAACAATCGACAGCAACAACTAAGACAACTAGTCGAATACTTAACGTCACCAACCATGAAACGGGTAAGTTTCGTTTGGGCCATAAATTTAAGTCCAGGATATGTCATTCCTGTAACAAATACGCAGGCCTATAAATCAGGATAATCAAAAATACAAATACAAAACAAATCCATCGAAAACTCAGCACCGAATTGTATATATCCTTTCGCTTATTTAGCTAAATTTTGTTTATTTTGTGGCAATTGTTGTACATTATTTCCCAAAAGCCAATTAGTTAGAAGTTCCAATTATTAATAAAGAAGGGAAAATTAAGGAATAATAAATTGCTGACCAATAAGGATATTTTCCCCAACCCAACAAAATAATAAAACCCTCTTCAAGGGTACAAAAAAAAAATAAAGGAAAATGGATAAAAACCAAAGCCAAAAGCACTTTGAATGTTTGAATCCGAAACAAGCCTGAGGAAAAAGTTTAGACCCAAAAAAATTGAACAAAAATCAAATTCATGAATGTTGTCAGTATTTGTGGTCAGTTATTTATGGCCTTGTAAAAGATTCAATGGCAAATTGATGATGCCAATGCCATTGATTTATATGCCCAATCAAATTGGAAAAACAAATTTTCTTTTATAGACCTACCTGTTGCTCTGCCTGAGTCTGTTGACCTGTAATGTGGCCAATTCCGCCCTATTGCGTCCGCTGGAGCTGAGTAAATCCTCCTCCTCCATCTCAAGTCTGCAGCAACAACTCAACCTCAATAGCAACAACAACAACCACAACAATGAGGCATCCAATGGCAATGATGATGATGATGACAACACCACCTTGACGCCCAACTCTAGCGAGGATTACGATAGTCGTCCACAATATAGTTTTGCCTACGATGTAAGAGATTCGCTAACCGGGGACGACAAGCGGCAGGAGGAGAAACGTGACGGGGATCTGGTCCAGGGTCAATACTCTCTGATCGAACCCGATGGCACTCGCCGCATTGTGGAATACACAGCCGATGACTTGAGCGGATTCAATGCCAAAGTGTCCAAGCAGCGTCTGGATCAGGAGCAGCAACTGGAAAGGAGTAGCAGCAGCTCATCCTCTCGTTTCAATAGCATCGAAGAGTTGCAATCTCGTTTGACCGCCCAAGCCATTGCCGAGGCGCGAAGCCTAGCCGAGGCACAGGAGCAGCAACAGTTGCAATTGGAGGCGCAGACGCGTCTCGAATCCGAGAATCAAGCTCGTGTCCAGGCCCAGCAATTGATGGAGCAATTCCAGCAGCAAGTCCAGCAGCAGCAGCAGGAGCAACAGCGTCAGCAACAGGAGCAGCAGCTGAGGGATTTGCAGCGTCTGCAGGAGCAGCGCGAACGCGAGCAACGGGATCGTGAGCAACGGGAGCGTGAGCAAAGGGATCGTGAGTTGCGTGAGCGTGAGCAACGTGATCGTGAGTTGCGTGAGCGTGAGGAGCGTCGCCAACAGCAACAGCAGCAGCAGGAACGTCGCCAGCAGCAACAGCGTCTCTTGGAGCGTCTCAGCTCGGAACAGCAGAGTCTCATCTTGCCCAACTCCGGCCAGTTGTTGGGTCAAAGTGTACAAGCCACTTTGGTCTCCCATCCGCCCACTTTGTTGGCCCGCCTACCCAGCAGCAGCACCACCACATCCACATCCAGCCGCACCACTTTGCTATCGCGTGACCGCGATCTGGAGGCGTGGCGCCAATTGCCCCAGGCTCGCCTCACCATCGAGCGCAGCGGCAGCAACCAACCCTCTTTGATTTTGTCCCAACCCTCAAGTGCCTCTGTCCAGGCTCAACTGATCAGCTCTCCCTTGCTCTTGGACTCGGCTAATCTGAATGGTTTGATCTCCACTCGTCTCAATGGCAATGCTTTGCGTGCCGGAGCCGCATTGAGCTGGTCCCAAGGCAGACGTCTGCTGGGCAACGATCTCTGGCAATTGGACAGACTGGATCAGGATCAACGTCGTCAGGATAATCGACGGGATAGCGAGGAATTGCGTTCAGCCAGCAGCTCGGAACGTCTCAGTTCCTCATCCTCTTCGTCATCATCTTCATCGCGCCTCAAGTCCTGGTAAAAGCAAAACCAGAACCTAAGCTGAACTTCAACTGACCTCAATCAAATGGCAATCAATGGATCACGATTATATATATATATATAGATAAGACTTGTGTCATTCTAGTGATATCTTCTTCTGTCTTATATCCTGGGGATTTTGGTGAAACTTTCTCTCTCTCTCTCTCTCTCTCTGCTCTCGAACAACTAATGCTTGAAGTTTTTCCTCCTCTGCTAACTTTTAGCTCTAAGTTTAATTGTTTTCTTGTTTAACAATTTTTTTCCATAGTTAGTTCAAACTGCATTATTGTGAAAACGCAAAAAAAAAACCAAAAAACAAAAAAGAAAATGAAAAACTGAAGAGTAAATGGAATAAAGAAACAAGCTTAAGCTTGTGTGTGTGTGAAAATGAAGAAACCAAAATTGAGTTCTATTTAAAAGGATAAGGCAACAGGTGGTCCATGGTGAGGATTTTCATCCTTGTAGTTCTTATTTCTGGCCAACTAACCAAAGCCAAAACCAGTTCAGTTGACCCTAATCGCCTTTCATGGACTCCGACACTCTGTACACACACACCCACACACGCACACCCACTCGCACAACACACAACACACGTGTTCCTGCCATAAACTGAGAGAAACCGAGTAAAAACAAGTGAAGCAAATGGTAACAAATTTTTTAATAATAAACCGACAGCTAGGTTACCAAGGCACAAGCGTTAGAAAAACTTTGTTTGGCTCCTTTATGCCATAAACTTTTCCCTCTCCCTCTCTCTCTCTCTCTCTCTCTCTCTCTCTCTCTCTCTGTCTTCCCATCTTCATTTTACTCGAGCACTTAAAAATAAAAGTTGCACTTGACTGAATGCGGGGTCTGCGGGGCTGCATGCCGAGACTCAGAGACGAAGGTTAAAACTTGTGGCAGGTTTGTTAACAGCTTGGCAATGAAAAAATTTGGCTTCATGTTGCCGCCAGATAAAAGTAAGTACAAAAACTGTAAACAGGTGAATCTCAGATAGCAGCAGGACGCGGGGGGAATCTCTTTGAACAAGAGGTTACAAAAGAAAATCAAAAGTTTAAACTTGACGGAAAATTGTTATTAAAATTCTCGTGCAACAAACTTTAGCTAAGCTGATTGCATATCCTCTCACTTTGGTGCAGCCATCTTAATACAATTAATTGCTAATTCCTATTTTATACAGTGCCATCTCCAATGATTTAAAACTTTAAGGATATATATAATTTTACACGATGTACAGGGGCTTTCGCTTTATAGAGAAGTATTTCAATTTGTTACAAATTATTGAGCTTTTCAATTTGGCATGTGCCGGATTTTAATCATGATAATTATCGGGGTTTAACGATAGTCGAAAGTCTTACAAATATTTTGATGACTATTTAGAAATAATTTTACCGATCTTATTAGATGACTAAATAACTAAACTGACTTATCAACTTTTCTTCCATCACAGCAAACAACCTCTTGTTAATGTTTGCTCCTGTTTTTCTATACTATTCTATGCAGCATTTATTTTAAACCCTAGATCTATAGACATTTTATTTTACCTCACCTACAATGTAAGTAAGTATTAATTTTATTAGCAAAAGAACTCATTGGGTGCGTTAAAAAAAAACAAGGTGAAGGTGAAGGTGCTTACCATAGCTAAAATGCTTCACTTTAAAGTATATGTATATATATAATTTTATTTGTTTATTCAATGCTATATCTATTAATATTTAAATTGAGTTTGACATGTCAAAACTTGATGCTAAACTGAAATGCTAAAAAACTTCGACCCGATTTTGAAAAAATACAGTGTATACACTGTCAAAATTTTCAAAAATCGAGTCGAAATTTTTTGTTAATTCCATTCTTTTGATAGCATTTTAAAATATGTAAAAATGCAATAAGAAATAGATAAAAATTTTGAAATCGGATGAAAATTGTCTAAAATACAGCCTAGGAAAATAGAAATTTTGACCAAAATTATAACATTTTCAAAAAATTCTCAAAAATCCCAGCTGTGAATCTTTAAGTTTTGATGGCATTTAAAAGTAGATAAAAATTCGATAAAACTACATCAAAACTTTGATAATCGGTAGAAAATTGTCGTAAATACAGCATTTGGAAAATTTCAATTTCTCAAAAAAATTTCAATATATATACCAAAGTTTTTGCAAATGCCTCAACTTTGAAAACCTCTAACTATGCCAATTTTTGTCCAATTTCAAAATGTCATGTCTTTTTTGCTGCTCTGAATGTTAGTTATAAATTGGCATTCAAATCTAAAAACTAATTTCGACCCGATTTTGAAAAAATTACACTGTCAAAATTTTCAAAATCGAGTCGAAATTTTTTTTTTAATTCCATTCTTTTGATAGCATTTAAAAATATGTAAAAAGCAATAAGAAATAGATAAAAAATTTTGAAATCGGATGAAAATTGTCTAAAATACAGCCTAGGAAAAATAGAAATTTTGACCAAAATTATAACATTTTCCAAAAATTCTCAAAAATCCCCGGCTGTGAAATCTTTAAAGTTTTGATGGCATTTAAAAGTAGATAAAAATTGATAAAACTACATCAAAACTTTGATAATCGGTAGAAAATTGTCGTAAATACAGCATTAGAAAACCTCAATTTTCCCAAAAAAATTTCAATATATGTGCCAAAATTTTTGCAAATGCCTCAACTTTGAAAACCTCTAACTATGCCAATTTTTGTCCAATTTCAAAATGTCATGTCTTTTTGCTGCTCTGAATGTTAGTTATAAATTGGCATTCAAATCTAAAAACTAATTTCGACCCGATTTTTGAAAAAATTACAGTGTATACACTGTCAAAATTTTCAAAATCGAGTCGAAATTTTTTTGTTAATTCCATTCTTTTGATAGCATTTTAAAATATGTAAAAATGCAATAAGAAATAGATAAAAAATTTTGAAATCGGATGAAAATTGTCTAAAATACAGCCTAGGAAAAATAGAAATTTGACCAAAATTATAACATTTTCAAAAAATTCTCAAAAATCCCTAGCTGTGAAATCTTTTAAAGTTTTGATGGCATTTAAAAGTAGATAAAAATTCGATAAAAACTACATCAAAACTTTGATAATCGGTAGAAAATTGTCGTAAATACAGCATTAGGAAAACCTCAATTTTCCCAAAAAATTTCAATATATGTGCCAAAATTTTTGCAAATGCCTCAACTTTGAAAACCTCTAACTATGCCAATTTTGTCCAATTTCAAAATGTCATGTCTTTTTGCTGCTCTGAATGTTAGTTATAAATTGGCATTCAAATCTAAAAACTAATTTCGACCCGATTTTTGAAAAATTACAGTGTATACACTGTCAAAATTTTCAAAAATCGAGTCGTTTTATTAAATTCCATTCTTTTGATAGCATTTTAAAATATGTAAAAATGCAATAAGAAATAGATAAAAAATTTTGAAATCGGATGAAAATTGTCTAAAATACAGCCTAGGAAAAATAGAAATTTTGACCAAAATTATAACATTTTTCAAAAAATTCTCAAAAATCCCTAGCTGCGAAACAAAGTTTTGATGGCATTTAAAAGTAGATAAAAATTCGATAAAAACTACATCAAAACTTTGATAATCGGTAGAAAATTGTCGTAAATACAGCATTAGGAAAACCTCAATTTTCCCAAAAAAATTTCAATATATGTGCCAAAATTTTTGCAAATGCCTCAACTTTGAAAACCTCTAACTATGCCAATTTTTGTCCAATTTCAAAATGTCATGTCTTTTGCTGCTCTGAATGTTAGTTATAAATTGGCATTCAAATCTAAAAAACTAATTTCGACCCGATTTTTGAAAAAAATTACACTGTCAAAATTTTCAAAAATCGAGTCGAAATTTTTTTGTTAATTCCATTCTTTTGATAGCATTTTAAAATATGTAAAAATGCAATAAGAAATAGATAAAAAATTTTGAAATCGGATGAAAATTGTCTAAAATACAGCCTAGGAAAAATAGAAATTTTGACCAAAATTATAACATTTTTCAAAAAATTCTCAAAAATCCCTAGCTGTAAAATCGTTTAAAGTTTTGATGGCATTTAAAAGTAGATAAAAATTCGATAAAAACTACATCAAAACTTTGATAATCGGTAGAAAATTGTCGTAAATACAGCATTAGGAAAACCTCAATTTTCCAAAAAAAATTTCAATATATGTGCCAAAATTTTTGCAAATGCCTCAACTTTGAAAACCTCTAACTATGCCAATTTTTGTCCAATTTCAAAATGTCATGTCTTTTTTTGCTGCTCTGAATGTTAGTTATAAATTGGCATTCAAATCTAAAAACTAATTTCGACCCGATTTTTGAAAAAAATTACAGTGTATACACTGTCAAAATTTTCAAAAATCGAGTCGAAATTTTTTGTTAATTCCATTCTTTTGATAGCATTTTAAAATATGTAAAATGCAATAAGAAATAGATAAAAATTTTGAAATCGGATGAAAATTGTCTAAAATACAGCCTAGGAAAAATAGAAATTTTGACCAAAATTATAACATTTTCAAAAAATTTTAAAAAATCCCTAGCTGTGAAATCTTTTAAAGTTTTGATGTAGATTAAAATTCGATAAAAACTACATCAAAACTTTGATAATCGGTAGAAAATTAGGAAAAATAGAAATTTTGACCAAAATTATAACATTTTTCAAAAAATTCTCAAAAATCCCCAGCTGTGAAGCACTGTGTTTAGTGCTTTTTTGTTCAATATACAAGCCAATATGTGCAGCTTTTATCTTATCATTCGAAAACGTAATATTACATGCACATGTTTTCATTGTGCAACACTGCTCATGCCACCAGTGTGACCTACTTTTAGCTTTAATTGGCATCACTGTTGATACTTTTAGCTCCCTTTAGCATTTTATGCTTTGCAACTTGGTGACAATCTGTTTATAAATTTGAGAAAAAACACTATAAAAATGCAAGGTTCCCTGTTTAGTGCACCATTCGGAGTAAATGCCGCACTTGAATTTAATATAAATATTCTTGACAACTATGTGAGAAAATGGCTTCGGCGGTATCAAAAAGCCAAACTGAGTTAGGTTAAAGTCATTTGCATTTCCCCGGCACATGCCAAAACACCACCTCCCTCCCAACACCCCCAAACTCCTTGCCATGGCCAGCTGTTATCCCTAAACTCGCCGTCGTCGTCGTCGTCGTCGTCGAGTCTTCCGCTAGAGAAATCACTTAAAAGTTCATCAAAACTGCAGCTGGCTCTGTCCCTTAAGCGCTTCAACTTGACAATTGGCTGACAGCGGCATAAAAAAAAGAAAAAAAAGACAAAATAAAAAACAGTGTGCTTTCGTTGTAAATGTCATTGTCAAATCCAAAAGAGAGAGGGACAGACTGAAATAAAAACGAGACAAATCAAAGCGAGTAGCTAGTAAGACCTCACCGCTTGACTTTATCGCCCTTCTCCTCCTCCTCTCTCAGCAGTTTCTTTGACTTCCTTTCGTTTTCCTTTACAGCGCATAATGTTGACCATGCTGGGTTTAACAAGAAAGCTAGCAAACGGGCATCTGACCAGCATCTGGCGTGGTTATAGCAAGGAAGCGTCATCCACCTTTAAGGGTCCCATATTGCGGCGAGCTCAGGTGCCGGAACCTGAATATGAAGATGAAGAAGCACTCGAGCAAACAACGGAAATGGATGCTAAGCGCAGCACGCAAGACGAGGCAAAGTCGGGGGCAGAGGTGGCCACTGACAGAGTTCAGGTTGCCATCAAGTTGCCGCTATATGTGGAGGACAAGTATATGCGACCCGTGACTGCTGTGGAGGGTGTGCGTCTTGAGGGTAATGCCGAAAAGGAGAAGCTTAAGGGGAACTACCACATGTATTCCTATTACGATTTCTATGAGAGGGCCATGCATTATAGAAAAGGAACCGAAAAAAAGAAAACCTAATCTGTAACTTATCAAAGTTGCCTTTGAAATTTGATTTTATAGTATCTCTCGTTGACATGTTTTATTTCATTAAACAAGCTAGTCAAGAACTATGTCTAAGTTTTTATTAAAACCCAAAGTGGTGCGATATTTCTCTAAGAAATCTTCACTGCCAATTCGAAAACCAAAATTAAGTAGCAAACTATCGAATACTCCGCATCCACCCAAAGATCCACCGGATGAAGGCTACAACCCAGATAAAGTAAATCATGTGGGGATAGAAGTCCCCCAATTCATAAGACCGGCTGCTTTTCGTCAATTTGTTTGTCCCGAAGAACAGTTGGGTCCCGGAGCTGGTAAAGCGCAAAAGTACAAGAATGCCCAATATTTTGGCTATCATCGTTACTCATTTGCCGAGCTGCAGAATCAGTCCCTGGAGCTGCGTGACGATCGTCGCTTAAGTGGCGGAGTGCAGGCCACCATTGAAGTGGATGCGGAAGCCGAATGGGATGAGACAAGTTTGGAGTGTATGAAGCAACTGGAATTGGAATGTGACAAGCAAATCGCTGCCCAGGCCAAGGCAATTGAAGAGGCCAAGCTGAAAGCCGCGTGTGAAGCTCAAGAGAAGATCAAGCAACAGCAGAAGCAAGCAAAGGATCAGAAGGCGGACGAAATGGAAAAGGACAAACTAAAAGCCTTTTGTCTAGAGCAAGAACAAAAGCGGAAGGATCGTGAAAGGGAAGAATTGTTAAAGAAAATGAACAAAAACGAACTAAAAGCCTTCTGTGACGCTGAAGAAAAGTTGAAAACTAACAAGGAAATGAAACCGCCTAAAAAGCCACAGGATATGAATAAGGATGAGCTGAAAGCTTGGTGTGAGGTCGAGGAGAAACGCAAACAAATATTAGAGAAAGCGAGGCACGATAAGAAGTCTCGAGAGCAGGGCAAAGAGCAACAGAAGACATCTGGGGAAGAATTGGCAAAGAAAGAGAAATGTGTGGATGAGGTGAAGAAGAAAAAGGAAGCCGAACTAAAGGCCAAACAATTGGAGGAAGAGAAGAAGCAAAAGGAAGCTGAACTAAAGGCCAAATGTGCGCAAGAAGAGAAAAGGAAGGAAGAAGCCGATCTAAAGGTAAAGCGCGAGGAGGAAGAGAAAAAGAAACAGGAAGCTTATAAAAAGGCAAAACAAGCGGAGGAAGAGAAAAAGAAAAAGGAAGCCGAACTAAAGGCCAAACAATTGGAGAAAGAGAAGAACAAGGAAGCTGAACTAAAGGCCAAATGTGCGGATGAAGCGAAAAAGAAGGAAGAAGCCGATCTAAAGGTAAAACGGGAGGAGGAAGAGAAAAAGAAAAGAGATGTCGAACTAAGAGCAAAACAAGCGGAGGAAGAGAAGAAGAAACAGGAAGCTTATGAAAAGGCTAAATGTGCGGAAGAAGAGAAAAAGAAAAAAGAAGCCGAACTAAAGGCCAAACGTGAGGAGGAACAGAAAAAGGAAGCGAAACTTCAGGCCAAATGCAAGGAAGAAGAGATGAAAAAAGAAGCCAAACATAAGGAAGAAGAAAACAAGAAAACTGGAACAGAACTCAAAGCTAAATGTGAAAAGGAAGAGATGAAAAAGAAAGACGAACTGAAAAGCAAATGTGAGGACGAAGACAAGAAGAAATAACAAAAAATAGCAATAATTAATCAAATATTAAAAAGCTCCTTAAACGAAATAAACTATTATATGTTTTACAATTGACTGTAATGAGCAAGTGCTCGGTTGCTAGTGAAAAAGGTGATCACTAATCTAATAAACCTGCTGAATGAGTCCAGTTTTTGAAGGAAAAGCTTATATTTAGCACGGACACCAACCCGTTGAAACTTTGGTGAATAGTTTTGTGTCTTGGCTAAGACCCTTACCAATTATTTTTAGGTTTCTTCGGATTTCTTGTTTTAAAAAGATAATTTCCAGATAAATAATTTCTTAGAATTTAAATACCTTTACTTTTAACTCACCTTGCCCTACAATGCATAACTCGACTCTTCTCAACATCGATTTCTAAATTAAGTCTACATTATAACTGCGCTGACTGATGTAAAATCGGAGCGGCCATTAGTCTATGTAGGTAACGTATTTGCCTTGAATGCTACGTTCGAAACTGACTTACAATTTGAATTGTTAATAGGTTCGTGGCAGAAATTCGCATAAAATCATCAATCGATACGATTTTACAACGGGGTATAACGGAAACACATTGAGAAACGGGAACGGGGTCGCTGCACAAATTCAGGGACAAGTTGGTGGTTGGTGGATATTGATGAAATGCGAACAAAACGAAAGTGAAGATATGTAGATGTCAGCAGATCCGCTTTTACATATATACATGTGTCTGTATGTGATTGTGATCGTGATTTTTTGATCTCTATGAATTGATGTAGAGAGAGAGGGATAGTTAGAGTCATTGTTATCACGTGTATACATACACTGCTGAATAATTAACGCTTTGGAAATCCCCCCAAAACTTGAAAGAGGTTTCTGACTAGTTAACACTCAATCCTAATGCTAGTCGGAACTTTACTCAATTGTAGGGTTGAGTTCTCAATAGGTTATAATTTCAAACAGGTGAGTATATATAACAAAATCTTATTAGCGTTGGAGAAATTCCATCAATACTATATTTTTTATTCCAAAATGATTCACCATTGGAGAAAGAATATACTAAGCATGTGAATAATTAAATACTGCAACTCGAACAAATTCCACGTGGTGAATAAATTAAATTTATCTAATAAGAACTTTTTAGATAATTGATGCAAAGTCTCTCTTAATTCCAACAAGAGAGATAAGTCTTCAACTAACTTACACAAAATTAGTCCTTTGCTTCTGAATTCCATCTGATTTATAACATCTAAAGTCTTATTTGTTCCTATAATTATGTATATAGTAGCAATCATTGCTTTTCACATATGTAAAATTTCCATGAATGTTTAAAGACGAGCTGTATTTAATTGCAAAAAGTTGCATTATTCTGAAAATTAGCTTAATTGTCATTTGATGTAGTTTAAAAATACTATTATTATATGCTATTAATTTATAATATTTTATAAATATTAAATAAGTAGTAGATTTTGGTCTCTCATTTAGTCTCTAGTTAGTTATGGATCCCTTTTATATCTATAAAAATACTCAAATGGTTTCACATCTGTTTTAAAAATATCTGTTTAATGCAGTTTTAAAAGAACTTCTTTTATTTATTATTAAGTTCATTTACCTTGAACAGTAATGAAAATAATGGCTGTTAAAAAAAAAAAATCTTATTTCGAATTCCATCTGACAGAAACTGAAAACTAAAAACTCTTTAAGCAGTTAGGCACACGATGCGCCTCGTTGTGTTAGGCATTTAAGCTGAAAATTGCTGCTAAAATATTTGCACACTTCACTTGCACACACACACACACAGTCACACTGGCAAGCGTCTTGTGTGTGTGTGTCATTTGCTGGGTCTAGAATGCTGCGTTGCAGTTCTCAGACAGCTGCATTGATGCGTCTCCAAAATGTTTACCCTAAGCAGTTATAGGCTTTACTTGTTTCTCTCTCTCTTTCTGTCTCTCTCTTTGTTTGCCTCATTCGCACTGGTTTTTGCCATGCAAAATGCATCTAATTTTGGGCCTAACGACAACTTGTCGCTTGTCATGGTACTCCCATGATCTGTTGTCCATGCGGCATCATCATCATCATTTGTGTAGCCAACTGTTAGACGATGCTAGAGAGAAGTGGGGGTCAGCGTTTCTTAACCCAACAACAACAGCAGCTGCTGCCTCATTTCAAGATGCCTCGTAATGGCCAGTCTCATAGATCAAACAAACCCAACTCCAAAAGGAAAGAGATCGTTCTCTCTTTCTCTCTATCTCTTATTTCTTTTTGTAATTTTGCATAATTTGGAGAGCAAAAGTTTCTCTTCGTTTTCTTAGTCTGTGAACCAAGTCCATTTCACAGACACATTCCAGGCAAACATCAACAGCTAGCCGCCCGCTCGACTAACTGACTGACTGACTGCCACCCACACCAAAAGGAAAACAACAACAACAAAATAGTTCCCACAGTCTCTTACCAATTCGAAAATTAGCCATCTCATTTTCGCTCTGATTAAAGGTAATTTTCAAATTTTCCCTACGACAACAACCGGGAACTGCAGCAACAGCAGGCGGCGGCAACTATTTGGCTCGCCTGTCGTCCACTTTAATGATTTAAATCGCATGGAATTCGAATCCGGAGCAACAACAACATGTTGTTTGTCTTGACCAGCTGTCGGAGTTTGGAATCTTGGCTGGAAAATGGTCGAAACTAAATAGCCAAAACGCGTGCGCATTGAATTATGCAAAAAGGAGAAACATTTCAAGCATTTGGCCCAATCAATTTGAGTTTTTAGTTCTTTTTTTTTCATCTTATCTACTCTATTTTATGGGAAAGAATTCTAACAAAAGATAACCATTGGAATATTTCTCAAAGAGTTTATATAGTCTTTTAATCGACTTCGCTCCTTCCTTCAATTTAAATGCCATTTTATGTCAATATTCATGTCAATTAATTTAATCGAAATCAATTTGCATGTGAATCGTTTTATTGCATTTTCATTTTAACAATGTGTATATTTTTGCTTAATTTGCAGTCTTCACAGCTTCACAAATGGCATAAACGTTAATCATAGACTGGACCAATTTAACAAACCATCAGCAGACAATGGAACTCAGGCTGCTGTAAATGAAAAATTCCCTAGAAAGCTAATATTTGCTACACCATTGAAAAGGTAGCGAAAAATAAAAGAAATGAATTAAATAAACAAGCATCGAAGATATGTTTTATATTTATTTATTTAAGTTCTGTTTTGGTAGCCATATAAAACTGTAAAACGCAACTTAAATTCTTTGATCCTGCTAATTTTGCTTCAATAATCTTTTTAAGAATACATGCCAAGCATAGGAAGCGAATATTATCTGATTTTAGGAAAATTTTAGATTGAGAAAAAATTTAAAAAAATTGTATAATCGGTTTTCTTTTTCATCAACTTAAAGTCACTTACTTATAACAGGAAACATTTGTTTAAGTTCGAATAACAATTTCAAATAAACTGAAACTAAATATAAACTTAAGATTGTTAAAGAACAATTATTTGTATTAATCAAGAAATCCAGGAAAATTTCTCAAATATATCAATTTAGAGACATTTTACAAGAAGCTTCTAGTCTAAAATTAAAATATTAAGTATCGACCTTTTTGTAGTCACTGTTTGTAGTCGATGCTTTAGATTATTAATTCGGCCTATTTACATTTTAATCGATTTTATTTGAAAACGAGTAGAAGAAAGTAGAAGAAAAATAAATTTTCAACTAAAATATATTCAACATTTTTGGCTCCATTTTTCAATGATATCGAAATCAATATTAAGTGTTAAATTCAATAAATTAGAAATATATATTTTTCTAAATAAGTTAATTAAACAATTCTCAAAAAGAAGACTATTATCCGGATTCTAATTCTTAAAAACCAAAAAATTTAAAAGGGCTTTAATATATTTTCTATGTTGAATATTATCTTAACACTTCTCTGCAAATTAAAACAAGTTTTGAGTAGCTTAAAAAATCAAATGCTTGACTTTGGTCTATTCCAAACCTTGTGTCTTCTTGCTTATTTCTTTGATCAGAAAATCAAAATAAATTTCACCTCATTACATTACATAACTCAAGCCAGAAAGGTGTCTGATAAATTGCCTACGAAGCGGGAAAGGAAGTAAATGTAGCCATAGTCATCATCATCAACATCAACATCGCCATCACATCATCATTATCATTATCATTAAGTGACTTCCCTTTACCCAAAGCCAACCAAGCGGAACTACCTATGCTGGGACAAGTGCAGGGCAGTGAGAAGAGCTCGTGCAAGAATTTTTTTGCAAACATAAAATTTTATACGTATGAAAAATCATTCAAGCGTTGACAACATAAAGAAACAGAAACAGAGACAGAACCAGAGAGAGTGAGAAAAAGGGAGATAGCGATCTCTGGTCTCTAGAGAAAACTATCTCACACATTTGGGGTCTTCATTGTCGGTGTGTGAGTGCTTCCTCTTTGGCATACTTAGCGTTCAAAAGAAGTTACACGAACAACAACAACAACGAAAAAAAGTTAATTATCTTTTTTTCTCTAGTACCTAGACTCACTATATCTCCCTTTTCCCTCTCCCTATTTTTCTCTCCCTCTCTCTCTCCCTCTCTTCGGCTGTTTCTGTATTTCTACTGTATGTTCTTCTTCGGTTGCTTCTGATGCCTTGACTCCATTGGGCTATTATCCATGGGCTTTGTGCTATTCTTTGAGAGATTGGTACTTTGAAGCAGCAGAAGAAGAAGCAACAGTTGCTGCCTGCCTTTTTTTTTGTTCTTCCTCCATCCGCTCATCGCTTTAAACTCGGTTCATTGAACTGTTAATTGTTGGGCAAAAAAAAAAAAACTACATCAAAAAGAAAGAAAAAATGCCAAGAAAGATCTCTAGGCAGTGTGAAAGGTGATTTTTCAAGGCTGCCCATGTCCGGAGTTACCATTCCAATTCCAATTCCCAAGCCCTTACAATTTTATATACACAATTTTGTTTTTCGAAAGTTTTTTAGATTGTAGCTCTTTAAAAAAAAAAAAAAAAAAAAAAAAAAAAAAAAAAAAAAAAAAAAAAAAAATTTTTTTTTTATTTTTTTTTTTTTTTTTTTTTTTTTTTTTTTTTTTTTTTTTTTTTTTTTGTTTTTTTGTTTGTATAATGTGGAAGGTTGGAAAAAAAAAGTTTTTTGGGGGTGGGGTTTTTTTTTTTTTTTTCCCCCCCCCCCCCCCCCCCCCCCCCCTTTTAAAAAAAAATTTTTCCTCTTTTGAAAAAAAATTTTTTTTGGTTTTTGGGGGGGGGGGGGGGGGAGACAAAAATTTTTTTTAATTTTTCCCCCCCCCCCCCCCCCAAAAAAATAAAAATTTTTTTTTTAAAAAATTTTTTTTTTTTTTTTTTTTATTTAAATAAATTTATTTTTTTTTTTTTTTCAAAAAAAAAAAAAAAAAAAAAATTAAAAAAAAATTTTTTACTTAAAGGGGGGAAGGGGAGGAGGGGAAAAAGGGGGGATATGTGCAAAAAACCGAGTTGGTGGGGGGGGGGGGAGGGGTTTTTTTCACAAAAGAGGGAAAGTAATATAAAAAAATATTATATATTTCTCCTTCACCTAACAGTCAACGGCCCGGCGACTTACTTACTTTATTTTTTGAGGTGCTAATGAGTGCAACATATAATAATTAATTTCTATTCACTTTGTTTTCAAACCAATTTGTGTCAGTTTGCGGCTGCTGCCAACTGGTTCAATAATCTAAAATTAACACTTGATATCGAATGTTCTGTATGTTATAATCCCGCACCATAGATGCCACTAAGAGATCACGGGTGTGTTAAATAAAAACCCCGTGAATTCTTCCAGTGCCATTAACTGTGCCGAGATGCAGAACCCAGCGGGAGAAAACTTGAAGCAAAAACTTACTCACAAGAATGTAACTTCCTTTTTTAATTAATTAAAAATTATTATTGTTGTCTGCGGCATCCATCTAGATGCGTGGATCTATCCCACATTATAAATTCTCACCTGTTTTACCTTTAGCTCCATGCCGATAACTTAAAGAAGTTTCTTCTGGCTTTGATCTATCCCACGATTTAATCAAAAACGCAAATTTAACAGGCGTCGGCAAGTCGCGGAAGTTGTTTTTTTTTTTTCATCTCCCTCTCTCATGCCAAAGGGGCCATGCGTGGGAAATCCGTGTGTTGAGACCATTGACAGGTTGGCAAGAGAGGTCGGTTGGGGGTAGGGGCGGGAGGTTGGTATTGCATGTTTTGGTGTAGTCCAAATGTACATTTGAATTCGGATTCTTTGGCTGGCTGTGGTGCTGCTGGTGGTGGTGCTGCTGGTGGTGGTGCTGCTGGTGGTTCGCTGCGGTTGGCCGCATAATTTGCTGTGAAAATCATTTTGCGGCCTTAACTCCGAATGCTTCTGCTGCTGCTGCGGCTGCGTGGCGTGTTGCATAAAATTATAATTGAATAACTTAAAAATGAGAAGCAATAAAAAATAGAGTTAAAACATAATTAGTAGAAACAGTAACACAAACAAAGTAATTAAAAAAGCATTTCATGCTCTAATTAAGACAGTAAACTAGTTTTCATCTTTTTAATCAATGATGTGCATCATTCTAGACCAGGTTAATGGTTGGACCCACGCAACAGACTCTCGGATGGAAGTCTAATTGATAGCTACGATACATTGGATATCTGCATCACGTATTTCTCTCTTATATACCAGAGATCGATCACATCTTTCGTATAGTTGGTACGCATTTGGGTCCGTTACGGCCTGTCAAGGGTTAAACCACTTTCATGGCCAATTTCCCAGAGACAGGCAGACAGAATAGGACCGCCAGGAGCCAATTGAGTTGTCGTTACAAACAAATTGTAACATCAAATTGCTTTAGACAGTTTTCAACAGAGCAAAAAAAAAAAAACTAAAAGAAATGACCTCTGGTCGGGGGTCTGAGAAATACTGAAAACAGCAACAACAAAAAATCGAAAATTAGTCACGAAGAAAGCCATCAAGTTTGTTGCCTAAGTCTTTCGTTTCGTTTCGTTTGGTTTCGTTTCGTTTTGTTTTCGAGCCAATTTATGCAAATGCCAAATGCGAAATGTTGCTCCACTTGAGGTAATTGCCACCAGTTCACAGTTTTTTTTTTGCTCATTTTTTTGTACACTGCTTATCAGAGACAACGGTAAATCAGTCGTAAGTCGTCAGTCGGTATGTCTTATAGACATGCCAAGCATGCGCCAAGAGGCGACAGCCATCAATCAAGCAAAACCGAAATCAAAATCAAAATCGGAGACCCGCAACAAGCCACACAAAAATGAAGAAAATCAACAGCTGCTGCTGCCGCTGCTGCTGCGACTGCTGCTGCGGCTGTCCCATGTTTAACTGCTTCTGTAATTTTAATCGCGTGTGTCTGAGAGATCTCAAACATGATTTTTAACGACAAATTTACGCGCTTAATCGCCAGCAACAGCAATGGCAACAACAACAACAAAATATGCAAATTGTGGCAGGCAACAGAGAGGCAAAACGAGGAGACAGACCACAGCAAAAGAGGCAAAAAAAAAGATTTTTTACGATTCCTCTTCTCCACATACATGCCTCATTAGGTCCAACAACAACAACAACACAAGCACTACCACTGCCACTTCTTCATCTTCATTTTCATCATCATCTTCTTTATCTTTTCACTACAACTGCTTCTTCTTCTTCATTCTCTGTTAATGTTTACACTAAATGCGTTTCATTAATTGAAATGATCAATTTGTTGTTGCTGCTGTCCGCAACGAGATACGATAAGAGGAATCGATTGAATTGACTCTTTCATTGATACATGATGTAAGTATATATATATATATATATATATATATATATGTGTATATTGTGGCGAATACATGTTTCTTCACAGGTTGGCTTGCAAGTTGCCCTAAATGGTCTTTAGAATAGATTCTTCACTCACTGGCGCCATCCGATTGCCAGTTCAGTTCAGTGCGTTCAGTGTGAGGACTCCATTCATCACAAAAATGAAAGAGAACACTGAAGATATGGTCAAGTGTGTCTCATACATAGATGGACAAAATGCATATTAATTGCGAATGTCTGCAAAAGGTGGCAAACAATCAATTTCGCATTTAAGGCGACAACTTAAATGCTCTTTAAAGAGTAGATTTGACATGTGCCACAAAATTTGATTTAAAAACTTATTCTAACTGCTATTTGTGGGTTCCAGTTTAAGAAGCAAGTGAGTTTTCCATAGTTATTTTCCTTGGAATTGAAGATTTCACTTTATATAAATATATTCTGGTATAATTATGTGTGATTTAAGACAAAATTCTGAGGAGTCCCAAAGTTAATTCATGAGAATTAATTATTTGAAAATAAAAGCAGTTAATTCTAAGTGAAAGGTGAACGATCCACATTGAAGTAAATCAATAAATGTCTAAATTATTTCACAAGAATATTCTATTTAAAATTCGAATTCTATTTAAAACTGAGTTTAACTTGAAATTAAATAAAAAGTGAAGAGTGGCTAAAGTTTAATTGTTCTCGTTCCGTTCTTTTAATAACTCTCACAGAGGTTACAGTAAACCCAATTTAATGTCCGTTACAAACCGCAGCTCTAAACCGATTATAACCTCAATAGAAGTTAGGGAAAGATATATACCTAAATAACAAAAAAAAAAAAAGAAAGAAAGACAGAAAAAAAAAAACAAGTCATAGCGACAAGATCTCTGATGAAACGGTAAGCGACGGAAATCTGTTGTACAAGTTCTCTTTCTCTGTATATGGCCAAAAGGGGTAACTGTAGATCAATCCAACGGATGGTTCTTCTTTTCTGTTTCTTTCTTCTTTTTTTTTTTTTGTCTACACACAGCACAAATTGCAGTCAAATGCTCTGAAATCGAAGTTCCCGCCTAAAATGATGTTCAAACTAATTGTACACAATGACAATGCAAAAGAGACAGAAATGGGGAAAGAGAACTTAACGGTAACCACACGCAAAAAAGAAAAAAGGAGGAGAAGGAGGATGAAAAAAACGTGGCTAAAGAAAGAAAAAAAAGCGTATTTTGTTTCCATTCCAATTGGCATTTCAATCACGCATCAATCTGGCACGTTTTTATGATGCAGATCACAATGTTGTTCACAATGATCATGATCATGATGATGATCATAATGATGATGACGATGTGAGGCTGACGAACTGGACACAGCACGAGTTGATGTTGAAGTTGAAGTTGGACTTGGAGTCGCAGCTGCATCCATCCACCATCACTTCTCTCCTTTATGAAAATGAAATTTTTATTGGTCGGTTAAGTTTTCGTTACATTTCGTGGATTGTTATAAATTTCATTGATAATTGCCATATATTGATGGCATGATTATGATGATTGTTGTATTGCCACAGTTTGGTTCGGTTTCGGTTTCGCATTCGGTTTCTGCCTTTTCTGCCTCTACGTGCGTGGCATATGAGAGCGAGAGGCAATGCAAAAATTTCTCATTTTCCTTTTCTTTTTTTTGTTGAATTTTTTAGCTGCTTGCAAATTGCTTTTTGTCTTGAAAATTGTTGCACGAACACACATACGCAAGATATGAATATGTAAGATAATTCATTGCTATATGGGTCACTCAGAATTCAGAGTAGGCTTGGGGACAGTGGCGTTGTTTGGGAGGGGTTTGAAACTAATTCCTTTTTTATAAGGGGGAAAGAACTATGTAAAAGTCGTAGCTTAAGTTAAGCGTGGAATTATGGAAGCTTTAATCCTCCTAGCTTTAACTATTTCATCACAAATCCTTTCTAACAACAGTTATGATGGTCTTGTGGCTTTGGTTGAGCTGTTTTGCTCACTCATAAATTCCCACGTCTTGTTCGATTGCCTTTCTCTGGCATCTCCTGGTGCAGCTGTCTCATAAATTGAAATCCCCAAAAAGCGATCATAAGGTACAACTGTCAACGACAACGACAACGACGACTCCAAATCCGCAGACCAAAAATGGCTTAAAAGTTAAATTTAATGGTTGGTCATAACTAAAGAGTTTTTGGCTAGCAAAAGACAAACTGCCGTTCAATATGCAAATGTTGATGCTGCTGCCGGCTGCCGCTGTGGCTGTGGCTGCTTGGAAAAGCAGAAAAACCAGCTAAAAGCCCCAGCATGATTTGGCCAGCTCGGCAAACGACTTGGCTCTGGTTCTTATCTAAATACACTTATCAATAGACAAAAGCTGAAAAAAAAAATAATTGACAACTAAATGGTCATTGAACGACGTCAATTGGCGTGAAAAAGAAGAATTTAATGTAACGTGTGCGGGGGTGAGGGGCGATTTGGGGAATTGTCATTTGACATAATCATTGAGTGGAAATCTGATAAGAAAAGTCACTTGGTTGCTTGGTGGGCTGCTTTTCAGTTACATTTTGGTCATGAGTGGTCTCTCTCCTCACCTCGCCTCTCTAGGAACCCACGCCAAATCAAGTTTGTTGCTTGAGTCTTTTGTTTTTTTGTTTTTACAGCCTGCGACGCATAATTTTTTTTTTGTCCGTTTTTTTGTTCGTTTTAGCCATGATTCATGTTCGAGTTGAGTTAAAATGGTTACCAGGGGCAACTGGCAGCACGACCACCGCAATTACATCCGGTAATTTAATGTAATTTTATATTTCAGTTGTTGTTTTTTTTTTCCTCTCCCTCGATTTTTCAATCACATGCTCCAACTTTCATCTGGTTAGCATTTTCAACTCGAAGCTGAGCTCTAATTTACTTTGTTTTTTGTTGTTGTTTGTGTTTCTATTTTTGTCGCGCTTAATTTGAATTCACTTTTAAATAATGGCACAAACGTGCAACTGATGGTTGAAGGCATGAGAGACTATCTACAACAACAATAACAATTCATCTTCAAGTCGGTTCGCCTTTGAACTTTCTATATGCGCATTTTTTGATTGATTATTTAATTTGCCACAGAAACAAAAAAAAACAGTCTAAAATTAAAAACAGAATTTAGAATTTGTCAACACTATAAGAAATATGATGATTGGTATGATTGGGACTGAATACGAAATACCCTAATCTAAGAGGCATGACTTGGTTTTTATAGGAAATAATTTCCATGAATATCGGAACTGAATTCTATTTTTTTGTGATTTTCATATAATACCCAAATGATAGATGAACAACTTATGAGAAGATCATGATGTCGAACATAATATTCTAGGACTACTTTCTGAGAGGGTTTCAATAAATTCGCTATTTCTCTTATACTTGTATTTCTTTCTTCAACGAAAAATTGTCTAAACTATTGATTAATAATCAAGAAATTTTTAATAATTGATCATTTTTTTAATGGCGTCTGATAGTTTTGTATAACCACACAGATATACCCTCTTAACGTACAGGGTATGCAAATTTTTTGTTTAAAACTCTCAACTATTTTGATGAGCCTAAAAATTAAATTTTTTGGATTTTCTTTCTCCTCTAAAATGATTAATAGTTTTAAGTTCTTTTCCAACAAAATTTTTGTTTAGACCATTAAATTTGACTTCGTCGAAGATTAATAAGCGGCAATTAACGAAAAATCAAACAAAACCAAAAAAAAGAGAGCCAAAACAAAAAACTGTTAGAAAGAGGCGTTGCTCAAAAACGGTTTAAAAAGGCATTTTTGGTGTATATATTTTTTTTTCCGTAAGTTTTGTGCTCTTTGCCTTTTGTTGCCTTAATTATGCATCGTCGGTTGTTTGGTAACGTTTTTTGATAAATTAGTTGTGTCAGTTGGCTTGAGGTCGCAAAACCTTTTGTAGATGTGAATGGTCAAGTCGGGGTCAAGTGCGTGTGTTTCTGTTTCTTAATTAAGCTCATCTCATAGACCAAGTTGTGTTTGGTATCAACTTACTCCCAAACAGGAAACATTTTGATGGTCGTCCTTTCCAGTTTCTTCAAATGATTGACAACTGCAAAGAGAGAGAGAGAGAGAGAGAGGGGGTTAAAGAGAGGGGCTAATGATAATTAACTTAAGTATCAATGGATTCATGTTGTTGTAGATGTCCAAGTATCAAACAGATAACTAGAAGACTAGAGTATAAATTTGTAAAGGAGCGATATTTGTATACTCTTTGCAAGCTGTGAGAAGGATATTAAGTGATAGCTAATATATAGTCGGACATATCCTAAAGTATACTCTTTATGTAATTGTATAAAATACTGGCCTCAATGAATCTCGTTTACTCTTGAGTTATGTAGACAGATCGTGTGTTAGGGTGGCTAGCAATTGACAATTGTCTTTGGTTTGCCTGCCCCCCACCCCCCGGTGTTGCCTGGTCGACTCAAAAGGAATGCAGTTTGCAGCTAGCCAGTTGCCAACAGCTGCAACTCCAACTGCAAACAGCAACTCTCAGCCACATGCCACAATTAAATGCCTTGCATTTTCGCATCACTCTAGTGGCAAGTTGCAAATGCTTTGACTTGGGGCTTATGCTTATGTTGTGGCACTTATTAAGTGTCATCTCCATGTCGCTAAAGGCGCCGCTTGAGGAGAAGGAAAGTGGAAAATCGCAGAATTAATATATGAATAAATGCAAATGATAAACTGACAACCTTATGACAGCATTAAGCAAATTGAGCGCAACAGCGAGACGATAAGCAGACATGCTCCTCCTGGTGGCAATGGCAATGAAGATGCCACAACAAGACCCAGACTGACTTAACGATTGGGCTTAATAAAATGAAATATTAAATGCGATTAAAAACGCGATGAAGACGCCAGCCACATGGACGACGACAACCAAGACAAGAAGACAACGGCGGACAAGGCAACAGCAAAGGCGATGCAATAAATATATTGGAACAGGCTAAACAGCTACTGGACTTAAGGTAGACACAGTGGCGTAATCAGGTAAAAATTATCAAAAAGATTAAGTGAGAAATAAATTTGATTCAGAACCTTGTACAAGTTATCAATCACAAGGTGATCATAAAAACAAATGCTATATTATTGAACATGTAATTAAATCTTGAATTGAAGTCATAAAAAGGAAACAATAAATTGAAGCAATAAACATAAGAAAAGATTGAAAAATCATTTATACTTAGAACTGAGAATCAAGTTTCTAAAGCACTTTAAATTCGATCTTTCTATTACTCCTTCTCTGAGTTTACCTTTTTTTGTTGCATATATTGATCGTACGCCTCTGCCTTTGGGGCCTCTCTTCTGATAAAAATGTGAAATGCATGCGTTCATTAAATTAATGCTCAAGAAGCCAGCGAGACGTTGATAATTAAATGCGTGTTGCTGTTGTGGCATGGGGCAAGGTGCCCGTAATGACATTAAATATGTTTAAACATGCATAAATAAAACGAGATCAGAAGCAGGCAGCAACAGCAACAGTTGCCACAACGCAGGTCTCGCTGATGTTTTAATCAGAGGGATTTTTAAGACACTGACCCATGGTTAAGGGGTAATACTTGTTGCAACAACTAGTTAAATTAATGACGCAACATGAGCCGGGGCCAAAAGGAGCACAAGCAGGTGGAAAAGAAGGCGAAGAAGAAGGAGCTGGAGCTGCAGCTATAAAAAACTGGTAACTGAAACTGTTAGTCAGTAAGTGAGTAAGTAAATTCTACAAAGATTTACGACGATTCAAATTGGTAGGCGATAAATTGTAAAGTTAATCGCTTGTCAAAGTTTTCGCGGCCACATTTATCTTCAAATAAAATTTAAGAACAGGGAGCCTCGGCCATAGATATTCAACTAAAGATATGCCAAAAAGCCCCACCAAGATTTATGGCTATGAATTTTGCCGATTTAAAGAGAGCAGCTCTCTCTTTAGAGGGGCAGATTGATGATTTCATTTGGGGGCCATCAAGTTAGGATTTAGAAAAGGAAATTATAGTCTCGATAATGAACGTTTTCTGTCAAGTAAATCGATAAATGAAACTCACTCATTTTGCTCGGTTTCCGATAACCATAATTACAGTTACAATTCTTATCACAAAATGTTGCTGGTAATTACAATTGTTACTTTGCTCTGTCTCTGTCTGGCAATTTGTCTACCTCTCTTTCGCTCTTTCTGGCTGCCCCTGCTCCAATTCCGATTCCGAATCCAATTCCAATTGACAAAAGCAGACAACAATTGTGCATTTCATGAATTGAAAGCGCCGCTGGCCAAGTTTTTGCTGTTGTTGGCCATTGTATTTTTGGGCGGGCTGCGCATAGGCGAAATGTCATTCAAGTTGCACGGCAACTTGACAAATTGTCAACTGATATGGGAGCAAAAAAAAAACAATACAAGTGGCTAACCCAGCAGTGTAAACATGTGTAGATTTATGGGGTCTGAAAGTCACAGAGGTCTGCAAGAGTATAAGGCACTTCGTTCTGCTTTTTCTTGTGCTGTCTCTTATCTGTCGCTTTTTTGCATATGCATGAGAGAAGCAATCACATAGTGGAAATCACGTGAGTCGTGAATAGGTTAATTGATATGGCTGAAATTGGAATTACATGATTTCCCTGAACAATTTAGGGGTTTTTATAGAAGAGTTTAAACACAACAAAGTTGTGATTATTTATTACTGCCCCTTTTAATTAAAATTCTCAAGAAATTATAAGAAACTGCTGGTTCTTGATAAATAAATTCGCACAGAATGTATTTTTCTTGTTTTTTGAATTTGGAATTTTCTCAATTTCGAATCAGCATTACTTATTTTATATTTTTGACATACAAAATGTCTAAATATTGTTCTAATAAGTGAAATTGTTTGTTCTTAATACATACATCAGATTGGATATAATATTTCCCTATCAAGACATTTAGTCTTAGATTTAATGGAAAAAGTTGTGCTTAACTAAGTTTATTTTCAAAAAGTAGTTGGTTCAAAACAAAAACTTTTTAAAGCAATAGCTAAAATCTTTCCAACTTAGTTTAAAATTGAATTGTTCGTCAAATCTCTACTTTTTTAAGCTTTTGTCATAGATTTTTCGAAACTGATTCCTAAGCATTCTTCTTCTTAAACTGACGTTTCTTGAACGCTTTCGTGTCACGCTGCCATCGCCAATGCATAAATGGTACACTTTTACTGTTTTTCTTCTTTTCCATCTGCTTCGTTTTGCTTTGTATGTCTTATTTATCTGCGGTTTTGCCACGTCTCAAGTTCAGTTCACACGCTTTCACTGATTTCCAGTGTCAATTTGAATTTTATGCCAGCGACACTGTGATAGATAAGCTCGAGCAACTAGTAAAAGCAGCAGCGAGCCTTAACCTCAACCGCAACCCCAACTCGTAGCTCGAAGCCGAAGCCGAAGCTTGAACCGTCAAACCACATGCATAATTAGCAACAAGTTACCAACTTGGATAATACCAAAACCATGGCTCAGCCATGGGACCTTTGCGTTGCTTCTGTGAAAACGCTTTCAAACATTTGTCGGCCTCGATAATTCCAATGACATGAGGGGAATGGGAAGGGGAATGGGAATGGCGGCGGCGGCATGCCCAACAAATTGCTGCTAATGAGTCGCAAACGCTGTCAGACCAACTCGGACGATATATTTTTTTTTTTTTCTTTCTCTTTAATTAAAACCATAAAGAGAACTAAGTTCGTCTTACCTTAGACGTTTACGGATTGTTTCTGCTCCCCGTTGCTGTTGTTGTTGCTGTTGATGAACCAGCAAAAAGGACTCCTGGGAATTTCCTTAGCGCAAAGCCTTTGATCACAGAAGGAACCATTGAAGAGCAAGATGTTCAGATGACTGAAAAGCAAAACAAACAAATTTGTTCAGTTTAGCGAAATTGATTCATTACACTAGTTAACAGAGTTAAATACATAAAAATATAAATAATTATAGTTAAGTTAATACAAAGTTTATATTTTTAATAGTCAAATTTAAAGTTAAATAAGTTTGTTTCAATGGCCTTCAATATTTACTTTTTAAAATTATCAAATCGAAATGATTTGGCCTTATACATTTACTTTAAAGATTATCTAGACAAATTCAGTTGTACACTTTTCTCTATTTTTTGTGAAACAAATATAATATCTCATAATGCTATGGCAAGTCTTATCAATATACCCGCCCAAAAAACACACATATTTGATGTTTTTTTCCGTTGCGAAAATTTTGGGGATCATAAATGTCATGCCCCAAGCAAAATGCCAAATGCCACACAGCATGGGCTTGTCAACACAACAAAAAAAAAATAAAAAAAACAAAAAACATCAAAAACTATGAATCGTAAATCAGCAAAATATCAGTATTTGAGTTTTAAATATATCCCTCCCACCTTCCCTCTCTCTCTCTCTCTATCTCGCTCTTTGCTGCCTAGCCTCATAAAACATGGAAAATTATGATTTAACGCAAATTTTTGTAATTAATCTTGACAAATAAAGCGGCCTGGGGGCTGGAGCGGCAAGTCCCATCTTCAATCTTCCAGGCACCTTTGTGCAAGGCATAAATCTTTTTTCCTCCATCTACCAAGCCTAGGCCAGACAGAGACAGAGACGCGCCCAGAGAATGAGAGATGGATAGAGAGAGAAGGAAGATCATCATTATCCTTCATTTGTGAACCGGTTCTGACCACAAAAATATTTCATAATTGTGCCAAGCAATGTAGCTTTCAGTTTTTTTGTTTTTTTTTTTTTTGGTGGAGAACTTTTAGTGTGTTGGAGAGACTTTTACGAACTTAATTATATGTGTTGCCATTGCTCTGCGTTGACGACAGCGACAACAACAGCGACAAGGACCAGTAGCAATTATTAACTCTAGACTTCAACACTCATCATTCACACAGAGACTGAGAAACACACACACACACACACAGAGTGAATGATATATAGTCGGATCTCGGCTGGAAACTAATTGCTGAGAATCGCAGCGAACCGAAGGCAGCCGAGCAGCAGCAGATAAACCTGAAGCTGTCATTAACTTGCAACATCATAATCCCAAGACAACCCCCGCCAGATCACATCTCACCTATGAATGTTGCAACTGCTTCTCTACTCCTCCTCATCTTTGATACCCTATCATGATCATAAGGTTAAAGGGTATATGCAGATGGTTCTAAAGTCCTTGCCAAAAAATTTATTCAAGATCAAATTTATAACTTAAACTAAATTTAAATATGTTTTCCTTAAATTATATAAGCTAACTGCTGACTAAAGGCTAAATTAATGCATACCAAAAACATAGGTGGCGCCAGTGTAAAAAAGGACAATTTAGAAGAGGACTTAATATACATTTAACATGAAATTTGTAACTAAAACTAAATTTAAGTATGTTTTCCTTAAATTTCATTAGAGAACTCCTGACTGCAATGCTAAATTAATGCATACCAAAAAGATAGGTGGCGCCAGTGTAAAAAAGGACAATCTAGAAGAGGACTAAAGACCTGTTAATATACATTTAACAGGGTATTCCATAAACGATGCCTTGGCTGATGTGTAAACTTTACTGATAATAATTCGTTTATATGTATGGGTATATTGTTGTTGCCTTTCTAATCTGATTTGAAAGATTTCAATTTCTTGGCTTGTTTTTTATGCCTCTTCATTGTGGCTACCTTTTTATGATTTGTTTGCTCGCACGATGCGTCAACTTTTCGATTTTTAGTATCTTTTTTGTTGCTGTATTTTTCGTTTTTTTTTTTTTTTTTTTTTTTTGTTTTGTCAGCAAAGTAAATAAAATAAAATAGAGTGCGAGAAAGGGAGAGACAAAAAAAAAACGTGACTGTTACGAAAAAGTCGTGTATGTATGGTTTTTTTTTTTTTTTTTTGTCTCTTTCTCTCAGGTTTCGAGTAGTTGACAATGTGAATTTTTGCCCTAAACAATGCCTACAATTTTTCAATGCGTTTTGGGCCAAAAAAAAAAAAAAAATAAATATAAGAAGAAAAGCAAAAACAGAGCTTGGAACGGTTAGGTCCATTGTTTGACTGCCTTCAGAGAGTTGTGACTGTCGTGTCAGGTTTTTTTTTTACTTCTCAAATATTTTTTAACCCCTTTTAGTTTTGTTGCTGTTGAAATTTTTATTAATTACTAAAGCACACGCGTGTCTGACTACCTTCTTCCTCCTTCTCTTGCTGTCTCGCTCCATCTGTGATCTTCATTAGCAGCTTTAAAAATCGCAAAATCACAAAAAATGTTAGGCATGATTTTTAGTAAGCTCTCTCATTGTGATGATCAGCTTAAAGGCCTATTGATTCTATATTCTACTAAGAGAGAAAGAGAGAGGAAGAGACAGAGCTTATATACATATATATACCAGATACAACCGGCATAATCTTGTCATCGCCTTAGAATAAAAATAAACAACGAAAATCATAAATTGAAGATCATTAAACATTTTCTATAGAATAGTTTGTATTCGTATGCATATATATTAGATCAGCATCTGTCTGGCCATACTAACAGGTTTAGTTTTGTTTGTTTCCATGCAAAAATCTAAATCTTGTGAGAAATTTTTGCAATTGGAGACAAAAAAAAAAGGTTCTAATCATATGCGGAATATAGAAAATTTCCCATTAACGTCCAGTATTTCTCTTCTATTTCGCATATTAACTAAAGTAGTCAAATATTTATGGGATTTAATCTATTGCTAATGAGTTGGAGAAAGATAGTTTTATGTGTGTCTTGTCTTTTATCATCTTTTTTACCATTTACTTTTCTAATAACGAAAAATTTTGTTTCTAATGAACAACCATTAACTTTCTTTTGTGTAATCATTTGCCATCATAAATTTTCCATATGATTTTCATTCGATTTCCAGCTTGATCTCAACTATTTTTATTTTTTTTGCCGCAAGCAAAAGAAATTTTCTACTCATAATGGCTAAAAGATTGGCTTCTTGGCTTGGCTTGAAATGATCTCTATGGCTTTGCCAACCCCTCAAAATCAAGCCGTCCATGTCCATATTTGGACAACCACACACACACTCACTAACACACACTCACTCACACACACAACTGACTTAGCGTGGGTGCAGCAGCGGCAACAACTTCAACTCCTTCAGCAATTTATGTTCAATTTTTCTCTTAGCTTGGCCTTTTTAAGGCAGGGCTCTCCGGACTAAGACTCGACTGACCACATCTGACCAGATTTCCATCCTCCTTGCCTCCTTCTCTTTTCGGATCTGACTGTTGCTGTCTTTTCGTTTGGCCTAATCAATTAACTAACATAATTTCGTGGAAAACTAATTAAATGCCAATGAACAAATGTTTGGCTGTCAGGAGCATTTAATGTCATACATTTTGCCAGTAAAGTGGCGCCCACTTTTAGACAGGTGAAACTTGTTTTCCGCCTTCTCATCCTCCTCCATTTGGTCTTGGATTCTCTTCTCTTGCGCTGATAGATGTTCAATAGACTTTTAATTTGTTGGAATTTAATAAGTTTTTCCCCCTGTACGATCAAAGATCCCCAACAGCGAAGAGAAGAAGAAAACTTCCGCTTTATTTTTTTTTTTTTTTTTGGTTTTTTCGTGGTTGAAATCAAAAATCAATACATAATTCTTTTGACATGCCAATCGCACATTTGTGGCATGCAACCAGCCCAAGCAGCAACAACATGTTTGCCTCGACTCATTGAGATAAAAATGTTGTGTTGCTTTGCAAGAAGCAAAGGATGAGGCAACAAACAAAACGACGACAAGGCAACCGTTGCACAAGGCTGCACCTTTAAAAAAAAAAAAAAAAAAAACAGAAATGCTGGATAAAAAAAAAAAAACTTGACATCCCAACTTTGAGCTTGGGCAAAAAGGAAAAAGTGAAATCGGCTAGAATTGATCTTATGGGGAGTCGAAGTCATCGTTGTCTGTCGTGGTCTTGGGGGCAACCCAAACCGAAAACTGGTTTAAACACATCTGGGGAGAGGAAGTAACCGCCACCAGCACCACCAGCACCAAACAGCAGCGCTACACCGAAAGGCACAGTGGTCTGCAATTGCAAAAATATCAATGGATATACCGTTAAAAATGCAAGCTAAATATGTCTTAACTACGCCTGGGAGTGTTCATTCTAATTAAACAAATTATATCCCATCTAATGTGAGTTAGGAAAACTTTTTATGGCCATAAATCTAATTTAAAAATGCTCAAGGCTGTAAAAAATAATGATCCGAGAAAATAGTTATATATCTCTGTTAGTTGCTAACTAACTAACTAACTACTCTAAGCACACGGTTATCCACACACAGTGGTTCAGCTTGTGTCTTAGTCCAAAAAAAAAAAAAAAAAAAAGCCAACAGAGTCATCTTGCAGTTCTTGTTGAAGTTGAACTCAGGCTTCAGTGCTGTGAGTCTCAGTCGCTGCCAGAGCCTTTCATTCGCTGTCAGCATCAATTGAGGCAGCTTTCCTCCTACTTCGCCTTACCCTTTTGTGGCAGCTACAAAAATCCATTCAGAGAGACAAAAAGATATATGAGCCAGTGCTATGTTGTGACTGCTGCCCGCTGTGCACCTGTGAAGATGAGGATGAGCCTGGCGAAATGGATTTTTAAATGTTGCCATTTGTTGCGTGAAAACGCAACCAGTAGCCAAAAAAAAAACCTAAGAACAGAACTCATTCAGTGGAGGAGAATTTATTTTTTTTTTTTTTGGGTAGAATTGCGGGCTATTAGGAAATGTTCTTTTCGACTGCCTTTTGCATGCCCAGCGGTGATCATTAATGCCAACGGTTTCTTTCTCTCTGTCTTACTTGATTTTTGTGTTGTTTTTTGTTTTTTTTGGTTTCTTGTTTTCGCGGCGCTTTGAAACAACATTTTTACAACTTCTGCCGAAAAGTCGCAGCCAACACACAAAAAGGTCAGCTACCGTCAGCATTTAAAAACAAACATATAAAAACAACACACACACACACACACACACACTGAGAAATAAAATAAACCACGACGACGATGAGGAAAAAATAACATATATAAAATGAGAGGAGAAGGTTGGAGTACCTAGTAGCTGTCGCTGTCTCTGTCTCTGTCTGGGGCCATTCCAGGAAACCCAGCAACTTTTTTTCATTTCTTTTTAGAACAACTACAACATGACAAAGTGACAAGGCACTTGTATGAGAAATCTTTGGATCGGACTATGGTCAACCTAATAAAATGGTAGTTGGCGTCGAGGAAGACGAGACGAGAACGGAAGAGATTCATTTTGGTCTCGAACAACAATTAAATTAACCTGAAATAATGATGTAAGACATTAGATATGTATGTATGTTCCCAACATCATGTTACACATCTTGTGAAATGCTCTAAGAGTGGGGAAACTTTCAAAAATTTACAAGCATTATTAATAATAGAAAAATCCCCGAATTCCTACGAATTATTATTATTAAGAGTGAAATTAGTTAGTTCATTTAAAACTCCACAGTGAATTCAAAATATAAGTTTTAAAAACAAGTGAAACAAGGGTCTTAACTAATAAACCCTTCAACGCCTTTTAGAACAATGAATTCCATATAGAAACTTAAATAGTTTTCAAATAAAAAATGTGTTAAAAACACGAAACAATCGAAATTCATTTATGAAACGTGCGGAAAAAGAATTAGTAGACGTTTTTATCACAAAAGAAATAAAATGGAATTAAAGTCAACTCAAATATGTTATAAATAATCGAAAAGTCGTTTGCTTTGTTAAACTAATTTTCGAAAGATACTTTGGGCAATATCTTTCTCATGAGTTTATCTTAAACGAAGAATTCTTAGAGAATTTTTCGTAGAAAAAACTTCTATTCGAATTGCTAGTCCTTTGGCTCTTGGATATCTGTGACCCACCATCACCAGCACCAGCAAACGTTTCTGAAGATTCCAGTAAAAATCATGGTTGGGAATTTAAGAAGCACTCTCGAAATGTTAACTTTTGACTTAGCCAAGTGGCTTTTTCGTATTCTGCTGGCTGCTAAGTTGACTTGACCCGTTGGCAATTATCACAACCTGTCAGGTGGCAGAGGGAAGCTGAGAGTCTCACTTGTTGCCAGTTCTGCCGTGTTGTTGTCTGTTATACGTAACTGACTGCAATTAGACATGCGCAACTGCCACCAACAGAGACAGAGCCGAGGCCCAGAGACTGGGAGCAAGGGACTGGCAGTCAGGGGGCAGGATGGGGACCAAGGAGAGCACTTAGAGGTCAACAGACCTGACTGCCCTGATGGATTGCCAAGAGACTTGAGAGCTCAACCTGAAGTCTCTCTTAGTCTCTCTTTCTCTTGCGTTCTCTCCCTCTCTCTCTCTCTCTCTCTGTGTGTGTCTTGTCGTCCTCTCTGGTGGCTTGGGCACATCACACAAATCACGCACTTTTTGTTTTTTTTTTTCTTCTTGGATGGTTTTTTTTTTCCTGTAGTTTTTGTTATTTGCCAGAGCGGATGAGGCGGCCTTTTAAGGCTGCATCATGAGTTTGCAAATTGTTGTGCTCGGCTCGGCTCGACTTTACTCTGACTCCGAATCCAACTACGATGCCGCTCAGAGGCCCAAGCTCTGGCCAGGCTTGGTTTCCTGCTGCAACTTTATGGCCATGCCAGTCGGTTGTTGGTGGTGGCGATAGCTCTGGGTCATTTTCTGTGAGAGAGGAAGAAGTCAAGGCAAATGCAACATGAAACCTTGCGAGCAGAAAGGAGCCAAAGGTGTCCCAACCACTTTACTTGGCTAATAGTCGACTAGCAGATACCCTGGGCAAGAAGGAAACTCAAAAAATATAATAAGTTTCTAAGAGTCTCTCCCATAAGGGATAAATCTGGCAGATGAATGGACTTTAATTTATCAGAAAATGTGATTAACTAACTAAAAAGTCGAATTTCTCTGTTTAAATTAAAGATTTATCAAAGGAATTAAGCAAAACTCCATACCATATACCCCATTTCAATACCTCAAATAAGTACCGATTATAAAAGTAAAAAAAAAAAAACATAAGGAAACCAGTTACTGCTGCTCAGTGCTCCTACTTACTGCTCCTGTGGCATGCTGTAATTGATATTGCAACTGTATGTGTTGAGCCCAACTGAAAGACCTTTAGGAACGGTGGAACACAAAGTCTCCTTCTGTCATCCGCTCCTCTTACTTACTACTCACACGTGTTACTAATGAGACATAACTCAAACATCAAGATCAGCTCCAGCCAGAGCCACAGCAACCGACCACAATCTTGCGCTTCAGTCACAGTCACCGTCACCACACAGCGGCTTTAGCTGAATTTTGGTTCACAGCTTCTCTCTGATAACCTAATAAAGTCATAGCAATTATAAAGCTCTCACAGCGACTGACTCTGTGGCACTTGGTGTGTGTGTACCACCAACTTGTTTAGCCAAAAAAAAAAAAAAAAAAAGAACCAAAAAACAAAATAAAAACGAAATGATGTCACTCGATGACTTCTCAACCAACTCGCAATTATAGCACTGAGCACTATAGACTTTTGCCTTTTATTATACCAATGATTTTTTTTTTATTTTGGGTTTCTTCATAAAGATTTTCGAGAGTGCTTTTGTAATATATTTTTCTGTTTTTTTTTGTTTTTAAGGCTGTGTTACCTTTTGTGTGGGCATTCTATTTTTTTTTTTTGGGTTTCTTTTGAAAAATCATTATTTTAATCGTTTATTGACTTGTTTAAAGCGCCGCTAAATGTTTTCCATCGATCTCGAACAATGTGCGCCACAAATTATGTGAAATGATTGAGCAGAATAGCCAGAAAAATAGGCGGGAATTTGTGTTTGTCTTCGATTTTTTGGGGGAGGAGAACTTAAGACAGCTGAATTATGACTAAATATTAGTTTACAGCCTAACTATAGATAGATAGCAGTAAAGCAGCTTTCTATATCGCAGGCAAACAAAAAAACGATTTTTTTCGGTTTCAATTAATAATCTTTTTGTAAAATTAATGAGATAATTTTTGAAAATAATGTGCCAGGCCGAAAAGAGAGAAAGAGAGAGCTATATTTATTGATAATTTTTTTGGAAGTAAAGGTTAGATAATTATTTCTTTATAGAAAAGAAATCTTTTCAAACTGCTTTAAAACTATAGAAATATGGAACTCTTAAACATTTTTTCGGGTAGAAAAGGAGAAATCTTCTACGTTTTTTTTTCATATTTTTAATTTTTTCAATTTTTTTTGGGTTGAAGTGGAACATTTATTAATTTATTGTTGCTTCCAAAACTGCTAGGTCGATCGCTTAGTATAAAATAATTCAAAGAGATTAAGGTGGAAGCGAATAGAACAGATATCTAAGTGGAAGTCATACAAAGAAGCTATGGAAAATCGAAGTCTATCTAACATATATAATTCTTTCGATATACTTATCTTTAAAGCATATAGAAAAGTAAATAATTATTCTGATTTTCTGATGTTTTATATATTAATTCTGATAGAATTCTATCTTGCGTTTCTAATTTATAGCTGCAGAAACATTTTGAAAATATTTCTAAATGTCTTTGATTCATAGTGGATTTTATTCGGATATCTTCAGAGAAACGACACGAAATTGTTTCTCTGTTTTAAATAAAAAATCATTTCTTTAATAAACTCTAATTTCTTACAAGTTAAATAATAAATAGTTGATTTCCGCTATAGTATGAGTGGTCAAAATTTGTTCCAGACATTCGCTTATCAAGTCAAGAAAATGTGATTTATTTCATAGGCCCAGATAATAGCTATAGAATTTTGTGATGTGAAATTTTATGTTTGATGTTCGATGATGATGAATGATGATCTTTCCAGTCTGATGACCAGATCAATTAGTTTTCAATTAAAATTTTTGTTCTTCTTTCTCGGCGGGAAACCGACATAAAAATGTTACCCCATAGATTTTCTTCGGTAGGCCTTTAAAATGGAAATTATTTGAACTAATTGTTTTTACTGCCGTCTAAGTGTGATTAATGATATATGATGCATGCATACATAGAAATCGTAAACGTAAAACTTATTGTCTAGAAGGTATTTTTTTTTTCTTATGTCTGTGAACTCACCTGCCCTTCTTTAGAGGCCAAGGACATGACAGCGTCATGGCAACGCATCAACGTTTTGTAGTAAATAATTTAACGATCTTTTGGGTCGTCTGTGCAGTGTCGTCTGGGATCGAGACATGGTTTCGATAGATATGTCTATATGGTTGGTTATACATATGTGTTTGTACATTTACTAAATGCAATTTGCAATGTGTTAGCCACGCTAATTTGTATGGCTGGTCGTTTTCCCTCTACGCTTTTTTGTTCTTCATAAATTTTTGTATTTACTTTTTTAGAGGTTTTTTGCGTTTTTTTTTTTTTTTTTTTTGTTGAAATTTGCAAGTGCTTACTAATAGAACGTTTTGAGTTGTGTTAATATATACAAGAGTTTTATTGACACTTTGTCGTTGTTTTAGTTTTGAGGTTTCTTTTAATATATTCTTTTTATTTTTTGTCATTCCTTTTTTTATTTCATTTGCGCCACGTTTGTGTGTGCTGAGAGAGTGATAGTACATATATATATATTTCTATTATCAGTTTATCTAACACTTTGGTTTTTTTTTTTTGTCGTTGTTGTTGTTGGTTTTTTGTTTTACTGAGTATTTTCGGTTTCAGCTGATAGCTGTGAGTAGTAGGTCTAGACAGACCGCTGGCTGACAAAGCACTGATCGAATCGTCCCAGACGTGGCCAACACGACAGGTAAAACGTATACAAAAAAAGCGCCTTCTGTAGAGTTAGTTCTCTTGTTGTTGTATTTTTTTTTTTTCTATTTTTCCAATGATATATATGTACATAAATATAATTTTTTTTCTTTAGGGTTTGCAACATCTACCGCACACCGTTCGTGTTTGACTTCCACTTTGCGACTTGCCAGCATTCTACTTTGACACGGGGTTTTTGTAACCTCGACTCTCCAAAGTCGTTGGTATTCGGTTGTCTCTTTCCGGCACTCGGCAACGCTCAGTGAAGCGTATTAGCACAGGTGTAATTACCTGTTCCCCGGCTGCACTAGCTAGTTATCTCTTTCTATGCCAGCCACACTCTTTCTGATCGCCCTCTCACTTGCTCGCTCTCTCTCTCTCATTCTCTCTGACTTACTGACTCTCTTTCTGTTTCGCTCGTTGAGAGAGAGTCTATGCTCTTAGCCTTATTTGTTGGTTAATGATCATTAAAACCCTTTTCTGATCATATTGCTTAAACTTCTGCCGAATTTTCTTCTTTCTTTAAGTTATAATTTTTATGTTTTTCTGTTTTCTTCTCGACTAGCTTAATTGACACTTCTGCTATTGACACTTTTTACTTCCGGTCTGGTTATAATTCTGGTCATTTTCATTGGTAATTTGTTTAATCAGTTATCTGTTATATATTACGCAAAGGCATTTAAAGGCAATCTTCATTAACCGGAACTTGCTTCCTTTTTAGTCGCTTGCTTATGAAATTCCAAGCAATTTGCCATCGGAAGCACGAGCCACCATGATCACCCTTTAATTGATCGACATTATCGTTATATCGAAAGGTTCTGCCACATCTTATCATAATTTCATGCTTCCGTTTGCCAATGATTTGATTTTACAGTATCTTTTAGTATCTGTTTAGAAGTCATGCATTTTAGTCAAGGTGTGCTCTATGTGCCGGCTTGATATCTTTCGAAAGGAAAGAAAAGAAAGCAAACAAATAAATAAACAAAAAAAAAAACGACCATTGTATATACATTTGTATGTATGTATATTCATTCCGTCGCTTAACGGAAGCAACCGTTAGGCCAGCAAGCAGCTCCAACTAAACGCAATTAGTTGCAGCAACAAACTGCAGCTGCCACTGCCTCTACCAATGCAGTTAGATGAGGCATCCTCTCTGCTTTCCATTTGGCTAAGCAGCGGCACAGAAGAGCCTGAAGATGGACTGCAAACGATCGCTTGATCTTGGCAAAATACAATAAAGGAAGTCAAAAGAAATGCTTTAGTTTATTACAATAAATACAAGCCAAACCGATCGATCTCTAATGATGTAAACAAAACCAACACATCAATTACAAATCGATTCTATGCTGAAAGATAACAATGAGTATATGCAAAGTTATGTTGGAAAATTGCTTGATTCAAATCTATGAGTATTCTTCTCTTTAAGTACAATACTTTGACAGATTTTCCCCACAAAAAAAAAATATCGAAATCGGGATAAATTTTATAACTTTTTAAGAGTCTTCTTTCTTGAATTCCACATACTGGCTAGTATTTTGTAAGTCCTTTTACTATAATTTAAGCTTATATTTTAATTTTATAAATCGAAACATATTTAATTCTATATTTAGAATTTTAAATGCCCTTTAAATCTTAAGAACAGATCGGGCTTTAAGTTGAAAACTAAACGGTCATAAATAGATATTGAAACATTTCTTTAAAGCAAACTTTAATCAAAATTCAAATTTATTTATTTTCAAAATAATTAAACTTCTTCTTAGCACTTTCTTTAGCAATAATATCTACTTTAATAATTTATAATCCAGATAAAAGTTCCTTTAACTTAAAATTACTAACATTCAAGTCTTAAGTGTAATAACAATTATAATTCTTAATAACTATAAAACTTGAAGTATTTACATAAAACAAATATGAATTTTAAAAGGATCTCAAAGATCTAGTATATTCAAAATGTCGAAGAAAAGTTAAGTTGCAGAGGATTTGAGTATGAGTTTGCGATACTGATTGTGGAAAGGCTCATTACACACTTTTTCCTAAAATAAGAAAGAAAATTTGGAGAAGATTAACCTCTTTCTGTTTTCCCACAAAATAAAATGCAACCGAAACAAATACCATTACTACTTGCCACTAAAATTTGAGGTCAAAGTTTATTGTTGTCAAGTCCAGCAAGGTAAGCCAAAAACTTTGTCGAAAATGGTTTAAACGTTTCTTACCGGAACCAAAATTTGTTTGAGTTGCATTTCCTGGTTGGCGCTGAACTGAATTCCATAAAAAATTGTGCTATTTTTTACTTTTTACTATAAGTTGAAGTTCTCAACCGAAAACAAAAATAAATCAACTACATGACAAAACATAATAACATGTGGAAAAATGCAAACTAGAGTGGAAAAAATAATTTGAAGTTTTTCTTTACTAATTTTCTTTACTAATACTATCTACTTAATGTATAATATATTAGTATATTAGTATAAATTAAAGTTCCTTCAACTTTCTTTTAGTACTTAATGAAAACATATGAAATTTGTAATGTTTTTCATATAGAAATGAAAATTTGTCTAGTATACATAGGAAAAAACGGCCAAAAAGAATCAAGTATAATATTTTGGTTTTTTATATTATTGGAAGTTTCTTGTTATTTTCAAGACTCATTGTAGACTATTGGATTTCAGGTTCTTAGTTTCTTAACTTAAACAGAAAAGGTTAAGAGAAATCTTTTAAAGGTTGTTTAAAACGTAAAACAATAACTGCATTTATTATGTCTGAGCTCACAGAATTTAAAAAATATAAAATTAGCTCTCAAAAATTTGTAATATATACAATTATTTCTATATTAATATATTCATTGTTCTGTTTAACTGGTATACATGAGTACCTACTTATAGATACTATATATATATGTATATATGTATGTATATATCTATCGAAATGTTCTGTACAATTTTGCTTAGGCAACGCGATATAATGGCCAACTCATGTGTTTCATGCATTTTGTACACATATATTTACTATATATCTAGTTTTAGTTTTTTTTTGTGTTTTCCACATTGTCATCGAACCGTGACGGCGCGTTTGTTGTTGGGATGTACCTGTACCTCTACCTATATAAATGTATATCTATGCCTGCGACTGAGTTCCGAGTTTTAACCCCCGCTGAAGGCACACACATTGATGATCTAAGTGTAGAACATGCGATAATGTTTATGGCTTGGTTTTGTTTCCAATTTTTATAGGGGTGCACGAAAATACTCCGCCTGCATGACAACTGTATGAAGGTAGACAACCAGACAGACCGACAGACCGAGAAGGCGAGAGGGCGAGAGCACACGGTAGCCACCAGGAAGGGATAATTAATTATGCCGTGGGTGCCGTGGTGACATTTTTCACCTTTCTTCTCAAATTGCCGATATCATTTGATAAGGAAATGACGCAGCGCAATTGGGAAAACTAAAGTTCATCTGCGGAAGTTCTTAGTTCTGAATGAACTACAAGAAAAGTAATCAAAATTCTGTCCCTTGACATGGAGATACCCTGTAGCAAGGAGAGAGATCTTTTACGCACATGATAAGTGTTTTATTTCTAATATCCTTACATACCTTTTTTATAACCAAAAGGCTTTCAATTTTGCTGATTTTTGTCCATTTCACTGGGGCGAAATTGTTCCAACTTCTAATTTATACTATCTAACGTGCCGAATCGTTTGGAAACCTGGCTAGATCGACTCTGGAATATAAAAATAAAGAATTACCTCCTCAGTACAGGGTATGCCGAAAGAAAAACAAGAACAAAACGTTGTGCTTAGTGCAGCATTTGTTGCTTCATATGGTTTTTTCTTTCGTATGACTCAGAAAGCTGTTTGGGGCAATGGCACAACATCAACACCAACAGCGATTTGTTTCGGCAAATTGTGCAATTTCTTCTTGTTGCTGTTTCGTTATTTGGCGCATTAGTTGCAATTATTGGCTAAGACAATTGCAAATTACATTTTGAGAAAGCGACGTGTTATTGTCGAATTTTATTTCTTTGTGAAAGTTTCGCCATATGGAGCAGTCCTCAGCTGGCACCTGAAACCTTCAACTGAATGCAAATCGGGAGGTTCTAGCAAGTTGCAATTAAACGCTTAACAAACTTTCACCAAAAAAAAAAAAACAAACATAAAAAGCATTACAAAAAATAAAAAAAAAATCAAATTCAAGAAAAACCAACAAACCCAGGAAAAATCATTTTCAAAACTTTTCGGAAAAAGAAACTAACGGATGTGCAAAGTACACTTAAAGTGGGAAGTCTCTGCCATTCTCTTGCTAACTGTCTCCATCTCTCTTACTCTTTCATTGGTACACAGGTCAAAAGCAATTGACCGCCCAGCAAGTTAAAGCAACTGAAAGAGCAACAAAAAAAGGGCCTAAAAGCCTAATGTTGCCCCAACATGGCAACAACACCAGAAGCTTCAGTTACGGGAACTGGGAACACCAGCAATAACAACATTAAAAGACAAAAAAAAATAAATAAAAGTAAATAAAATGAGACCAGCAAATCCCAAATGAATGTATGAACCAATTTGATGCCCTTTCGGAAAAAAAAACAAATATAAAACTTCTTAAGAAGTAAAAGGAGAATGTATGTGATCTATTTAAATATATATAATATAAACTTATCTACACTTAAATGTGAAAGTTTTCTCTCGAAATTCATTATCATTGATGATAATGATGTCTGCTAACTTTTCCGAACTAATATTATGATCAATTTTAGTTTTTTAAGACTATAGGCATCACATTTTCAAACACATGAGTTCTAAAACAGAAAATTTATAAAAATTTACCAATGCTACACAAAAAAAGGAGTTAAAAATATTTAAAAATAAAATAAATATGTTTATATAAAGTTTTTAAAAAGGACTTCTGATAAGATCTTTGAGATCTTTATATGTAGGGAAATGTGACTTTGATTCAACATTTCAAATAACAAATGTTCGAATTATGTTTTTTTGGAAAAATCTCATTTACCCACACATATGAATTTAAAATAAAAAAACCTCGATTTTAATATTTGTAATTTTTGTATGAAATCAAGTACAATTTAAAAATTGAAATTGGGTTTTTATAAGTCTAAAAACATATTTCTAATAATTTATTATTTATTATGTAGACAGAAGTGATTGTATAATGGATTGCTTGTGGGAAATGATTATAATGATTTTCTAACCTATTAGTTTTACCTATTTTTAATAATATAATGTTAGGTTTTAAGTCATAATTCTTATATTTTGTAGATAGGTTTCAATCTGTAAATCACTCTTTAGGAACTTAGTTTTAGAACGCAATTGTACAGGCCTTCGCATACCCTTGGTTTTTTTTTTTGCCTTTATTTTTTTTAGCGGGTATCAACATTTTGTACTGAAATGCTAGAAATAATAATAATAATAATAACCCACATGTATGACCATTTGACTTTAAGTGAAGTCATCAAAAACTTAAAAAACACAGAAACAAATTCTGTGAAACTTCTGTGTGTGTGTGTGTGGGGGAAAGAAAGAGATAGAGAGCTACGGATATAAAACCCAATTCTTGAGCACCGAAAGAGGATTTCTTAATTACTTCAGTACAAAATTGTAGTACTTTTAGGGTCGTCTCTTGTATTGGCCTCATCATAATTACAGGGCAAGTTCTTTGCTGCCGTCTCCAACGGGGCAATGGATACTTGCCTGTATGTGTCGCGCTCTAATGCCAGCTCCCAGACAATTATTTTACGACCTAACTGAAAATTCAACTAAACTACATAAAAGAACCGAAAACGCAACAACAACAACAACAAATGGAATATAAAACATTTTTGGGTTCTCTTTTTCGGTTAGTTTTATGACAAATTCTGGTTACGGACGGCTGCCTTTTGACAGATCTGTGATAGCGAAAAAAAAAAATGAAATATATAATTTTTTTTTTCTAAATGCTGCTCATGTTCAGTCAAAAAATAAAAAAGATACGCCTATCCGTCTAGGAAATGAACCTCAGGGGTGCAATGGCACTTTTCCTAAACTAAAAGTCATTACAATTTTCCACTATTTTCCAGACCAGAGAAGTGTAGCCATATGCATGTATGTATGTATGTACAGTTGCCTCCAATAAAAAGGTTGCAAAAAAAACACAAAAAAATTTTCATGCAACATACATATAAAAACCAACGGAGCAGAAAATCAAAAATGAAAAACTACAACAGCAACAACAACAACAAGATGTGTGACTACAAAGGCAGAAACGAGACAATCCATCCACAACATCAACAGGTCGCTCTGCTGGCACAAGACCCTACACACCAAGTATGATAATAACTTAGACTCTTATCTCTCTCTTGGCTCTTGGCTTGGACGGACGAAGTGACGGAGGAGATGGGGCCCCGTGGTCTAAACATGCAATATTGGATGCCTGGTCTTGGACACGGGCTTTGGACTGCTCTTTGCATTAGTTTCCACTATGGCAAACATTTTTCCGCTGCGGTGGAATAAATGGCAAATATGATAGGAGTGCAAGAAGAAACGGGGTGTGAGGGGAAGCAAAAATGATGTGCTAAACACGCAGCCCGCAGCATTTGATGCCTGGCCTCATAGCTACGGCAATGCGGTACAGTTAAGTCAAAATGTAAAGCACATTCCTGGCTAATATTCATGCTAAAAGCAGAGTCTAAATAGCTAAAACGAGGAGCAGCAATATCTGAGTCACAGTTACATATAAACTGATCAACCTGTGTAGCCGAGAAAATCATTTCTAACTTCCAGAATGAGATCCTAAAACATAAGTCAAGTTTTATACAAAAATTTATCTTTTTAGTCAATATAAATCCATGAACAATTACCATTGGGTTAAGCTTCTGTTATTAACCGCCTCAAGGACATAGTCCTTAGTGCTAAGGAATGTAGAAAAAAAATCAGATCTTTCTTAATCGGCTCTCAAAAACATCTGAAAAACTATGATAATGAATAGGTTAAACTTTTTTTCAAATTTCAAACGTAATATCTTAATAACTCTAGCACTCCGATTTAAACAAATTTAATTTTATTAAGTAAAACTATCAATTGTTTATAAAATATAAAAGTTTCTTTTTTCTTAGGTTTGATTTTTATATTGTTTTTATTATATTTTCAAAAACATAGCAATAAATCGTCATATTTTTTGGATCAAATGACTAAGTTCGACTACTTGGTAATTTAAATTATGTCCGCCCTTATTTTTAATTATTTCCAAGATTCGATTTGATAAAGAATCGTTAGATTTTTCAATTATCCTTAGCAAAGGTTTAAAACAAAAAAGAAAGATGAAAAAAAAAGCTATAGAAACAAAGAGAGTAGAACAAATATAAGAACAAATGCTGTGTATACTTAATAATAATGTCAAAAACGAAAAGATTCTTCATCTTAGCTTATGGTTTTGATGTTTTGTTCTACAGTGTAGGCCATCATCTAGTTGGGATTGTGGCCTGGCGCTTTTTCAGACACTGTTCAGTTCAATTAAAAAGCAATAACAACTCTATTATTGGCCAATATGTAGTTGTAGTTGCTGTTGTTGTTGTGTGTATCAATAAACGTCGTCCAACTCAGATGACGTGAGATATGAAGCGCGTTCTACAAACAATAAAAACATCTGAAAATCAATTTCCAGCACTCGGCCAGCCGACCAGCCGGCCAGGGAGCAAGCTGTATCTGCTGATGGCAGCAATTGCATCGTTGCTGCATCTTTTGCTGCTGTGATGCAGCGATGCGTAAACGTGTTGAAGATGCAGCTAGCTACTGGCCAGGTTGCAGGTTGCAGGTTCGGGTTCAGGTTCAGATTCCGAATGAAGGCTCACACCTTAAATGGTGGACAAGCTCGAGTAACTCGAGAGCCTGTGATTATTGAGAGAAAATATTTATGAACTGATGGCCACAATCATTGATGAAGATGAAGATGATGATGGGTATGGGTATGGGTATGGGCATGGGATGCCATGGTATGATGGCTTGTGAATGGCAAGAACTTTGTAGTTTTAGGTTAAAGTAGAAATAGAGGTTTCTTTTTTTTTTTTGTAGCCATAGGCCACAAAATGTGGCAGCAGGAAGCACGCTTCAAAGAAATCTCTCTTATTCAAAACGGTGTTGGGGGCCATTTTTCTTGTGCTTTTGTGCTCAACAGGTGTAATAATTGAAATCTGTTTTCATAACAAAAACGCTAATCACGGTGAGTGAGCGCGGGCCAAAAGATCCATTCTACAGATTGTAACTATATTTTCCCTGTACTTTGGTTTTGTGGTTTTCGAGCATCCACTTTTAATGGCAGCTGTAAAATATCTGCCAAACGGCAGGTCCTGCAAGGAATCTCCTTTCCCACGCTCTTCGCGACCTGCCTTAATTAACAGTCAGCCAACCATGGCCATTTGTCGCACCGAAAAGTGGTCAAGTAGTTGTTTCCCGTTTTCGGGATGGCCTGGGATGACTTACGCATTTCAAATGAACCAAATGAAAATTTACATATCAATCCTCTTTTGCCCCCCCTGCTGTTCTACCACCCCTCAAGTAACCTATCCTCCATTCCACTCATGTGCTGATAATTATCTTGCCCAACTACGAGGTAGATTCTCTCTCTCTCTCGCCTGTAATTGAATTGGAGTGCAGCCGCGAAAAGGTCACAGACACTGCACATTGCAAGCGCAAGTCAGCAAAAATACAAAACAACAAAAAATTTATACCTAACACTGGGCAACACACATATCATAAGCCATGGAAATTGATATTAGTTTACAATAATATACATTAGGAAAATATAGAAAAAAAAGGTGTTGAAAAACAAACAGTTCTTGACGTGCCAAGGATGCATTGCTATGCGTAAGACTAATCTCTCCAAAGATACAGGATAACAAAATATCTCAAGAGTTGTTGTAGTCAAAAATACATGTTGTTGGAAAACATTTTTTTTGCCTGTTTGGCCCAATAAATTTACCAAAAATTGCTTAGCAATTGTTTAAATACTTCAATCAAACAAGTTTTGGAGAAAATAGTTCATAACATTTGAAACAAAATTCAAGCAAATCGCTTTAGAACTGTTTTGAAGGAATACTTTAGAAAACTGTTTCGAGAAAAACTCAAATTTTCGTATGCAAAACAGTTCAATAATAATGTTTAAAAGCGTTGTGAGCTTTCTAATTTACAGGATATTCATGTTGGACATAACAAATGCAGAAAAAATAAATTTTTAGGAATGTCAATTTGGTGTTTATCCTTAATTAAGTAATTGATCTAATAACTCTAATTTTTGTGTCTGCAAATTAGTAAACTAAACAAAATCCAAATTTATTTATACATATATGTATAAACTACACAGAGAAGTTATTATGTTTTTATTGTTTTATGTTTTCATTCATTCATCTAATTATGATCTATGTATACATTTGCTTTGTGAGAGTAATATACAAAGAATTCAAGAATTTATGCTAAAAATGCATTTTTACTTCGATATACAAAAGCAGATAATGGATTTAGTTTTTAAAGATAATAAATAATAAATAAAATCGTGATTATTGTTATGTGCATACGATAAATGAGTAAAATTATATATTTGTTTATGCCTATTTGCTTGAAATTGACAAATGAATGTTTCGATTCGTTTCAAAATATCTCAAATTAATTTAAAAGCAATAAGATTACAATATTGTGTGAATTTTTCTCCTAAAAATATACATATCTGAGAATAACTGATTTAGTTTGATTTTTCTTGAAAACTTTCCGTTTGAAAGTAGCCAAAAACATGAAAGATTTTTATTATGAAATAACAAGGAAAAGATAAGAGTTTTCATAATCATTTCTCAGCACTACTTGTAACTTATTCGAATCGAAAACATCGAAAGTAGTGATCATAGTTTTAATAACACTTCTCTAACCAAATAATTTCCTTCTGTGTAGTGTAATTAAAGCGAGTGCTCGACGCGTGAGATCAGCAAACGAATGGGGCAGAAGCCCGTTGGTATAACCAAAGCCAAAGCCATAGCCATAGCCATGGCTGGTCGGACTTAGCCACCTGTGAGCACAAAAATAATGCAAATTATCAGCTAGAAATTGCACGAATCGTCGTCAGGTGGTGCCTGGTGGCAAAAGAAACGCCGCGCTTCTCATAATTGAGTTGCAAAATGCAAAAAAGAAAAAAAAAAAAAAAACAAGAGTCTTTCTGCACATCGGGTGCCTTCTTCTTCAATTTATATTCGTATGTGCCTTTGTATGGTTCCCATGCCTGCGATGCGACGCTGCGGCTTCTGAAACACTTTCAACGCGAATGTAATTGTGCGGACAAAATAATTTTTAATTTTTAAATACACCGTTTCATAGATAATCATCATAATTATTATCTAAGCAACGATAAATAAAATATCTAAGCAAATTACAACAATTAGGCGGCTCACAGTTGGACAACACCCAAAAAAAAAATATAACAAAAGTCTAAAGGGAAAGCACAATAATGGTCAGACTGCCTCTATGTAGGCTTGCCTGTATGTACATATATGTATGAATTGTATTGTTTATATGTATTTAAGTCTTTGTATTAACCCTACACAAAACACAATGGTCTGTGCGGCCGCATAATAAACATAATTTTCACACGCGTTTCATTTTCGAGGGGCGCTCACACAAATTAGGCAGAAAAATACTCACAATCCCGAGGAGAAACTGGAGGAAAAAACCGCCATCAAATGCTTAAGCCGCAGCGGGTGGGTGACAGGGGACAAGTGATGCTTAAGATATACATTTTCAGATAATCGGGATATTTAAACAGGAACTACAGGAATTAGATTCAGAGCAGTTCAAAATGTGGTTCCGCATTAGTTCCAAATACTTGTCTCGCAATATTTTTGATGAACTAATTTGATACACACTTTTAGCATTTTAAAATGGTATTTAACTGTTTTAAAATTAATTGCAAAAAATGCCTCAGAATATTCTCTATTTTAGAGTTTGTTAGAAAACGTTGTCGAATTTCGGATTCTTTGATTATTAACCCCAAACATAAACCTATGACCCTTTGTGAAATTAATAACCTATTCGACCCACCCACTTATAACTAAATTAGTGAACTATTAGACCCACCCACTTATAACTAAACCTGCGTGATATATGTATTTAACTACTTATTATTTTAGTGTTTTTTTATTTTCCTTTTATGTATGCTTATTTAAACTGTGAAGCGATGTACAGAAACATGCGGAAATATATATATACATACATATATCCAACAAACACCTCAATGTAAATATTGCATTTTCTTTGTGCAATGAGACGAAGCAGTATCCAAAATTCCCGTGATCCTATTTAAATGATCTAGGACTTTAAACATTCTTTAGACAAGGCTATAGTGTCTGTTTACCAAATTTGAAATGGTTGTCGTGATCAAAATCAGACAAATGTCAAAAGCTCGTATTCAAAAACTTCTCAAAAAACCCCTGCATATTAAAGGCTAGTAGATTTACTAAGACGTTTCCCAAATGGCGGTTTAAAATCATGTTTGGATTCTATGAAACTTTGTATTTTTCCGCTTTGGTGTTCTTGATTATAAATCTGAGCATCAAAAACTGGAGGGGACGAAATGATTCGAGGTAAATAATATATAAAATTCGTTGGAATACAATTTAAAATCTTTAAAGTGGTCTAAAAATTTGGAAATGATGTAAAAAATATAAATTTAAAAAACTAGTTTAACAAAGAACAGCCCATTGACAATTATTCAATGAATAAAATGATCCTGAAGCAACTATCAATTGATCCAATCAATTGGACACCTCTGGAAAGTATAGTTTACATTTTCGTTGACTTTTCGATTCATTGAATTGGAAAGGCTGCAATCGATAGTACCATAGTTCGTTTGACATTAAATTCGGCGGGCAATGCATTTGGAGATATATTTGTTTATATTGATAGTTAATTGTTTTTTACTTTCGCCAACTCGTTCTGTTGACAATTAACCTGTACTCCATTGCCTCTGCCAATCAATTGCACTAATTGTCATCTATCTCTCGCTTTATTGATCCTTTTTGGTGAAATCAATCCAAAATTGTATATTAAAAGAAGTGATTGCCTATACTGAGTCGAAACCATTCGAGCAAGAAGAAAATCTTTGTTTGCTAACTAGAAAGTGAAAAAACAAAACGATAAAAATAATAGATTACCCTAAACTAATCCAAATCGAACACATGTACGTTTAAAACAATCGTGCCTGATACTTTCTAAAATAGACCCAAAAACTATCAGTAAAACAAAATTAAGCATTCGCACTTATTGCAAAGGAAGTTGAGGTAGTTAACGATCAATTTGAAAAAGTGCAGCTAAACGCACTCTTTTGAATAAACTCAAAAGATTAAACAAAGGTTTAGATTGTCTTGTGGTCTGTCTTAAAACTGAAGCTTCTCATATATTTAGATAAAACAAATATACATATGTACATATATGTTTTTCTATATATACATACATAAATTGCTATTCGAGCTAACAATTGCTGGTGTTCGTTTTGGTGATGGCGACGGCAACGACGACGACGACTAAGCCCATTGCCCATGTGCCTATGTACCACAAAAAGCGGAAACTCATTGGCAACGCTTCGTTGCGTAAATTTCTCGACGCGACTTTTCGACCAACAGGTTAGCAAAAACAAAAAAAGTTAAAAAAAAAAGAAGTAGAAAGAAACCAAAAAAAAAAAAAAACCAAATCTGACGTTCAAACCACCAACAAAATGGCTGACTAACAACAGAAAACAAAATAGCAGAAACAAGTAAAAAAAAATTGTTTTAATATTTCAGTTACGCTTCGACGATCCAAAACATCGCGATAGAGCCTCCTATCTCTGGACTTCTTGAAAACTAACGAGTGTACATATACACTACCATTAGGGGGAAGCCACAATCGAAAAGGGTAAATCACAGAGAGATGCCAGATCTCGTGCCAAGTAACCGCAAGAAGACAGAAGTCGGGGGCACAACTGTACCCCTTTTTTGAACACCTGAGCATTTCTTTATGGATCTTGAGCAGAAAACCTATCGCGGCGTAACGTCATTAAAAATTTCAAGTTAAGATGTATTATAGTATTTCTGTGTGTATGCCATGGGGGGAGGTTTTATAAACAAAGATCCGCACTTCTATAATTTGGCACGCAAGAAGTCACGATGAGCGCGCGGTATCGGTTATAGTCGGGTTAAAGTCGGGTTCTTTTATTCTGGTTTTTTCTCTTTTTTTTTGTATGTATTTGGTTACGCTTCGTTGTTAGGTTTAAGATGGCGTTGATTTGGGGAGATATATGGGTATTATTATAGCAGAATCCACTGAGAAAAATAAACAGCAGAATACTTAGTACATTATTAGCATTATTTAGAGAAATGTAGAAATGGTTTCTTCCGCTTTTGAATGTGATATAAAAAGATATATTTCGAATATCCAAAGAGTCTCATCTGCATTAAAATTTAAAATAAAAGTATGCATTAAAGCATTGGTTTACAAACATCTGTAAGTGTTTATAAGTAGTATACACTTATTATCGTTAGATTGCATAACTCAAATAGGAAGTGAGTGGGAAAAAACTATTAGTTTTACGAAAACAATTTAACTACTTTGATTATGTTTATAAATTTATAGCCCTAGTACTTATTATTAACTACATATATGTTCGGAAAAATTCTGAAAAGTATATTTCCTTTAAGCAGTTTCCTATATGTACATATATATATATTTTTTTTGAATCTATGTCGTTCATTTTTGTCAAGTGTAGTAACCCTAAGGAATTTCTATGTGGGAATGCGCAATACCAACTTCACCTGGTAAGGCAAGGTAATTAGACTCGACAACAACAATAGTCATAATTACCCTCAGCTGCTACTAACTTGTAACTAGAAATTATAAAAATATCATCATATAAAAAAAAAATGAGAATGAGAGATCTAGACTATAGCCCACCCAAAGAACGCACACACCGAAAGATCATGCCGAGAGCCACCACCTGAGACCTTTAATGACTTTTTTGTCTTCTCTGTGAATATCTCTCTCAAGGCATTAGAAGATTTCACATAATTGTCCCCATCTTTCTCTCTTTGGGTCACTCCTAATCTTCACTTTGATTATCTCTAGGTAATAAGAACTAAGTCAATGAATGCTTGTGTCTGCAGAGGAATGCCAATTGCCTTTCGACTTGAGAAAATACTATTGACATCGACAAAAGAAGTCAATGCCCAAAGGTAATATTCTGTAAATAATGTTTAGAGTGTTTAAAAAAGCAGCAATGAATGAAAGATGTAAAATCTGTTGGTCTAAAATTGATAAGAGTCCATTAAAGCTGTGGGAAAAATGACTTTCTAATCCCTAGCCACGATTAAACGCACATTACAATCAATTTTCACTGATAGCAGTCTCTATGAAAATAAAAAAACATATATGTATATAAAACTAAGTTCCTGCGCTGCAACTTAATAGATTAAGCAACAATACAACAGATTATGAACTTATCACCATCGTTTCTTATCATTCGTCAAGCGGCTGCAATTGGCGAAAACCAAGCACTTGAATCAACGACTATAATCAATTGAATGCTTCAGTATATTCTTGGCACTAGATTGGAAAACATGTTGGATTTTATATGGCTAGCTGTGGGATTACTACTCTTCGCAAATTTCTCAAGAGCCGTAACTCCCGAGGCGTATCTACTACAATCCTCTACGTAAGTGAGAACTTTATTTTGCATTGAAATTTTGCATCAATTTCTGATGAGGCATAAAATTGCCACTGATCTAATCAAATTAAATTCATCAAAAAAGTATAGAACTCTCTGGACAATGCTCTACATCATGCTCCATTGTTTATTTCCATTAAAAACGAAACAAAATTTAAAAAACAATCATTTGATGTTGTTATTAGTTGTTTTTTCAAATTAAAATATAATTTTCTTAGATTCTGAATAAGTAAAAGTTAATTTAACTCTATAATCTAATAAACCTAAATAGGCTTATTTTAAAAAAAGTTCGAGTATGCCATCTTAAAATAATTTCTAATTTATTGCAGACTTCCATCTGACCTCAACTTTATGCCCACTTTGGGTAATGGTCATCTGGGCTACACGGTTTTCGGCGATGCCATCTTCATGAATGGAGTCTACAATGGAGCTGGTGGCAATAGCAAAAGAGCTCGTATACCCAATTGGCTGAATATAAGCACAGAAGTTTGCGATCGATTTGGTTGCATTTCGGATGATGGTAACCTCTATGAGATGGATTTACGAGATGGTTATTTTCGCTATCGCAAGAACTATACGACACTTGGAATAACTGTGGAACAGCGAACGTATCCACATAGGTTTTACAATCGTGCTTTAGTTTATGAAGTGGTGGCCACCAGGCATACAAACACAGCTAGAACAAACTGTAAGTTGACCGAAATGGAAATTACAGATAAATTAAACATTTTTTCCGATTCGCAGCGCCTCAGTTTCTTAAGTTAAGCCAACATCCTGGCAATGCTAGTGATGCCTTTGAATTTGTTGTCCTAAATAATGGTAGCGATGCCAATGGAGACTATCGTCAAATACGTGGACATACTAAAGTTTTGGAATTCGAAAGATTTCAGCCGCAACCGCATGAAATTTACATTCTATTCAGTGAATCTTTGGAGGAACCTTTGAACATCGAATGGCCCACATGGCAGACGGAAATAAGTCATCGTGTTATAATCTGCATAGATCGCCAGCAAAGTGTTGCTCTAAAGGAACTTCAAGATGCACTTCAGTTGAAATTGGAGGATTTACATCAACGGCATATCGAGAGATGGCATGATTTCTGGGACAATGATTTCTCCATTACTATTGTGGGCAAAGCTCTGGAATTGTGGAGAATAGCGAATGCAGGAGTTTTCTATTTGGCCAGTTCGCTGCCATCGTTGACCACAAATCAAAAGAATGAGCCCTTCGATGGTCTAAGTCCAACTGGCTTGGGACGTGGCAATCTCGACGCTGACTATCAGGGTCATAGTTTCTGGGATACAGAGATATGGATGCTCCCAGTGGTTACACAATTTGGTTTCGCTTATGCCAAAGAGGTGTTGGAGTATCGCAGTCGTAAGCTAGAGGCAGCCAAATACAATGCCTATGCCAAGGGTTATAAGGGCGCCAGGTGAGATGGATATCAAAATTTGAAGAATCCAAAACTTATCCGTAATTTTCGTGTTTTAGATATCCCTGGGAAAGTGCCTATACGGGCACAGAGGTCACCAATCCCTGCTGCCCCGAGGTGGCCCAACAAGAAATCCACATATCTGCTGACATTTCTTTTGCTCTACAGAAATTCTTTGCCCAATCGGCGGATTTCGATTGGACATGTGAGACGGCCTGGCCCATAGCTGCCGAGGTGGCTGAATTTCTGGTTAGTCGTGCCGCCTGTGAAGAGCTTAAGCAGGTGTGCCATTTCCTAAATGTCATGGGTCCCGATGAGGATCATCCAAATGTGGATGACAATGTCTATACGAATGCCATGGCCAAAATAGCTTTGGAATTTGCCGAATGGGCTGGTGGAATGTGTGGTAACTCTAGCACAAATCTCTTTGAGAAATGGCGTGAGGTTAGTAATCGTTTATTGATATTACGCGACGTGGACTTGGATTATCATCCCCAGCATTATGGATATGTACTTAACACGGAGATTAAACAGGCTGATACAATACTATTGGGTTTCCCATTACGCTTTGATAAAAGGTGAGAATGGAGGTCTGAAAATTTCCAATTATTTTACTTACATTTTCATCGCAGCTCTACACATGTGAACGATTTGAAATACTATGCAAATGTCACTCGAGAATCCGGACCAGCCATGACTTGGTCCATGTTTGCTGCCAACTATTTGCATACGTCGGAGTATTCTAGGGCAGATGAATACTTTGAACGTGGCTATAAGAGCTATGTACGTCCCGAATTCAAGGTATGGAGTGAAACTCCCATCGGCTTTGAGGGTTCGGCCAATTTTCTAACCGGCATCGGTGGTTTTCTACAAGCTCTAATCTTTGGCTATGGCGGTCTGGATTTCTATCGAAGCGGGGATAGAACAACGATGGAATTCTCAGGTGCTTTAATGCCACCCGATGTGGAAGAAGTGCACATAAATTATATACGTTATGGCAGTAGCACATGTCGATGGATATACAAACCAAACTCATCATTTATGGATTGTGGAGTAAAGAAATCTGGCCAAAGAATCAAGTTGGTGCAGGGTAAGAGGAGAACCTTTCTATCCAGGAATTTCAATGGCAAGTACAAAAGGCTTTCTTTCCCATAATTGAACTAAATTTCGAATCCCTTTTCTTAAACTTTACAGTGACTTTCCACAAAGGCGATCCTCCCATTTATATACATTTGTTCAAATAATATTCATATTTGTATTTGAAATAAATATGATCAGGATTACATATTTTCAATTAGATTTCTGCATTTGGTTTGAGTGGGCGTTGATCTAAACTTATGTAATATACTACAATAAGTTGGTATGTAAGTATTTTGTGGGATTTTGGAAGTTACTATTGCATTTGGTTATGGTATAATTTATCCTGCTGTTATGTATTTTTAAATAAAAACTTTTCTTATTTAAACTTGGCTATGGATGAGCCACTGACACCGGATGTAGTTTTATTGCTGCCACTGAGGACCACATAAGCGGTTTTAGTTTCCTTTTGCTTTTGCTGGAGCATGGTCAATGTACCCAACGGAGTGTCTGTAGAGCTCATGGTCTTCATTAACTACGGAGAAAAGGAAAAAAATTTTTATTTTAGTTTATTGGATTATTCTATAAACTCGGATGTATGGCAACTTACCCCATCTTGTTCCATTTTCTTAAGACGCTTCTCAATCTTGTTTTTGCCCGGACCCTTGCCATGGAATTTATGTGAGAGATAGCGGAAGGCTTCCTTTAGATTCAATATACGACCGTTGTCATCAATGTAATCCAATTTGACATTGGGCTTGAACGTCTCCTTGTCTTTGAACTCCATAATTGGCCCGGAATGGAATCGATCTCGCCGACCAATTTTTTCGTCTTCCCTAAAGAAAGCACAAAGATAAATAACAATTAGGAAAAAAAAAAATTACTTTTATCTTGATCAACTTACCCTGCTGCCTTGTCCTCAATAGAATAATTCTTGGCCTGCAAATGAGCCATTTTTGTATTACTTGGCCGATTTTTCTCCTCTTTTCGAGATAACCCTTGGATAGGGCCAGCCTTAGTGCATTTGCCACACCAGCACCCACATCTGGCTCTTCATCCAATATGGCACGATCTTCTAAATCATCACCCAAATTATCAAAATCAGCTGGTTGCATTACTTCATCTGGATTGACAGAATTCCAAGTGCCATGGCCATGCCCTGAGACAGACGCCTCATCTCCATGGGCATCTAAATGATCATCCAATTGCTGTTCATTCGTATCAAAGTCCATCATATCATTGGAGTCTTCATTACGATTACCAGCCATACCATATGTGGGTATATCACCCAAAGTTCGGCAAAATTCGGCGGTGGCGTTGAGCACAATGTTACTATCTGCACCACTCATTATGACACCCGATGTTGCGGAATCACCTTCCTGTGCGGGTTCTGGCTTTATATCCCTCTGGATAGAAGCCACATCGATCGGCAAAGATTTCTTAATAATATTCTCTTTTTGCTTTAGTTTACGCGCCTTGGACAATACACGCTCCAAATCATCATCATCATCAAGTTCCAACTTGATTTCTTTCGATTTCGTGTCCTGTTCTGCCATTTCTATGTCATCGACATCACGATAACGTCCGTGACGACTTCCAAAATTCGATGAACCAGACGTGGATGGCTCTGCCAGCTGTTCTAGATCCTCAGCTTTAAGCTTTTGCCTCAATTTCTTGATCTTTTTCTTGGGTTTCTTAAATCTTTAAAAAAATAGGAAAGGAGAATCGATTTGAGAATTGGTATCTCCATCTACATAAGACTTTAAAAATACTTACGTGGCCAACTCTGCCGTACTATATGTATCTGATGCCAGTTGCAAGTTTGTATCTTCTAACGTTTCCAAACGTTTGCCAGCCAATTTTGTTTTTATCTCCAAGAGTCTACGTCGCTGGTCTCGTTGTTCGTCTGCATTTTCACCAATCACAAAGTTCTTGCGTTTCTTTGGTTGTCCATCGATATCATCATCATACTTCTCCAATACCGAACGCTCTATAGGATTACCCAGCTCATCGTATTGCTCTTCATAGACATCGTAGCCGTAGCTAAGAGGATTTTGTTTCTTGTTGGCCACATTCTTTTTGTAACGCTCATCGTCGAGCATATTCACATTAACTAAAGTGTCGCCTTCCTCTTCGTTGAGGACATCTTGATCCTTAAGGGTTAAAATAACAGTGCGTCCCTCACCGAAATCATTCATATCGTGATCTACGCGCAAACCTTTTAGATTACTATCGCCATAGGCGCGTTGACGAGATTTTTCCTTCTCCTCTTCAACCATTTCGGCTACACCGAATGCCTCGTCTAACTCCTCCAGTTCTTTGGCCTGCAAAAATTAAGAAAAATATGAATTGATAATGAGTTTTTTTCTACTTTGTTTCTATATACCTTCCGCTTCGCCTCTTCCCGTTCATTGACAACTCGCTTATTACGGTCCACCCATTTGGTTGTATTATCGGTTTCCTCGTCAGATTCACCTAAGGTTTTGATGCGGGCTAATCTCTCTTCAAGAAAACGTTTCTCCTTGCGCTGGTTTAGTTTTTCTCTAAGCTTTTCGGCCTGTTTTTTCTCCTTGATATTATCGGCAGGTTTGTGTAGAAATTCACCCCATTCATCTTTGTAGGAGGAGAGATCTTTTTCACCCGTGGCTTTGGCATGTGTTTCACCATGACTAGAAGCCGCAGAAGTTGATTTGATTGGTCCACTATCCACTTCGAGTGGTTTCAGACCCAGTTTGGCACGGAGCTTATTTGTCTCCTCGATGGATAAAACATCACCAGCTCCATTGTCGGGTATGGGCGAATAGGAACGTGAAGATGATGATATGGTTGGTGGCGGAGGTGGTGCCGTTTCCCGCCTACGTGAAGTTGGTGGTGGTGTTTGGCTACGGGATCGTTCGCGAGGACGTTCTTTTTCACGAGTCATTCGCTTACGAGCCTCTCGCTCCCGATCTGACTCACGCTCACGACGACGCTCGTAATCCAAATGTTTTGATATCTGAGGAGGTGGCGGAGCAGAAACTTCCAAGTCTCGATCCCTGTCACGCTCTCTTACCCTTTCCCTAATCACAGGAGGTGGTGGAGGCTCCCGTTCCCTCACCCTTGTTTTGGCCTGTTCGATGGGCACTTCGACGCAATCAGAGCTATCCGAATCTGATTCCTCCAGCGATATGACTTCACTGGCTCGACTTCCACTGCCACTCTCACCTCCATCTCTCTCCCTGTGCTTGTGATGCCTGTGTCTATGCTCTTTGTGTTTTTTGTGCCTGTGGTGCCTGTCCAGCATTTGCACCTCATCCTCATCAATACCCGAACGTCGCTCCAAGGAGCGCGAGCGATGTCTGTGCTTCTTATCTTTTTTGTGCTTCTTCCCTGCCGATGAGGAACCCATTTTTTAAAAAAATGTACTAATTATTATTTTTTTATCGCTTTTCGGAAAAAAAAAATTATAAACGTTGTAAAATAGTGATGTCGATATACTACGATGATATATATCGAAAACGCACAATGAGTACTATTTGTAGAAAATTTAAAAATGGCTATTAATAAGGGTTAGCTAAAAAGCAAATTAGTTATTGAAGCAATAATGGAAACAAAAAACACAGTCAGAACTGTAATAATCGCTAAAAGCTGTTATTGTTATATCATAAAATAGAACAAAATTTATTTGGGTGATTAGCTAAATTGCCGCTAAACGATCAACACTGTTACATCTTGCATGGTATAACCAGCCATTTGTCAAAGGCGCTAAATACAATTTCTGAAGAGTCAAAGATATTGAATATCCATAAATAACAAATATGAATTACGTAGAATTCATTGATCTAATGAAAAGACATCCCATTGTGACGGTGATTACTATGGGCGTGGCTTCTGAATTGATTTGGAGAGCTTTTCTTTACGTACGCGGAAATGGAACAACATCAAAACGTAAAGTACACGAGGTTTTAATGTTTAATGAAAAAGGAGGAATTTGTTTAGCACAACACCTACCATGCCCGGAAACGAAACCCAACCAAAAGAAGTCATCGGGTTTCCAATGCCCCAACAAATTCTGTACCGTGAATAACATTAACCGCATTGTCTATGAAATAGATCAAGCTCAGTATTCGATTGATTTAGCTATTTACACACTGACTTCCATAGCCCTTATACAGGCGCTTAATCGATCGATGGAACGAGGTGTGGTGGTGAGAGTTATCAGTGACCATGAAATGGTTGACTCGACAGGATCGCAGATTCGCAGTTTGATTGATACATGTGTAGCTGTCCGTTGTCCTGATACCAACAACATGATGCATCACAAATTTTGTGTAATTGATGGCGAAGCTAGTGTTAAAGAGATTTTGAAACTGAAGAACCGAAAACATGTGCGTCCCTATAGCACCATATTGATAACTGGATCAGTAAACTGGACCAGACAAGGCTTCGGAGGAAATTGGGAGAATTGTATCATAAGCTCCGATGATGTGTTAACCACATCGTTCCAAACCGAGTTCCATCGCATGTGGAAATCGTTCAAATTAACAGCTAACACAAAAACTGCACAATAATCTTAAACAATCCGACAATTTGAGAAACACACATACATACATATATTCTTATCTACTTAGTTCTTAAGATCCTCCTGTAATTAGTATCGATAAAAAAATTAATTCCATTCATTTGGCCTGTTGTTTTAATTTCTCTACACGCCTCGTGAAACTCTCGTTAAGACCATGCAATCGTTCGATCTCTGCCCTCAGATCCAAATATTCCAAATAGGATGAACCTTTCATGATAATCTCTTTTTTTAAACTCAGAACGCGTGCGACTTCTTTCTGTTTCTTTTGCAATGCGGCCAATTTCAAAGTTTGACTGGAATCTTTGGGCGCCTTCGTTTTTTTCGCTGATTTTGACTTTTTGCCTTTCTGTTGATAAAGGAAACGTCTTGAGAAATTTTAGCATTTTTAGTTTTATTTCAACTTACCTTATTTACCTCCATTGTTTTTATTTGCGCACTCCGCGTGCTGTGCAAAACAAAACTAAGCGCTGCTGACAATTTGGAGATTTTCCCACTACTTGGGTGGGAAATTCCGAATTTGAGCTATAGTAGCTATAGCTAAATTAGCCGTGTTTCTATTCAATCGATTTGAGTACAAAATGGAAAATAGAGATGGGGTAAAGTTCGATTCCGCATATGGCCAACAACAACAAAAATCGAATTGAAAATTGTGTTTGTATCAATAAAATACTTTAAATTATTAAAATGGACAGCCCTACGGCCACAGTTTCATCTACGGAGGCAAAAAACTTGATCGAATCTCGCAACCATGAACTTAAGCGTGTGCTGAAACTAAAACTTTTACTGGAGCTAGTACGCGACTTAGATATGGGCCCAAACCCGAGTCCAGAGATTAAGCGAGCTCTAAAATTAGTGTCCATAGGCGAATACGTACAACCTGGAGAAGATGGAGAAGCCAATAGGGAGCAATTGATCGGTATAAAGCAAAATGTTTATACGATGGACGTCTGTTTGAAATTTAAATATTTTTTAGGAACAGATCTCAATTATGCTGATCGCAAGACGCTGCTTTCCAAATTTTCTGTTCATCTCCGCACTACGCTTACACCAATAGCTGAGGAAGGCCGTAAACTACGTTCCGAATTTCCGGATGCATTTAACAAAGATTGTGATCTTAGCTCAGGACAAAAAGAAATTATACGCCTAGAAAAAGAACATCGTGCTAGTTTAGAAAAGTTAGTAGAAATGCTGAGCCGTAAATGTAAACTCCTTCAGACAGCAGCAGACCTCAAAATGGGTCCACATTTGGCCAACGAACTGAAACTCCAACAAGCGCAGGCGCATTTGTTGCAGACGAAAGCAGAATTATTGCGCAGCTTCCTCACAAATGAAATTGCAACCAAGACCGAGCATAGTGTAAAGGCCCACAAAGAGGTTGAACAGTATCTGGATGAGCTATTGAGCTCAAAGAGTAATCGGCGTTAAGCAAAGTACTACTGAATAATAATGATTTACTAGTTTAAAATAATGTTTGGTAATAAAATGTGAAAATGCAAAGTGATTTCGGCTTCAAAAACTTCCAAATGGCTAAAATATTTATTTGCTACCAAACGGTTAAAAAAATCATCGATAGTTCGCACCAAATATCGATGTTTTCACCATCTCTAGTGGCGGCTATTAAGTTTGCCAAAAAAAACGTCTCAGTGCAGTCTTCAAGATGACTGAAACTTTTGACAGTCAACCTGAGTCCCAAATAGAGGAGCTGGCTCCTCTAGAAGAGCAAATACTGCACGACTTGGAGGAGCATGAGACCACAAGATCGAGATCTTCCCTAGAACAGGATCGCGATGATACGGCTAGTGTCTTTAGCACAACAACAACAACTACACGCAGCAAATCTCCAAATACGCGAAAGCTGAGCCGGCTTTGTCGTCGGGCCAAAGCACCCAAAATGGTTCAACCGCTTTACAGATACAGGTGGGGAGTCTTCAACTGAGACAATGATTAGTATTCGATAACCTGCGAATAACGCCCCTATGTCCTTACAGCTATCATGTTCGCGAGGATCACAATCATCAGATCTTTGGAGTCCAATTCAATCCATTTCTGGATCGAAATCAATTAGTCTTTGCCACTGTGGGCAAGGATCGAGTGTCCATTTATGAGTGTGTAAAACAGAACAGGACACCTAACGAAGATGAAGAAAATCCGGAGGAACATGGCATACGCCTCCTGCAGGTCTATGCGGATCCGGATGTAAGCAAAGAAAAAAATGAATCACTTGGAACTCCTTGAAAATGTTATTTATTTTCATAGACCGACGAAAGCTTCTATACTTGCGCCTGGTCTTATGACACCATTTCGGGAGATCCAGTGCTGGCCGCTGCCGGTTACCGTGGTGTCATTCGCATTTTTAATCCCCTGAAGCATCAGTGTGCCAAAAACTATATTGGTCATGGCCATGCCATCAATGAGCTGAAGTTTCATCCAATTCTACCCCAATTATTGCTTTCCGGCAGCAAGGATCATTCGCTACGCTTGTGGAACATTCAGACGGATGTCTGTGTTGCCGTTTTCGGTGGTGTCGAAGGGCATCGGGATGAGGTATTGTCCATAGATTTCGATCTACGTGGGGATCGCATCATGTCCAGCGGCATGGATCACTCTCTGAAGTTATGGCGCCTGGATAAACCAGAGATCAAAGAAGCCATCCAGCTGAGCTCGAATTTTAATCCAGCTAAAATAACCGGCCCATTTCCCACCATCAAAGAACACTTTCCAGATTTCTCCACTCGCGATATACACCGCAATTATGTGGATTGTGTTCAATGGTTCGGCGACTTTATCTTTTCCAAATCCTGCGAGAACTCAATTGTTTGCTGGAAACCCGGAAAACTAATGCATGAGATTAAACCGCAGGATTCCACCACTACAACCACAGTTCTGCATCATTTTGATTATAAGATGTGCGAAATTTGGTTTGTTCGATTTGCCTTCAATGCCTGGCAAAAGGTTTTAGCTTTGGGCAATCAATTAGGCACGACATTTGTATGGGAGCTTGACTGCAATGATCCAAATCTCACCAAATGCAGTCATTTGATTCATCCCAAATGCAATTCTACCATACGACAAACATCTTTCTCCAAGGATGGCTCAATTCTGATTTGTGTATGTGATGACAGCACTGTCTGGCGGTGGGATCGTGTAAATTGAGAGGGATGAAAATGAAACAAGATCTTGCAGTATACATATACATATATCAATAAGAATATATATAATATGTTTATTTCCTAAGCGTATAATATTAAGCCAACGAACAGCTGATGCAAAATGATGCACAGTGCGGATAGAAAACAAACATTTCTATCGATAAAACTCGCTATAAATCTAATGCTGCTAGGCAAGCAAATTAAATAAACACAAAATGCAAATGCTGATTCAAAAAATAATTGCCATTAAATTACATTAATTTACACTTTTAAACGCCAAAAAGTTTATGGTTACATCGCCTTTGCAAACACTTTAAAAAAAACCGATAGATACATTTTAGCTATAAAAAACTTTAGTGGCAGCACTGACAGATCCAGATTGATTTGATTTTGTTTGAAAATTGTTTTCATATATTCTGCAGAAAAATATGGGAGTTTGCAGATTTTTTCAAACTGGAAGCTGTCGTTACGGAACAAAGTGCCATAATGAGCACTTTGATATTAAGTATGCCAAATCACAATAAAATGTATAACCTAATCCTTAATCCAACCATCTGCTAGGGAGTATCTTAGAGCCGATGTGGAATCAGCATTCAATGGGAAGATGTGGCCATTTTCGGTCTACGGTCCGTTCAAGGATAAAACAAATTTTCCTAATTTCATTGAAGACCAATCCTTTGAAGAAGTTCGACTAATGTGTTATGATGCCAAGCGCAATAACCAATTTGATCAATTCCATTTGCAATTTACAAGAGAAGGAATGGAAGCCACCAATAAAATGAAGAGCTTGCTGCAAACTACGTCAGAAATAATCGATGTGATGATCAAAATTTATAATGCACCCGACGGAGTGACACCATCAGCAGTGGCTACGAATAGTTTTGGCTCGGCAGGTTTATCAAACCAATCAACATCAATCTTTGGCAAACCCACTCTTAGTGCTGGTAATATATTTGGTAATACTGCTGGCGGTGGTCCCACTGCAAACAGTATCTTTGGTGGAGCCAGCCAGAGTCAAAATGTCAACAGCATCTTCGGTGGAGCAACCGCAACAACGCAGAATATATTTGGCCAGCAGCAGCAGCAGCAACAACAACAGGTATCTATTTTTGGCAATCATCAGGCATCTCCAACCAGCATCTTTAGCCAACAACCTCAACCCCAGGCTCAACCATCGATTTTTGCACAGAACACACAACAACAACAACAGAATCCTTTCACGCAAGCAAACACTGGAGGTGAGAATATCTTTGCAAATGCACAGCAGCCGCAGAATCCCTTTTCGCAGCCAAATCCAGGCGGAGAAAATCTATTTGCTTTCGCGCAACAACAACAACAGAATCATTTTACCAACCAAACGCAGTCAACGTTCCCTGGATTCCAACAGCAGCAGCAGCCACAGGTACAAGGATTTGGTCAGCCAGCTGCTCCTCAAGCCCAGCCACCTCCAACTGGCTTCTTTAGTCAGGCATCTGCCGGTTATGCGCCTCAGAATCACGCCATGCAGTCTTTGCCCATTCAACCCCAGGCAAATCTCGGCACTGTACACTCTCAGCTAAAGGATTTGTCCACGGAACAAATGGAAGCTTTTAGAGCTGAACTGTTTCAACAGGGGATGGTGCCATTTGATGCGCCGCCACGTGAATTTTGTTAAAAATAACATTAATTGTTTTAATAGTCAATTTTAATTTAAAATATTTTGGAAGCTACATACGTTAACTTAAATTAATTCTAGTGCGATATTTTCTTGAGGATATATCGGCAAACAATTTCCAAAAAAAAAGTATTTGTTTTTGATTCTTAAAATATTATAACATTTATATGTATGTATATTAAAAATAACATAAATCCTAATGCATCATCATGTTGAGGCGTTCCATATTGATAGAATAGACAGCATGAGAGCCTATTAAATTGCGATCACGGAATGCCTGTTGGCAATCCTTGAGAGTGATCACTGTACGTTCACTGGGCTGACTGCAACGCAAAGAAAATGAATTATAACATATGTAAACAAAATGGGTTCTGCTATTACACTTACACCTCCTCACAGGCAGAGAGAAAAACTATATCATCATTTTGTCTTCTCATAAAATTCGCCGTATTTAGCTCTTTGTCCAGTTCAAGAGGTGTGTCATCTACTTTTTGTCTTGTGACTGTATTCCTTAGCGATGGATCACGCAATGGTGCGCCGACATCATAGTAAAAGTTGCCTTCTCCGCTCGTTTTGTAATGCTTTCTTTTTCTTATAATCGAGGCCAAAAGATCTTTGAGCAGCACTTGAACAGCCATGGCCACGTACTCGGCCACATTATCATCGACAGCAACCAGACCAATCTCCCAGGCTCCAATTAAGAAGCGGCCCATTATGAATCCTGCATCAGGTAAGAAGAGTTCCTGCGCGCAGTAACGATGATTTGGCAATTGTTGTTGCATTCCCTCCACCGTAGTTCCCGCTGAACCAACTGTAGGTGGTGGTCGTATCACCTGCATATTATCCTCAGGCACAAATTCAAGCACATCGGAGAGTTCGAAATTCAAACGATCGGCAAATGTTCGCGAGTTACGCTTGCGTTTCCGACTACTGCTACTACCACTGCCACTGCTGCCACGATTGGTGCTACTGCCACTGGGATGCATATGGTAATTGGTCACTGTCTGCTCCACCGGAGCAAACGCATCGATTTTGTTGAGCAGCGCCAGCAGGAATTGATTATGAAGATGCAATTGTGTCGGATTCATTATTTTGCGGGACTCGGCATCAAATTCCTCTTTGGTCCAACGATTTCGGAACCAATTCTTCATGTTAGCCCTATACCGCTCCCAATTGTCCCCCAGAGCTGAGGCAAGTGCATCTTTGGTGACTAGAACTTTATCTGTTAACATGACCTATCAACTCGTTTATTTACCCTCCCACAAACAACAACTTTATTTGTGCAACGTTTGGGATGAGTGTAAATGCCACTTCGATAACGATAGGCCATGTCGATGAAAGCGCATCCATCGATGAAATCTAGTATTTTTTCTAAGCTAAGAGAATCGAAAAGAGAAATGGTTCCAAAAACGTTTATCGGTAGATTACACCTTTTGCCTTTTTGAAATGCCAAAGCTTAAGGCGGTCTTTATCCAGGCGAACCATCAAATTTAACTTACTTTAAACAGTTTAATTACTTGTCATAATCTTTTTATTCTAAGATTAATTCTGATATTGTTGACGTTCGATTTTATTATTTTTTTATATTCATTTAATATTTGCATTGTTTTCTTGCTTTGCATAGACACAAAGACCATCATTACTGATATTAATTAAAATTTGACTTTGTTAGACTTAAAACTTTTTTTACATTCAAACTTAAGCGGTCTAGAGAGAAATTACAGATATATATTTAGCAATCAGAAAAAGATATATGAAAGATGCGCGACGACATGCGGAAAATCATTCATCCAACTGTTCGTTGAGTTGTGCCAGAAGAGCTGCCCGTTTCGATTCCAATTCGCCATCACTTAACGTCAATTCGTCTTGTCGGGATACGGGCGACTCCGGCGGCGATTGGGCGGGACTGTGGCGGTGCCGTTTACTACTATCCTTGTCTTTTTTGGCTCTCTTATCCTTTTTCTTTTTCTTCGCTGGCGAATGAGAATTGGAATCGTTTTGATGCAGACCTGTAGTAGGTGATTGATTACCACCAGTATTGATTGCACTCTCCGATTCACAAGAGGACTAAGAAATAGATATGATTATCAATTAATTATCTATTATTTTTTGTCCAATATTTATATAACTTACAGCTCGAAACTTATTTTTACGTTTCTTTTTTTTCTTTAACAATTTTTCGCTTTCCCTGCTATTTATCGAGCTGAGAGAATGCTATAAAAAAACAAAAATTTCAAATTTAATGCGAAACAAAATTGAAATCTATTGCCGGAGGACAACATACCGATCTTGATTTGGAGCGCTTCGACCGTTTGGCCTTCTCCACCTCGGCCATTTCATTCTCAATATCCGATCGCGATGTAGACCGCACTCGCTTTTTATGTTTCTTATTCTTTTTCGATTTCCGCGATCGAGAATGATGATGACTGCAGGCATCTTCACTCTCTTTAATGAAATCTTCCCAGATTTTCTCGACGCCAATTTCCTTTTCATATAAAGCAAACGCCTCTAGATGCTCGACCAGTTTTTTGGCACTATCATAGGATTCGGCCACAGAGACATTGGCCTCCAGCCATGCGTTCTTAACTTCATTCTCTAATTTTCGTAATCGACGAACTTCCTCTTTTAAGCGTTCCTTCTCAATGGCCTCCGCCTTAAAAAAAAAGGAGACATATACATATATTTAATAGAAATATATATTAATAATATGTAACCAATATTAAACCATATTTGATGAGATTCAAAGATAAAAAAGAAGTAAATTGTATAACATAAATATTTTGACCTACCTTTTCCAAAAGTGAATTGTAGGTGAGTTTCACGTTACCCGCATCGAGGCTAGCGGAACGCTTATCCTCACAAACCACAGTGGCGAAGTCCTCAAATGAGGTTTTTGCCTGCACCAGAAATGCCTTCTCCTTGAGTATCTCCCGTATGATTTTCTTCTCATCATGAAATCTGGCTTTCAAATTCTCCACGTAAAACTTAAAGAGATCCAACGGCGTGGATCCACTTTGCCCGAGCATGGCGGAGAAACGTAAATCCGCTGATATAATCGGATATAGTTCCACCCATAGTGACATGGAGGTAAGTTTACCTTCTTCGTGCAGGCAATCGAGCAGAGCGAGAAATGAATCGCGATTCTTACGCTGTTGTCGTTTCACTCGCTTCTTTTCCCTCTCCCGTTCTTCATCCTCTTCTTTCTCTAGAGTGCGGATATGCTCTTCAAACACAATTAAGGCATCTTCTTTGTCCATGCCCAGCAGATTAACGTCATTCTTGAAGTCGGAGTTATCTAGCAGCATTACTTGTGCCTCCGACCAGGTGGTGGCAAAGTTAATCGATGTCATCGATTCCAACAATTCACCCAAAACCTTCATATTTCGCTTCTTCAAGACACGTGCCTCTTCCTTTTCCCGTTTTGCCAAATTGAACATGCAATCTTCGTAGATATCTCTTCGATCCTGTTCTGGCACTGTTGTCCACATACGATTTGTGGCAAAGACCTCTTCACAGCGGAAATACTTCATTTGCGAATTCATTTTATCGCTGGACATGAGAAACTGCTCCAAATCTTCTTTGGCCTTTTTGGCCCTCAGTCGAGACTCTTCACGCTCGTCTTTCAGCTTTTGCGTCTTGTAGGCATTGAAGGTTTGTTTGCGTTCATTTAAGGCTTTGAAGGAGCTATATCGAGGGTCCTTAGAAATGATCTTGACACATTGATCCCAATTGGCATTGGATGGAACATTTCGATCGCGTAACAGCTCTTTAAAAGCTTCAATGGCTTCGCGCTTATCCTTAAAGGCGACTGGTGCAGAGTTTGACGATTTATCAGTTTTTTTAGCTGCGAAGGAGTCTGAGAGTCAAATTAGATTTTTCAGAAATATATGCAATCTCACCGATTGTTTGGGGCACCTCAATGGCAGCCAGTGTGGCTGCCATAGCCTGATCCAGAGCCGAAGAGGAATTCTCATTACTACTTGGTGTTAACGGCGAATGTATTTCCGGTGTGGGTATCCTTGGAGCTGGTGGCAGGGCCGTGGGCAATATACTAGCCAGAGCAGCATGTGGCACCATGCCCGCCAGGCTAGAAGAAGTCATAGCTGCCACCGCTTTTGCAGCAGCAGCGGCTCTGCAATTTAAAAATTTCCCATATATGAGACATCTATACCGACATTGTCGAATCTTTTGCTACTCACTCCTCCGTCTTAGCTTTGGCCTTCATATCCACATATTCGGGGGGCGGCTCCCAGCATGTTTCCTTAGTGGCCACGTTGTGATAGTACACCTTGCCGGCATCGGAATGATATTCCTTCCATGGGCACTGATTGTGCAACAATTCGGCTGGTGTCATCAATGCCTCTGGCTTCTCCCATGAACTCTGCTTGGTATTCTGATTGTAGTAGTAGGCCCGTCCATCTGGGGCCTTGTGCTCTGTCCATTCCGTATGTGGTCCCAAGACGCCAAATGCAGCTGCCAATTCTGGCGGCGGATGCGGTGCTGCAAAACCGGGCGGTGGAAATTGTGGTACCATGCCAGCAGCAGCGGCCGGAGGCGGGTGCGTGTATCCCCCGCCAGCACCTCCTCCTCCACCACCAACGACAGCTCCGTTGCCAGCGCTAGGAGGAACATTCATTTCACTATTTTGCTATATTTGTAAATAGAATTCAACGTTGCTACGTCTACCGGATGGTTGCGTCTACGTTGCAGCGCCAGCCAATTCAGTGCTCTTCCAATTGTTGCAATTTAATACAAAAATAAAAAAAGAAAACTCTTCCAAAGCCGCATTTGAGGGTACCACAGCTTCGCTTCGATACCAAGTAGGTACTCATTGTGAGAAAAGGTAGCAGGGTTGGCAATAAGAAGGGTATCGATATCTTGTTAAATATATATAGGACAGGATGGATATCTAGCTGATTCTACCTAATTCTTAGACATCCAAAAGACCACTTTAAATAAGAAGATTAAAGCCTTATTGCACCACAATAAAAAAATCGGTAATATTTACCGGCGAATTGAGAGTTAATAAATCACTGGAACCAGTACTTGGAACCAGAGCCGTCATCCCTTGCGGTTAGAGCTGGGAATCCATCGATGGTTCAATATTTTTCCATCGATGGATTTCCCAGCTCTACTTGCGGTAAATAATTGGAAACAAAAAATTAATAGTCGCAAAAGCAATTCTTTCTTGTTTTAGTAATGATTAAACGAATTCAATGAACAAGCCGGCCAAAATATTGGTCGATTTCCTGCTTCATCGAAATGTCATTGCGACTGCCCATGAATTTGGCGCGCTTCCTGAACAACGGACGCCTGCGAGTTCTACTCCTTTTTTTGATCGTGTTGCTTGTCCTGGGCATTTGCATCACTTACAATAATTTTCCCACAGATGCGGAGCTTTGCTTTAGGGATGTGACTCCATTTTTGCCCAGTTCCAATACTGATGAACATATTGCCTTGGAAGATGTGTTGCTAGGCCAGCCAAAACCCACATCCGGTCGCAGTATATTCTTTCATGAGACCAGTTGCCATCAACCAACAAAAGAGGAGCGGAAACAAGGCAAAAAGAAGGAGTTCAAATTGTTACAGCTTACAGCACGCCAAGCCTGTGCCATTGAATCCGCCGCTCTGCACAATCCGAATTTCGACATTTTTGTCTTATTTGCCGATCCCACCTACAAAGTGGCCAAATGGCGAAACGGCAGTCTAGAACAGTCGCCATTAATCGAAGCCATATTGGGATATAACAATGTACACGTAAGAAGTTTGAATCTCTGGAGCTACGCAGCAGGCACCCCTATCGAGGCGTGGTTAAAGGATGGTCAGCTCTTTCAATCCAGGTGAATTAATTGAATACGAACACTTCAACAATATATACTAATTCGTCTGCATTTAGCTATTTATTCTCTCATATATCCGATTTTCTGCGATACCTAACTTTATATCGATATGGTGGCCTTTATTTGGACATGGATGTGGTGGTGCTTCGCAGCATGGAGGATGTACCACCCAATTATACTGGAGCCGAGTCAAAAACTTCATTGGCTGCTGGTGTAATGAATTTTGCACCAACTGGCTTTGGTCATGAAATTGCCGAATCATGTCTACGTGATTTTCAACAACATTTCGATGGTAACGATTGGGGACAAAATGGTCCTGGTGTCATAACCCGTGTCGCACAAAAGATTTGTGGCACCCAGGACATCTCTCTGATGATTGAGGATAGCAAACGTTGCCTCGGCTTCAAGGTCTTTGGACGCGGTGCCTTCTATGCCATACCCTGGAAACAATGGCGAGATTTCTTTCTACCCGATCATATGGAGACGACTATGGCCCGTGCCAAAGATTCGTATGTAATTCATGTGTGGAATAAGCACTCGAGTCAATTAAAAATTCGCTACGGATCCAAATCTGCCTACGCACAATATGCCGAATTAAATTGTCCCCGTGCTCTGGCAGCAGCTGGGGAATATTTTTAGGTAACAAAATTAGTTCAAATGCTTTTTGTTGTTGCTCTAGTGTTAAGCCCAACCATTCATACCAAAAAGTTAGTCATGTGAAAGCAATCTGCTTTCTCCTAATTGCTTAGTTATAATAATTTGTTTTTTTTTTTGTTTTTACGTTAGCAAAGCTCATTCCAAAACAAAAATGAAACCGAAGTTAAACGCTGCTTTAGTATATCGATCATAAAAGGCTAATTTTCCAGCTATTATTGCACAATTTCCAACCTTAGGAAATCAATAGAATATAAATTACATGTTCAACATTTTATTTAAGTGAATGTACAATATTTTTATATCAATGAAATTGTCATAAAAAAGTAGGTGTCAACGCATCCAGGATGCAATTAATACTCTTCAGGTATTGCAAAAAAAAATATTCTATTTTTCTATATGTTTATTTTTTTTTTTTTGGAAATCTGTGTTACCAATTTCGAACAACTAATATAACATATCTATAATAATTGTGAAACATTTGAATTTCATTCGAGATAAATTTTTTACTGAGTGTATACAATTGTAATGCCTTGTTGCAAATACAGAAATATATATGTATATATATGTGTGTGAATCAACTAATTCTACGAAATACATACATACGCTATTCATCAAATGATTGTGCATCCGCAGAATGAATATAATCGGGTTAAATTTTATTAGGCTTAGTGGTGTACCTATTAGGATAAAATATAAAGAAAGTAATCGGTTTGTGTTTCGTGAAGCTTCACAGTTTTGGGTATTTATTTTATTACATCAACATACAATATGTATCTCTAAATAGATTATTATTTTTATGTAATCTCTGAATTTCGTTCAGGTTTGTGTTGGCTTTGGTAAGGATCCATTTTTCTGATGACGGTTGGAAATTGATAGATTATGCATAACGTTTCCAATTAGTCATTTGCAATTTTGCTAAACTATACCTACAAGTTGCTTATAAATTTATCGATTTGCTTATATTTACATGCACTGGACTTGAGAGTAACGCAGACAGGCTCCAATATTATCCTCAGCGCTACCCTTACCCGGCGCAGTGCCATCCCCAAAATGGACTCCTATGTAAAACGGGGTCACCGTGCTCTCAATCCGACAAGGCCAGACGCCCGTTGAGCAAAATTGGGCGCCACAATGGACGGGCTCACAGCCGGGCAATGGTCCCAGTCCTGTTCCAATGAAATCCTCAATGATGCAAGGCATAGTGATGCGATCCGTGCAAGTGCTAAAGAATTGCCTGGCCTGACGATTTGTATGGCGACGCCGACGTAGACGCAAATCGAAAGCACTGCGCAGGAAGCCGATTAGATCGAAACCACCACTAGAGGTGCCACCTCCGCCCACTGGACGTGGGCGCCTAGAGACACCGGGCTGGGCGGTTGTTCGTGGTGGACTACGAAAGAAATTAAAGCTATCATCGTCGTCGTCATCAGCATTATCTCCAGATCCCTCAACATCATCGTTGGCTGGTGCCGGCGTTGATGAGGTGGGCGGCGAAGCCGAAGTGCTTTCCTGTGTAGCAGCCATAGTGCTAGAGCGCAGGGGCATGGGCGTGGTGCTGGACATGCTAGCTGCGCTGCTGCTGCCGGCGTTAGATGGAGATGAAGAAGGATCATCGGCAGCTGGGGATGAGCTGGCATTGGAGCTCATCATTTGCATTGAAGCTGTTGTCGATGAATTTGCCATATTATTCAATATTTGTGCAGGATTGTTGCTCGACATGGAGGAGGGTAAAGATGTTGATGGGGCAACGGCTGAAGTAGCTCCGCCCCCAATTCCGGGTGGGGATGATGCAGCGCTATCCGATTGCAGTGATGGATTTCCAGCTCCTCCAGTCATTCCTCCAGTCGCTCCTCCTCCAACTTCGTTTGCATTTACATTGATGCCGGCCCTGAGCCCTCCACCGCCAATTCTAAAAGATTGCTCATCGCATGGCTGATACATAATCGAGCACATTTCCGTTTCCTGCCTCACACAGATGCGATAATGCTGATTGGCTAAGTGTCGCCCATTTTCGGCATAATTAAAGGTCTGCATGACGCCTTCAGTTCCTGTGTGATATTGCAGGCAACCCGCTGGAGCACGCTGACTAAATGGTATCTGAGCCACACGAATTTCCCAGAGTCGTATGGGAAGAAAGCGATTGGAGAGATTCAAATTTATGTCAACTAGCTGATCTGCTGCAGATACATTTGATATATTATTGACCATATTGGGCGTCAGAGTGGGACGCAGACTGCCGTACAAAGTTCCGGATTGACGGGGCAGGGCTCGGGCTCCCACATCATAGTACACTAGAAGAAAATGTCATAATTAGGATGCATAGAATCTATTGAAGTTACTCACAATGCTGTCCACTATTCTGTCCACACATTGAGAATTCACCACTCGGTCCTCCATTAATGCTAAAGGCATCGCCATCGCATACGCCTGTCCGCCGATTGGGTTGTCCCAGTGAAAAATGATAGAAGTCGATCCTTAATTGACTGATTTCCTCGCCCATCATTTTCACCTTTAGATTACAGCCGCTGAAATTGCTGGGCATAAAGCTGGGGAAATTCGGCGATACAATGTAGGTTATATTATTGGTTATCGTGGCATTACAATTGGCCACAAATACACAGCACACTCCAAATCCCATGGCGCATTCTCCTTTGGCCTGGCCTCCGAAAAAAAAAACACGTATTTTTATCAATATTAAACTCCGGGAATATCAAACATTCACCTGACCACCCTTTTGACGGCATTCATAGGCATTAAAACAGTTGCCCAGTCGACGCCCATCATCCGAAAGGCATTCGCCATCCACGGGTACAGGAAACAAATGGATCACTGGAAGAAGAATCGAAATAAATGTTAGGTAAGTTGCAAACGTGACCTAGATTTATACTATATCTGAAAAAACCTAGAATAGTTCGCGAATTCAAGACACTATCCTTAATCCATCTACCTTCTGGAATATTATTTAACGCAATCCATTTAGTAAAAAGAAAAGTAAAAAGCGATATCCTGGAATACAAATTTAACTAGATTTCATAAGGAAATACCTTGGAATTATCAGACAACTGTTTGAAAAAGTTCATTAATGAGACAAAAATGTTAGACAGTCAAACCCTTAAAAAAAATACAAGTTTATTTATAAAATGGATATGAGTATTGAGTTCTATTTTTGCCCATTTTTTAGGAATTTCAAAGAATAAGATAAGTTTTTCTATATAGTTTTTAGAATACTGTTTTAATTTGGAAAGAGAATATCAAAATTTTCATTGATTTATTCATTTGAGAAATGTAAGCAAATATGTATATAGAATATCAGAAAAAATGTCTTAATAAAAAAAAAGCTCAAAATACGAACACAAAGGTTAAAAAATTATTTTGAATTTAATGAGCTGTTAAATAAAAAAAAAAATTATTCAGATGAATAAATCAAACATTGTTCTAGCTGCTCTTGTTTTTGAAAACGTCTTATGTTCAGTTTGGACCAATTAAACTCTTAATTGGAATTTAGTTGTAGATTCTCACGGACTTAGATCTAAGTAAAAAAAGTGGGGAAAAAAAAAAAATTTTTTTCCTTTTTCTAAATATTTTGATTAAATAACATCGTTTCATTAATTTGGTTAATTAGTTTGAAAGAGGGAAATTTTAAAATTGTAGTCGCTTACTTTGGATCACAAAGTTTAGGGAAAATTTCAAAAGGCAATGCTTTCAAATAAGTTAATTTAGAATATTTTTGTAAAATCGGAATTCAGGGATTTAAATGGAATCTGTTTCAGACCTGTTTTCCAACTTTCCAATTCGATATCTTTGTTGTCCTTTTTATGATAAGAGTCCATAAAATGGCATTCTTACTTACCCTTGCTTCGTCTATTGTGGGCGTTGGTATTGGCCGCCATTAGAGTTTGATTTAGAGTCTCTTCTAGCTGGACACTGTAGGAATCTTTAAGAAGTTGCGGTTCGTTTCCAATCGAATCATCCTCTATGGCTGGCTCTAGTTCAGGGTCCATATCCATGCCCATACCCATTTGCATTTCCTCTTCAGCCTGATTATTCTTTTGATCGGACTCGTTGGAATTGTCGCTCCAAATATCATAATGACGCATGAGTGGCCAGGCTGTTTCGTTGACCAATGACAATGACAATGACAATGGCGATGCCGCCGATGATGGGGCTGCCCGAACTGGCCACAATGTCAATATGCAAAGAGTAATAACAGCAAACGGTTGGAGCAGGTTGCCATTACCACAGCGACAGCAACAACAACCGGCTCCAGTTCCAGCCATAACTTTCTTTTTTCTTCCTCCACAACAACTCCGCCGACAACATCGTAATCTCACGTTTATATTGCATTTGGATTTGGACTTTGACTTGATGGCATTTTGGTTAAGCGACAACATTTTTATGGCTTCCATGCCCAGTGTGCCAAGTGTTTCCATTTCCAAACTCCTAGCTGCAAGTCCGACTCTGTGACTTCGACTCTGCTCCTGATGCGGCTACTCGAACTTTTTATTTTCGCTTCGGTTTGCTTCTTTTTGTTTTGTTGCGCGTGCGTTTCGCTGCGATGTTGAATGAAAAGTGCGCCAGATCTCCAGCTGTCCATTGGCTTGGATGCTGTGCCTGAAGCCACCGAGGCTCTCAGAGTCTCTGACTGCTTTTCTCCCGCTCGCTTACTTTGCTCGCTTACTATTGCGGTCTCTGTGGTCTCTAATCTCTGCGCTTATTTATTTGCCATGCTATTTTCGGCGGAGTAACTGACACCAAATGCTCCACTTACTTAACCATATTTCTTTTCCATTTCTTTTCCTTTTTCTTGTTTGCTTTTCGCCTAAATCTGTTAAAAACTGTGTCAAGCATTTAGCTTTTAGGATGAGTTTTTAAAATTCTCTACGAAAATATGTTCGAATTGTTGGGTATAGTTGGGTATTCCCCTAGTCGAATACCATTTTCGGTTTCGGTTCTTGTATTTTGACTTCATCTGCATTCATTTCACACGCCTCTCAACCGATTTTAATCCCTTTTCGTCTTCGCAATTTTGCATATTTAATGGCCAATGTTCACACTTTGGCGCTCTCGAGTCAAAGTGAAGCCGGGCAATAAGCAAAACTGGAACTGAAACTGGACAATGCATGAATTAGCCAGAAATTGGGTTGGCTTTTGGCTTGCATTTTTCTTGCTGCATCATCCTGTCCCCCACACTCACACACACACACACACCACGCTGGCCTCTGATCATTTCTGAATGAATGTGATACATATGTACGTGGGGTAAATTGGCCAAGTCAGTGTATATAGAGAGAGAGAGAGAGAACACAACAAAAAATCAGGTTAAACAGCTCTGTAGTAATTTACGTTTGTCTCTACCAACTAGTTGTTGTTGTTGTTGTTGTTGGTAAGCAGCGTCCAGCTTAGCGTAGAAAGCGACCGCAACGAGGCGAGGAGCATCATCATCATCAACAATCATGTATGTAAGGCGATTAGATTTATTGCAAGTGTTTTCTGAAGAAACGATTGTACAAATCAGATCAAAGGCAACACAGAATTTCAGCAGATGAGGTATTTCAAAGAGCACTTTGCGTAATTCAGAAAATATTTTGTTGCATTGTATTTCAATTTTTGAAAAAATATAATAGTTTTTTTTTTGTGTGTCTTTACATCTTTTAAAAAAAAAAACACAGAATAACAGTCAAAGACTAAAATAGTACACAAAATATTAAGGGTATCATTCTGAACAAAGACAAAAAACAAAAAGTCGCCTCACCTGTCGAAATGTATCATAAAGAAATAGAACAAATAGTTTAATTTAATAGTAAAACATTTCATTTAACACATTTCCATTAAATGATGTTTCATACTAACGCCAGAGCAAAATAAAATCTATTTAAATCTCTTATCAAGTTTCGCATTGTATTTTTTATTAATCTCTACTTTTATTTGGGGCTAATCTCATTTCTAATAATCTGCAGTTTATTGTAGATCAACATAGTTTTTGTTTAAATTAATTCGGCTTCAAGTTGACTAATTTTAAGACCAGTTAAAATTTAGTTTTGAGCCGTTTCATTTCAGTATAAGTGTGTGGAAGAGGCATATTACATTAAAAACTTTTAATAAGTTGCTCGACGAAAAGAGTACCCTTAATATTTTGAGTTGAGTATTTTTAGTTTCTCATTTTTTGTTTCTTAAACTTAGGTCATAGTTGTTTTTTTTTTTTTTTTTTTTTTTGAACTTTGTACAATGTGTGTGTGTTTCTTTTAGGGTTAAATATTACGGCATAAATTAGCATTAAACATTAGACTCTAAAGTGTGTGTTAGCCAAGTGTGTAGGAGAGGAGTAGGATGGATGATTTTATGCTTAGGATGCCTAAATGCTTAGAGCGGCTCTAGGGCTGCCGGCCCATGCGGACTTCCCTCCAGTTTACGCCAGACTACATTACACATCTCTCGGACCAGTGCCTTCTCGCCATCATCCATCTGATCGATGGCACTGCCAGCCAAATTGCCCAAGCGATCGCGTTCCAATTGCTCTCGCACCTCCAACACTTGCAGTGCCCGGACCACAGCCTCCGGACGGCCAGGCAATTGAACTGAAGCAGCAGCTGCTGCAGCTGCCGCCACAGCCGCTGCCGCCGCCGCTGCTGCTGCTGCCGTTGCTTGGTTATTGGTTTCCTGATGCTGCTGCTGCTGCAATTGCTGTTGCGGATGGGGTGAGGGCGCTGTTTTAGGTGGTGCTGGTATGGGCGTGGTCGATTGTGGCGTAGATTGCTGCTGCTGTTGCTGTTGGCTAATTGTTGGTGTACTACGTTCCTCTTCCAACTGTTGAATGCGCCTCTCCAGCGAGCGCACATACTGAAGCGTCTGATCGTTTAGAGTATGGGCATGACGCAGATCCTAATGGAGAGATTAAAATAAGTCTCATTGATTAATTCTTCATTTGACCCTAGGAATTTGCACTCACCTGCGGCAGTTGTCTCTGTTCCGCATAGTTACGCAAAGCTGTTATGGTCTCATCCGCATTGGTGCTCGAACTGGAGCCATCGCCATCGTCGCGTAAGGCATTTCTGGTTGCTGCCCCGCAACCGGCGCACAGAGCATTTGCGGCCACATGGGCACGCTCTTCGTCCAGATAAAGACAAAGTTCTTTCAATTCCAGATTATCGGTTATTAGCTCCTGTTGCTTGTCATCCAGTTGTCGGAGTTTATTCTGCAAAATCAAATTGGGAATAGCGTTAGATTTCAAATGAAAAACTACTCTAAGTGCACTTAGAAGCACTCACCTGATAGGCTGCCACTTCCTGACGCATCACACTGGCCGTATAACGACCAAATCTCTGCCATTCTCTGGCCAATTTTCTACCCTTTTGCCTATCATCGTCCAAGAAACAACACAAATCTCGCAGCTCTTGATTATCATCCAATAGACGTTGATTTTGCTCTTTCAGGGCCCTCAGCTCATTGACCAACGATTGCAATTGACGATTCTGTTCGATGGTCAAACGTCCGCCATTGGCAGTTGGTATGCCTGTGGCAGTGCCCACCACACTGGATGATGTGACCGATGCATTCGGCGATGGATGCTCTTGTTCCGGTTTGCGTACAAATTTCAGCATATCCTGTGCTGCCTTCGTGGATTGTTGGTGTTGCTGTTGTTGATGTTGCTGGTGTTGTTGCTGATGCTGCTGCTGCTGATGATGTTGCAGGTAACGCGCCTGCTGTTGCTGCTGCTGCTGCTTGATAGAATCTGGTATATAAATGGCTGAGAGTTGGGGTATATCCGGTGGATATTTGATAGGTAAATGTGGTTTCAATATACCACTGCTAGGCTGAGGTGGTGGCTGATATCGTGGCGGTATGGAGTGGGCGGGTGCTGGAGCCTTTAAATTGGGCGTACGTAAAGTTGGATGCTGCAATTGATAGAAACTGCGGCGGGTGGCTGGTTGCTGCAATTGATGTTGCTGCTGTTGTATGGGTAGACGAGATGTTGCTGCTGCTGTTGTTGTAGAAGATTGTTGCTGTTGTTGCGTTGAATGTTGCTGATGTATTGTGGCCACAGTTTGAAGTTGATGTGCTGCCGCTGCTGCTGTTGATGACTGCGTTCCTGGTGCTGTTGCTGCTGGCGTCACGCTTTGTTGTTGCGTTGATATTGTTGTTGTTGTTGCTGGTGGCAACAAAGAGCGTCTTTGTTGTTGTTGTTGTTGTTGATGATGATGTTGCTGCTGTTGCTGGTGGTGTTTATTGTTAATTGCCTGAGCTGCTAATGTTTTATTTGCAATTTTGTCAACGCTATTTATTTTGATCAAATTATTAACCAAAGTTGTTCCACCGTTTGTTATGGCTCCTGTTGTTGCTGCTGTTGTGGTGGTTGTTGCTGCTGCTGTTGATGTTGTTGTAGTTAATGTCTTCTGTTGCTGTTGCTGTTGTGGCTGTCGCTGTTGATTGCCGGACATTTTTAAAGTATGTTCCTTGTTATTGTTCGCCTTGTGTTTTATGTTTCTTTCGTTGTAATGTCTATGACCTCAGAGCCATATTGCCAAGTCACTGCTGCAAAACAAAAACGAAAACAAAAAAAAAACACATAAAAATCAAAATGGGCGAGGCGTAAGCAAAATAAAACAAAATAAGTAAAAATTGTCTAATGTAATTTATGCGACAGTTGAGGGTTTTGCAACATAATTAAACTGCCATTAGGCTCGGCAACGACTTGTAGACGTTGATAGAAAGTGAAATGAGCATTTATCGCACCACTGAAGCCATGACACACCACACACACACACACACACCCTAGGAGACACACACACTCATATGAGTCTAGTAAATGCATCGAAGCGTCGCATAAAGTCACAAAACTCAAAGCCCTACTACAAAATTCCTCTAAATGCTGGCTTCCGCTTCTGGTTTAAAAACTGAAAGCCAGCCTAATGCAGAAAATCGGTATAAACTTATCGCAACATTTGTATCTTAAAAGTGAAAATCGTTCATGGTTTCATGACTAACCACAGACAAGACAAACAGGCAGGGCAGGCAATGCACTCGCCAGATATGAGGGCAGACAAATTGAATTGTTAGGCTCTTCAGCCATGACATAATGATGACAATTTCAGAGACAACGATAAAGATAGACAGAGAGAGAAAAAGAGATTTGAAACATTGTTTTAGTGATTTGAAAGAAAGCGTAGATTTAGTACAAAAGACGGAGGTTAGTAAGGTTGAGATAAGATGATAGGTTGGGGCCTCTGAAGAGTTTAATTAGTTGGAGAAAATAGTTTTTGAGAATTATTTAAAAAGTGATCTTTGTTTCAAAAGTTTGTTTAAAACTTAAGATGTTAAATAATTTCTATTTATCTAATTGGATATGTGTATGTAAGTCAAAATAAAATAGGTTAAAGATCAAACTCAAATAAAAAGGATTGTTTTAGGTTAAGAATACATTTTTTTAAAAATAGAACAATTATTTCCTTATATAGATTTTATAGTTCTAGTTCTATAGATTTTCTGTTCTAAAGAAAATATTCTCAATCGTAATAAGTATGTCTGTAATATTTATTAATGATCGACCGTTAAAATCAATATCGTCCCATTTTATGTTGAGATTAAAATATCATTAATTTTCTAAATTTTACCAATCACTTTCAGTGACAAGCAATAAAATATGTATTAAACATTTAGAAATTGATTCCGAGCTGCCAAATGTAATTCTAGATAGGTTCAAATGCGCCCAAAAGTAGTCTTTTAGTCAGCAAAAGTTAAAAGAATTTTTCATTTCTAAAAAATATTATAATTTTTTTTTTTAAAGCGAATTATTTACTAAAAATAAGGAATATAAAAACAAATAAATTTTTGTAAGTACAAAATAAACGCCATCAAAAGGGATTTATAGAATTTCTTTACTATATTTTATGTAATTTTCCTAGAAGAATTAAAAATTTTTATTTATTTTATTTTGAATAATATACACTTATATAATAGCCAATAAGACATTAATAAGATATAAATATTATGTTAAATTGTTTCTAATTCATTTGATCGTTTGATTCTGTTTTATAAATGTAAATATATTTATAATTTTAATTAAGAAGATCTTTTTTTCAAGTCTGTACACCAATTTTAACTGACACTTGCCCTTTTCGTGTAAGTTTTGGTAAAACTCGCCAAAAAAGAAATTGGCCAAATTGTTCTCTTACAAGGTGGGATGATGGACGATTCAACCCTTAGCCAACATTTTGGGAAATCGCGGGAAAGTACAGCTGATGGATTGGCATGTGGTATACCTACATACATGTATGTACATATGTATATGAATTACACTCGTAACTTTTGAGCCATTTAAGCTGTCAGTCCAAGTGGTCATCCTGCCCCTCTTAGAATTAGCTTACGCCACCCTAGCCAAAAGTAGCTGCTCATGAGCAGCTGCTGCTCCTCTATGCATGAAATGCCAACAGGTGTGAATTGTAAGTTAGTCGCGATCGCGACATTTGGGCAAGGGTTCAGAGGCAGAGGAAGAAGAAACCTACGCAAGCCCTCGAGGAGCGTCATCGCAATTGTCTCACTGGGCACAGACAAATAAAAACAAAAAAAAAAAGAGTCCGAAAACCACTTCCTCCCTCTCCTGCCCACTCATTGAGAAGAGAATTACAGAAAAAAGGCAGAAAGAGAATTGCGAAAATAACAAAAGAATGCGGTAAGGCAAGGGCCCAGGCTTGGCCCTTTGTTTTTGGTTTGAAAAATTGTTGTTGTTGTTGCAGTTGCTGTTGCAGTTGCCACACAGAGTGTGGCATTCTGAAAAGAAAACTTACAAAACACGGCAACAGTTGTAAATCATCGAATTACCTCAAAATAATAGCAATCGCTCTCTGGCTTTGGGGGCTTTGGAGACTACGTTTTTGCATTTTGGTTTTGTTTTTTGTTTTGGCCAGAAAATGAAATTGCCTAAAAGCACTGCAAAACAATGCAAGAAGTCAGCCAACTTCTCACTCGTAAAACTGTAAGAGGCAAATAAAGGATGATGATGATGATGGTAGGAAAAAGAGGGGAAGAGAGATAGAGGGGAAAATGCATAGAAGGCGGAACAGAGGAGGAGGAATACCTTGACTCACAGACTCCAAACTTCGGATTTTTTTTTTTTTGGCGACTTGCAAAATGAAGAAACCCTCCAAAAAAAAAAAAAAAAAAAACACAACAAAACTTCGTGTGTCAGTTACGCTTAATGAGCACAAATATTGCTCTCATTGTTGTTGTTGCCGTTGAAGATTTTTTGCTTTTGATTGCCCTGCCGTGCTTAAGTTGAAGGGGCAAGTTGACGGGGGCAAGGGAATCGACTCAAAAGTTGGAGACTGGAACCAAAACTGAACTGAACCGAACTCAACTGACTCTCAACTTCGAGCTGAACTGTGCTCTGTGTGTCTCGATTTCAATGAAAATGAAGATGAGTCGCCGTTGCCAATGCCGTTGTGCCTTTGCCTTTGCCAATGGTAGATCCAGTCGGAAATGCCAATACTTAACTCGCCTCCCCCTAACCCTACCCTCACCCATACCCCACAGCCAACTCAACTTCACCCTACTATATACATATACTTCTCATCCCAAAGTCATGAGAAATCGCAAGGGGGAACACGTAATGAAAAGCTTTTGGCAAGCAGGCAGCAAAAAATATCAAGGAAAGAGTCTCACACTTGAAACTGAATATAAAGAAGTCGAAATACTCTAAATCGAACAAAAAATAATTACTTCTGGTCTGATTTACCAAAGATGGTAGACCACGTTAGTAAATTGAAAAAAAAGCATTAGAAACTTGTCTCTCTTTTGCGAACACTACATTTAAATTGCTTTCAGTGAGTTTAAAAATAATTCTTGAATCTCCGTATACAAAGTTCTATTCGTTAGTTCGAACCGATAGGAATACTTTTATCAATTGTTGCGATTTGTTATATTTTCGATAAGTTTTTGGAGTTATTTTTTAGATGATTAGAACAAAAATCTCTCGATAAAAGAATTTTTAATTTGGAAGAGTATTTAGTGTAGTTGCAGATGTTATGATGCTTTCCTACAATTCCGACCAAACTTCTATTATTTTGAACAAACTTTGTAACTGACCAATCAATCATACAAAAGAGAACAAAAGGCAAATGTTCAATTATTGCTTGAGTATAATATTAAACCGATATAATCTAAAAACATATATGAAATTTGTGTACATATTTAATAGGTTTAGGGTCTCGTTTTAGATATACAAATATGCGAAATACAAGAGCCTAAAAACAACAGATAAAGTTAGCATCTTTAATCATTTTGTTTTGAAATATTTTACATAAATATATGTATTGTAATGTTAGCTCAATCTCTTTAAGAGGCACCTAAATAATTTAAAGAACTTTGACAATATTGAACTGATTTCTTGAACAATCCCCAGCTAGGGGAATACCCTTCGATAGGGTATTTTATAAGCAGATACCTTCAATTTGTAGGTACACTAGAACAGATGCCACACATACTTATATTGCGACTTAACCTTTTCCCTGTGCCTATATGAATTCCCCCGTTTAAGCGAGGCCAGCAAATAGCAAATCATCACCTGGAGTTGGAGGAGGTGAAGGAGGAGGAGGAGAATCAAAAAATCAAAAATTTATTTAAATATGCGTATGAATGTACGAGTATGAGTGTGTTTGGCCTTCGGCGCCGTCGTCTTCGACGCACTTAATGCTTATTTCAATTTATTTTGATTTTAATGTTTTTTTTTAATACCCTTTCTCCCATAAAGTAAATGGATATTATCGATAGTCGTCAAGAGAGAACATTAAGATATTGTAGAGTTGGTTTATCTGAATATTTATTAATAGGAAACTACCAGATTGTTCGATTTAGTTAGCAAATTGGTTTAGTTGTCCAATGTCCGAAGAATAAGAGGATATTTAACTAGAATCTGAGCTTTACTTAAACTTACACCCACTTCTTTATGTAGGGTATCCAAAAAAACCTAATATTCTGAATACTTTTTGCCTACTTATGCGTAAGGTAACGCCCTCCTCTCCCACTTCACCTTCACCTGGCCTCCCCCGTCAAGCAAACACTACTTGAACCGAGTCTTGTTTATGACTTGGCATGTGTCTTGCCCGAAAAACAAAAAAAAAAAAACAAAAAAAAAGGGAAAAAAATAAACATAATTCTCTCTGGTTATATTTCCCTTTTTTATTGTTCGCACTCAACGAAAACACGAAGAAAAAAAATTATGAAAAAGGAATGAAATCAAAAATAGGCAACTACGTGGCAAACTTTTTGAACTTGCTAATGGTTTTCTTTGTTTTCGGAGGGCGGAGGCGTTGGCTTCAGTTTTCTTTTACAAATAACAAATTGGTATAATTAGTGGCATTTAAATGCGAGCTAACAAGAAGTTGAGGAGCCTTTGGGCATTGTTCGCCATGGATGATATGGATGGGGAGCAACTCGGTAGAAGGTGTTGGACTGCAAAATGATGAAAACTACAAGTAATATTCCCATGGCTTGTGGGTGGCTCGGTGGGAATTCTATTTATGGCATTAACTTGACAATGAGACAATAAAACAAAGGCAGAACCAGCCACATCAGAAGCAGCGCCACAAGAAGAGAGTGGCAAAAAATTATAGTAATAAGTTTTTAATGGGGGGACGGAAGACGGCTTGAATTTATTTGATATGGGTTCCATTATATACATACATACAGATATACACAGATTGTCAGTGAAAGATATGCAGATGTCAAAAATTAAAGACAATTTGTATAAATATTTCGGTAATCTGATTCAAGTGAAATACAGAAACACTTTATTTTGAGAATTTGTCGTGAATTTTAGTGCAATTTTAAAGCAGTAACTTAAATCACAAATCAGTTATTTAGTTTTGTAAAAGTGCAAAAGAAATTTGCCTCAAAATTAATCTGCTATCGATACAAGATATAAAGAATCCCAATTCGTTATGGTATACACACTATATACCTGATATATTGAGTCTTAACTGGATTAAAAAACAAAAAAATGTATCTCCTTTAAGGCCTAACTCACAAATAATCCGTGAAACATAATTTAAATAAATGTGATTCAATTTTGCAATCAAACAGAAAAAAATAAGGTAAAAACATTGCAAAATTATGAATAAATAATTGATCTGACGATGCTGTTCCCTTAATTATAATCAATTTTCAATCAATCTCCTCCGCATAATAGTTTTTTGCCAAATTTTTATTTATGGACATTAATTAGCCAACTCACCAAATGTGCTTAATCAGCTTAAAATCAAACGTGTCGTTCGTCGTAGCAGTTTTTATGATTTTTTGTGGGCATATTTCAATTTAATCATTTTTATACCCTCTACTTAGAGGGGTATATGAAGTCGTAAATATGCATACAAATGTGAATATAATGTGTCATCTGTTGAATCGATCTATGTGTAGCTCTTCTGCTCTTCTTTCTTTTAAGATGTTTAACTTGAAGCTTCTAAGAACAAGAACCGATAGATATTCGCAGGAATCTTTGTTTAAATCTACTCCAATGATTGTTAGATTATTCGTTTTCAAAGAAAATGTGGAAGTTATAGGCCAATTTGGCATAGAGTACCACAAAGTCGTAACATTCACCTGACTGTAGTTGATTTTTTGTCGTGTTTTTGGCAGTCGGCATATTTATTTTTGTATTTTATTTTTCTCTTTTATTTATTTTACATTTTAAACATTGCCCAACAGACCATGAAACAAGTGTGTTTAATTAAGGAAATAGGCATAGAGCCACGCACAGGCATCCAACAACAGCAATTTAATAAACCCCCAAAAACAGAAAATAATAGCAAAAAAAAAGGGGTAAAAAATTGGTTAATAAATAAAGCAATGGATAAACAAGAAAAACAAAGAAAAGAAATAAAATGCTCAAAGTCACTCAAGGTTAAGAAATCTCTTTAGCAAGACAAGAGCACAGCACAGAGCAGACCGACACGCACTCGCAGTGCCATGGCACAGTGTCTTTTGGCCACAGAGCAGATCTCTTCTCCACGCTGGCAATGACAGCTTTTTGGTGGTAAGTGATGACAGCACCAGCAGCAGCAGCACCAACAGGCAACAAACGAACACAAAAACCACAAGTCATGTGGGTTAAGTACACTTACTTAACAACAATTCACAAAAAGACAAAATAAAACGAGAAGAAAAAATAATAAAAATAATAATAATAATAACAAGGAGGGGAAAAGAAATATATTGACCGCGCGTACAGACAATGAAATTCGTAATGAAAGGCAAAAGCTCAGCTCATATGGGAAATAGGATAAACCAGGGCTGGGAAATGCAACTGGCAAACAATTGAATGACTTTTCAATGTTGCACATGAAATATGATCATTAAGCGTTCAATCAGGCAGATGCATACATATAGTATAGATACATATATATACAGCTGTTATAGTTGATATACTTAGTATGGGAAAAATATATAGTTCCATAATAATAAATCGAAAGAAACTACAATTAACTAGAAATTCCATTTGTCACACTTTGAAAGCCATTTTTTTTTACTATAGGCCATACATTTTCTATGGTGTCTGAGTCAGTTTTTAACAAAGTTGTATGTCCAGAATTATTTCAATGGATATAAAAAACGAAATTTATTTGCCTATTAAAATAATATAGATTTCGAAAGTAGGTAATTACTAAGTATATAAAAAAAGCTAAATTATCAATTAAATATGCTGATCAAATTTGTCTTAGACTCCGATATAATTTATCATACTTACTTAAAGCTATCAAATTGAAAGCTTAATTACAACACCTGCGGAATCTCAGAAAATGTCAATTAAAGAAAGAATTGCAACTTTCTAAAACGAGAATTTCAATTCAGACCGAACAAATGTTTCTGAGTGAAAGGTTTCATTAAATTTGACTTCCTTCTCTCTCGGCAGGCAGTCGGTAAAATTTGCTTGATATATAAGACGATTGTTGAGAGGATTTTGGTTGGAAAATCTATGAACTGGAACTGTGTGTAATATATGTATGTATATGTATATGCCTCCAGCCCTGATCTAAACTAACTTCAGTCACCGTCGATGTGGCACCCACACTATATACAATTACATTTCCAGATTTGCGACGCTGCGGAAAATGTGACAAGAAAACCCCGCAGAAAACAACTAAACAACACCCACACCGAAACACAGAGAGAGAGAGCCTTACTCCACGGTCCATTGGATTTGCATTGCACGCACCAAAAAACGCGTGGTTTATATGTACATATGTACTAATGTCCATGGATCACCATCTTTAGCATCCTATATCGTTTTTCAAACGTAACGCCTTCATTGCTTGTATCGAATGACAAACGACAAATGTCGCAAACAATCGCTAAAGCGCAAACAGACAGATGAATGACAGAGGGCCAACATTTTTTATGAATGGAGCAGACACAAAAGGATCCCCATCCCCCACAAACAACAACATAAGCTTACACCTTCATAAGTTCAAACAATATGGGTGGAAGAGATCGCTCCATTAATCAAACTGAGAAAAGAAAAAAAAAAACGCTCTCAGGCATTCATAAGACGATTAAATTGCACGTGACTTTCCGAGTTTGAGAAACGAAGATAAAAGTATCAACAGCCAAAAAAGATTTATCAATCATCAGAGAAGAGAATTCTAAGAAAAGTTCTAGTAAACTGATACTCTTTAAAATGTGTTTTAATTATCCATAATATCCATTCCATTGTCTGGCCCACCCAAGTATATCTACATAAAATATGTAAAACTATAAACATAACAAACGATAAAATAAAGGCATGTGTAGCACAGTAGTAGTTAAGAGAGACCAATACCAAAGGCGAAACACGAAACACGAAGTTTTTTTTTTTTTTTTACAACAATGCAAAAGCGAATAATAAGCAACAAAAAACAAAAATAAAAAAAGAACAGCTTAAGAATTATAAACGAGAAAGAGGTTAAGCGTTAAGTCAAGCTTGCTTGCGGTGAGAATGTGAGAAATCGAGAGAAGAAGTAGGAGGTTGGCAGCGGCTTTTGGCTAATGAAAAGCTTTGATATACAGAAGGTCAGTCTTTTCATTAAGCCATAAATTGCCGGGTGGGAGTAAATAAATAAATAACTGTTTAAAACACATGTGAATGCACTTTCGAAAAGAAAACACAATGATAGAATTGATTAAGAAAAGTCAACACCGGAAAGCTTTGCTTTTGGGTGTCTTTTAATCAAAATTTGTCATTTTTAAATTCAATTTTAATCTTTTTATTACCTTATTGCAACTAAAAACAATTTTAAATTTTTATTATTGAAAGTAAAGAGACAAAAAGAAAATTTATTTATAGGACAAAAACCAAAACAAAAACAAGTTTTATTAATTTCAGTAAAAAGATTTATTTTACGCCAAAAAAAAATATAAACATAAAAAAAAAATTATTTTTGACACACATATTGATTACGATTTCTATAATTTCAGCTCATTAAATTTACAATTACAAATGTACGTGAAGTAAGTAAGAGGTCTGAATGAATGCACTCAAAAGGGACCAAAAATGACTTCAATGAATGGTGAAACTAAAAACTGGTATGAATTGAATGAATGCGATTTGCCCGAACTCATTTATTTGGTAGCTTTGATGTTTTTCAACTTCATTCATATTAAGAAATTTATTTATTGAATCAGCATTCGATGGACCGAATTTTATGTAATCGAATTTTAGTATTTATGTACATATGTATGTAGGATGAAATGGTATATTAAAGTCGCCAAAATGTATGTAGACGGCAGAAGGAAGCTTTTCCGACCCTATAAAGTATATACATATTTATGTATGTATGTATGTACATATATTCTTGATCAGCATGGGAAGAGAAATTAATAGAGCAATGTCCGTCTGTCCGTCCGTCCAAAACTGCATTATATACTTTATAATACACATTTTTCTCCTTATGTACATGTAAAGAAAGACCGCCAAAACATTTTATTTGTATATACGTGCAAGTGGCTGCCTCAGAAATATACTTTTTTATGTACAACTGTTATTTATTGCCCAATATGAACCAAATCTGCAATATATACTTTATTTGCATACATACATTTTATTTGTATGTACGTACAAGTGGCTGCCTCAGAAATAACGTTTCTTATGTAAAACTATTATTTATTGCCCAAACCGCGTTATATACTTTATTTGCATACCTATACATATACACATTTTTCTCCTTATGTACATGTAAAGAAAGACCGCCAAAACATTTTATTTGTATGTACGTACAAGCGGCTGCCTCATAAATAACGTTACTTATGTAAAACTATTGTTTATTGCCCAAAACTGCGTTATATACTTTATTTGCATACCTATACATATACACATCTTTCTCCTTATGTACATACATGTAAAGAAAGACCGCCAAAACATTTTATTTGTATGTACGTGCAAGTGGCTGCCTCAGAAATAACGTTTCTTATGTAAAACTATTATTTATTGCCCAAAACTGCGTTATATACTTTATTTGCTTACATATATACACATTTTTCTCCTTATGTACATGTAAAGAAAGACCGCCAAAACATTTTATTTGTATGTACGTACAAGCGGCTGCCTCATAAATAACGTTTCTTATGTAAAACTATTGTTTATTGCCCAAAACTGCGTTATATACTTTATTTGCATACCTATACATATACACATCTTTCTCCTTATGTACATACATGTAAAGAAAGACCGCCAAAACATTTTATTTGTATGTACGTGCAAGTGGCTGCCTCAGAAATATACTTTTTTAGGTGCAACTGTTATTTGTTGCCCAATATGAACCAAATCAGCGTTATATACTTTCTTTGCATACATACATATATGTACATATACACATTTTTCTCCTTATGTACATGTAAAGAAAGACCGCCAAAACATTTTATTTGTATGTACGTGCAAGTGGCTGCCTCAGAAATAACGTTTCTTATGTAAAACTATTATTTATTGCCCAAAACTGCGTTATATACTTTATTTGCTTACATATATACACATTTTTCTCCTTATGTACATGTAAAGAAAGACCGCCAAAACATTTTATTTGTATGTATGTGCAAGTGGCTGCCTCAGAAATATACTTTTTTAGGTGCAACTGTTATTTGTTGCCCAATATGAACCAAATCAGCGTTATGTACTTTCTTTGCATACATACATATATGTATACACATTTTTCTCCTTATGTACATGTAAAGAAAGACCGCCAAAACATTTTATTTGTATGTACGTGCAAGTGGCTGCCTCAGAAATAACGTTTCTTATGTAAAACTATTATTTATTGCCCAAAACTGCGTTATATACTTTATTTGCTTACATATATACACATTTTTCTCCTTATGTACATGTAAAGAAAGACCGCCAAAACATTTTATTTGTATGTATGTGCAAGTGGCTGCCTCAGAAATATACTTTTTTAGGTGCAACTGTTATTTGTTGCCCAATATAAACCAAATCAGCGTTATATACTTTCTTTGCATACATACATATACATATACACATTTTTCTCCTTATGTACATGTAAAGAAAGACCGCCAAAACATTTTATTTGTATGTACGTGCAAGTGGCTGCCTCAGAAATAACGTTTCTTATGTAAAACTATTATTTATTGCCCAAAACTGCGTTATATACTTTATTTGCTTACATATATACACATTTTTCTTCTTATGTACATGTAAAGAAAGACCGCCAAAACATTTTATTTGTATGTATGTGCAAGTGGCTGCCTCAGAAATATACTTTTTTAGGTGCAACTGTTATTTGTTGCCCAATATGAACCAAATCAGCGTTATGTACTTTCTTTGCATACATACATATATGTATACACATTTTTCTCCTTATGTACATGCAAAGAAAGACCGTCAACACATTTTATTTGTATGTACGTACAAGCGGCTGCCTCAGAAATAACGTTTCTTATGTAAAACTATTATTTATTGTCCAAAACTGCGTTATATACTTTATTTGCATACATACATATATGTATACACATTTTTCTCCTTATGTACATGTAAAGAAAGACCGCCAAAACATTTTATATGTACATATGTATGTATGTATGTAAGTATGTGTCGAATAAGCTGTGAGCCACTGTACGAACGAAACCAACAAATTAATATGGATAAGAAAACGTTTTGCTTATTTTATCATTAGTTTAATTCTTGGCATGGAGAATGTAATATAGCTTAAGAAAATTACTCTCCGTTTCTTTCAGTGTAATGCGAAAAATGTATTTTCAGATCAGCTTAGTTGGATTCAATCTGATATAATTAAACTAAGTTGACAAATCTGTGTAAATAAATTAGCTGAAAGTTCTTAGAGTTAAATAAGATTTTCAAGACAAGTTTATTACCATACAAATGACAAAATGGAAAGGGGATTGGTTTTGAAATCCCATTAAAGAAACGAAAGAAAAATACACATACATACAAATATATAAATTCTGCACCAATCCTCAATTCTTCAATCTGCATTTCTTTGGTTAATGGTTTATGGGTATCATTTACGTCAACTCTGAGTTTGAATGTGTGTTTGAGATGGAATTGGTTGGTGTCTCAGTCTCTGTATTTGAGTTTGGAGCTTTAACGACAATGTGGGAAAGGGAAAGAGAGACGGACGAAACCAGACCAGACCGCCCGTCGATTGCCATAAACTTATTCATTTCATGCGCAAATTATTTATGCATGTAAATTAGCAAACAACAGCTACAATACTATACAAAATACATATATATATACTTATATATATCTATATGAACATTTGTACACATATAAAAAATAACAAACTGAAAACTAGCATCTAAAACATTTTTAGCGTTTGTAACTTTCGAATTTATCGCCAGAACCCCATCATCATTATCATTGCCACGCCTCAATATAACGCCCAACATAAAAAATAAAACCAAATGGGCAGTATGGCTTTGTGTTTGTGTGTTACAACAAATAAATTGTTGAAATATGCAAATTGTCTGAACAAAAACTAAAACATTAATCTTAATGCCAGCATCAAAAGATGTAAACAAATTCTTTGCCAAAAGCAAAAAGAAGAAAACATGTCTTAAACTCTGTTTAAACTTTTAAACAAATGTGTTAATGTGTGTGTGCTTGGGCGTGTATGTGTGTGTGTGTGTACTGGCCTGGTAACCCACTAAAGTTCATATGTACAAATATTTAATTATCTTTTGGTATTTTCCTCAACTGTTTATTTTTTCTGTTTTTTAGGTGTAACATTTTTTTTTTGTAATCATGCTCAAAGTTTATTTATGCTAATGTTCAGTTTCTTTCATTATGCCTCTTTTTTGGGTTTTCGATATTTTTTTTGTCTGGTCAGGGCTTTTCATTTGACCATGTCTACTTTCGATTTTGTTCTTTTGTTTGTAGCCTTATTAGAATACCATATAAACCGCTTTTGGCTTCATTATGGTCCTCCATAGACACTCGACTCAAACGTGGGCAGAGCATTCGAGTTCAAAATTCTTTAATATTTTCACAGTTGTGGGTGGATTGAGTGGACAACTTGAGGTCTATGTACATAGACTAATCAAACCTGTGAAGGTTTTTTTTTTCCATATTTGTGTATCTTAGTTCTTGATTTCCCACCAAAAAAAAAAAAAAAACCGTTTGTTAAACGAGTAAATTATTCAATTAAGTTGAACAAACCCTTTTAATCTATTGATTCAACAAGAAACAAACAAATTGTTAACTATTATGAGAACTTTCTATAAAATAACTCTTATTATAGTAAGTCAACTTGTTAACGTAGTATCTAAGAATTATCAAATTTAATTTAATTTATTTATGAATTTATTTTATCTACACATCTGCATAATTGACACACTTTGCTTCTTTTAATTTTGTCAGTTATAGATAAAAGACAGAAAAAGACGCAGGAATATTCCTAAAGTTATATTTAATGTTGGGAAATACGTTTATATTAATGATTAACTTTTATACATCGACATTTATACTTTTCTAAAGAGAGAAAATGTCAAGAGAAATTATTATATAAAAATGTAATGATATAAAGATGGTTTAATGTCGACACAAAGTATGTAACTATTAAAAGGATAAGTTTTTGATCCTATAATACTTATACATACATTCTTGATTATTAATCATATCGAACTGAGTTGAAAATAAAAATTTGGAAAGGAAAACTCTTCAAAATTACTTTATAATAGATTTTTACAATGAATTTTTTTAAAAAAAAAGAATTCATTTTCTATTTACTTAATTAATTTTGTAATTAGTTAATACTTTTCGTTACAATAAAATTCCAATTTAGGTTTTCATATTTTACAAATTTATAAATATCATTTATCATGTCGTTATTCATGTAAAATTTCAACCTGTATGATTTTACCTAAAAAATGTTACTTAAAATGCGATCTGCGAATTTTGTTTAATTTCAATTAAGTCTGTTTGTTGTTTTCTTTTTTTTTAATATTTTATAATTTGCTCTATTTAAATTTTATTGTGTGGAAGGGTCAGATACGCACGGGTTTTGTTTTATTGCTAACGAGGTAATACTTTGCGAAGGTTAATTTTGTTTGACTTTGTTGTAATGTCTGAAAATAGTTAAATGCAAAGGATTTAAGTGTGAATGGCGATATTAAAAGACCATATAACATTAATTTTCCATAGACTCAAAGATGATTTATATGTAGTTGTCTTATGTTTATGTGTTCATGGTCATTTCTAAGCTCAACTATGCCCATCTCACGTACTCTTGGGACAAACGACGTGAAAGAATCACGACAAAAAAAAAACACACACTCACGTAAAAAACAAACCTATAAAAATAGTAAAAAAAAAAAAAGAAGAAACAAGCAACAACAAAAAGCATTATGTAAGCATTAGCACGCTTTAACCTCCATTTCTCTGCCCTTCCCCGTGCCACCACCTCTTTCTCTCTCTCCATTGGCTAGGAGTCAAAGCGTGAACGAACCATAAAACAACAAACGGCAATAACAATTAGTGACAGTCGCCTCCCGATTGCCGACTTTACCGACTTGCCACCGTCAAGACGCTGCTGCGCATGCGCAATAAATGCCATTAATACCCAAGACCAAATGCAGATCTAATTAATTTTCTATTAACAATTTTTCTATGATTTATTGTTGTTGTTCTTGTTGTTGTCGATAATAAAAAGCGGAAACCATTAAAATGATCGAGATTTTAAAAAGAGAAGAAAAAAAAAAAAAACAAGCAACAACAACAAAATCTATTTCCTTTCTGGGACAAAAGCCGCTTAGAAATAAAGAAAGAAAATGCCTTTTGTGACGCTACAAAAACTTCCGGATTGAAAGAGATTCCATAAAGGGAAAGGGAAAAGGGAAGGGGGTACAAAATTGTATATATGTATAACCCAAGTGTTATACGCATTATATACTTACATATATGTACATACATACATATATAAAAGTCTGGCAAGAAACTGCGCAAAAGGCGAAATAATTTATGAACTAATTAAAAGGCGCAGTTCGTTGTGAACGGATTGGTAGGAGGATGAAAGAAAAGGGTAACCCAATACTGAAAGCATCAGATGATGCGGCGATGCTCAGATGCTCGGATGCTGGGTCGGTTAGGTAGTTGGTTGCTTGTTGCTCTTGTTTATAAATCAAGTCACATTAAGTGTAATAATAAACGCCAGATTGAAGCGGAGCGGTACTAACCAGTTTTTTTTTTTGCTTTTTTTGTAAGTAAATTGAATAAGTCATAAAAAGAACGCGCAACCCAAGGCGGAGCAAAAAAAAAAAAATACAAAAAATTAATAAAGTGGCCAAGTTCTTTGGCTGGATAATTATGGAGAGCAATAATAAAGTGTACTTGAATTGAAAAGACGACGACTTGAAGTTACCCAGCAAGATGCAGACACTCGTCACACTTTTCTCCACTTGAATAGGACACCCTTAAGAGTGTATTTTCTATTGCCCGCTCTCTCTTAGCTAATCCTGCAACAGGATTTAATTATTTAAATTATTGATTCAAATTAAAGATTGTAATATAATCAGAAAAAGAACTTTATCACATGTTTATAAGTATGTATCACTGAAAAATTCTTAACGGAAACACCTGACGAAAGGAATTTTTTAGAAAACTTTGATCCAAATATCAATCAAATATAATTAAAATTACTTGTCATTAAAAATAGGGAAGATTTGAGAGGAAGAGATTCGTTTCTAGAAACGGCGTTCCAATTAGTTGTTTTATACTCGAATACTGTTCTTCTTATGTAATAATCATTCGCAAACATTTTCGAAAATGTTCATGACTGGGCTCTAGCCGCCTAATTGGCTTGAATACAGCGGGCAATAGAAAATAAACCTTGTGGGTAGACCTATTAAAGTGGGGAGAAGTGTACACACATGGCAAATACAGCCATGGGCAATATTTCGCCAACATTCCAGTCTCAAGATCGCTTCCGAGAAAAGAACAATTGCTTGATTCGGCCTGTTAACTATCTTTTGTTGAATACAAATACACCTTTTGGCCTAATGGCTACAGGGTATACAAATGAAAAAGAAAAAACAATATGGCGAGTTGGAGAAATGTCAAAAACTTACGCTTCATTGCCAGTTCAAGTCTCAGTCTCAGTCACTGGCTAACGATAACGACAACAACAAAATGCTGATGGCACAAATTATAGTCAAGCTGAAGACCGGCAGTAGAAAGCGGCGGTTGCTGCTGGCTGAGGCTGCGGCTGCTGCTGCGGCTGCTGCGTTGTCTCGAGCCCCACAATTTCCGCCATTTATGACAGTCACAAATCGAGTTATACTCACACACATACCACACCGTACCATACCACACCATACCATTCCATACCACATCAGTCGCAGCCTCTCCTCACAGAGTCACTCAGAGTCTCTTTGGCTGTGCTGCTCCTATATAGTCGTGGCAGAGTCCGCGTACTTTCTAATTTCTAAGCGTACTTTGTTTTTTTTTTTCGTTAACTCCCTCCTGCTGCCGTTTTTTTGATGCTTAAGATACTCTGATGTAAGATGTAAATGTTGACTATCTTGGCAAGTTGGTAAGAATTCGAAAATGTTTAGCGAAATCATAATCTACAAACAGTTATTTGAAAGCAAATTGAGAACTGTTTGGTACAATATAATTGCCTTTTTTCGCACTATATTAAGTAGAACTTTGAAAAGACAAGTCAAAAGTAAATAAAATCAAGCCTATTGTAGTCGAAAGCTCGCTTTTTTGAGAATCATATTCAAATTATTTTACAAGGATTCAAATTTGAACATTGTCGTTCATATTTTAAAAACGCAAATGATCCTTCGATAAAAATTTATACATTTTTGAAGTGAAAAATTATAGTATTCTTATCGAAAGATTCACGAAAAGTGTAAGAAGATGTGAAATCTTTTTAGCTCTCATTTTTGCAGGAAAATTTATATTTCAAGAGAAGATTGAGAAAGAAAAATGTATTGATTCCTGAACAGAACAGAAACGGAAGAGAAACCGCTGAAATAGTTTTCAGAATATAGCCAGGATTATATACATATAAGGTCTTAGATTAGAAGTTCGAATTTAATTACGATCAAACCAAACATTACAAAATATTAACTGAAAGAACTAATTTCAAGTTGACACAGATGGACTTTCTTTGATTTATTAAACGACTTTTCGATTCATTTACATTCCGTTTAACATTCCTTCATGTTGAATGTTAATTTTTCTCTCACAAAAACTTGAAATCTTTTACTACAAATTGGGTTTTTTTTTTATCAAAAATCTCCCTAATTATATGACATATCGGAGATTTTACGAAAACCTATCTTTATTTAGAGTATTTTCACTTTGTAACGTTGATCCAAAGAAGTAAAATAAATATTCGTACAGTTTATTTTTATTTTTCATGTCATTATTGGTACAAACAAGTTTGGAGTTTCTCTCTGCCCACCCCGCCCCCTCTCCCTCCCCATCTCTCACTCTCTCGTGTGTCCATTATATTGTTTCATTTTGTCGGCAACAAAGTGTTAATGTTAATTTGTGCATGCAATAGAAAATTTTTGTTGCCGTCGAGGTCATACGCGTTTACCCACTGAACAGGCGGTAACATTTTGCAGATTTCTTTGATGGTTTTTTTTTGGTTTGTTGGTAGTAGCCTAAGTGATGGGAGGAGGTCAAATCAGTTACAGTTACGTGTTGCCGTTGTTCTTTTGGGTGGCACACAATTCCCATACAAGCAGGAGGAACGAACACCAGTTGGCCACTCCGACAGAAGTAAGGCGTTTTCGAATTTTTAGCAGAGCAAAGGAAAGTACGGTACGAGATGAAGTGGATGTATGTACGAGTATGTATGGCAGCAGGTTTTTAGCCTCTTTTACTTAACTAGTTTGTTTGGCTAATGAACTTGAAATTGGTGTTTTTTTTTTTTTTTTTGCTGTAGATTTGAGGTTAAATATGTTAGCATGTACATTTACATATGTTGTATTTTACATGGTGAGAATATTTTTGGGAACAAGCGTGTTAGTTAAAATTTTGGGTAATCTTGTAATTATTTTGATCCAAGATATTTTAGACGAGTTTGCTAAGTAGGGAAGTTATCTCTTGAATACTACGAATCGAAGTCTTTGAAATTTTATTATATTAATACTAGATATTTTTAAAGAATGCTGTCAATACAGGGCCCAAAAAGAAAGGGTCTTTCCACTAACTATTGGCTATTTATCCCCAAACAACCTTAAAGATCCTGTTTAACAAAACATCTTATACATGTAAATTTATAAAATACATATAATCAGATCAACATGGAAAATTTTGTAATTAATTGTTGAAATTTTTTAGACCCCTTTAAACTCAGGACAATTACTTAAAAAAATTAAAATAATAAATAATTAAATAAATTTTGATAGCCCGCGTATGTAGTATATGTATACACACCAAGATCCAAATGCAAATCTAGGCTTTTCTTCTTGTTGTAGACAGGTGAATTGTTTTTTTATATAAATTAACTATATTTATCTTCAAATAGATCTACGCAAAAATATAGCCCATTATTACTTGTTTGGCATTCACTTGTTTTGAGACTTATTAGCTCACAGTTAACTATAGATTGAGAGATTTTAGTTTTAGTAATTCCATTTGTCAAAGCGCCGAGACGAAAATCAACAGTTTTTATTAAGAATAGGAATAATTAATGTTGTCATAGGTTCGCAAAGATCGGTTAAATTACAAAGTGCTCCAAATTATGTAAATACCAGAGCATATATGTATTTATGTAGACGATCAGAGATATAACTAAAAGGGCTTTTAACTACAACTTGGAAACATTTCATTAATGAAATGTAACCTTTGCTTTCTGGAGTTTGTTTCGGTTTTAAAATAGTTATCAATTATCAAGAAATTTCTTTCAGTTATTTACGCTGAACCGCCTTCAAGCATCCTCTGGCACTTAACCATCCATCTCATGGTCTCATGGTCTCTCGTTGTCATTTCTAAAGGCGCGCCAATTGCCCCTAGCCCCCATCCCCCAATCCCGTGTGGCATTTTGTGTGAGAAAATGTGGCAAAACGGTTAATGCAACGCTTGATAGTGGGGGTAGGAGTACGGTGAGGATGAGATGGTGAACGGGAGGGAGGGGCCCACAACAACAACAAGAACAACGGAGGCCACATAACTGAGAGCCTAAAGGAAAAAACCATGTGCTGCAATGCGGTGGCTCAACTCAAGTCAACTCTCTGGACAGGAAACTTAAACTAGTTCTAGTAGCTAACTTAACTGACTTCTAAGTTGCTGGCCATAAACTGGGACACTTGTTGCAGCGAAACACCAGAGGCACCACTAGCAACAACAACAGCAACAACAACATTCGCTCAATTGGTAGGAAATCAAAGATTGTTTTAAAATTAGCTGAAACTTCCCACGCAAAAAAAAAAAACATAAAAAGAAGGAAAAGAGACAGCCCAACCCAGGGAAAATAAAAAGAGAAGCCAACCTAAATTGCCTTAATGGACCATGAAGACCTGATACCCCAAAACCCCCCATACCCAAACCCATTCCCGGCTTTGGCAGCAGGCGCGTAAAACTAACCACAACAACAACAACCATATAAAAAAAAACCCCCCAATTATATAAAAAATAAATATACATACATACATACATATATAAAAAAAAGCGACACAGAAAAAAACAGAGCAGAGCCAAGAGAAAAAGAAAGAGAGAGAGAGAGAGGGGGGAAAAGTGATGCCGATGCTGCGTGGATAAGCCCAAAAGGAAAAGAAAGTTTTCTTCATTTTTCCCCCCGTCATCTCCCTCGATCTGTCTTTTCTTTCCAGCCAGCGATTTCATTGACAAAAATTTTGTTACTTTGCCGCCGTCTTATTTTGTTTTTTCTTTTTGCCTTTGCCGCGTGCAACGAACTTTGCATGAGAAGGCCCCAAAAAATGGGCTTAACCCTGAAAAGCCCCAGAGAATGACCAAGAAATTCCTCGGAACTGTGCAAATCCGTTGACAACTTCAAGAATCATGTATAAGATCTTAATGATCATGTTCAACTGATATACAAAATAAGAAAAAATTAAGATCTAAGTACCTTCTTAGTCTGCGTCAATAAAAATATTTTCGTAAAATCTATTAACTTTCTTCAAGGATTGTGCTTAATTAATAAAGACAGTGTATCAATCATTTCTTGTTAAATTCAATGTTTAAATATTATATGATACTTGTAGAACGAATGCTTCTAATCTTAATGTTTTGATTTTTAGTATTCTGTTCCTTTTAAGGTTGTCGAAACGACAAAACCTATGATTCCCCATTAAAATGGTTTTCCATCCCCATCTATTTCAGATAGGATGCTATCCCCATGCTATAACTATTTTAGATAGGATTTCCTGGCATAACGAAACCAAACCATATTGATGACCAAATTAAAACCCATTAACCATGCCTGCTTAAGAGAAACCGGTACTATAAACTACATTCACTCACTTTACAATCGTTGGAACTTGCATGTGTCGACATCAAAGTACAATTCCGGACATTGTCTAAGGACTGCAAGTGTTTGACAATCTAAGTGTGATCTTTGAAGCATTGATACACACTTGGAACCCTTTAATTCCTTGAAGTACATAAAATACCTCGAGGTATCCACTATTTCGTTAAACTGTGGCTTTTCCATAAAATTGTGCAACTTTCAGAAGCGACAGATATGGTGACAAGAATATAAAGATTTTTTGGAAAAAACAGTTTCGGGGTTTTTTTAAGATAAATTACGAAATTGTTAGATATTTATAAATTATTTTTAGTTTTTCAATGAGAAATATTATTATTATTTATATCACTAAATTCAAATGAATTATTTAATTCAACAGTTAAGTTCACTTTATTAAATTTTGTTCGATTTCAGAATCTTTGAATTAAGCTATCTTTAGCTTCGAAATCTTTGAATGAATACTCGACATGGAGTACTCGAAAATGGACTAGTTTCGACTATGGGGGCTTCCATTCGATTAAGTTCAGAAGATTGTTTGAGTAGAAAAAAATGCAGGCATGTTGTTTGGGTTTTTAATTTGGCTTTAATGGGTTAATGGGTTAAGGTGGCTATTGGCATTAGTTACAGTTCTTCTTCTTCTTCTTTTTGGATGATGTTGTTGTATTTTACTTTTCGATACACGAAATTGACTTTACATATTTCAGGCAGCAGCAGCAGCCGCAGTCGATGTAACAGGTTGTTGTTGCCTCTCACACACACACACTCACACTCTCTCCCTGCATCACACTCACACACATGCATGGAAAGAAACAGATATCTGATAGCTTGCTGCTTTTACCTGTTGCTCTTGCTACAACTGCAACAACAACAGCAACAACAAGAAGATCTTCGTCGGGAGGCTGTTGGTTTTTGTTTGATCTTGTGTCTTATTGTTGAGCGTTGTCATGCATCTTTCTGCTTGTTATTTGTTGGTTTTTCTTTCCCCATCTCTTATGCTCTCGCCCTCTCTCTCACTCTCTATCTCTCTTGGGCTTCTTTCTCTTGTTTCACTGTGATATTTATTGGCGCATATAAATGCCTCAAAATTGATGTTATTGTCATTGAAACCCCCCTCTAGCCAACAAACATATCTTGTAGACATTCTTTCTTGTCCTGTTTGTTTTGAAAATTGATTTTCCTCTCTTGAATTTTCATTTTATTGTTGTTAAGGGTTTAGATATTGTAAGAAATAAATGAAATTGGTAAAGAGTGGGCGTAACTCTTCATAAAAAGTGGGCGTACAGAGCTGGCAAGAATTGGACGAGGAGGAAGAGAAGGAAGGGAATAGAGCAATTTCTTTCTCTATTTTGGGATAAGGCAAATGAGTTAATTTTTTGAGTGGGCCCTGAAGGGGTGTGGGGTGTTGGTTGTGGGCTGAATGGGGTGGGGGCGGGGTGATTATAGTATGTGGGCTTTTTCGTGGGCAGCTGCTGCTGGAAATGGAAAATTAGCTAGGCTAGTCAACTTACCTTATATGACTATGTTAGATACATATACTTATGTATGTATGTACGTATGCATATGAATGGCTCATATGTATATGTTTGTATGTATTCCAAAAGAAGAATGAAGTAGAATTTCCTTTGGCAAAATCACATGCGCAACTGCCGCATTCCAGGGACACACATACACACACAGTGATAGAGAGGGACACAAACACACACCGATGTACAAATGCAAACGGTTAGCCAGCCGCTTTTGCGGCAAATTGTTTAAACAGACGACGCACACCACACAAATAAAATATCAATCTTTTCACACTACTATTTACAGTTTAATTTGTTTATTTTACAACCGCAAACACACACACACACACACATGCAGACGCATGAATCTTTGCACGCAATTTTCGCGTTTTTATGTATCTTGAATTTTCCTTTTGCCCTTTTCAAGTCAACAAAAAAAAACTGACGCTGTTTTTTCGCAATTGATCGACAAGACCAGCCCAGCCAGGCCAAATTTGTACTTTGTATCTTACATTGCCATTTGTATTCATAAGCGGTTTGGTTAGCACGTTTCAATTTAGTTTCAATTCTTCTGATACCATTAACCAAGAAATTCACAAAATTATAATATTGTTTTGAAGTGAAACGCAGAGTTTAAGTCAGACGCGCGAACCACAAAATTCCAATATTATCGAATTGGTGTTTTTGTTCAATTCCTGTGCTTTTCGAAAAACCGAAAACAAGCGACCGCACAACCGCTCACATTGAAAACAGAAACAGAAACTGAGCATAAAATAGTGAACAACTTTTTGTAAATTCGCATAACAAATGGATAAATTCAAAAGAAACCAGTTTTGGGATATATACAAATGTTAACTAACAGAAGAATGTTAATGCTCGTACACTGAAAAAAATTGAAGTGAAAAAATCTATTGTAACGTTATGCAATTATTATTAATAATTGTTATTTATTGATAATTGAACAAATTTTAGAAATATAATATACATAATTAAATATATTAAAGTGTTTGTTGAACGAAACCACAAAATATTCATCAGTATGTTAACAAAACCCGGTATGATAACCCAGTAAGCATTCTCAAAGGCAACTCAAAAAAAATCATACACATCGCAAACACATTGGGTTTTAATAGTATTTCATATTCGGCAGTTGTTAAAATAGTGCTAGTATAAATATGTAAGCCTTTTAAATATTTGGCATGATTATTGTAATATGTATTCCATGTTGTTAAAATAGTGTTCACATTGTTGAAAGATAGGCATCAGCTCGCAGCTTTCATATTTTACTGAGCAACATTATCCATAACATTCAGAAAACAATGGAAAGAAAGGACTGTTCAAAATAAAATACAAATGATTTTTTTTACATACATATATTTTTATTATATACAATAGTTGACTAATTTTAGCTATGTAGTTTAAGTGAGCGCAATGACAATTATGTGTGTATGTAAAGTTGAGGTAACGATTCCGTTTCCCTACACAATGCAAACCAATAGTGAAATTAGAAATAATTAAAAAAAAGTGAATAATTAATTAATTAATTAAGTTCAAGCATTCTCATAGCGCTGTTTCATCATTTTCTTGATGTAAGTTTTGTAATCATTGCCAGGTGCGAATTGGCCGGCCTTATTGCCAAGACCTACGTTGGTAGAACGTGCCTCGGCCTGTCAAAAGAGAGAAAGTCCAGGTAATTTAATTGATCATAAGTCCACAATATGATATTTGTTACCTCAATGATCTGGGTGCGTCCTTGGTTTTTGCGCCCCAAGCCTTGCCCCTCGGACCACCCCATTTTCTGCAATAGTCGACTGCCCACATTGCTAGAACTGATGGGCATGGCAGGAGCTGGATTGTTGTCCTTCTGACGTGTCTGCATTTGCTTCATTTCGATTTCGAAACGCTCACGACTTCGATTGGGAGGTGGTGGATCACTCTCACCATACTTAAGGCGACGTTCTTTGGCCCGATCACGATAGCTGGAAATATATATATGTCTAAATGCAATTACATAAATTATGATAAATAATTATAACTTACGACAAGCCTCCTCCTGCAGCATCATCACCACTACCCGCCGAACTTTGATTTAGCTTGGCCAGATTCTCTTTGTGCAAATTCGACATTTTTAAATGCTTCTGGAGTATTTCCAGAGATTGGAAAGCACGTTTGCATAACAGGCAAGTAAGTTTCTTAAAGTCCACATAATCCATTTCATCTATTGGTCCACTGCCGCCGCCGCCACCAGCAGTGGACTGATTTGCTGCCGCATTGTCCTCCTCCGAATCCGAACCACCACCATAAGCATTGACCAATTTATTTATTCCCACTGGTCCAGTTGGCGCAACAAAATCACTCAATTTCGCTCGCTCCTTCTTCTCCAAAATGGAGAAGCCAACATCGGCGTAGCCTCCACTCTGGGCGGCCGCACGCGAAGTGCTGGGACCATCAACTGGCACCGATGCAGCTGTGCCCAGTATGGGTTGTGGTGTGGCCACGACCGTGTAATCCTTCTTCTGATTCAACTGCTTAGCCCATTTCTCCATGTCCTTGACAATCTTCTTAGCCACTTTAACCTTATCATGCTTAAAATTCGAATCCTTGTCTTTGGACTTTTCTTTCTTTGAATTGGAGTCCTCTTCTTTGGCCTCTTGCTGTGGCTCCTGCGCCAGGACCTCTTTCAGGGCTGCCTGTGTGGAGGCAGGAGTTGCCAATATATATGTACTTCGACGCTGATCCCAATACAAATAGGCTCCCGTCTCGTTGTTATAATAATATTGGGAATGCGCATCGTAATACAGACCAGTACTCGGATCATAATAATAACCCGAGGTCTCATCATACTGATAACGGGTGACATCCGGTGTGGCTAAAAAGTAGGAGAAACTATAATAACTTAAATAAGTTCCAAAAATGTAATTTACTCACGATAAGTCTTGCCATCGTTGCCTTTGGGCGTATTCAGATTTGGTGTGGTGGCAAAGGAAGCTTTTGCCGCCGCTGCCGCCTGGGCTGCCGCTGAAGCTGCTGACGTGGCCGTCGTCTCAATACTGTTGAGCTTCTTTTGTTGACGTTGAATGGCCGACAATGCCACAGCTGCTCCAGAATTGGCCTCTGTCAATTGTGAATCTCCGACATTGCCTTTGCCAATCTCAGCTGTATAATAATCTCTGTAGTACTGAACGTAATGAGCCTGCTCTGCAGGATTAGAGGCATACAACGAGGCACTATACTCGGCCAAACGTGGTACATCAGCTAGAGTGTATGTGCCGCCAGCCCCTGATGGTGGAACCGCAGACAGATCTACGTTACCGGTAGATGGCAAGTTGCCTGCATTAGACAAAGTTCCTGCATCCTTAGCTCCAAGTTGACGATTCTCAAAGTCAATACTATAGGAGATGCCAACTAGAGTGGAACAGAAAATACAAACAGTTTTAGATAGATTGAGAATCCTCAAGTATTTTAAACATTTGCATACCATTCCTCTCATCTATGGTTAGTGGGGGATCCAGAGCCGTCAAACCATTATACACGTTCATTGAATCGATTAGTGTCTCAAAGTGTAGATAACAAATGCCACGCGATGCTTGGGTCAGAGTGTCCCGACTGATCAACACCTTGCTTACGGTCTTGGCCAACTGAGGCACAAATTTCTGCAGAGCAGTCAGCACACCCTCCTCATTGGTCAAGGCATCCAGATTGCGTAACATAATCTCTGCATTAATAAATTGCCCATTAAATTGTGAGTAACTTTGATTGATGGTTGTTTTCGGATTTTTTTGCTAAGGATTTGATTGTGATTGATTTACTTTTTGTTAATATATGGCTAATCTCATCGGCACCCTCGCCAACGCCTTCGCTTTCCGTACGCGACGAGCTGCACATGAAGCAGTAGAAGCGGCGCTTAAAATTGCAGGCACCACACTGAAAGATATGAACAGATATAGAGAACATTTAGTTAACAAATATTTTTCTCTTTGACTTCAATCTCATCATTCCTTTGTAATCAAAGAAATTTAATTAAAACCAAAGTAAGAGGTGAACTTTTACTATAAAGTTCCTCTAGTTTCGGTTTAGTCCTCACCTTAATGCAATTCCAATCTGTTCCCCGCTTATGGCTGTATTGCAGAGACACTCGCTGATCGCCCAATTGTAGTACGCCCTGCGGCAAGAAATGAAAAGAAAACAAATATTTTGGCATTAATAAAACATGTTTCCAATAAACCAAACAATTTCACAGACTACACAGTCACCAGGTTGCTGCTGTGTGTGTATTTCGTAAATGCGTAGTTCTTGTTGCCGTTGATATCGTTGATGATGAATTTGACGATGTTCATGTTGCGGTAGACGACGATGTATCCTGGTATCCTTTACGTTAACCACTTGGAATACCAAATGTGTCTACTTTAAATTCAGTTCCGTTCTGTTTACACTTCAAAGCTAGGTGACAAAAAAAAAGGCTAGTTCTCTTGGCATAATTCTGTCTATTATTTTGTAGAAGGTCAAGCTAACTTTGCAGAAAATAAGCTTTTTCTTTGATTGATCAAATTATTAAAAATATTCTTTTACGCTCAAAATATACAACTAAATATGAAAAATAATTAGGAAAACTGAAGCGAGGCAGGAAAAAGGGAGTTCCTTTATGAAGTAAGTTATTAAGTCCATTTAATTTATCTGATTCTGGTGAAATCATTTGGAAAGTCAACTAAATTCATAAATACAGACCTCAAGAAACTAAAAATAGTTCTTTGATCATAATATGTTTTTGGATCAGGACTTATACATACATAAAATGCAGCAAAACAAAATGAGTAAATTAACAAGAATTACTTTTGAACTGAATTCTGTTAATCAAGACAGACGGACGGACGTATATAAAATGAAATATATTGCTTGCAAACATAGCTGAAATTAGCAAATATTTTTACATGTGTATAAAAGTACTCGCAGCTTTAATTATATATTCATTACGGAACTGAACTTAAGGCATACATTTCATAATTATTGATGCCCATATTAACATTGTATACAAGAAATATAAATATTTTTTTCCGAGATGAATTCAATAAATTTTTTTTTTTGTAGTTTTCTCTTATCATTTGTTTGGTAGTTGTTGTTATTGTTGTGATACCTGAGTTATTTCCATCCAATGTCTGGCTTCCTCTACGGTATTAAACTCGACAAATGCGAAACCGCGTGATGCACCTAAATTTTAGATAGAAGCAGATACAAAATGGTTTTTGTCAAAAAATGTTGTTTGTTTCAATAGTTTTTTTGTGATATTTTTTTTTTGGGAATTGTTTTGATTTTGTTGTTGTTCTTGTCGGTAAAGCCAGGTGTATCAAAAATGGTTGGTTCCTTATCATTTATCATATTGATGAACCCACAAATACTTACTCTTTATTTATGTTCGTGGAACATTACTAAAGTTAAAAGTAAAATAATTGTTGATATATAACCCACCTGTTGGCTGTTTCCTTATCACTCGTATACATGCAGGCTCCATATTCACTTGTATCAAAGCAGCCCAGATCTTTGTGTGTGTGTAAGACAAAAATATATTAAAGTGTACCGTTTTGTTGCTTAAATATATGTACTTACATCCGCTTCGGTAACATGTTTTTTTAGACCAAATATAATAATGATGTTGAGCGCCTCGTTGCTGGTCCTGGTGTGTTTACGACGATATTGACTATCATCGCTCATATAGCTATCTTCATCCGAGGAATAGCGTCGCGAGTCACGACGTTCTCTATTGTTGCCATTTCCATTGTTCTGGTTGTTGCTGTTCATGTTATTGCTACCACCGCTGCGACTGGGTAATAAATTTAAGGGATGTAATTATATTAGCTCTTATACCAACAATTAAAGACATTAGCTATTTGACTCGGATTCTTATTGAAAAGCTTTAAGATTCTTAGATATGCTGAACAAGAGTCCATCTTCATGTTCTCAATAAGAAAAATTTGGAGATTGTTCAATAATTACCTGCCACGTTCGTTGCCTCTATCAAAGTCCATATTGCGATCCCGTGGCTCCCGATCATAGTTTTTCCACCGTTGTTCCCGCTCGTTATCATAATTATCATCACGTCGATCGTAATTATCATCGCGACGATCATAATTATCGTCTCGTCGATGTTGCCGATGTTCATAGTTGTTGCGTGAGTTGTAGTTGCCTTCCTTTTTGTAATCATCATCGATTAGATCTCTATATAAATCCTGTTCTGTGCTACCATCACGTCTATAGTGCGAGGATCTGTCACGACTGCGGGAACGGGATTGACGTCGCCGGTAGCCAGCATGCTCCCGACTGCGTTCACTACACGAACAAGGAGGCAGGGAAAAAAATTAACAATTAAGTTATAACCTTGCCTGCCAAGTGGACTTACCGGGAACGTGAACGGGAGCGACTGTAGCGTCTGTATTGACTGTTGCTGCTGCCCCCTGAAAAGCTACGTCCATAGCGGGAGTCCATGTTACGCGGCGTATGCGTATCTAATACCAAGTGCGAATTGAATAGAATTTTTTTCTGGACTGGTCTGGGTGGTTTAACCAGCAAGAACTAGTACACCGAGAAGAAAACTTACTCATGTGGTGTTGTTAGATAAAACTCTGCTGTTCGTTGAACTGATTTTATTGCTTGCACCTTATTTGAATTGAATTGTCCACAAAATAAAAGCAATTGAAAAATTTCTCCACCTTCTGCTTCGTTTGTTTGCCCATATCAATAAAAAAAGACAGGGTTACCAGATAGGTGAGACGCGGAATTTATGCGCAGAAGACCACATTTCAGTATTGTTCAGCTGTTTTGGACTAAAATCAGATTATCGATTAATTTTACTTCTGGCGGGAGCTAATACCGTTTATCGGAGGTTTTAAAATGTTAATTAATTTGCAGGAAATAGGTCCTTAGTATCATTATTTTTTTCTTTATGAGCATGATTACAATCTAATAAACAAGTTTTTTTTTTTGAAGTTATTTTGAAGACTCTAACAGACATATTAGCAGGAGGTCACAAATATTCTCATTATAATTTGGTTGAGGTATAAAATTGCATGTCTATTCAAATAAGATTATTTCTTGGCCAATTTGATGGAAAATGTTTTATTGTTAGTTTCTTTTGTTCGACTAAAACTTGAACTCCTTGTACTTCTTTGTAGACTTGGCCGGATCCGTTTGCTGTCGCTTGCGTTTTGATTTCTGCCGCGCGACATGCTCGGCCAACATATCAGATAGATCCTCCTTCTGCAAATGATTCTGTTGCTCCCGCATTTGCTGCTCATATCGTTGAGCCATGGCGTCATTGTCCATATCCAGTTCACTGGGATCCAGCGCAAGCTCGACAATGCCCTCACGATCTGTGGTTGTTGTTGTGGAACGAACCGGTGGCTGTTTAGTGGCACCAGCTCCAGCGCCGCTTCCGGTTATGTCATAGACATGTGTGGATGCCATCATGGAAGCACCAATGCGATCTGTACGCTTTTCAGGCAGTACTTGATAAAGCACAGGAGTTTCATTACTGAAAATAGAAAAGGAAATTAATTAGAATTTTAATGATAAAAGTAGATAAACATACTCTTCCATTTCGGCTTCAATTTTCTTTTTACGCAGCTCAATATTTTCGGGTGTTTCCATGCCGGCTGGCACACTTGTGAGGCCCGATGGTGTAACTAAACCTTCAACTGGAGTGACCAGACCAGTTTCGTCTTGCTGATCTCCCAGATCTTCGCCATCTTCTTCTTCCTCCTCGGATGATTCTTCAGATTCGGATTCTAGCTCACCCCATTGATTGCGTTCAATGTCGGCCTCATCGATGCCATTCTATTAGAATTGTAAAGCATGAAATTATAATTATTGATGAAATTGGAAATTCGACTTACGTCAAGGTCCAACATATTGGTGCCAAATACATCTCCGTACAGGGGTTTGCCATTCTCATCCACCGGCGGCTTACCCCAGCCTCCTGCATGATAACCGAATGCCGTGCCTTCCGGTATGGGAGCATTTAGACCTGGTATTTTAAGATTCGGATACGACGGCGGCGGTCCGTAACGCTGCTGGGCTATCAGCCATGGCGGCGGAATCTTATGCGATTGAGGACCAACTGGCATGCCAAGGGCAATCCGCAGCTCCTCGGACAAATCGCCCGGTTTCTTTTCTTTTAGACGCGTCTCAAATTCCTTGCCCTCGTAATATAGATCACCGTGAATGGTCATACGTGGCTTGGTCTGCCACTTAAAGAAGGCATCATGCAGTTTCTGATAGTCAATGTCAATTTTACCCATCTTAGGGCGGACACGCTCACGCATTTTTGCCTTAAGTGTCTTAGCATCCTCTCGTTCCTGCAGCGATTCACGCATTTCCATAATGCCCGTTTTCTTGATGAAGGCTGGCAAATCGAATGGTGGCTTCTCTATTCCTCGCTTGCCCTGCAAATACTTCCGCTTAAAACACCAATGTCTGGGAACCTGCACTGTGTTTCTGTAGGCCTTCAATTGAACTAATAATTTGGGATCTCGTGCGGTTACATCGTGCATTTCAACAACATCGGGGCGGGAGACCAATTGCTTCAGCTCGGCCACACTGAGCCGTGTTAATTTCTTTAGTTTTCTTTTGGATAACTTCTCTTTATCTGCCTTCTGACCATCCTCATCATCGTCGGCATCATCATCATCATCATCGCCATGAAGCTTATCAGTGGATTTTCTATCCTTGGCCAAAGCTTCGCCATCTAAAGCAGTCTTGTCCTTTTCGGCAGGCTTGGGTTTGTTTTCTAGTTTGAAGATTTCAAAAACACGATAGAATTGTCTGTACATTGGAGCCAGATCTGCTATGGTTATTTTTTCGGGTACATATCTGAGGAAGAAATTTGTTCATTTTCTGTATAATCGTATAATAAAATAATGCTTACTCGATGGTAACGTCATCTTCGCTGATCTCAACAGGTTTCTTTTCTTTAGATTTCTCCTCAGTACGTTCTTTCTTTTTTCGGCTTGAGCTGCGATGGTCCTTGTGTTTTCCCTTTTTCTCCTTCTCATGATGCTCATCGTCGCTGCCTGTTGCCTTATGCTCCTGTTCAGTTTTTGCTTCATATTCTTCAAAATTCTCCTTTTCTTGGCCTTGCCTACTCTCTATGTGCGCCAATTGATTTTGTCTCTCTATTTCCAATTGTTGGCGGATTTTCTTATTTTGCTTCTTTCTGCGTTTTTTCTTTTTATTTTTCTCCGCCTTGCTCTGTTTGGCGGATTTGCTAACGCCACTACCGTTCACTTGATTCTCGGCTTCATCGTCGCTGTCCTCACCCACATCAGCAAAGTCGCCCTCCTGAGTCCCACTGCCCCCTTGGGAGTCTCCATCGAAAGTAAACTCAGCTACACGTTGATCCTTGAGAGCTAGAACATCCTCTAGAGCTTTGGGTAAAACTAAGTCGGCAGCAGTAGCATCCGGAGAATCTTCTTTATCGCCACCCTCTCCATCGTCCGATTCATCAATGGTCGCAACATCGCCGGCTGCGTTAGCGTTGCCATTTTCGTTTCCATTGGCAGGGGCTGCAGTTGCCGCATTTTCCGACAATTGCTGTTGCTGCTCGAAGCGTATGGACATCAATGGCGTTGGCGAGACGCCCTAGTTTATTCAAGAATTGATTATTTAGGAATTCTAATTGACAATAAATAGACTCACATCGTTGTTTAATTGGTCTTCCATAGAAATTTTTGAGAATTTTAGAAAACACAAATTTGCGTAAGGTTGCAATGAAAATAAAATCGATAGGTTTTACAAAATCACAAAAAAAAACTGGGAGATTTTCCAGCACTGTTGCTCGATAACGATAGTACAATTCCAAAAAGTGTGCTTTAACACCTGTTAAAATTTAAGAAAAGTAAACAAGAAATTGAAGCTGATTAAAAATGAAATATCAATCTATTTATAGTTCCTTTCTATTAATTACAGCGTTCATTGCAATTGGAAATCTTTATTAGTATATTTGTTATCATTGTTCTCAAGAAAATTAACAACCCGGACAGGGTGCCTCGTGCTTTGGAAAATGTTTAAATTCAATTTCAATGTGGATGCCGAAATTTCAGATACAAATTTTGATCAGTCAAAGGACAATAGGATTTCAGAAAATGAAATTAAAGACGATGTAATTTGGTATCAAGCCGAGCAAGTGAACCCCACTGAAGCACTATTTTCTAATCTAGATTTATACGAACTTAATGCCAAGGATCTTAAAGTTGGTAATATCGAATTGCGGCATCTTATAGCAGGATTCGTCCTTGAAGATATTAAAACACATCAAGATGGGGATAGTACGGATATTAAAAAATCTGAAGACGGCCTCTCAGACCTAATTACAGGGGTCTATGAAGGCGGAGCTAAAATGTGGGAGGGTACAGATGATATATTATTGTATTTGGCAAAAAACTTTGAGGAATCCTTCTGGAAAGGCAAACACATACTTGATCTGGGTTGCGGTTCTGGTCTATTGGGCATATATGCCTTAAAGTGTGGTGCCAAAGTGGATTTTCAAGATTACGTAAATATAAATAATAATTAATAATTATCTATTAAATTCTATAAATATATTTTTTGTTACAGAACAAAGATGTCCTGGAAAAAATTACTCAACCAAATGTCGCACTAAATCTAAAGGAGATTTCGGAAGATGCTGAAAAACTAAAAGTTTTAGAACAGGATACAAAATTCTTCTCCGGAGATTGGTCACATTTTGCCTTGTTGACTAAGGACTTAAATAAATATGACGTAATACTTACCGCCGAGACAATATATAATATTGAAAATCAACAGAAACTTTTAAATACGTTTGATAGTCGCCTCAAAAAAGATGGCCTAGTTCTAGTGGCCGGTAAATCACACTATTTTGGTGTGGGTGGCGGTCTTGAACAGTTTGTAGATGTAATTAAGAAAGATGCAATTTTTGACAGTAAAAGTGTTTGGCAGACGGATGAAAATCTCAAACGGGGAATTTTAGAATTAAAATTTAAATAAAAATGTTGAATTTGATGAATTGTGTTGATTTGATTACAGTGTATGGCAAGTCATGCATTTGCGTACTTTATTTAATAAGATATTAATTTTTCCAGACATCTTTGAACTCAAGGCCAGCGAAAAAATAAATCAAGAAGGAATTCTGTTTTATTGATATAGTACTTCAAACTTGTTCATAACATTTAATTGATTTCGCAATTTACTTTTAACGATGTTAACTTGGCTAAATACGCGTTCAACAGCACCATTCGACCAAGGAAGCGATATAATGTGTATAGCAAATAATGCTAGATACCAAATTTCCGCCGGCATCTTTATAATTAGGGACCTCGGCCCAAAACTGGGAAGTATTTTCCTTTTCCTCCCAATTTATGAAATGAATTTTTGCAAATTGAGCAACAATTTCTTCAATATTTAAGTAATTTAAAAATTTCAACAAAGGAATTATCTCAGTCGGGTTCTTATTCGCACGTAGCATATTGTGTACGGCAAGAACATCCATTTTCTTCAAAATTGTTGGGAAATTGTTGGGAAATCTGAAATTAATTTAAGCTTATCTCTCTATCACTTGGATGATTAATGTCATTATAAAATCTTTGCAATGTTGTCTTATGTCACTAATGTGCATAAAATATTTTGGATTTTTTATTTCAGCTTCGAAAGCGTATCTCATAAACAAATCTGGTCCCGAGACTTTTTCCAAATCGTACTTCATAATGTCAATATCCACGTCTGGTGGAATTATCATTGACTTAAGCGAATTTATTACAGTTATGATTTCATTAAGGAGCTTCGTCGAGTCCACATTTTTGCTTTGAAACAGTTTATTTAAATTTAAAGTCACCGAGAAATATTATTTTAGATTGATTTGCCCCTTTAAATGATCATTAAAATACTTTATAATCTCTAAAAAAATCTTTATGTAGAAATTTTTTTAAAGCCGAAATAAGCTTTTTGAATTTTGAAATAAGCTGAATTTCAAGCTATAAGCGTTTTAAACACTTTCCAAGCTATTTCATTTTGAAATAATACAGATCTAGCTTTAAATAAGCCAAAATGGCAACACTGTCAGTTTTTGTTTTATTGTTTTTGCTCTGCCTCGAGCTTATGTGAGTAGATTCCTAAGTGAATCTTGTTTTCTTTGTTTTTTTTTTGAGATTAGGGAAAATCGTAGAGTAAGACTACAACTCGCAAGGCCATGAATTAATTTTTATTGCGTACTGTTTTGTGTGTTTATGCTGCTTGGAATCGGGACAATAACGGATCCGCCGGCCTAATCGATATCAAATCCTTGGTATGGATTACTTTCAAACAGCCTCAAAGTCGGAAGAGGTCGAGGGACGGCTTTGTTGCTGTGAATATATAGGATCTGATAAGAAGCCCTTCCATATTCTGGGATGTTGTTGTAATTGCGAGGACTTTGATTTGGTATGCACGCGGTAGGGCGTTAAATTATTCAGTGCCCAATAATGAAATAAATGTAATTGGAAATTTTGATTTTCTTTTATAGATTGGTGACTTGTCGGAAAATTGAACGGAAGAATCTCAACGGCATGTTGATTGCTTTTCAGGATCGATTGCGTTTGCCATGGCGGGGTGGGGCCAAGCGTATTTCTCCCGCTGCGCTGGCCCCGGGATTGATTATACCCCTAATGATGGGACTGGCGGCTCTGAATGGCAAAACGGCATTGATTTTGATGCTTACCTTAATGGGATTCACCGTTTGGGGTTTGCAGCTGGCCGAACGAACAGCTACCCGTACGAATTTCTTCCTCAGTTGGATTGTCTTTTCGGTGTTCTATATGATTTTGATATTTGAATGTGAGGTGCCACTCTTGGAGCTGTTGCCCGAGGAGAACTATGTCCTTATAATCCTATCAGCAGCGGGAATTTATTGTTTATATCGCACAAAGAAATTATCGTCGCTCAATTTGGTTACGGCACAGTATGGCACTACGCCGAAAGATGAGTTGCCCGGCATAGCAGAAGCATCCAGTGGCGAAGAGCAGGCCGAGGCTCAGACCACATTGCAAATGGAAAGTGTATTGAATGTCGACGACGACGACAATGATGTGGTTATGGATCTGGATGGATCGGAGCGTTCTGGTTTGATGCATGGCCAACCGAATATATGTGAGATTTGTCGCAAAGTCACTCCAAGGCGAGCCTATCATTGCCCCGTCTGCGGTTCGTGTGTTAAACGGCGTTCGCATCATAGTTATTGGCTAAATTGCTGCATTGGCGAGCGAAATTATCGCTGGTACATATGGGGCCTACTCTTCTCTGAGTGTGCCTTGCTTTTGGGCTCCAATCTAACACTGACATCCATATGTCATCCCTTTTTGGTGTTTCGTCTGTTGGGAGTTCCAATTCTATTACCAGACGATTGCAGTGAAGTTTTTGAGGATTTTGAGTAAGTCGAAATTAATTGAATCAGATTTTAAGCTAATTTATTTCATCTTTCTTCAGATTGGGCATATCTTTTGTGGTAGCAGCATACGCCATGCTCATTGCCTGCTATATATCCTTTATCCTATTGCGTCAGATTTATGTGGCCTGGCTGGGTTCCACATTGCATGAATATAAGCGAGCTCCACCTTCTAGCAGGAATCGCATTTGGAGCAATTGGCGAGCCATAATCTTAAAATGAGTTTCGCCAAGCACAAACTAATCGCCATAAAATACTTCAACTAGAACTAGCAATTTTATTAAATATAAGCTTAAAGTTTATTATAATGCTAGCGATTCTATGTATGTATGTGTAACTAAAACTATAGTCTATTATGTTGAGTTTAGTGCTTGTGTCTAGTTTCGAAAAAATATGCAATTTTCAAAACTCAAGTTTATTCACAATTCCAAATATAGAAATTTAGGAAATCAAGACAATTTGTTTAAATATGGAAAGCAATAAAAAAAAAACAATAATTAAAATGAATAAACTGTGCTACCAGAGACTATCTTCTCGGGGCTTGTAATCGGGTAAAAGTTCCCAGATTTTCATACGCCAACGTTGACGTCGCTCTTCGGTTTCCTTTTCGATTTTTAAAATTTGCGGCAAACGACGCCAGCAGTCTAAGACTTTCCATTTTAAATGCCTGAAAATGTGAAAATAATTTGTATTTAGTAAACGATAGTTGTTTCGCACAGACAGCAGTCTATTAGGCCAACGATTAGAGCCGGAATCGAAAGCAAAAATAGGTCTTAAATCCTTCTTGTTCTAGAACCAGATTTGGAATAAAGTTTTTGGAATCGGAAACGATAGAAAGGCCTGATAATTCGAATGTTTTTGTAGACCTTTTATAAACATTTGTTATATATCTCTGTTGGTCAGGAACTTTTGGATATTTCCGTTTGGGAAATAATATTAAATATAATCAGGGAACTCAGGTTTATGCCTACCTACTTTGATACACTTACCATTCATGATGTGAGATGGCCTGCCTCATTTTGGTATCTTCAATCAGCCTATTGTGAATTGTATAGTTCTGCCAACGTCCAAACCAATGTTCCATGGCATGAAGAGCATGCCAATCGATGGCCACTAGCATTTTGCTTCTTTCGTTCTGCAAATATGTAATCCAGGCAATCAGGGCCCGCCTCTTGAGGGCACGATTATGGCATTCTTCGGCACGGACAATTTTCTGTCGCTGCCTGAAGGCGGCATAGCTCCGCCAGGCCAGAAAGGCGCTCTTCTTATACAATCGTCGACGGAACTCTTCGCATTTAACCAGATTCTCCCGCTTGCGTATTAATAGTCGCTTGAAACCTTCCATTCCGATTCGACTTAAGAGCAGACGACGCCCAAATTCCACAGCCTTTTTTTGATTTTCTATGAAACGCTGGCGTTCACGTTCTTTTAGAATTTTGGCCATTTTCTCTTGGCGGCGTCTCTCTTTGAGCACCTCTATACGCAGACGCTTGGCCTCTTCATCCTCTTGCCGTTTGGATTCCTCCAGTGCCATTTTGGCTGCCTCTCGTTCTGCCTCGGCCTGGGCCCTCCGTTGGCGTGCCTGTTCATGACGCACACTTCGTTCGACAGCTCGTTCCTGCATGTGCTGCAGGAAACGTGGTTGAAGCAAGGCTTTACCCTGCAATCGGGCCACTTCCTCATCTTCGGCATCCCGCAAACTGCCAATTAGTTGAAGGCACTTGGCCTTGGCCTTTGCCTTGGGATCACCACAACGTATAACGGTTTTCAGCTCCTGTTTAAGATCTTCACGAGCCTCCTTGGCCTCATCGCTGAGTTTGCTTAATTTTAGTTGCATAATTAGACGCTCCTGCCTTTCCAGTTTAATGCGCTGCAGATCGATAATATCCTGCTGCACTTTAAGTCTGAAATGAGAAGTAATCAGATTGTGCTTTAGATGGTTGGGACATATTGCTTACTTATTTTTAAACTGCTTTTCCAATTTGATAGACTCTTCCCGCTGTTCCAGTGACTTTTGTGTCCCTTTCTCCACATCACATGAAGTGGGCTTCGCCTGCCTAATTGTCCTTTGTCGTTGTTTTTCCTGTCGCACTTTGTCCAGAAAGGCATTTATTTTCTGCACACGATTAGCTGCCGACAGACCATATCTGCATCCATGCTGTTCACGCTCGATCTTTTCCAGAGTCGTGTAATGAATCCAGTTAAGGAAATATTTACGCAACAAAACCAACTCCGTGTTGGCTCTTGCCTGAAAGAGTTGGTCAATAATTCTATGCTTCTCATGGCCGGGATCCAGCACGTCATCCCCATCATCATCATCACTCGCCGTGGCGGGCAATTCTGGCTCCTTTAGCTTTACAACCACTTTAGGGACATCGATTCGGCGTATGAGCAAAGGTTCCGGTTCGATCTCAATGGGGGATTTCTCTTCGGGTCTGGGTGTGATTGTTTTTTTAGGTGGCAAATGGAACTGGACATGTTTAGTGCAGTTATTTAAATTCTTATCCTCTTGTTCTTTTTGCTCTTCAGCTGCCTCCATTTGAAGTTCGTATAAGGCCTCCTCGGCCAGGTCAGATATAACCGAGTCAATGCCGTCGCTAGTATTGGAGCAGGTGGAGGACTCCCTTTGGAGTTGATGCGGTCCCTCCAGCTGCTGCTGCTGCTGTAGTTGCTGTTGCTCCTGCAGCTCCTCCTCATGGCGAACGGTGCGCATATGAAGCATTTGACGCTCAGCGGCAGCACGCATCGGCCTGAAGAACTCCTCGGTGGGAGTCAGTGGACTTGGAGTGCGACACAGCTCTAACTTGGCCTTATTCTCATCCACTTGCAATTGCTTAGTGAATTTACGATACTCAAGCGAGTCCAAGTCTAGAGCAAGTGAATGTATCTCCTCATCCTTAAATTCATCCACTTCCCGCACTTGAGCCACTTGCTCCACCCAACCATTTTCCATGTCCGCCTCCTGTTCAGCTTCCAAATGCCTAAGTAAACTCGTTGTGGCCACCTGTTTAGAAGTGGAACATATTTTGGACACCTGACCCAGAGCCTGGACAGGAGTGGTATAGAAATCATCAATGTGCTGGGCTGCCTGAGCTAGACTCTGCACCAGGGGAGTATTATTTAGACTGAAATCTGGTTTGGTTGGGCGCACTCGAATCACTTTGCTTTTGGGATTCTGTCGGGCCAATTGCTGTCGAAATTTCTCCAACTGATTGTCAATGTATCGCTTCTCCACCTCCAAATTGTGAGCCTTGGTCGAGTCCAATGTGCTGCCATGTGCCATAGTGGCCAAGGGCAACTTATGCGGTATCTGCTGAAACTAAAAGCAAAAATCTCTACAAGATTAGCCCAATTCTTTGCACCAAATTATGAATCTTACCATCTTATGCCGCATATCCATTATTACACTGGGATTCAGATGCTTAGTTTGTTCACCTTCAATTAGGCGACGCTCCTCATGCTTGCCCACATAGTCCAATTCAATAAAACGACGCACTGCATCCGTTTTTAGAGCCAATGGATTAGCATTGAAATAACGTTTGCGTATGCGATCCCAACGAGTATCCTTATTCGTCTTCTCTCGACGTTTTTGATGCGACATTATGGAAAATTATATAAATAATTTCTCTCGAAGTTTTTACAAATTATCATTCACTTTTCACTTGACAAAATCCAAATTCAATAGAAGGGATGAGAAGTAAATAAAATTGAAAATGTTACCAGGGCAACCAGGTGCCGGTTAATAGAAACTATTTTATGAAAACTTCGTATCGAAGGGGTGAGTGATTGTAGCTTATAGCTAAGGAGTAAGTCTAGAAATATATCCCTCAACAAATACGTAAATTGGAAATAAAAAAAACATCATCGTAATTTAGGGATTCATGAGAATCCAGATATATAGAGGTATATATATGTCTTACTAGAATCCTTTCAAAAATGGAAAAACATTCTTTTTGCATCGTCTAAAGAATGATCTCTTCAATTAACAGACCAGTTACACACAAACTATATTATATTTTCAGTTGTTTTTGCATTTAAAGCGCAGCTTGTTTTATTGTTTAAATTTTAAAAAAGATTATGTGTTTATATAAATGCCGTAGAAATATTTTGAGTCATTGGATAAGTTAACAAAATGGTAAGAGAACGTTGCAAGCTTAATTGAAGCATTCAATTCATTCAATTAAATATTGACTATGAGGAAATTTAAGCAGCAGGGGTATCCTTCTTGCTCTTGTCCTTCTTACCCTTTTGTTTTTCAGCTGCCGCCAGCTCGAGATCAATAGGAGCTGGCTTAACAAATGGAATCTCATCTTGATACTTGGCCGGCATGTATTTCTTTAGAGGTTCCGGAACTTTGACGCCAGTCTCTGTTTGATGTGTCTCCAGGATGGCACAAATCACTCGGGTGGCTGCACATAAAGTGGCATTCAGCATATGCACATAATCGACGGAAGCATTCATCTTCTTGGTTTGGCCATAGCGAACAAGGAGACGACGTGCCTGGTAGTCTAGGCAATTGGAGCAAGAGACAAGTTCACGATACGCACCGCTGCCGCCAAACCAGGCCTCCAAATCCAGTTTCTTGGATGCAGCATGATTAAGGGCACCGGAAACGATGTTAACCACACGATATGGTATGCCCAGAGACTGACAGAATTGTTCGGCATTGTCAATCATCTCATCCATCATTTCCCATGATTTATTATCATGTGGCGAGGTCAATACAAACTGTTCCACCTTCTCGAATTGATGGACGCGAAAGATGCCGCGTGTGTCGCGACCATGGGAACCAACCTCTTGTCGGAAGCAAGTGGACAAGCCGGCATATTTGATAGGTAGCGTAGCTTCTGGTAGCCATTCATCCCGATGATAGGCGGCAATCGGTTGCTCAGAGGTGGCAATCAAATATTTCTCATCAGTTCCCGCCTCCTCGGCCTTTTCGCTGCCCTTGCCCACCACCTTGTAGAGTTCCTCATCGAATTGCGACAGTTGTGCCACCTCCTGCATCACTTCTTTACGCATAAAGAACGGCGTGTAGAGTGGTACATAGTCCTTGGCATAGAGTAAATGAAGGGAATGCTGTATCAGAGCCTGCTCAAGAAATACTGCCGGTCCTGTCAAGAAATAGCCACGTCCTCCCGACACCACGGCTCCCTTCTCACTGTTCATGCCATCAATCATCACAATTAGATCCACATGAGAGTACTTGCTTCGCTTCTCGCAATCTCCATAAGTGCGCTCCACTTTATTCTCATCCTCATCATTCGAAACGGGCACTGACTCATGCAGGTGATTGCCCACCTCCCTTAAGGCTGTATTTCTTGTTTGCTCTGCCACTTCCAAGGATTTTTGATTCTCCACCATGGCATTGTCAATGACCAGACGCAATTGTTTGATCTGACTCACTGTCAGCGGCTGCAATGTTTCGGCAACAATTTCCGTCAGATTCTCAGAGACAGCAGCTGGCAACTCCTCGCTCATGGCCCCAACTGGTTCCTTCTTCTTCATCTTCTCGCCTATCACTTTGCTGCAAACATTTTTCACCTTGTTAAGGTTGTCGGCCCGATGGCGACATTGTCGCCATTCGGTATCTTTTGAGATGACTGTCTCCACGAGAGCAACATCCTTGAAACGTTTCTTTTGGTTGTCACGGACAGCATCGGGATTGAATCCCTTGTCGCTGCGAAATAGATCCAGATCCAACACCATTTTCGTATGGAATTAACCAGCTAGTTAATTGGTCCTTTTTAGTAGTCGGCGTTTTACACAACGTGGCTGGAGCTTTGCGTCAGTCGAGTGTTCTAGGGCTGGAAAGTTACCGATAATAATGGTAGCCCTGATATATCAGTGTTGGCGAGATAGCTTAATAATAGCCATAAAGTAGACCTAATTGAATATATATATACATAGGATATATTCATTATGGTAAGCACACGGGATACAAGTTTTGTAAAGAAAAATAAAGTGGTTGAAATTTCCTCCTGAAAACCTTTTTTTTCTTGCTCTTTAGTAGTTTTGTGATACACCATTAAACTGCCAATCTAGCATTTTAATGCAAGTCAGTTGATAGTGGCAGCCCTGCTTTTTCCCCAGCTGTTTAATAAAAATTCCAATTGGCATTGAAATTTCAAATATTTCCAAAAATTGCAACAATTACCGGTTTTCGTAATTTCGCCTGTCATGGGCTTTATAGAGGAAGAAATCACCGAATTTCGGGACAAGTGCGAGAGACAAGTTCCGCACACAAAAATCGTCGTCTGTACAGCGTCCTTAATAAGAGTCGATATTTATCCAGAGAGGCCAAATCGCTCCATGACCGTTTGCTTACGATTTCCGGAAAACTATCCACAAAGTACACCCATTCTGGTGGAGCTCAAGAGCCGCGTCTATTCCGATAAGCTGCTGACAGAGCTAACACGTTTGACTGATGACTACATCAAGGATTATATGGGCAAGCAGCAGTCCTTGTTGGTCCTTGCGTTCACTCAACAATATATAACCGATAATCCATTATGTGTGTGCCTGGATGAAATTAAACAACTACGTATGGATATCAAGGCACAAGTTTCTGGTCTGGAGCAGCAGTCTGAGAACAGTCAACTGAAGTTAAGGCAAAAGAATAGCAGTGTCGAACTGACGGCACGAGGTGGCGCCTATATATACCGGGTCACAGCCACAGTGTCCGATGAATATCCAGAGCAGTATGTGGAATTGAAATGTCAGGACTCCAATTTGCCGGCAATTCTAGTACGATACTTAAACGGACAATCTCGGGAGATAGCACGCAAGTGTGTGGAGCCACCGCTGCGTCTAACCAAAGATGAGTTAGCCAATTTTCGACCCATGAGATCATTGCATCGCTCATTAAAATTCTGCCTTGAGGCCACTCGTGATTTTCATTTAGAACTATGCCCCATTTGTGATAATCCTGTCTTACCCAAAAATCCCAAAGATATGGTAATGGATGAGAACTCCGATGCGTATATAGAGCGCGTCTATTGTGGCCATTTGTTTCATCAGGCTTGTCTGAAGCTATATCTATCTGAGCCACCATTTCCCAAAGGTGGAAAACTTTGCCCGGCCAAGCGGCGTCATCCTCGCTCCGATGCCCAGTCTTATATGGGCAAGAAAAATCATTCAACACCATCATCATCATCATCAGGAGGGTCAACATCTGTCAAATCATTGGATAACCAAAATGTTTGTGGCATTAAATTAGCTCATGATCGCTGGGTGGTTAGTATCAAGACAGCCGAGGCACGCTGGGCACAGAAACAGGCTCGTCAACGTGAACTGGAGGAAGTTATAGACTTCTTACAATAAACAAGAACTTACAAATTAATTGTCACCTTAATGAATACATATATTTTTATACTTTGTGATGTCTATTCGAATAAGAAATAAAAAAAAATCTATCGTTTATATGCCTACAAAATAAATAAATAAATAAATTATGAATTCAATAAATAGTCGAGTGAAAAGTTGAGCAAGAAAGTGAGCCCAAAAATGAATTAGAGTGATAACCTATAAATAAATAAATAAATTATGAATTCAATAAATAGTCAGTGAAAACTTGAGCAAGAAAGTAAGCCCAAAAATGAATTAGAGTGATTACCTATAACTATGAGATTTTAAACAATTTGCCTAATTCTAGAAGTCCATATTGAGAACAAATTCGTCGAGTGATGTTCATATGTGAGACTAGGATAGATTTGTTCGTTAAATTAATTACTCTCTGCGAACCATTGAAAGCAACCGAAACTTTTATGGTTTAGAAAACCAAGTTCTACTAGCAAACTTGAATAGTCTATTCATAGTAATCCTATTTTGTAAAATCTAATGAACAAAATTTATTGGTTTGATATCCAATTTGGTCACAGGATATCGAAAGAATGGAAGCTTTCATCTGCTCGTTTCAGTTGGTAAAAAAACCAATGAAATACTGTAACTGGTCACTGCAACCGATATACGTTTCAGTTGCATTTCTATAAACTTTTCTATTGTATATATTATAAATTAATCTGAAATTCTCACTCAATGGAAGCAGAGGTTACGCCAGACTTCAGAAGTCTGTGACTATTTCATCATCTTCATAGCGTTTGATGGGATCCCCCTTAATCAGTGATGATATGAGACTGTGAACACAAGATTAAAATAGATTAAACTTCATGGAGCACACCATATAAGGTTCGCAAAATTGTTCAACTTACCAATACAAAGCTACGAAAAACATTATGAAATAGTAGCCCAAATAAATCATACAATTTCTTAAATGAACCTTTAGCAAACCACGGCTGTGTATATCCACCGGATCGTAAACACCTAGACTATCCCTACGCTGACGATGTAGCTCATAATAGAGCCACAAAACCATTGGCAAATTGAGCAGGAACATTATCCAATGGCCACCTAGAAGCAGAAGCACGCAAAGAAGAGCGTGTGAACCAAATTTCGGGATGACCCAAAAATTTAATCGACGACAGCATTCCTGAGCATTTAAATAGTCGCACTCTAGATCGGCTAGTGTTAATACCTTCAAAAAATTTAAATTAATTAATAGTTGTGGGTCGCTTTTATTAAATAGAACTTACGTAGTAAATTAGTAGTAACAAAATGGCTCCATACACCAGCAAGGTGATACAGAAGTTGGCAGTTTCGGGTAAAAACATTATTCCACTTTAAATCTTAATTCAAACGGCTACTAATACTGCAAATTGGACTGTTATTTACAACATTTTGCAAATTGTTTTTAATTGGAAATAACGAGTTGCCACCTTTCTAATAGTAGTGATGCTTTGTTTAGCTATTTGAGAATCAAATTTAGCTAGAATTTCAACCCATGTTTTAGCGGTTTGTTGCAATTTAGCTTTAGCTTGAAGTGACTCGTTACAAAAAACGACTACTTGCTTAATTCGCGCATCTCCAAGTCCCAGCATTCTATATTTTTGTTTATGTACATTTAGTTTAAAACATATGGGCGGAAAAAGTTATTATTGCGATTATTGTTATTGTTTTATGAAAAATGACATAAATGTGCGAAAGTTGCACAATGCTGGCATTCTGCATACAGCAGCCAAGGTGACCTACATGCAACGATTTCAAGGTAGGGATTTCCCACTAATAAAATTAATTATTAATATTTCATCACCTTCTATGTATGTATGTATGTTTGTAGATCCCGCACAAATTTTGAAAAAGGAGCGTCTAAAGAAGCCCTGCAAACGTTTCTTTAATGGCTATTGTCAATTTCAATTATTCTGCAATTATGGACATTATAGTCCTGAAGATATAAAGCGATTGGAAAAGATTGGCAAGTCATACAATTAGTATAAAACCAAATACCTGATTTACGGCAAATGCACAAATGTATCTTTACAGTAACTCAGCAAAAACAGCTTCGCCGTGGAAAAAGAAAGAAACAAAAAATCTAAAAAACCAAAAGACCGAAATAATAAATTGCCTCCATCAATGAAACCAATAGACCAAAGCAAGTTAAAGCAAATCAATTTAGGTTTGGATTGGGGATACAATCAATAATCAAAAAAATATATTTATATATACAATATTCATTAAATATATGATAAGATAAATAATATGCTACAAATTTTGGAAATCAAAGTCAAATTTTGGGTATTCCCGAAAGTGTTCAATCAATTTTTCAGTCAAAATTTGAGTGACTCAACACTTGCGGGAATACCCTAATTGCATTTTGAACCGTTTAATATGCTTGTCACTTTATCCATAATGCGACCAACTTTTAGACTGATACGTAAGCTTCGTGTGTATTCATAGTGAAAGGATTTTGGTGAATTCCCGCTCAAATTCTCCTCTTCGGGATCAGCCAAATGCGCCAGCAGTAAATAACAAAGATGCTCTACATGAACAACGAAAGACCAATTCATACATAGTATATAAAAAGCATTCATAAGATAATGTTAAAAAAAAACTTACCAAATTCCCCTTCGATGGCATAGAAAAGGGGAGGATTTCCCGCTCGCGATTCGCTGGCATTGATCACTTCCCGTTTTAATCGACTTTGTTTTAGCTTGTCATGATATCCCTCCAACCGATCGCAGGCATGCTCATAATACTTGGAAAACTTTTTAACATTTGCCTGACTTTCATTGGATTCCTCAATGGGTCTTCCATACACAGCATTCGATTCTCTGATGTCTATGCTACCCAATATGATTTCAGCGATTTCATATTGATTATGTCGAATCGCAATATGCAGTGCTGTATAGCCGTCATCATTAATCTGCAGCAAAAGATTCAGATCTATTTTCTCCATTAACTCTCTCAGTGAATTCAATTGAATGTTATTTATGACGGCCAAGTGAAGTGCAGTATTTGAGTTTTCATATATATGATTGGGTAAAAGGCCTGCGTTCAAAATAATTTTCATGATTTTCGAATCGCAATCATTTTGAATGGCCAATTGCAGGCAATCCTCATCCTCGTCAGTAAGCAAATTATTTAAATCGGCATTCTTGAATTTCGACCAAACGTATGACTGCCGCTGGACAACCTGAACATCATTAATTAAGATGGCATCGTGAATGGGTCTGTAAAAACAAAAACAAAAATTAATTTCTTATCAGAGATAGAGTTTAAAGCTAAATAGAACATAAACTTGTTGTTGTTTGCTAATGAATCTTATGTCAGAAATTCGCACATTAAGTAATCTCAGTATTTTTCCATGGTATATTCATTTTCTTCTTATTCGGGAAATCCCAGGAAATTACAACAATTTAAAAAAAATTCTACTTTTTTAATTTATACTCTTTCGTTTACAATCGAATGTAAAACGATTTTGGGGAAAACCCGAAAATACTTAAATTTGTAATACTTACAACAATCCTTCGTTTGATTTGATTTCGGCTCTCAAACATTCCTTGGCCATGGTGTGGAGAATATTCTGAGCTGTATCTGTCTCAATAAAATTGGTTACATCGTCCGATAATTTGTCTATATTTATATTCTCAAATGAAATATCTGAAAAGGTAGAGTCTCTTCGGTTCACCAAATGAGGTGTTGATGATCCACTGTTTGTCATTGTTTTGGTCAGTGCCTGTAAAATAAAACAAATTAATATTTAAGAGCATAACGAGAGTGTAAAGATTTTATAATTACAGTCAAAGAGTTATCCAATTTTCTTTTTTTCATCACCACGGGTGTCAATTGCTTATCTTCACGCTCCTGTAAAGCCATTTCAGCTGTGGATCTTTTAACTACTTGGGGAACGCAAGTGTTGCGTTTTCTTCCACGCTTTTTGGGTATTTTTCCTGTTGCAGTTGTGGGAGGAGTGGGCGTGGACGCAGAGCTCGAAATCGAAGACACGCCACTGTCAAACGAGATGGAAGGTTTTCTCAACTTTGTTTCAGTTTTAAGTACAATATTAACCGGAAACTCTGTTTTGTTGGGTACAATAATGGTCTCTGTTTTCGGAAATTCCGTAAATTCCGTTTGTGTCGACGCATTCGCTTTCATTTGAATTGGTGACGAAAGCCCACAAGAACACATTTTATTTTGATTAGAGATAAGTGTTGTCTTATCAGCGTTATTACTTGCACTATTACCAGCCCCGTTGATCGCGTCTATTACTCGCTGTTGTAGGACCTTGTCTGGTAAACGCATCAGACATTTAAAAATATCCTCATACACGGATTGATAGCTCTTGCGTTGCTTGTACGTATTAGCACCTACCGGAGTGATGGGTCTAGGTAGCACACGAACTGGCACGGACAATGGTTTTGACGACATTATTACATTTGTATTCCTATCACCCCCACCAATACTACTGGCGCCACCATTAACAATAACACTTCCAACAATAGTCGATGGCACCCGATCTAATTGCTGGCTTTTAGTCAATAACACTTTTTTCATGATTTCTCGGATGCTTTTATACTGATTTCAAAAATTTAAGGGGAAGTTCTGTTTTCACTTTGCCTACACATTTGCAAAAATGTTATTCCCCAACACGTTGATACATTGAGCAATTGTCAGAGGTGTGTTGTACGTGTGTCGTTATCGACAGTGCTGTCGATTGTTTGATGTTTAAAAAGGCCGCCAGATTTTTAGTACATAACTTGGACAATTCTGGGTAGAGCCAATAAATTTAAGAAACGAAAAATAACATTCTTTGGGGTACTGGACACTATAATATAGGGCTCATGTGATTTTTGGGTTGATCTAGACATAACAAATTTTTTTTGATAAATGATAAATAATTAGCGGACTCAAGCTCATGGTGCAATAGTAATCGAATACGGTGCTGCCACTATCAGCTGTCTTTGGGTCTGGCAGCCCTGTTCACTAAGCAGGCCAGGATTCGGGTATTGTTTATGTCAAGTCGGTAGTAAGTAAAAAAAAATTGTATTTATCGCCTTGCCTGGTTGATATATACATATATACAATCTGGAAGTAATTCCAGAAATATCTAATTTGTATTCTATAATTTTTAGATACGCACAGAACGGGTGACATGGACTCCCGGTATGGACGTAGCTTTTCTGGAGGCAGCAGTCAATATAGACGCCGTAGTCGTTCCCGTTCACGATCCCGGTAAGACTCCTGTAGCATATAAAATTGATAACTTGATGTTTACGTCTTCTGATATATGCAGGGAGCGCAATAGGGATATTGATAGCTACCGGCGACGTCAGCCCAGTTCCGGCAGTTGCGATAGAACCTTTGACATTAAACGAGATGGTGGCTCGGAGCAAGACTTATATCAAGATCTAATTGGTCATGATTACAAGAAGGAAGGTAGTTATAACTCGCGGAACAACTATGAGCATCGGCAACATCGACGGGACGAAAATTATGAGCAACGGGTACAAAACATAGAGAATGATAGAGGCCATAGTCGTGGCAGGTAGTTCAAAAAAATCCCAAATGGGTTTTGAGACTTTCAGTTTTTGTTTATCAATTTCTCCGCAGTGGCAGCAATGGTGAAAAGGTGAAGACTAAATACGATCGTCGTGAGGATCGCAATGATAGCCAACCTCATCACCAGAATGGCAATGGTCGGGATAAAGAACGGGGCAGCGATAGACGAGGTTATCAACGCAATAGAAAACGTCGTTACTCCGATGAGGCCACCAGCAGTACTATTGTGTTATTTGATTTATCTCCAGAATGCACCAACGAAACGGTAATTTAACCGAAACAAGATTCATTAGATAAGGTAATGTTTCGCAAATATTTTTACAGATTATGGATATGCTACGGCAAGTGAATTTGAAGCCAGTTCATATAAGTAAAAAACTAATGGCTGGTGTGTATTTAATCAGTGTAATTTGATCTCAAAATAGTTTACATTTTGCTTGTATTCGATTACTTAGGCACATCGCGGGAAATAGCATTTGTTGAATTTAGTCTCATTGAGGAAGCCAAACAGTGGATGGATATTAATCAGGTATAAAAATTCAAGCGAAATAAATATCCCTTGTCATGAACGGCTCCTCCACCGACTTACTATCAAAACTTAACTCCTGTTTTCTTTTCTTTATTAGGGTAGATTGCATGTTGGCAGCCATCGTTACATCATGGACTATGGACACAAGCGAAATATAGATTGGCGTTGTATAAAGGTTGGGAAATACTAACATGACGCATTAGCAGGGAATGCAACCGTTATCTGTAGATTGTTGATTTCAAAATTTGACTTCAATTGGTATGATAAAATGTTCCAAATTTTTTTAGATATCGTAAATAACTGAAATTAACATTTCCAAATTATGAAATTATGGCTTAAAGAATCGGTTGTTGTCGTTAACATTTGCTTTAACTGGCTAATAATTTCGTTTAGCTGACGGTTGCATTTGCTATTCTAAAAGTTAATTTAACCGCATCAGTATATATAATGTCGAATTTTCAGTGTGGTGGCAATAATTTTAAAAGTCGTTCCATTTGCTACATGTGCAAGGCTCCGCGTGACGATTCCGGCAACGGCGATGATGATGGCCTCGATGAAGTCACCCAAATTATATCGAAAAGTATATAAAAAAAAAAAAAAAAAAAAAAACAAACTCCTTACAACAATTCTCTAGAAGAGAGTCGTATTAATTCTATCTGTGTGTGTGTGTTTGTGTTGAGAAAACAAATTTTACTGATTTGAGACGCTTTCCCCCTCAACCACCAGAGATTATGCTACGCAATCTGGATGCACTGACCAACGAAGAGGGTGTGCTGACAACTCTGCAGCGTTTACTGCCGGATCTGGCCAAGACTGTTAACAAACTGGAGATAAGTCGAGATACATTGACCCAAACATCGCGTGGAATATGCTATCTTCAGTTTGAGACTCTAATTGATTCAATGAATGTTCACAATGGATTGACAGCACTAGATCCGCCTTTAACCATAGATGAGAAAGCGGGTGAGTGAATGTGGAAGTGGCGGATTTACGTGAGAATATGTTCGACAGTAACAAGTGGCAGATGGACAATGATTATTGAACTCCATGGATTAATTACTTCATGATTTTCCCCAGTTATCATAAACTATTGTATGGAACATGAGGAGCGTCCAGTTTTCCAGCCTAGGAATAATAGGTCTTACTTTAGACCTAAAGATGCGATATCTACATCGATTTCCGGTGGCTCACACACTCTGGCTGATGTACCTCATCTGGCGGAGTATAGTGCCTCACTTTATGCCTCAAACCCTGTAGAAAAATCGCAATATTTACAATATTATACAGATTACTACAAAGCAGAAATTGCTAAAGGCAATCGGATTGGCTCTCAACTGACTGAGGCCAATTCTGGAGCAGCTGTGGCCCTTCAAGCCATTCAACGCAAACAGCAAAAGACAATGGGAACGCCCAATGGTAATGATGGCAAAACATATCGTAAGTGTGAAGAAATCTTTTACTGGTATGCATTCTCTTACTTTTCCTTATTAACCACAGCTCCACCGAATGTTAGCTTTTATCAATATGAGGAAACGTCAGGATTCTATTACGATCCTAGTACTGGACTTTATTACGATGCCCATTCGCAATATTTTTACAACAGTGAGACTGGAGCTTATTTGTATTGGGATCAGAGTCGCAGTACATATACGTTGGCTACTCCTGTCGCTACACATACGGGCCAGGTGCCTACTCAATCGGAGGTTAAGGAATCTGAGACTCAGGAGCGCAATGGCAAAAAAGATAAGGTTAAGGTTGCCAAAATGATAGTAAAGGACATGGAGAAATGGGCCAAACATTTAAATCAAAAGAAAGACTATACTGTGGTGGCTACGCCGCAACCCATTTTAAATGGCACAAAGTCGTCAGATAAAGTTGAAATACCCAGTACATCCCGTGCTGCATCACAAAGTAATAGTACCTATGCCGATGTCGGCTTCTCTATAATGGAGAAAAAGGAACAGGTTCCTAGCGGTTTTTCTACTATCAATAAGCTGGTTAATAGTTATGGCAATGGATCGGATTCAGAGGAAGATAATCAAAAAAATCAATCTAAAATTGGTGGTGGCACTACAGATGTTTCTACTGATAATGCCAGTGGTGCTGGTGGCCAAGACGAATCGGCTTTAGTGGACTTTGAGAAACTTTTCTGCCTGCTATGCAAACGTGCCTTTCAGTCCCTGGACACTCTTCATAAGCATTTAAAAATATCGAATTTACACAAGGAGAATCTAGCGAAATTGAATCAAACCTCTGAACCTGATGTATCGAATGATGGTTTATCGTAAGTGCTGGTCCTAAAATGCCCGAGTTGTAGTTAAACAAATTTATCTTCCTTAGTTATCGTGATCGCGCCAAGGAACGACGTCTAAAGTATGGAGAGAGCGATACGCCGCCCCCGAATCGCAATCGTGATCGTTTCCATCGTGAACTTAAGAATATACAAAACAAGCGAAAGCAAAAAGATTTGGATCCAGTCATGCCCATTTCTTCTAGTAATGTGGGTAAATGTTTAATGCAGAAAATGGGATGGTCCGAGGGTCAGGGTCTTGGACGTAAGAACCAAGGACGCACCAACATTGTTGAGGTAAGTTACAGGTAGGGAAAGTTCCCTAGATATATATAAATTTTAATTTATATTCATAGGCCTCGGGACGTTCTGACAATTTGGGTCTGGGCAATAGGGTGAGCGAATTACGTCCGGATGTCGATTACAACACTTATGTGAAAAAAATGATGAAGCAACGTTACGAGAATGCTTAAATGCATTGCTTTCCTATTAATTGTAATTTAATTATTACTTTCATCGTTTTTAAAAATAGTGCAAAAGTTTACCTCATGGTTTTGTGCTCATTAAAACTAAGGACAATTAGTTTACAAATTGTATAAAATAGAAATATATTTAGAACGTTGCCGTTAGACTGTATATTGAGTACGTGACCATATTTTGTTGTTTTATTTCTGTATGGACATTGGACAGAAAATCAAAGGACCATGTTCGGCATTCAAAACGTAGCGGGTAAAATTGAAATGAGGTTGAGATATATCGATTATTTGGTTTTTCAATATCTTATCGATAGTTGGTGTTGGTTACAGTTTTACAGGGCGCTAAAGATGACTATTTTCAACACTAGGAAAAACGTGCAGGCCGGCAAAAATGAGTCCTGGTAGTAAAATTCCTCCTCTGACTTATAAAGTGGTCGCAGAATGCTCCGTGACGAAGGCCCGAGCTGGCCTAATGGGTCTGAGGTAATCTTGTCAATTTCATTTTGATTCGTTTACCAATTCCATTCGTTTTCGGTTCACAGGCACAGCGAAGTCAACACGCCGGTGTTCATGCCAGTGGGCACACAAGGAACCATGAAGGGTCTGCTCCCAGATCAATTGATTGAGTTAAATTGCCAAATACTCTTGGGGAATACGTATCATCTGGGACTAAGGCCTGGCATTGAGACGCTTCAGAAGGCTGGTGGGCTGCATAAATTCATGGGTTGGCCCCGTGCTATATTGACAGATTCTGGAGGCTTTCAAATGGTTTCTTTACTGCAGCTAGCCGAGATCGATGAGAATGGTGTGAATTTTCGATCGCCATTTGACAACAGTGAGTGCATGTTGACGCCCGAGCATTCCATTCAAATACAGAATGCCATTGGGGCGGACATTATGATGCAATTGGATGACGTGGTGAAGACAACCACAACGGGTCCTCGCGTAGAGGAAGCTATGGAGCGTACTATACGATGGGTGGATCGTTGTATTGAAGCCCATGCCCGAGATGATGATCAGTCGCTGTTTCCTATAGTTCAGGGTGGTCTGGACATTCCCCTGCGCCATCGTTGCGTATCGGCTCTGATGGAGCGTCAAGTGCGAGGCTTTGCTGTTGGCGGTTTAAGCGGCGGGGAGAGTAAACATGACTTCTGGCGCATGGTTCATGTCTGCACCGATCGTTTGCCACGAGATAAACCTCGGTATCTGATGGGAGTTGGTTTCGCCGCTGATCTTGTGGTTTGTGTTGCCCTAGGCATTGACATGTTCGATTGCGTTTTTCCTACACGCACTGCCAGATTCGGTTGTGCCTTGGTCGATAGTGGTCAATTGAATTTAAAGCAAAAGAAGTATAAAAACGACATGGAAGTCATTGACAAAGATTGCGATTGCAGCACTTGTAAGCGATACACGAGATCTTATCTACATCACATAGCCGCCAATGAGTGTGTTTCCTGTTCATTGCTCAGCATCCACAATGTAGCCTATCAGCTGCGTCTAATGAGAACCATGCGAGAAGCAATACAACGCGATGAATTCCCACAATTTGTGAAAGATTTTATGGCTAGACATTTTCATAAGGAACCTATACCAGCTTGGATACGTGAAGCTCTGGAGGCTGTTCATATTCAATTGCCAAAAGATTCAGAAAATGTCGCGAAAGAAGCCCAAAAACGTACATCCACTAGTTAATAGACCTAATTAGATATTTTTGTAAACCAAATGAGAGCTACATTTCTATACCATTATTGTATTGTACTTATCACTAATTGGAATCTGACTATATTCCAAAAAGAATTTAACTGCTATAAAATGTTATAGCTAGATTTAAGACATAGCTAGTTATTTACAAAACAAGAAATTGGAAATTTTACGTAAAAAAAAAAAAAATAAACTTTAAAAGTAAACTATTAAAAGTTTCAATTTTTACAACAATAAATTATATCAGACATTTAACTTTTTTAAAATAAAACTTTAATAGTTTTGTTGTTGTAATAAAATTATGCAAATTAAATTGAATGAATAATTTTAAATCAACTCAAGTAACGTTCAAGCAGCCTTAGTAAATCTTTTATTGCGGCAACATGTTGTATGAGTAATATTAATAGAAGTTTCTGGGTCCCCTATTAGAACCTTAAGTTCAAAGTTTGTTTTAGTTCCAAAAATAATATTGATTTAAGTTTGAATATTTAAATATCCACAAAAAATATCCTTTAGTTTAAAAATAATTTGTCAATTCCCTGAAAATGGATCAGGATCAAGAATATTTTCAGGGGTATACTTGGGGTTTTTAGTTGCTGTCGAATTGAATATACCCGTTCTGTTTTCTATAGCCACAGGTAATAACAAAAAAGCTTCTTTACTCACCTATGGGAAAAAGCTTTATACAGTATGACGCATATGGCGAATCGATGGCGATCGCCACGAATTCGGATCAATACTTAATTTTTGTAGTCTTTTTTTGCTGTTGTACATAGAGTAAAACAATCTCGAGAGTATGCTGCTTGTGGGGATTGCTAAAAAGAAATAATACTACTTAGTAAAGCCTCTCTCTCTCTCGCTCTCGCTCTTGATCTGTATCTCTTTGCTGATAATTTGCGTTCGCTCGCACTCTCCCTCTTGGAAACTCTCTCTCTCTCTGTCTGTCTCTTTGGTTGAATGCGTCAGAGTTTGATCAGGCAAATGACAGACAGGTCTCCGGTCTCTGCTGTGTGTTGGGGTATTTTGGGTATTTGGGGGCCTTTGGTGGGGCCGTTTTTCAGTGAGTCTCAAAGCGTCGTCGTTGTCGTTGTTCGACGGGTCGGTTGTCTAACGAATTTTTTAACGGCTAAAAATTGGCAGCCAAGAAAAACTCGCGCTAATACTAATAATAAAAGGAATATAAAAAAAAAATCGTGATCCAAAATATATGTACGTATATAATACATACATATATAGAGTGAGAAGATATATACAGAAAGAGAGTGAGAGAGAGAGAGAAAGATATAAAAAACATCAATTACTGTAAGAATAGAAAAAAAATTATGATTTAATTGTTTTGTAATATTGTTTATAAAAAATCACAAAACAAAACCAAAACTTGCAGTGCGTGAGAGTGTTTGTGTGTTGGACTTGTGTGTGCGAGTGTGTGTATGTGTGAGTGTTGGGGCTTAACGTGCTCTGGTCTACGTTTCGTTTCACCAAATGTGGTCAAAGCAAAATAATAAAAAATATATATGTATGTGCTTACATATAGTCAGATATACACCTATATATACATATATATATATATATGTATGCATGTATATATTGTATGCTGTAAAGTGCTTTTTATGGTATTAAACAAACAAATCTGTCATTTTAATATTGCGATTTCTATGCTAACGGTATTCCGGTTCTTCTTAACCCAATTGAGAAGAGTTTTCCAAATTATTATATCTACAAATTAGGCAAAGTTGCCAAGAATTAGTATTCCCTCCCCCCATTCCCGCCCACCACTATCTTTATACCTCCCCCTCTGATTTTCACGGTTCTTTTTCAATTTTCACAATTTTCCTGTGTGCTTTATTATTTATATTTTTTTTCTTTCGCATTTTGCCATCGTTTTCTCTGCCTTTCGATGTTATTTGAAAATTTTCATGGTTTCATTTCTTTAAATAAGTTCTATTTTTAGCGTTTTTTAGTTATTTTTGTGTATATTTTTTTTTTCTCACCAAATTTTCGGTTTGGAATACACACACTTTGGGGTTATTTTGTGAAACCATTGGCAAAGGGAATATACAATTTGACCAGAAATTCGCAGCGCTGGGAAGTATATGTATGTGTGGATTTGTGCTGATTTCGATATATGTATATATTTGTCTTTCTGTCTGGATCAATGTTAACCCGTCCATCAGTTGGAGAGCACCAGTTGAGCATCAAGAATCATTAGGCTATCCGAATGGGTTAAAGAAACTATTTTAGTTTTAAGATTGAAGTTGAAGCTTCGTACACATCGGATGTAATATCAACCTTAGGTGACACATCTTTGGAAAATACAGTTTGTTTCCTATAACATTGTGTTTTCGAAAATAAAAATAGATTTGCAAGTTTTTTAATGATAAAACTTAAAGAAACTAGTTTTTATATAGGCAACGTTTTAACTTTTTAACCAATTTCAACCAGTTTTATGCTCATACGATTGATTTATGATAGAGATCGTGGCACAATATTCTTTATCGAAAAGGCATTAGCCTCTTGAAAGGGTAACTAACCTCCGGACCTCTGTGTTTTTCTTTGTTTTCTTTTGGCTTGTGATAAAATTTTGGTGAAAATAATGTGGTTGGTTCTTACTTATTAAAGCTTTTCTTAAGAAAATACTTAAGTAGCAATTTTCTATTTTTTATATGGCCAATTGTTTGGTATATTTCCATGATCTCAGTGGCTCTTTAATTAAATAAACAAATTTTTAAGACAATTAATTAAACACAAGGTTCAATAAATTGCTAGAGGGTGTGTGTGTGTGAGAGAGTGGGTGAGCGGGGGGATGGATACTTGTTGCTGACCTCCAAATAAAACAAAAACAAAACAAAATATTCAACAATTTAAAGCTCTCTTGAGATAAAAGCATAATCATAATCACGTATGTATAAGAAGAGACAATTAATACCAAAGAATATAATTGTCAGTATTTATCGTTAATGCTTGTCAGCTAATAATTCGTCTTCCCGTTATTTTTGTATTTCTTGTTCTTCCTGGCCTTAGCTCATCGCATCTAAGTACTTTCTTGTTTTCTTCTACTTTTTAAGTTTGTTTATGCTTAACTTCAATTAGCTTTTCTCCACTTGATTTTCCTCTACTAATTCTTTTAATTATTCCTCTTTTTACTGGATTCTTCCTCTTCCTCCTCTCTTCTTGCTTTTCCTTTTAGTTGCACATCTTTTTACAGTCTTCTCTTTCTTCTTTATCTTATTCGCTTATTTCCAATACTTGGTCTTCTAATCGTTTTTATTCATTTGTGTTCTCCTTATTTAGTTGTACTTTTAGTTTTCGTTAAGGTAATCTTCTTCTTTATCCTCCAATTCATCTTCCTCTAATTATTGTTTTACTTCTTGCTATTCGTTTAGTTTGTCTTCTTCATATTCTTCTCCTTTGTATTTTTAAATTATGACACACTTGGAGAGGAAGGCCTTTCACTCTCTGTTTCCCACACTCTTTATTTCGTTTCTCTCTTTCTCTCTTTTCGCTGTCAAACAGCTGCTGAGTGGGCGTACTTAAAGAAGGCTGCCAATTTGGAAGGCATGGTCCCATTTAATATACAAGAGAGAGACAGAGAAAGAGAGAAGAAGAAACACCGCTGGTGATTAAACAAACAAAAAACGAAAGAGGGGAAAATACCATAAGGAAATATACTTTCGCGCTTTTGTTTTTGTAATTGATTAATTACATTTACTTACTTTTTTTCTTCCCTTTATTGCTCAACATTTTTTATATTGTCATGATGAGAGTTAAATATACATTTTTTTAATTAATCAATGAAGATTTTCATAATGTAACGAAAATTGCTCATTTAAACTCATTTCGCAAGAATTTATTTAAACTTCTTTTTATAGTATTATATTAATGGAACCAGGGAAGATATTCAAGTTTAACATATTAGTTTCTCAAGTTACCAAGTCAACCAGTCGTATGAGTGATATAATAAAAGAATATACCCTCACATTAGTTTATTACATTTCAAGCAATCGCAATACATATTTTGTTTCTTTTATTTACATGTTTTCACAACAAAATTGAATTTAATACTTGATTGAATTATTTATTTAGCAATTTTTCAACATAATCTACCATTTTAGCAGAATTTTTATGTGTGTGTGTGTGTGTTTTGTATTTTTGAATTTTACTTAATGCCATTAAGAGCTTTATTTTCATTATATATATTTAATTTAATTCTGTCTCAATCAATATTTAAAACAAAATCATTTTCACAGAATTAAATCAAGTTTGTATGCATAAAAAATTCAAATTTTGCTTACCAAAAATATATTGTAAAATCTACACATATGTTTATTTATTATTTTAATAGTCATTCTATGCAAATTTTGCAAAAATTTTGTTGCTAGCTTAAATAAACGGAAATGGAATGGAATTTTTGCATACATTTCGGAGAATATTTTCGTTTTGTTTTCTCTGATTTTAGTTGAAGTATTAAATTACACAGTAAGGTTGATTTTAATTACTTGGCAAGATGTGAATAATTGCATAGACAATTCTCTTTTTTTTATTTCTTTGACTTTGCCCGGCCACTTTCTCGCTATGATTCATGGACTAAAATAATAAAAATATTGCGTGGATTTCTCCAAAATAGTGTAAAAGCATGTGTGTGTGTGTGTGGGAGGCTTTACTGTACCAACAGGTAAAGGCCAGATCCACATCATTTTGGGCTTAGTCATGGAGGCTATTTTTGTTACGGATTTGTAGCTTAGAGACACCCACTTTTTCAAAAATCTATCTATATTGATATTTGCTAAATAGCCATCAGCAAAAAAAGTCACTTAGGGAGGCCGTCTGTCAGATACTCTATTTTTCATTAATTTGCCACAAAATACTCTCAACCTCTTGAAAAAAAAAGCGTCTGAGATGCCATTCACTTAGTTTTATCAAGTTTTAGGATTACCAAATAGAGATGCCCATTTAAGTTTTTAGTGCTATTTTCTAAAACATGAACTGCAATTTTCACCTACATATATCGGATGTTCTTCTTGCTTTTATTATTAAGCTATTCTGAAAATAAAGACGTTCTTTATTAATCGATTTTTTGAAGAGAAATAAAATATAAAATCTTCTAAGGCTTAAAACATTTTAAGAATGCCGAAATCTAAGCACCTAGTTTATCTAAGGTCTATCTTCTTAAAAGATTTGTTTACAATGTTGGACTAATATTAAAGTTTAACAATTTTTATTCATTTTAACTAACTCGGCTAAGTTCCTCTCCATACATCTATGAAAAGTGACAATACCCCAATTACAAAAGAGAATTTTATATACTTTTAAACGTTATAAGAAATTTCAGTTAGAGATTTTGGTGGCAGAAATATTATGCTGACTACTTACTTGATATTGCTTTATAGCAGATTCTCAACTTAAGTGTGGGTGAATAAACTTTTTGGTGTTTCAACGTTTTTTTTCGTGGTTTCTTTTTTGCCATTTTTTTTTTTAGCAATACAAAAAAAACATGGTTGACACTGAATGAAATCTGTTGTTGACTTTGAGACAGACAGACATACAGACAAACAAACATACCACATAATAAATGAATGTATACATTAAATAGTATGTAGGTTTGTATGAGAGCGAGAGTGATTTTAAGAGCTTGAATGAGAGTTGTGTGCGGTATGAAATGAAGTTGTTGAAATGACCTTGACAATATAGGAAACGGCGCACAGTCATACAATGTTTCTAGCTTTAGCTGAATAATGGTTTAAACTTGGTCAAATTTCAATATCTCATTCATATATGGAAGTAAAGAGAAACTATAAAAGTTGCTAGAAATAAATGATCTTTTGTTCAATTAATAATACTGACTTTATACAACCATTTGAATAGTTTATCCTAATTGCTCTTTAATGAAGGTCTTCTAACTACTATATGCCCTTTAGATGGTAGGAATCAGGATCAGATCAAAACAGTTTCTATATCTTCAAAGTTTTAAGGTATTTAATAACAACTAAAGACGATGAGTTAGCTATAGACAATATTTATATAAAGATTCAACACCTTTTTTTCAACTTTTTGTAGTTTGTACTGATATAAAATTGTAACTGTTTAGAATCAGATTAAACCATCTAATGTCAAAAAATATTTTGAGTTTTTCAATTGCAAATAATTTTAAAAAATACAGCTGGTGATATTGATATATACCAAACGCTTGCCTAAATCAATGCCAATTCCATTTGGGCGATAAATAAATATTCAAATTTTAATCCTCTACATAAATCACAAACCAATTCACAATAATTTATTATTTCTTTGGAAAAAATCTTTGAAGCCTTAAAAAAATGAGTCAAACTGAGAATTGAGAGGGATAGGCAATAGTATGAAATATATGAGAAAAATTGGATTATAAATCAAGTTCAATTCAATTAAGTGGAGCAACCAATTGGAGGGGACACACTATAATAACAAACAAACGACAAAAGTGCCTCTCCTCTCGGTGGCCTCTCATAACCTACGACAATTTATAATTTTTGCCAGACAGAGAAGCGGAGAGAAAAGAAACTGAAATTGCATTCTAGCATTAAAAGCAAATTTCCCTAATAAAAATGCACAACATCTGACTATACTATGTACATATGTATATGCATATGAAATTGCCATAAATTGTTAAACAAATGCTATATTGTAATCAATAAATGAGTCGGTTCCTGCCTGCCCATATATTATTTATGCGGAAGATATTCGCATTCGCCGACCACCCTCAACCCCCACGCAAAACATGTTGTAAATGTCAATGGGATGGATGGGGGGATAGGGTGGTGGAAGTGGTTTGAAAAAACATACACCCAATAACAATTTCAATTCGAACATGAATTTATTTACCACCTTAAACTCATAATTTCGCACGAACAATGCAAATGTGGTTAATAATTCAATAAAAACCATAAAAAACAAGACAAGCGACAAAAAAAAATAAGTAAATAAAAAAAAACGTGAGCGAAAAATTTTATTTTGAAAAGAGAACTTTTGCTACCCATAAACACAGAAATAAAAGAATGAATATGTATATATAATTATATATATTAAAGATAATCACCTTGCGTAATATAATTTTGCTTCAGTTGATAAATATGTATAAATACAACATATACGCAATGCATATCTATCTATATATATATAGTAGTATATAGATAGAATGTGGGCGAGATATGTTTAATAAGAAATTTGACCCTCTGTTAACCTTAGATTACATCGTCTTATCCATTTTCGCTGTTTCGAAATATGTTTGGCAAATCTTTTAGTTTAATATCATCTTTTCAATTTCTTTAGATTTTAGTAAACTTTATAATAATACTTATAATACTATTATCATTTTATGATTTATATTTCAATTTGAAATTAAAAGTATCTTAGAATATTTGCAATTCTTAAAGTCGATGAAATGATTACACATCTGAGACACTTGCTTAGTCTCGTTTTTATGAATGATTATAATGGATAAAAAAAAATTCAACACAAATTTACTTTAATTTGAATTTTCAAATAGGTCTCAGTTAATCATCTTCTTATAAGCTTAACTATTTTGATTGAACACTAATAATTTTGGGAATAGAATATACTATTATATTTACTATTTATGGAAGTTTGTGTGTACTTTTATTGATATAGGTTTTATATACATATATATTTGGATAATGAAATTTAGATACAAGTAGAGCAAATATGTAGGTTTTGGTGTGACAACTTTTATGAATTCTTAAAACTTTTGCAACTGATAAATCTTTTGACTGACAATGTCTTCGTTGGACAACAAATCGCAGAGATAAGAATCTACATATTTTCATCTGACTTGAAGTGCCACGATCAGTAAGAAGATAAAGCTTCTTTACCTTAAAATTTAGTTGTAAACTTGATATTTGGCAAACGTACTTTGAAGTTCTTAATATGACCGCACCCCTTTATAATATTTTTTAATCTTTATTATGTATAAGTTGCATGTAAACATTTGCCAAGAACATGTGTATCAACAAATCGTAAAATGTATACGGCTTTCTTTTCAAACATACCTCGCCTATCTATATATATGTGTATGTACATACAATTTGTCGTTTTATATATAGTTTTCCGAATGGAAAGAAAATTTAAAATAAAAATTTTGCAGCTTGACCTTGTCTCTCTTGCTCAATCTGGCACACATTTTGGCACAATCCTATAAAATAACAATTATATGCATATTGATTCTGCTGTTTGCTGCTGCTGATCGCATCAATCGATCAAATGTTTTCTATATGTACATTCGATATTGTATATATGTATATACTTGCAATATATTGACAGCTAGACCCCTAGAGAATTCACAATTCAAGGCAGCAGACGATATTTCGCAACAATTTTGGTGAAATTGTCAAAGCAACAACTTTATTTGCAACACAAATAATAAAATAATAATAAATACAAAATCGTATTCCAAGATGAAATCAGTTAAGCTCAAGGCTAGCAAATTGTATTGGGTATGAATGGATTGACTGTCAGACGTGTTGACATGCTGAATGTTAATGTTGAATTTGGGATATAGAGAGCTCGATTGAAAACCATCCTTATCGGAAATATATAGTGTTAAAATTTGCTTAGCTGGATCAATTGGTTATGTTTACCAATTTCGTCTACATATTTCCCATTGATAATAATTGTTTACTAAATAATTCTCAATTATATTCCATGTAGCTTAATTTGTGGTATTTTATTTATAATGTAAATGAATTAAATTTGATCTATGTATGTTTATATTGCAAAATGCGGCTTTTTTGTTGTGGCTTTCAATACAATTTATTATCAGATCTCAGCTTGATTATCTTTTTGCATTGAAATGTCTTATTTGTGCAGTTTTCATTGATGGTTATAATATACATAGATAGAAACCACAACTAAAGCACTGTGAAAATTGACAGCAAATTGACGTTACCCTGTACCAAATAATCGAAAACTAGGATCACATCCGCTGTATCTTATTTTGTCGCCAATATAATTATATAATTTGACACTTTGAAACAAAAGCTTAGAAATTAAGTGTTGATAGGTGTAATGTGCCACTTCCCCTAAAAAAAATTGACACTTAGTTCTAGTGTTGATAAACGATTGAGCCAATTGATCGTTCCACGACACTTTAAAATTAACCTTTTTATTTTGCCAGCTTGAGATCAATTAATAAAAGCAAAGTTTTTGCTTTTTTTTCTTAATAGAAAGTACATTTTTACAGGTTAATAAGGAGAAACCTTTTTGACATAAGTGTGATAAGTGTATCGTCACTATCGATACTCTCGTCCAAGCCCTCGATAAACATTGGTGCACACGTATATCGATGTTCTTCCACCAGTAAAATACTAAGCACGTTTAAAAGGATTTTATCTGCAGTGACTATAGCTGAAAGTTAACATCAAACACCAAGAGTATACTCGTGTACCCTTTTTATGTACCCAATTTACAGGGTACATCTAGCAGGAATCGTTTTTAATTTCACTAAAGCCAGAATAATAGTTACATTCCCATTGAGATCGAAATTGATCATGTTGCTGTTGCTTGTTGTTGTCAGTTTTCTTAATAGAAACATTCACATAAATGTCATCATCAATTTGAATTCTATTTGAGCAATTTGCAAACCGAATTGGGCATTCAGCTCTTTGAAAATGAAAATGTTAAGGTCAATGTAAATTGGCTACAGAACAATTTTTGTTCTATGATAATTCATTTTTTTTTTTTTTGTTAAATTGTCAAGACAAATATCAATATTCATATGCATATACATAAATACATATATACAAATTTATAAATGTACATATATTGCGATATACAGAAGTACAAATGTTGTGTGAAAAAAAAGTGTATAAGCATTTCTCGCCTAGTCTAAATTTAGTTAAAAATCGTGGGTGGGGTGAGGCAGTTCAACATTGAACATGACCAGGGTCTCTGTGTTTGTCTATGGTGCTTCTGTGACGTGTCTATCATAAATACTTATAGTTGACTTTACGATCTGAGAGAGAAATTCGAAATGGAACTTTTCTAAATATTGTATTCGTATTTTTCATTTCAGATTTTTGCCGAGCTGCCAATAACTAAAATCAAATCAACCAAACAAAATGCATGTGCCATTTTAAGTACTAGAGAAAACGGAATTATTATTATTTCAATTTCTAAGCAGTATCAATAGTAACTAAGAAATTTAAATTCAAGAAAGAAACAGCAACAAAAAAAAAACCATCTGGACATCCATACATATGTACATAAATATATATGTGAGTAGGCCCTAAATCAGCAATTGCATTTACAAGAATCTAACTTATATGATATAGTATAGATTGTAGACAACAGCGCCATTGAGATTTGCACACACTCACACACACAAACACACCCACACCCACACATACACAAATAAAACACCTTAAAATGGGCAAAGATTATTATAAAACATTAGGCCTGCCAAAAACTGCCACCGATGAGGAGATCAAAAAGGCCTACAGAAAATTGGCACTACGCTATCATCCTGATAAAAACAAAGCCGCCAATGCCGAAGAGAAGTTCAAAGAAATTGCCGAGGCCTATGAGGTTCTATCGGATAAAAGTAAACGAGAAATGTACGATAAATATGGCGAGGATGGCCTAAAAAGTAATGGTAAGTAGATATCAAAAAAGGCATTACTTTTAACTGAAATTCGTGGTACTAATCTCTAACTCGTTTTACCCATATAAAAATAATGAGTTCCCTTTAAAGAAAATTGAAAAATTTTGCGTTTTTGGTAGCCCTACTTAAAACCTTTGCGTAAACGATCGATTCCTCGTTACCAAGAATAATTTCAAAACCGTTTTGTAGGATTATTCAACCTTTTTGAGCATTTTGATGTTAAAAATTGGTCTGCGAAAAAACATTTTTGGAACCCATATATTCCTATATACACATATTTCTGATCATAATCCGTTTGTTTTAATCATTATCCATTTGTTTAAATCATTCCCACGCTTCAGTTTTAGAGCTATCCATAGGACCTATCGGTTCCTATGTTTCTTTAACCATTGAACTCAAACTCGGCCTAAAAAATCAGCATATTAGTCTGCTCAGTTTGACCAAGTTTCATTGAGATCGGACTTCTATATCATAGAAGGAAAAAATAAAATTGTATGAGAAAATCTTTTGTTGGTCATATTTTTTTTATTTTCTTTTGTTAAAATTAATATTAAATTAAATACATAATATATATATATATTTCCATAAATACTCCAGTATTTAAAACTTTAAAGATATTTTTCCTTTTTGCCGAAATAGAACCTATTCGAATATTCCAAAGTGACTTTTAACATTCAGATGTAAATTCCAAAAAATTGTTCATATATTTATATATGAATATATTTGACAATATGATAAAGTCTGGGATGTATTAAATTATACTATATTATTTACCTGTTTCAATTTGAAAATTTAATATAACTAAATACTCGATCAATGCCTTACATATGTATACTCAGAATGTTCGAAGTTTACATTAAATAGATAGTAAAAAGAATTTATAAATTAAAAATTAAAATTTGATATTGATAAGTAGTTGAGTTCTTAGTTATAATCAGTATATTACTATCATTTTGTTGGCATTTCAGTACTTGTTTCCGTCTCAGTGTTTAATATTACTCAACTCGAATCTCTGGAGAAATAGTCTCAAAGGGCAGATTTCGTATCAGATTAACACACTTAATAATCTGTGTTGCTTCAATTACATGATCGGGGTATCATTTTAAATAGCGTAATATTAATGAATCACTATAGCTAATGTTTTATTTTTTAAAACTTTGAAGTATCACATCACTAGAATATGGTTTCTAATCTTCTCCACTCTTTCCCATGATCTTTTCTCCCTTATTCTAAAAAGAACTTACTTGAAATATATGTTTGTTGGTAAAAAAATTCTTTATTAATACAATAGTTTATTATTTAAAAATCCAAATTTTATTATCTCTTTACCAGGTACTCGAAATGGTGGCAGTTCGAATAATACATTTACATATCAGTTCCATGGCGATCCACGTGCCACATTTGCCCAATTCTTTGGCAACAGCAACCCCTTCGCCTCCTTCTTTGATATGGGCGATAATCTGTTTGATAAGAATGTCTTCGATTTGGATACGGAACCAGATTTCTTTTCATCACCATTTGGCGGTATCGGCTCCCGGCATGGCCTAGGCAGTGCCTTCAGGTTGGTCAACATTGAGAGAGATTTCTATCAATTTTTGATTTGCTAATCTTTCGTAGGCCCTCTTTCAGATCACACTCCTTCAATGTGCATACGCCATTCAAGAAGGAGCAGAAACAGGATCCACCCGTCGAACATGATCTCTATGTCACACTGGAGGAAATCTATCATGGCTGTGTTAAGAAAATGAAAATCTCACGACGCGTTGTCCAGCCAGATGGCAGCTCCAAGAAGGAGGATAAAGTTCTACAGATATCAATTAAGCCCGGCTGGAAATCTGGCACCAAAGTCACCTTCCAAAAGGAGGGTGATCAGGCACCGGGTAAAATACCAGCGGATATTGTGTTCATCATCAGAGATAAACCGCATGCGATGTTCAAGCGTGAGGGCAGCGATTTGCGTTATACAGCGAGACTGACACTAAAACAGGTGAGTTCAGATGACGATGACGATGAAAGGGTTTCCAAAAAACGCAGCGTATTCGATCGCGCTTTGCGTTCTCACAGTATGGCGCCCAATTAAAGCCCCGCCAGCGCCTAAATCAAATTGTAATGAAATCAGCATTATGGTTATGGCAAATTTACCATATACGCCATGCTGACCAGACAACCAGCCGACCAGAATACCACTTTTGGTCAACATGGTCAAGTTGCAATTAACAACCAACGTGAACGAACAGTTGTGGTTGCTTCATCTCAGGTTCGCATGCTCTCCAGAGGTGTTAAATTTTTCACAGCCAAATCGCGACAAAACTTCGCACAAACTTTACGCTCCAAAATTGGGGGCGTAACTTGGTGGTTGGGGTCAATCATTAAAAAAATATTTTTGGAAAACTCCAAAACAAAAAACAAAAAAAACTGTATACAACATTTTAGCCAGTTTGTAGTCATGTTAAAATTGTTAATTGCATTAAGTAGATTAAATAGTTGTTCTACGTTCGCTTATCTGTTCAGTCTCACTGACATTTTTAACATTTTATTGCTTGTTAGTGCGACAAATTTAGTAAACATTTTTTCGGTTCTCTCTCTCTAAGCCGGTTATGGCATATTTTGCGAAATATTTATCTTAGTTCGATTTATGTGTTTAGTTTTTTTTTTTTTTTTACAAAATATGAATAGAATTTTGGTATCAAGTGTCATGTTGTTGTTGATTCTATTTAGAAATATTTGACACGGTTTTTGATTTTCAATTAAAGCATTTGTTGAAGCACAATCCACATGAAATCTATAACGATAACGAATCAATGAATAAGGTTTTTGCTCATGGATTACAGTTTAGATATTTCGTTTTACTTTTGTGAGTTATATAATACGGTATAAAGGTTAATCAGTTACCTACAGTTAATTTATATCTAAGGACCTCAAACATTTATCATAATTTTTGGGCATAACCAAAAGAAATATTGACAGGATCACAGCAGTGATACAAAATTTAAAAACCGTTTTCGATAGTTAAAATATATACAATTTAATCAAATTAATTTTTTTTTAAATAACTAAAGTAAAGTAAAAAATTTGATCTACAAACATTTTTTCCTTTTCTAGTTTATAAAATAATTTTCTTAGCTGACAGCTAAAGGCAAAGAAAAACATTAACTTTAAATAAGACCTTTATAAAATTGTTTCTATAAAATTTTTTGACATTAAGAATTCTGGCGATTTATCTGCTTATTCGAATATTATTTACAAAAAACACTGATGGAGGATTTTCTTTTTTGTCCTATACTAATGTTGAAAGAACTGAATATTTTGCTATTGCTAAAGTCCTTAAGTGTATGTCGATATGTGATAAAAAATTAATCTGATATGTCTTTTACTACATTCCGATACGATGTTTATATTCAAATTAATGTGGCGCAGAAATTAGTAGGTTATTTTTGTCTTTTACTGCATCCAGATATAAAGTCAATTTCGGTTATGATAAGCACATATTTGCCTCAATTAAGGGGGATTTTTTTTTGATTTACCCTGAATTTGGTAATTACTGAAATACCTCAGTATAGTAGTAATAAATCAATTCCCATTTAAAAGGTTTCAATTCAAACCTTGATAAGTTTTAGTTTTTTACATCCATTAACAAAATATTTTTGGAAAACCCTTTAAAATTGTTTCTAAAATCTTCAAATTTGTTTAAACTCGTTTAATTAAAATACAAAACTGTCTTCATTCGAAAATTCTTAATACAAATATTTGTTATGAAGAGCAGTCTTTGATTGAAATGAAAGAAGGAAATCGTTTTGTCTTATTCTTGTTGATTTTTTTCTCTTGTGTCTACGTGATTTGATCTTACCTATATAGACCTACCGAACTTAACGATTTGTACGTCAAATGATTACTATTTCCCTTTATAGAATAATTTTAGTCACATACAACATTTGTTCTCAGTATGAAATGATTTCGAAATACATAAAAAACATAAAACAATAAGCAAATTGCGACAAAAGCAAAGTGCACACCTTATGAATATTTTAAACATATGATCGAACAGTGCGCCGTTTGGCGATTTTAAAGCGATGACAACATATATGTATAAACTGATGACGACAGCCAGAATGAAGAAGGGGGAGGGAAAAAAGCATACAAAGACTACAACCTGTCCCCATGATGATGACGACACTGCCCTCATGGTCGGGACCAGCATCAGCATCGATATGTATAAACTATACGCGATATATGTATATACAGAAACTGTAACGCTTAAATGCTTGGCTGCCTTTTACGGCTACTGAAACATAAAACCTAAAAAAAAGAAGAAGAAACAAACGGGTGGGAATCAATGGGAGAATCTATAAACTGAAAATGGAAACCAGTTGGGTATGCGAAAAATATGCGAGGAATCTGGGATAGTCAATTAAAGTGATATACCATAGCCAGATAAATTTTAATGTCAACTTCAGCAAGCATAAATTGCAATCTCGCTCTTACTCTCTCTCTCTCTCTCCTCTCCTTCTCTGACTTAAATAGTGTGCAAAAATCGAAAATCGACAACATTCAATCGCATGTCATAAAACAATATTTTATTTTTTGTTTTTTTTTTTCCTGGATTGGTAGAGTCCTCAAACTCCATCGACTACAACGACGACTGTCATCAAAATGCAAACGAAGTTTTTAGCGTGAGGGTTGGGAAATCAAAAAATGCTTTTGTATTGAGAGTTTACATTTCTATGCAAGTCTGAATAGTAAAAAAAATAGAAACGCGATTTCTAACAAGGACGACTACGTGATACTTTGTAATGAGTAAAAACAAATGCAAAATCTAGAAAAGATTTTGAGTGTATCTCATATGAATTTTTTATAATCTGTTGCATTAGTACTGAGATCAAATTTTTCGATATATAAAAATCTACAATATGCAAATATGTATGTTAATTTAAGATAGTTTCCATAATAAATGCTTATAAATACTTCTAAACGATGGTACAACAAACCTTTAAGCATCTTTTTACAAAAACTATCTCAGTTTTTTAATGAATCGCTAATCTTGCTATTTACCTAATCTAAAAAGCGTTTTCTATCTTATTCCCTAGAAAGTGAAAATTAGTAAATAAACTCTTATCTAACTCTGTGAAAAGATATTCTATAAATAAATGGTCAGGATCTATTTACCTGTTCCCTACTTTGTAGCAATCTTCAACTACCCTTACATTCTAAACGGAGTATAGGGTATATAAAACTGAAAATGAAAATACCAAATGGACAGAGAGACATTGACAACAATTTCGGCGTCTGGCCGTCAGTTACAAAACACAAAACACAACGCAGAATTTTCCCCAGGAGCAGGGCCAGTTTCCAACCATATTCTTGAATTGTTCATCAATTTTTAGTTTGCCTGCTGCAGATACTTGAACTAAAATTGATTTGATTTTCATTTCTCGATAACTTGATCTGAGTTTGGGTTTTTTTTTTGCTGCATTTAAATCAATATTCACCAAATTATCTGATACTCATTGTAAATGATGATGTAATTTATGACTTGTACTAAATTTAATTGCTTACAAAATGGCAAAAAATAAAACCACATGAACGTATATTTTTTACGTTGTTGTTGCTGTTGTTGTCTGTGAGCAGTTATGGGATGAACATATATGGCAATGTAATTGCTTTAAAGGCAAAAAATCATTTCAAATTGCTCCAAAAATGCTGAGAGCAATTTATCAAGAGTAATCATATGAATATTAACGATTATTCTCTGTCTATTGAAATATGAGCATGCTAAATACATATAGAAAAAATATCGAAGAATTTGCATTTCGATTCAGTTACTTCAACGATTGATTTAGTGGTTTACATTTGAAATTATCAAATAAATATTGTTTTTTGCGACTTATTAATTAATAACATAAATCTTCGTCGTATTCATTCGAGTAGTGTTAATGTTCAGAATTCTACTTTATGTGATTATTTTTTCTTTGAACTTTTTGATTCGTCAAAACGCAGAAAAGAGCGGAAATCTAAGTTGCAATAAATCTCTGACCAGCTAGATCTATGAAAATAAAAATAACTAAATTTTCAGTTTCTTTTTGCTCTATGGAATAATAACAAAACTATTTTTAAAAATCTGAAAAATTAGTTGTATAGTCCTAGAATATGTTTAAACTTAATATACCTGTTTCGTTAGGATTCTAAATATTATATAGTAAAGAATTTTTTTAAAACCCAATTCAGTTCATTTTCTTAATTATTTGAGTTACTGATTTTTTAACTATTTTCCCAAGCAGTGAAAGTTAAGAAATTAATAAAAAAGGAGTAACTAAGCAACGAATTCTTCTGAGATTTCATATGGAATTTGGAATTTTAAATAATAACAATATTTATAGGTTAAAAAAAAAACACTAGATACTGAAGTTTCATACCAAAACTTAAAAGTTTTATAAATAAATTATATAAAAATTATTGCCTTTCCATGACAGAGAGGTCCTTCCTCTAAAAGGTTTCCAGAAAAAAAGGTTAAGAAAATTTTTCGTGTGATTTACATTTCCAATTTTTTAAATGCAGTAAAACATCGTAGGAATTTCTATGTATAACATTTTTGTTTATATATAGGTACATTCAAAATAAAAATTATTTAAATATAAACAATTTATTTCCAAAAAAAAAACATTGTTACTCTTCTCGCTAAGAACATTTAATAGTTTTAAAGCTCCCCTTATTATTAAAGAATCAATGAGCAATTGCTGCATAGATTAGATTGCTTGATAAGTGAAAACTGCTTACAAAAATTAAATGATTAGATAAGGTTTGACTATAAATAGTGTTTAACAACTAATTTTCCATAGAAATTGTAATGACTATCTCTGCAATTTTTGCAGGAAAATCAAATAAGAGCTTTAACTTTGTTTCGTTTCACTAATTAAACAAAAGTTTAGTGTTATCTTCTTTAGTTTGTCCCCACTGGGGATTTGGTTCATGATTGATGTATATCTTTTAGTAGGCCAATTAAACAAAATCGTATGTCAATCGCAAAAGAGAAAGGCAATCGAAAATCGAAGCAAAGACGGAATCATGTCAACAGCATGTTTAAACACGTATCAAAAAGGATTTATAAATGTTGTTTTCGATACAAAGGCAAACAACACATTCGGGCTAAGAACATAAACAGGATTAGCCACCCCAAACCCCCCAAAAGCAATATACGAGAAAGAGATTGATAGATTTCGGTCATGCCTGATGGAATACATACATTCCATGCGGGTCGGGGATGGTTTGGGCCTACAATAGATTGAGTTGCTTTTTAGCCATATTTTTATTTGCTGACCATTTGATGGATAAATCAAAATAACAATTTCATTTATGCTTTCCTTTCGTTTTTTTTCTTTTAGGCTCTTTGCGGTGTTGTCTTTCAAGTTCCTACAATGTCCGGCGATAAATTACGCATAAGCACCATGCAGGAGATCATCAAACCGAATACGGTGAAACGCATTCAGGGCTATGGCTTACCCTTCCCAAAGGATACAACACGTAAAGGTGATCTCCTTGTGGCCTTTGATATACAATTTCCGGAGAAATTGACTGCCGCACAAAAGGAAGTGCTCAGGGATATGTTATGAAGGATGAATGCTGAGACCTTAAAGAAAAACCATACACACACACACACACACACACACAGAAAGCACACACCCACACCCCCCCATACATATACATACATCCTACTAAAACTGATTTTCATTCATTCAGGGTTTTTCCTTTTTTTTATGTTTGTGTTCAAAACTTGTCTGCAATGTGCAACATGACATTTCTTCTTCTTATTAGTTCATGAAACTTTTGATATATCTACTATACTGTTGCAATAATACATTTACGGATACTTCTGTTGACCATAGCTATTATATCATTAATTCTTAATTTATTTGTCTAAATTAAAGCTACATTTAATAAACCAAACTCAACGAAAAATAACTGTTACAACAATTTCAGTATGTGATTTACAACATATTTTGGGAAATTAATTGCGTCATTTAAAAAGATGGAGAAGTCTGGCTAATACATATTTATATTCTTGGCCAATAAAATTGTTTGCCAGCTTCCAAGTTAGCATAAATATTTCTTAAAAACAACTTATTTGAGTTGTTTTTTTATGAGAGTGGTAAGCTCATAATAAATAATGTTATAAATAATGTAATGTATCTTAAAGTTCTATATGTCTTAGGATCAGTCAACATAGGCCAATCAGTTTGTAAATAAATTGCCAGAAGGAAGATCATTTTACCAAAGCTCTAACATTTTTAAAACTTGTAAAAATATCTAACTTTTTAGATACCTTTTTTAGATGCAGTAAAACTTATTATTTTTAACAATTTCTTTAGTTATCTTCATCAAGATGTGGTAAACAAAACATTGGCGCTATAGTTTTGGCAACATTTTATTTGGACTTTAGGTGTATGTATTCAGTAATTTTCGTCCCGACTTCAAAATTCATTAAGGGTATTCAACCCTGTCAACATAGAGGGTAATTTTTTCATTGATATATCCACAAAAAACATAAAAAGTAAAGCAATCCTTTTTAAATCTAAATAAATGGATGTTGTTTTTAATTATTTTGATTTAAAATCCTGACTTAAAAGTAGGCAAAATAATCAAAAGGAAGTTTTATTCCATTTGTATTGTAATCATTTTATTCTAAATATATTTAGATAATCATAGGAATATTACATGTCCTCTTTTACTTGGCCCTTGACGCATTGGAGTGCATTCTCGAATATCACAAGAATATAAACAAATTACGCCGAAAATTCTCTCGTCCTTTAGGAATGCAGAATTCACTTAATTAATCATCATAATTGAGAGAATTAATCATCACAGGGCGACATGATATTAATAATACCTACGTTGATTCTGAAATCGAATTTAATCAAGTGTTTTCACAAAATTACAACGAAGAACCTTATTGATATTTACCAAATTGCATTAAAATGATTTTTATAAAATGAATTTCTTAATGCATAAATGGAAAAAATTTCAGTATAATTAAAAAAATGGCAACAAGCTTGATCCTATCAAAGGATGCTGCACAAATCTTAGGATCACAACGACAAAATGCCTTTAACGTGTTGAGAAAAACTAAAAAAAACTGAATAAAAAAAGCGAATATAGAAAAGCCAATATAAAATAATGCAAATATCAAACAATGCATATATGACATTATACATATAGTAAGTATATGTTAACTTGGATTACTTAAAAATATAAAGATCAAGGGACTTTGCTTGCTTTATTGGGTTTAAGCTAAATTCTCAGTTTTGGATAAAATCTCATACTTAATCTATAAAAAAAGTGCTTCCCGGTGGTTAAAGTTTGTGTGAAAAGGAAAAGTGAAAATTGTGTGGAAATTGCGAAGCGTTTTCCTAATTAGCTTCTGCCTTTCATTCGCATTTTCTTTTTTTTTTTTTTTTTTTTGTCACAACCGGAATGTAGCTCGTTAAGTCATTAAAATTGCATGAAGTCAAAACTTTATGGTCTGCAAAGTTTGCGTCAAAGCAGAACTAAATCCAAAATAAAGAAGTGGGAAAACCCAAAAAAATTCTCCAAAAGAAACTGAAACCGAAAGAGCGAGAACATCAAAGCTGGTAAATGGTAATTCGTTTAAGAAACGAGCCAAAAAAAAAAAATACCTAAATCCAAGGATGGGCACATAGACGACGCAGCATTTCATTTGCAGACAATAAACAAGGACAACAGTAACAACAACAACAAAAACAACGAGAAAAGTAAATAAATTAAATTTTGAACAACTCTTTGCATACAAAATAGACAGGAATCCGTAAAGGAAACAGATACCAAAACCAAGAGACCCACACACAGAAAGAGAGAAAGAGTCCAAAAAGGCTGCCTCAAATTTCAAACACATGCCACAACGACCAAGCGGCCAAGAAGGAGTTGGAGTTGCAATGGATATGACCAGAGTTCGATATGCACGTGCCTGGAACACTCTCTCGAGTAACTCACTCTTCCTCTCTCTGGTCCCTGACATTGTAACAATTCGTTGCGATTTTCCACTTATTTTAAAAACGAGACGAGCGAAAACCTCAGAATGGTTGAGCAGGCTAGCAGGCAGCACCAGAATGAGCCAGCAAGTTTTCATCTGAGCATTCCGGGGGCAAAGTCAAAATCACAGAAAATCATCGACAACTGGCAAATGTGTGAATTGAATTTTCAAACAATTTTTGCCTTCAGTGCAATGACAGCTGATGCACTGCCAAAAAACTTTAAACAAAAATTTTTCCAACTGAAGAGAGAAAGTTAAGTAGTTTTGTGATTGGAATGTTCCCTGATAAAAGTTACTCCTATTATCATAGACGAAGAGCTAGATAGATAAGACTGAAGAACTGAAGTAATATTTGGAAATGATATTAAAGAACGTTTTATAGCCATTTTAGCCCTCTAACACCCAAGCGTACCTGTAGGCTCTTATTATACTTATTATTAATTTTTGAAAAAAAATGGTAAAATTTTAAATGAATATTTCTGTCCTTTAGTAAGAAATTCCAAATTACTTGAAAAAATAAAGCTGAAAGCTCTCAGGGCTTCTAAGGGTACCTTTTATTTCGATTTCATCGTAATTTATTTAGTTTTTTTGCGCGTAAAACTTTCCCTATTTTTTTTTTGTAAAAATCAAAATAAATATACTATAAAACTGATCGAGCTCATAATTTTTGATGTGAGATTGTATGCTTCTTTACCATTATAATATATTATAATTTAAAATAGTTTATTTTCTCACTGAGATCGCCTAAAAACGTATTTGAACTCAGGAGCCTAGAGAAATATATCAGAATTATTTTCTTCATTATTTTGGAAGGTAATTTTAGATGGTTAAAGATTTTAACAATTTTGGAATTAACAAATATAAATAGTATAGTCCAATTTTCCGGAATTTTAGAGATTTAAATATTTATAATTATCAAAACAAATATATTCCATTATTCAGAAGGAAGTTAACTAAAAAAATAAATATTGTAAATATTCCGTAGATTTGCAGAAAAGAGAACCCGAAAAACGCTTTTAAATGGTAGTAGATTGCTGTCACTTCTGATCTCTCTAGCTAAAATCCACACTTTATAACCTAAATCTCTAGCGAAACACTAATAAATTTCTTTCAGTGTATTTTTGATGCTTCTGCTCGCAACCGCCTGACTTGGATTTTGTTAAGGAACGTGCATGATTTGAGATTTGATTTGGGCCTGATGCCGTTGTGCTTGGCTTTTTGTTTGGCTGTGGCTAACGCTCGTTTGGCTACATTACAAAGTCACCGCCCACCGCGAAAAACGGTGGATGATTCCATTCGTTTTGTGTCCTGTTGGTTTTTTTTTGTTTTTCTTTGAAGCGTCAGCTTTGTTGTTGGTTTAGTTTTCTTTTTAAATTTAAGCTCACGTTTCGGTTGTTTGTGCCATTAGCGTTTAAGTTGCCATACAAAATGCGTCCTGTAAATAAGCAAATGGCTTTTGTTTTTTAACTTTAAGGGGTATTGCGTCTGGTGTCTGGTGGTAGGATTGTAAGGTGACGAGGCTAATTGTTACAGAGAATTGCAAAAGGTGATTAGTCAATTTAATTTTGCCGCCTTCTAATAGTCTGAAATTTCCATTGATCCGAATATATAATTACTGGAATTACAGTGACTCAAAACCGTCTGTTATGTCTCTGCAAAAGCGAGGTATTTGATTCTTTGCAAGCATCCCAAAAGTATGCTATATTTTTAGTTCATTTTTTGTATGCCCATAAGTAGGTAAAAATCAATTAATTTTTAAAAATATTCACATTGACAAGAGCACGAGGAACTGCAATGGACGTTGGCAGTGAAAACCTCTTCATCTTGCTTGCCACGCCCATTGCTGCTCCCATGCGTTTCTTGCTGCAATTTCTTATGTGCCGCTTTATACAGTTTTCGTATACGATTTCGATACAATTGATTTCCTTTGGTCCTGTCAATCCTTTGTGGGCAGTTTGTCTGTGGCATCTGCTGGTCCAGTTGCTTAGAAGTTGTTACCTCCTGTGTAATGGATTTCTCGAATTTGCTTTTGCGCTTCTTTTGCCTCTTTCGACGATTGTTTTGAGGGGCCGAGGAGATCTTGGAGCAGGCATATAGGTTCGGAGTTGTGGTAAAGGGAGCAGTGATGGCTGCCTGAATTTCTGACTCGTACGACTGCTGACGCCTGGACGCCAATCTCTTGAAGGCCGATACCAATTTGTAGCGATGATTTATGTCATCTATGACCTTCAGAGTCTGCTCAAAGGCGACTTCCAACTGCTCGACGGCTTGCAAGGTGTCCCACAATAAATTCTTTTTCATCATTTTCACACAGATAAATTTTGTTTAATAATTTTGTGACATATAAAGAAAGTTATTCTAAGTTAAGCTCCATTAGATCCCTTTGTTTTTGCTGCTCTTCAGTGTGGATGATGTCCAGGCTGATGTCCTGGAGGATGTTTGGGATCTGCATGTCCGGGTGGATGATGAGGATCCTGTGGCTTGTGTGGCTCTGGGTGATGTGGTGGTCCCGGCATTTTGCTTTTCGTATTACTTGAATATAAACTGAACATATCCTCAATCGTGGGGGTCTATTTATATGGAAAACTATTTGGGAATTTTCCCACCTGATAAGAAATTGGCCAAATAAATTGTAAAAGTTCTAGATAATAACTATGAGTGATTTCTGTTATGGGTTTCTCCAATTATATTAGTCAAAGTAGATAAAGAAACAAAACATGACGACATCGGGTTGGATATCTATCATAAAATCTAGGAATAATAAGTAATAAAAATATGTATAATAAATTTGTGATGAGAAGGATTTCATTCATAAAGGATTTAGAAATGTCCTCATTGGCATGTTGGTTCATTGGAATTTCGATGAATTTCTGCTGAACATGAGTTATCCCCTTATCTTTATCTATTGGAAAACCCCAACTGAGTGTGTGCTAGACCAAGTACTAGAAATATTTTTGTTTTGTTAACCTTATCTGAAATGCTGATAAAGTATTCGTGAGTCCATAAACATAGTCAGATATATTGAACAAATATTTTGCTATATAAATAAGGGTTAAAATTGTATTTTGTATTCAGTATTCGTTTGCTATTAATATATACAGGATGTCGCCACCACCGCCGCCACCACACCACGATCCCCACCACCCACCGCACCACCCGCCGCATCACGATCCTCACCACCCGCCGCACCACCCACCGCATCATGACCCCCATCATCCGTCTGGACCTCCACACCATGGACCACCAATGCATCCTCGTTAAGAAGTGTCAAGGATGGAACTCATTTTTAAAAAGGGAGATGCTAATTATCTATTTATTTAACTGCGATTCGGAAAGAAAAATCTTGGAAAAACAAATAAAATTTTAATGGTTTTGGTGAAAAAATTATTCTTGTGTAAAGTTTTCTTAATTTAATTGAATTAGATAGCAGCACATAAAGTGAACACAATAAATGAAACTAGTTAAAATCCTTTTAATTTACTTTATATAGGGGAAATTAAAAATTTACTTGACTGAAAAACAAAGCTTTGGTTATTGGCTAAAAGAGTATCAAAATTTTGACTATTTTTATATTTTTTCAATCAATCATAAAGTAAGTCAACAATATCTTATCGCCTGTTGTTAAACATTTTCTTTTTTATGTTCAATTTGACAGTTTGGCTATTCATTTATTTATTGTGATGGATCAGGTATTGTATAAATGATGTCATAATTCTGATATTAAAAAACTTATCGAATCATTTAAAGATAATTAGATCTACATGGGGTGCTCACAAAGTTTCAATCTTTTCTCATTTGATATAACCATGACCATCTGTCTGTCTGTCTGGACGTATGCTAACTAGTCCCACAGTTTTGGAGCTATGACTTTCAACGTTCATATATCAATTTTTTTTAGATCCCAGGCACATTATCTGGAATTTTCAAAAGTATCAGACCACTATATCATATAGCTGCCATACAAAGAAATCGTTAAATGCAAATAACTTATTTTTTTCTTAAAGAATCTTAACTAAACTGTATAAATATACACATAATACATCATATTCCTGGATTTTAAGAAAAACGAATAAACATAACTTCTGATTTAATTTTTTCGTTTGATCTTCTTGTAATTCCCAACTAGTTTTAGCGTTGAGGCCTTGCAGTTCTAGGGTCGTTAGCGAAGTCTGGTGATGGGAGAACTTGCTACACATGCTCACTTTTTGTTTGCTTCCCATAAATTACCTCGAGCCGGCTTTAATAAATTTTAAAAACAGTTTATTTATGATTCTTGTAGAATACTTTTGTGCAGGTTCTTAATAAAATCGTCGTATTTGTTGTGAAGTATAAAAAAATAATTTAATTTATTCCTAACTCTAAAAGCTTTTAGTTATCCAGTTAACGCGGATGCATTGGAGGACCATGATGATGGTGTGGGGGTCCATGGTGAGGGGGTCCATGGTGTGGGGGACCATGATGCGGGGGTCCGTGATGTGGTGGTCCGTGATGCGGGGGTCCGTGGTGCGGTGGCCCATGGTGTGGTGGCCCGTGGTGTGGGGGTCCGTGATGAGGAGGCCCATGATGCGGGGGTCCGTGGTGATGATCGTGTGGTGGCGGCATCTTGGCAATAGAAAACGCAATCGTGTACTGAAATTACTCCCACAATTGTTCACAATTTATATGTGGAGAAATATATTTTAATCTAACTAAAGTCGTTATCAGCTAAACAAGATAGCATTTGTAGCACTCAATAAAAACCTTTGTTTTTTTGTATGTATACACTTCGGAATTCCCATATCAGAATCCCATAAAGATAATGGACTAGCCCTATAATCTAACCTATGTATGAAGCGGTTATTGAATAGGTAGAATGTGATTCACAAATAAGTATACGAAAGTCAATAATATGATTAACATTTTTAAGTTGTTTTCGTTAGCAAGTGTGAGTACTTTAAGCGAAAACGGATGTTCCTTAAAAATAGTCATTTATATTTGATTCTAGAAATCAACAAGAAGATCTTTGATTTCTTTTTTTCAACTGATTTATTATTTTTAACGGTTCTCAAATAATATTACATTTAAGATATGGAGCTCTAAATATTGATTAATTATGAAAGTTATTTGATAGTTTGTTTTTGCTTTGTAAAATTACATTTACATATATATATGCGAGGGGAACTCTTATAATATTTGTAAGGATGGTTTGACATTTTTCATTTGATCATTTGGGCTTTCGTTTAACAAAAAAAACTCGTCTAAGTTGCCAACAAACACCTGAAAATTATGTCTCGATATAAAGAACTAAAACTTGTTTCTTTATCATGATATACGAAATCATGAAATTGGTAAATCGTTGATTATTCAAAAACTATATATCTCAGATGTGTCCTAAGTAAAATTGATATGAATGTCATTTAATTAGTAAAGCTTTTTGTTAGTTTTAAAATATTAAGTGTGCCCCTCCTATGGGTACAGCTTCAAAATATTACGTAGAATAGCTATTTTGGCCATATTATCAATGAATGTTTTATGGCCGATAAGGTTCCATTCAGTTTTATCTTATCGGACAAATACGTATTAGCAAATTGACGCTTAGTAATATTGCTCATGTGGGTTTGTTTAATAACATATTTTGGGTATGCTTTGGGAGTCCCAAAATGTTTTATTTGAGGGGACTTTTTCTTCGGATGAAACACAGAAAAAAAAACTAGAATTAAAGGCCGAAGAAATTTTATGTTTAAGCACCCTTGACTTCTAATTTTCTGAACCACTAGATTTAAGAAATTCCTATTTCCCCCTTTTTCTATCTAATCCTTCAACTGTTTAATAACCATTGACTGCATTTTGTGGTCGATAACAAAAAGGGGGTAACCTGAGAAGACTTGAGGGTAAGAAAAAAAATCACAAGCAAATAAAATTTATAACAAATCTAACACGCATACATCATTTTGATATGGCCGCCACGGACACGTACATCCTGGAGATATATATACATATATGTACGAGAGTAGATGTTTGCTTAAGGGTTCCTTTTTGTCCAATGTGCAGTGCAGCAGGAGCAGTGGACAGAGAAGGATCTCCGGGACAGACACATTAATTTTGTGCTCGCTTTTCTAACCGCATGCAATTTTTCTTTGCTCCCTCACTCTCCGTCGCGTTTCTATGGCAGGATGTAGAAGAGGCTTGAGGGGATGAGTGGGCGGTTTTTGGAGAAGGACACACATCCTTCAGTCAGTCAGTTAGTCAAGAGCAGGCAGGGCAGATAAGTGCGGTTTATGTGCAGCACGTAGACCAACTCAATACAGTCGATAAATTGCGGCAAAGTTGGCTAGCTGCTTAGGAACCAATGTGTGTATGTGTGTGTGTGTGTATTGTGAGGGGGTGTGGGTGAGTGGGTAGAGTGGGTGCGGCATCCGTTAACTGACCGCAACTGCCGTTGAAATGGATGATGGCCAAAAAAAGAAACAAGTTAAAAAATTTTATTTCTCTCTCTCCATCTCCAATGCATGCTAAATCTCAAGTTAATTGGTCTAACTTTAATGAGGAGCACTTGATTAAAATATTCTACCCTACACCCACCCCCTCCCCATCCTATCCCATGGCCCTTGGCAGGAACTTGAAATTCCAAAATCAAAATATTTCAAGCTCACGAAATTCCAATGCAAATTCACTCATATTAAAAGCTCATTAAAGGCACAGAAATTCCTCATTCCCATTGCATAGCAACAACATTCCATGTAGAGTATGAAGAAGAAAACTCATGGCGGAAAATATGTTATTAATTCAAATTAATATAATCCCATTTTTTGTTCGCTTTCCCCGCTCGTCTCTCTCCCCCTCACACACTCGCTCCCAATCTGTAAGAGAGCTCAGAGGAAATGGAAACTACTTTCTCATCGCTTTAGCTGGAGCTGGAGGTGGAGATGGAGCTGGTGGTGGGGGAAACTGACGTTGTCAGGTCGCGCATTATGGAAAGATGTTTTCCCTTTCCGTTAAATCGAGGACAGATGGGTGACGGGGGGGAGTCATGAGGTTATGATATATGCATAGACATTGTCGTATCTGGGTTACTCCTAGGTTTGCGACGTATGTTCGGTGCGGTTTTTGCAGTTTGTTTCGTGACTCCGTTTAGCGAACGGTCTATGTGGTCGGTCTCAGGGCGGGGTTGAAATGGAGCGAACATGACAGCCTTTAAATTTGCAAATCTTTTTCATAGTTTTAATGCATAGTTTTTATACCATGCATCCATGGGATGAAATGGTATATTAAGTCGCCAAAATGTATGTAACAGGCAGAAGGAAGCATTTCCGACCCTATGAAGTATATATGTATACTTATTGTCATTCCTTGAGGAATTCGTTGAGGAATTCATAAAGGAATTTATAGAGGAATTCATTTAGGAATTCATAGAAGAATTCATAGAGAAATTACTTGAGGAATTCATAGAGGAATTCCTTGAATTCCTTGAAGAATTCAAAGAGCAATTGCTTGAAGAATTCATAGATGAATTCAAGGAATTCCTTGAAGAATTTATGGAGGAATCCCTAGAGAAATGCATAGAGGAATTCCTTGAAGAATTCATAGAGGAATTCCTTGAGGAATTCATAGTAATTCTTTGAGGGATTCATAGAGGAATTCCCTGAAGAATTCAAAGAGCAATTCCTTGAAGAATTCTTAGAGGAATTCAATGAATTTCTTGAAGAATTTATGAAGGAATTCCTAGAGAAATGCATAGAGGAATTCCTTAAGCAATTCATAGAGGAATTCCTTGAGGAATTCATAGAGGAATTTATTGAATTCCTTAAAGGAATTACATAAGGAATTCTCATAGAAATTCATGGCCGGTGAGGCGCTCGAGTGCACATAAGAGTGAGCGAGATAGCATGTGTTGGTTTCAAAAATTCAAAATAGTTTTTTCATTTGATGCATAGGGTATTCAAGTCGGATTGGCGAACTACTTATTTTTTTATTAACAGCTCTCAAAACTATTTTTTAAAATCACTTATACGCAATGTTGAAATTTTTTTTAAGTATACTTATTAAATATACAAAGTCTTAGCTCGATATTTGCCATATTTGACGTATGCCAATTATTTGGAAATCAGTCGACCTGCGCATTGTTAGGGTAGGTGAGAGTGAGCAAAGGGAAGTGTTATTTCTCATCCTTTTCTATACGAATTTGGGTTTTAGATTTCGTGACAAATATTTAAAAACTCTTCAATTTAATATGTATAATGAAGAAGATATTAAATCCAATATAGATAGAGAGTTAATTATTCAATTCTTTATCAATTAAAACCGGAATAAAAATATTGTCCTTGTTTATTTCAATTTGCCTTTATTCAAATTTTATTTCTAAGTGAATTCCCATTTACCACATGGAAAATTGATGAAATGCCAACACATTTTGTGTTCTATATAAAGTGAATTTTGCAGTTTTACTCGAATAAAATATTCAAAACAAAGTGAGAATGGGAAATTTCTGGCAAAAAGAGTAAGAGTAAAGTGAAAGCCAAGCTAAGAGGAATTCACTTAACAGTAGCTGGTTGGTAGATGGTTGAGGAGGGGAAAGATGATGTTGATAGCTTGGCTTCACCTCCTGCTCACTGCACTCAGCTCAGCGTCGAGTGCGTAAGGACTCATTCTGCTTGAGTATCTCCTGAAGGCGTCGTCTTTCCTTGACACTCAGAACCTGACACAAATAAACAAGAAGTGTTGAAAATATTTAAAATTGTTTTCCAGTTTATAGAGACCTGCTCAAGTGTCTCCAGTGTTGCGTTGATTTCCCGCTTCGAGTGCAGGGGCAACCAAAGAGTGGTGATGGCAAAGGTTCTGAAAGACGAAAATTGTCCTATGATTAATTGGCTAGACAGAGAAAATGGTGCGAAATACCTGTGCACACGCATGGCATCGATGGCACAGCGTTGCATCTCCTCGTGTTTGGCCATTTCATAACGGAAACGTTCGTTATATCGACGGAATGCGGCAGCATAACGCTTCTGGCAAACATCGGCACTGTGGAATGGTTGTAAAATGTATTAAATCAACAGGAAATTGCAATTTTCACACAATTTGATTTACTAGGTTGGCTCCCTCTCGTCCTTGGGCGGCCGTTGACCGAATCCCACACGTCGAGCCAAAAGAACACGATACCATTGCTTCTGCAATGTATTCATTGGCCGCTTGAAGGGATTCTCTGGGATGGCAGTACCAGAAGCAGCTATCATCTTTTTCGTATTGTTCGCTTTTAGTTTTTCCATTTCCACACACACTCACACACACTAACTCACTTAGACGGCTTACAAGTTTTCCGTTTTATGCCCAAGGATTTGAGAGTGAAGAGATTTCCTTTTGCTTTACCTTTGGGCATTTGACGTTGAACTAAAACCCGCAGCTGGGATTATTTATTGGCTGCGGGTTGTTGTTGTGGCCTGGCACACAAAAAAAAAACAAGCAGCCCAGCAACCATGGCGAGAGTTTATCGAACCAACAAGAAGCCAGCAAACAATGCCACCAGATACACAAACTGTTGCATAGGGACATGTGATTGTGGATGTGAATGCACTTTATTTGCGAGAGCAATTCACAATTGAAGTTGTCTGTTTGCCTCTCAATATGCCAAAGAGAAATTGTGCACTTTTGCTTTAAATCGAACTCTCAATCATGAGAATAAAAGTGGAACTCAAACGTTTAAGGATTTTGCAGTTAATGTTTGCTAAGGATTTCATTAGATTTTTGTTAAAACTTAAAATTTTATCTATCTTTAAATGAAAATGTATAAAAATATCTAATTAAAAATATTGTTTATGCCTCCAACACTTCAAAACAAGGCTTCGAGTTCAGATACTTCTTACTAAGTCTTTAAAAAAGCAAGAATGCTTCCTTTTTCCTGTTGCGAAAGTAATGTTGAGCTGGGCGCTCTTAAACAATTTTTTTGGAGTTTATCTCTACCAAAAATTTGGATCCGAATCGGTAAACTTAAATTTTTTTTTAATGTGTCTTATAATTATGATAGAACTGTAATCAGACAAAATTCTTCCATTTCCACGAAAAACTAACCGTGGTCTTCCAGAAAATGATAAAAATAGCAAGTAACGGAATTATTTTGCAGCTAATGCTTTGTGTTCTTTCTATCTCAATATTTGTTTTTTTTTTTAAATTCAAAACAAAATGTATTTGGCAATGAAATGAAATCAAATTTTTTGAGTATCTTATCATTTTGATACGGACATAAGGTTATTTTATTTTATTTTATTTCAAAATCAGATGTTACATGAAATATATCGTATTATCTATACCTCCTTTTTTTAGTTTGTCTATTGTAAATCAATTTTCAGCAAATAACCAACATTAAATATATGTATATATGCCCATGGCGAAGATTATCTATATCTCTTTGACCCCTCACATAATTCATAAATCAGAAAAAAAAAATGGGCTTGAACTTATCGTAGGGAGGGAAGTTAGCTAAGTCAACTTGAGGCTTTAACCCACTCACATATCTCGATGACATTTGTTGCCAGCAAAAGGGTTCTTCACTTCAGAAATAGGCCAAACAGCAAAGGGCTCAACAAACAGCAAACAACGAATGACAACAGACGGGAGGAAGCCTTTTGCTTCACCACTCATGGAGACATGGAGATGCCGCAGCTGTTTGGCATTTTGCCTAGTAGACAACAGCAAAACTATTGAACAAAACTGGCGCCCCGAAAGGCAATCATAGAAATGTGCTCTAATTTAAAGCCATATCAACTAGCAAGAGCAAAACAAAAAGACAAAAAGAAAAACACCAGCTGCCAAGAAATAGGAAGACATGAAATTTGTTGCCAAAATGCAGTTTGGCACAAAAGCGAGTAAGCAAACAAGGAAGGAAAGAAAGAAAGAAAACAAAATGATTTTCTATATTTTTATGTCTGTTTGAGTTGTTTTGGTTCGGAGGGGGCGGCTTGGGTCGGGCCAATATCAACATTAGTTCAGGGTAATGTCATGAACTTTTCTACTCCTTATGACTTTTCTCTTGGCCTCAGCTGCTTTGGCATTGGCTGTGTCAGCGTTTATTGATGGCATCTAAATGTTTTTCAATTTATTTTATTTTATTTTTTCTTCAGCAGCAGCAAAAACAATTTATTGGCCACGCTGTGGGCCTGGTCTATTGTTTTTTTTTTCGTTTCCATGGTTCGTCTTGGCCATCTGCGCGTTGCGTATGAGTAATATGATTGATGTGGCAACAAAATTTTTTGTAGCATAATTTTAGGCCGCCACTTGATGGCAAGTGTTCGAGCAAGACAACTAGCTGGCACGTAGGAACCGTTAAGTTTCAAATGAAGCGGCTTTTAGAAAATTTATATACTTTCATTTAAGAGACTAAGAAACCATAAAAAACAAGCCAAGGTTATTCCGGTAGACAGACTCACGTAGGACGCGTTGATGCTTCAAGTTGTGAAACATGGCGAAACATTAGGTCTTTGACTACTACGGCATTGTGTATGCGGGAGAACTAGGAGAAATAGAAATAGAGATTGCCATTTACATTACATTTTTGCATTTGTTCATTACACATTTGCGGGATCCTTTCTTTTGCTTGCATTTTTCATAAAAGTGTGAAAAATGTTAACGAATTGGAAATATGGAAAAATATTAGAAATCCTACTTGAAAGCTCTCTCTTAGCCAACTTCCTCGAATTATGGCAGTTTAACCAGTTACTACGGCAACCAATTAACTATGTTTTTCGCCCTATGACCCTTGATTGTCGTATTTGAGATCCACAATGAGGGAAAATCCACACTTCGAAGAGTCTTAACATTTAATCGAAATTTGTTTATTTTTAATCAACTTTTTTCACCAGATTCGATACATTGATATTCTGTGTGTATGATTTTAATTTAAAGTATTGGGGATATGATTAATAGAAAATCATGTCGTGCTAGGCGACTTAGCTCAAAATTTAAAATAAAATTGAGTTGCATTTATGAAGTTTTATTCCAATATATCAGTTAAAAAAACGCCATTTTGGGCAAGTTTCTGCGAACGGCCCTGGTCAAAAGCCTATATTTGTTTCCTTTTTTGATAAAGATTTCAGTTTTTTGTGGTAGTTACCTTCTGGTTTGAAGTATCTAAAGAGTATAAAGGATTAGGTATGTTTTGCATTAATCAAGGACAACTAAAAAAAGTAATCTGGGATTCTTTACCATTGAACCGAAGTCTCTCTGCTGTTAAAAAACTGCAAATATTTCTTTCGATACAAACATAAATGACGCATACTTCAATGAAAACAAAAATATGAAGAATTATCATAAAAAGAATGTCTTTAATTAACACAAGAAGCCTAATTAGGCAAACTGCGAAGCCATTTCAAAACCGTTTGATCCTATTTACTTAGATGGAACAGTCGCCGACAAACTGCCGAATTGGCAAATGTCAAAAGTCGAAGAAAAGTCAGTTCAATTGTCAGATGAAACCGGGATCTACCCTATAAGTATATTCATACAGCAGTCAGCGCTCACAATGAGTTGATAATCCCAAAGGCAAACACAGAGGATACGAGATAGGAGTCGGTCGGTAAGTTTGTCTGTCGTCTCGTCCGTCTCTCATCGTTCATATATCTACATATATGCAAAGCCATAAGGCAACAATAATAAACGCACATCATCATCAGCATCATCAACGGCGGCTTCTGCAGCTACTCCTCCAGCCCCCCAGCTCCTGCTCCTGTTCCAGCTTTTTGCTCCTGCTGCTTGTGTCAGCAAAAAAAAAAAAAAAGTATGAAATATCATCTAAAATAGGAAATGCGTAAATGTGAAATCCTACAGAACGGAAACTCAACTGAAAGCGATGATGATTTCCATCCACACCCCCTTACCCTTCCCTTTACCATCCACCTAACCGAAACCATGTGATGTTCTCTCTTTCTCTCTCTCGGTTTCTGTATGAAAGTCAATTTTTCATTTAGATAACTTTGACATACGCAAACGTCATGGGTTGAGCCCGGTAGGGGGAGGCACTGTGAGGCATGGTGAATAAATCAGATATGGGAGAAAAAACTGACAAACTATTAAGTTTAAAATTATCTAGTTATAAGTTATTTAATATTTTAAGAGGTGAGATATAAAGATTTAACATTATGCTGTTTCATTTAGTGTGTTTTAATGTTAGTTTTAGATGTATCTAAAAAATTGTTTTACATTTGAAATAAAGTCAGACATTGATCTGAAATTTAATACTAGGGTACTTAGAAATGCCTAGTATAAATATTTCAATAAAAGCAACTGCTTCAATGTAAAAATTTGTAAGCGACATTTTTTGAACATATTTTAAAATCATTTACAAAAAAAAAAAATTATTATTTAATTTAGAAGCCAAATTTTTTGAAAATTTATTAAAGATAAAGATTAAATGGATATCTTGGGAGAAATAAATTATATTCTTTTATTTTTTCTTTAGAATCTCTTAGGTAAAAAAGGCTTAAAATTTAACAATCCTTAAAGTTGGTTGTAGCAACAAAAAAATTTTTTTATTCGCACTCGCATTTCATGAGATATTCAACCAAAATAGTAATGCACGAAAATCTTTATGAAAAGATCGCAAAGACTCAATATATTTCTGTTTTCAAATGAGCAGTTATGCAATAATTGTACGTACGTAGAACCTCAATTAATTGAGACATGAGATATAAAAGATAGATTTTAAGCTTTAGTTTTAGATCAGGAATAAATTATTCTAAGAAATTGAAGACTGTTTAATCAAATAATGTGTATTGAAGATACAAAACCATAATCAATGTTCAGATGAGTTAATGTGTTTATCAATTATGATATTGTATACCGATATTCACAATCACTTTGCAAGTGTTTGGTCACACTGTGCAGTGGGAACCCCCATCACTTTGCATCTGGATGGATGCTTGTTCGTTTTGTGCGTCTGTCTGCATATAACGATTTAGATTTTGGGTTCAACTTCTCTTTCTGCTGGCGCCAGTCAGTTTTATCCTCTGGGAGTTTCATCGCGGAAATGCGGGCAGCGTTTTGATAAATGAATTTTCACTGCTTTCCCACACACACACACACCACACACACCCATACATACACACAGCATTTATGTGTGCGCGGCTTAAATGAAATGTTAACAATTAAACGCAGCAAGAACGACAACACGAAAAGACTATCAACATGCATGAGGAGTCAAGTCGGGGGTCGTGCCTAATACATGGCGTATGCTTAATAACATAAATAATACCCAAAGTTTGCTTAGGGTTGTTTTAATATTTCTCTTGTTGTTGTTGATTTGGTTTGGTTCGGTTTAGTTTTGGGTCGCATTGGGATGGCTACGGGGTGGCTGTTTAGTGTTAACTTAACAAAACATAAAATGATGCCAAAGCTTTACACAAGTGGCAAAAGGGATAAGAGCCCACTCCACTGTCGAAGCAAAGGACTTTCATTAAATTCTGCGTGATGTGCTCTCCTCTCGAAAAAAACAAGTTGTTTTGTATTTACAAAGCAGCAGATACTTACACATTGTTATAAACATAAAAAGTATTAAAAAGTAACAAGGAGAAGTTACTTTCGCTTGGATGCGAGACCTGGGACAGGTGTGGGCCATTTTGTAGTTGATTGCCCATTTTTGGAAAGCTACACTTGTTTACCTACTTGAGAGATGCTCCCAGAAGCTGCCAGGCAGCACGTTTGGGGGTGAAAGGACATGGGGAAGAAGTGAAGAGCTGGCATATTGTTGGAATCTGGCCGCGGCTTAGGTACAAAATTTGCGCTTACGTTAGCGTGAAATGATGTTCGGGTAATAAAGCGAAGCGTGCGGTCGGTTTGAAGTGGCGCACAGGTGCGCTATAGTGCCCAACGAGTCCTTGCCCAGAAAAAGGCAACAAAAATATGGCATAAAACAGAGTTAAATGTGAAATTTAAGCTTAGATCTATGATTTATGACAATCCTAGTAGAGCAAATTGCCTTTACGAATCATAAAATATATATAGATTTGATAATTAAATTAATTAATTTGCACAGTTGATGCAAACACAGGCTTTAAAATATTCACAATTATTTTTAGTCAATATAATTAGAGACTATTTTTTTTTTAACTCCATTGCCCTGAGAATGTTTTATAAAACATAAAAAACTACGAAAATAAAGATCCATCTTTTAACTGCTGCGATCAAAAATCTAGACTTAATCTGAGATAATATATATACGGAAGGGCCTATAAATCAGGGATCGTAATCAATATAAGTTTTATTTTAAAAAGTGCCTAACATTTAATATGTACAAATTTTTTTCGTTTTTCTTAAATGATAATTTTTATTTTTGAGTAATTTAATTAAACCTTAAACATTAAAAATGATTTTTGATTAAAATAAATTTAAAAAATACATATGCAGTAAAATTTGCTGCCCTTGATATAGAACTAATGTAGTCCAAATAATTATTAAGAAAACAAAATACTTACCTTTTGTTCAGAATTGCTTAAGATAAATATTTTTAAACGTTTTCCCATTATTTACAACAAAATGAAGGATATGTATATGTATTTATTTTGTATTTGAATCAAAAATTGTTTAAGATAAATAATTTTAAAAGGTTTTTAATACAACATAACTAACATCTAAGGCGTAGAAACGATTAATGGAATCTATTTGCTTGAAATGTTGTAACATGTTTGAAAAAACAAAGATTAGAAAAAAGATGGAGTGATCGAAGTTTTACCTTTCATTCTTCTAGATATAAAGGACATTTACATGAGAAATTAACAAAGAGGCTGCAAGATTCTTCTCATCGCCCTTAGAATTTAATTTCTGAAATTCTCGTTTCCTTTCTGAATTTTTGTTGGGTTTCTTTTTGAGCATTCTAACATCCTCTGAATTCTCAATCTCTCAGTTAATAGTTTTTGAACTTATTTCCATTTTGTTTTTTTTTTGTAACACATTTTCGGTGAAGGTCCCTTTCAACGAATTCCCCGTTTTTAACTCTTCGTACTCACTATTTTGCTTTGAAAAACTATAAGCTAGAATAATGCATATGCCCAACAATTTCACCTGTACCGCATCGCAATCATATTTCACGCTTTGCTTCATCCAAACAGACAGCCCCCCAAAACGAAAACCAGGCAAAGCTTATGGCATACATATAAAATTTTATATGCGTTCCGCAATGCGAGCACTACGCTAAGGAATTATACATAAAAAACAAAAAAAAAAAAAAAGTAACAACACACACATTGTAAATTTTAATGAAATATCTTTAAAGTGCAATAGGAAATCGTAAATATAACTTAATCCCGAATATATGAGCTATATGATTTAGAGTGGAAGCCATACAGCTGAGGAAATTCGCATGATATTTTATTAAAGCTCTCTCAACGAACTTAACCTTCAATGTGAGGGCATAAACAGCAACCTTTTTGCCTTTCCATTTCTTTAAAGATGGGATCCTGCTGCTGGTGGACGCAGGTGTTGGCTACGTGGTCGAAAAGGAGCCACACAAAGATGCAGACTCAGTCTGGGAGACGCGTTTGTTAGGTACTTGGAAGCCGCAAAAGTAGAAGGGGAAAAAAAAACTAAATGTTGGTGTTGCTTTTTTGCGTCTGGACTATATATACCTTAAAAATACTTGGGTCACACACACATACATATATATTTTCATTTTATTTTCGTTGGCAAAAGTCTCCGTTGTAGTCGATGCATACCTTTTTGGCACTTTACTGAATTTATCGCATAAGCTTTTCGCATACTTCCGGGTAATTGGCAACACCATGTTCTACACCTTTTCAGCTCAGTGTGTGTGTATGGGTGTGTAGGTGTGTGTGTTTTTGCGTTCAGCATTTAAAGGCGTTAAGGTGCAAATTTATTTCTATCGAAACCTTTTTCAACCATTCGTCCTTTCTAGTAATGAGCACATGCCCTGTGTGTGTGTGTGTGAGAGTGTGCGTAATATTTCTTTTTCTTGACATATGTATGGGGACCCGGATCCGAACCCGGATACGTACAGGGAAGCGGTCTCCCTTTAGGTCCTCGCCATTCTCGTTAAATGAGCGTCTGGAGTGGCTTTCTTTGTGGTGGAAGGAGAATAACATTTTTGCACTTGTGGTTTGGACATTATTGTTCAAAAATTGTTAAGCACATTTAAGCTTGATTTAGTTGCATATTTATTGTATTTCTTGGGCGGAGACTTGGCCTCTCCATTTTAATGAGTTATGTAAACTGTTCTCCTGGTCTAATCTTAGATGTGAAGGGAAGCAACGAGAGTTGCTCTTTAGGCAGACTAACGACTTGTCAGTTGGGAGGGGTCAATAAATGGTTTTAAGGGTATACAGGGATCATATTTTGAAAAGCATGTTAAGCAAACCTGTAACCACAATAGTAAAAAAAGGAATTGAAAAATGGGGTAACAACATATTATATCACATATATATCAGATTTGAATGCCAACTGAAAACTACGTTTAATTAGCAACAAAAAAATACATACATTTTCAAAATCGGCCAAAAAGTAACCCTAGAAGGTTTTTATAAATAAGTCGAAACATTTTTAAAAATTATTAGGATGTTAAATTATTTTTCATAAAATTTTTGCAAAAAGGGTATACTAAAATTGCTAAAGTATATGTTTTCTTGATCAGATACAAGACGAGTTCAAATCCGAAATCGGGTAATAGTTATCAGATTGCATGCCAATTAAAACTAAAAAAGAAAGTCTCAAATTGTGGGTTTTTCATGAAAAATGTCGGGCCAATTTTTGAAAATTATTGGCATGTTAAATTATGTTGTTTGATTAATTTGTTGTATATTATTTGCATGCTAAATTGTGTTTTTACCAAAATCGGGAAAAAAACCTAGTTTATCAGATTTGAATGTCAACTAAAACTAAAAATTTATTCTATTGGAGCATCACCAAAGCATAAATTTGTAACAAACTATTTTCCTGCCAAATTTATAAAATATGATTTCAAATGGCATTGCTACATATAAAAAAAATTGCTTCTAAATGAACTATGCATATATGCATGGATATGACCGAAATTCGTGAATTAGCTCGTGTACTAATATTATAGTTAATCAAAAATTTTCATAATTTTAGCTTCAGTCTTATTTATAACTTAACGCAAATTTCTATTTGGACGACTACCAGCAATTCCAACTGATACATTATATTATACAAACGATTATTTATTCTCTCAATTTAAAATTATATTTCTTTCTAAATGAAATAGTAAATTTATATAAAAAGTTTCTTATTCAAATTTAATACATTTTAACAAATTGCATTTACGTACGATTTAAAGTTCTCGAGTTGTACGTAAAATCGTTTTACACGAAAATTAACAGAAGGGTGGAGTTGTCCGATAGGTGCGCCTAAGTGTCGGTCTACTTTGTAGTTCCCCTTTAGCAGTTTGATTCCACGAGTTCTAGATTTTTAACGATCTCAAATCAATTTACTTTCATACCTTAATCAGGTCATAATGAATTGACTAAATGAATATATTTAACATATTTTAACAACACCGTAAATCAGTATGGATTTTTTTAAACCTAAACAAGTTTGTTTAGTGCTGTTATATTTGAAGTCTGTAAAGGCTTTACATATTCATAAGTATAAACTTTATCCGTAATACTTTTTATAACCCCGAAAAAAATCTGTGCGGTTTCTATGATATTTATGAAACTCAAACTTTCCTATAGCCCCTCACCCCCCTGGCCCCTCTCTCTTTGCACAAAGTCATACCTAGGCACTTTATTTGCCATAAAAACGTCCGCAAACTACCTTCATAAACTATAACCGACAGGCGCCAAACAAAAGGACAAGTATGGGGGAAAAGGGGAAAGGAAAGAAAAAAGACGTGGTCTTTCTTATCATAATCATTTCCAGACAGCTGAGTTGACTTTACCCCAAACACACACACACACACACAGACGAACGATTTCCCCCACCCACAAACTCGAATGCGACCCTTTTTCAATGTAGTCTGTCAGATCAGGAGGAGGACGATGATGAAGATGATGATGGAAAAGCCCGGTTCCATTTTGCCTCCGCATTGCTTTATGACCATAAATATTTCATTATGAATTTTCTTCGACGTGGACGGCGACGCATTTCGACATGCTATCTATAAATAATTTTTGCCTAGGCCCTCAGTCCTACGAAAACTTTGCCCGAAATAAATAATAAAAAATGCAATCCGTTGCCGCTTCAATAAACCTTTTGCCTAGCCCAAGTCCTTACCAAAGGGAACTTGGTTTCTAGCATTTTTTTCTCTCATCCATCTTGTTTTGTTTTTACGCGTCAAAATGCGTGCCTCGGTAGGGTTAAGGATGAGGTTGCTGAACGGAAGAGGGAATGGGAAAGCTACTGATTAAGAGTAGGGGAAAGGTTTTTGTGTTCGTGACATCTGCAAGTCGCATTAATAATTAAATCAAGCAATAAAAATTCAGCACGAGTGGCACTGCCATGCCAAACTCAGGCCAAAACCAGTCAGGCGACTGTTCTTCATTTCGATGAGGCTCGAAATTATGGATGAAAACGCAAACTGAGAAGAAAAAGTTGGAATTGATGTGATTTAGTTTCAAAAATACCCTAGAAAGTCGAATATATATATGAATTATAAGTACAATTTATAAGACGTGTAACATAATAAATAAATTTTATCTTATGTTAACTTGTTTTTATTTAAAAGGTTATATTAATTTTGTGTGAAAAACCTTAGTATTGAAATGTAAAACTTATTTAAAACTCGGTGAAACATTGAGCCGCTTCCTTTCAAAGAAGAATTTGCACTTATAGTATAAACAAGCCATTTTTGTTTCCACACTTTAATTTTATTAATACAATTTTTTATGCTTTGTATTGGTCATCGTATTGAGATAATTTTGTTAATTTAATTTAAGCTGTCTTCCTCTATTTACATTTGACTGCAGAGACCCGCAATTTAAACATGGAAAATACTAATGCTATACACACTTTTCCAACATTTTTCAATTTTCCAATATATCTTTGAAGTCTTTAAAGAAGTTTATAAAATTGTAAAAATTGTACTTGTGATTTTTACTAATAGATAATATTTTTACTAATACAAAAGAAAGTAGAATAAATTCTATAGCGATAAAAATACTATATTTGATTCAAATGGGATAAAAATTTATTGAAAATGTTTTAGCCGTCTCACAAAACGGAACATGAAATTATTCAATTAGACAATATTATAATATTAAATCATTTATAATATATTCAGTAAACGCTCAGATACTGTAATCGAAACTCATTTAATTAAAAAATTCGCGCATTATGTGGAACTGTAAAACACTCAATTGAACATTTTAAATTGTTCCTGATATAAAAAATACTTTAGTAAATGTTAACTTAGCTCAGTCAATTTAACATAGTCAATTTATTTTTTACTAGATATTCTTTAAATTCTTTTTTAACAAAAAAAAAAGACTAAATTTTCTGATAAAGAGATAAACTTGAGATCTATTAAATTGATTTACATATTTTTAAATTGTTTAATTTCACTAAATTTACTAGATTTAACGGAACGATTCTCAAATTCTTCAGTAAAATAAATATATTAAATATTCAGTTAACGCGCTGATACTGTAATCGAAACTTATATAATTAAAAATTTCGCGACATTATCAATCCTCTCCGTCTGTCCGTTTTTCGTAAAGAGAACTGTAGAACTCTCAGAGTTGAACCTTTCAAACTTGTTTTTTCTCTGGGCGGATGTAGTTTTTTTTTTTTTTTTCCCCCCCCCCCCTTCCCCGCTATCTAAAAAACATATTTTGAGCCTCAAATGTCGGGATCTTAAAGCTGGCAGTCAATATGAATATGGCAGTGTGCACGCAGGCTAAGTTTGTTTCAATTTGCCCCCCTTCCCCCCCCAAATTCGAAAAATTCGATATTCAGCCAAGTAAGTTCTTTAATTTGGCACACTAATAAGTCCGTAAACTAATGTACCAAGTGTTCCGAATAAATGGCAGAGAAACGTTTCCATCTATAGGGTCAAGGCAGATTAAAAAGATTTAGCATATGTTCTAAAGCTTGTTTGCACAAAGAAGATTTAAATATTTAAAAAATCTCTAACTAAAATTTCCAGCCGAGTAATTTCTTACTTTATTGTTTTTGCTACCCTTGAATTTCTACATATGTACATAAATCATTAATTTCATCCTATTCTCTCCACCCAAGCCCTAAAAAGTATGCTATGTAAAAGTTCAATTGACATTTTCGTTTGTTTTATTTAGCAAATTTTCATGTTGTTGTGTTGGTTCAAAAATTTTTGCACACGAATTGGTAAATTCATAATAAATGAACATTAGGTTTCGCTGGTCTCCAACTGTCTAAGTGGAAGCTAAAAACTGAAAACTGGAAAACTGAAAATTGAAAATGCCGCCTGCAACATTCTTACGCACGAACAATTCCGTAATGAAAAGCGACTCAGTGGCAGCAATAGCAACTGCGGCAGCAGCAACAGCAACAACAACAACGGCGGCAACATTGTTGTTAATATAAAATACATATTTCTGCTTCTACTCTCTGGGCGCGTAAATGCGATTAAAATTGTTAGAGCAAATTACGGCAAGAGATTTCTCCCCCCCCCCACCCCCTCTCCAAGCAACTCTTACAAAACAATTTTTTGTGTTGTTTTGTGTGTATTTTTTAATCTAATAAAAATAGTTTCCGCTTGGCTGTTGCTACTGCTGCTGCTGCTGCTCATAAATTTGCAGATAGAAATTCCAACAGCGTAAAGGAAATTACAACAAAATTAAGAAAGTTGGCAGAAAGAAGAACGCGCGACGGGCGGCCCTTGAGGCTGCTGCCAACTTCAAGTTTAATCAATAAAAGCCGCAGGGTTCAGGCTCACAGGATAAGGGTAACCCACACACACACACACACACATACATACATACATATGCATGCAGTATGAATAACTGAGTTATTGTTTGTGATTTTGGGCAAACCCGCTGCGAGTTAGCTTAGCCTTTGACACTATTTGCGTATCTAGTTACTTGAGTGAAGTATTTTTAAGGCAATGCACTTTTATTGAGCAAGTTTAGTAGTAAATTTTAAGTCATCTCTTTATAAGTTTTCAAGTTGGTCACCTTTTTAACCTGTCTTGACTCAGTTATCTTTGCCCAAAAAAAAAAAAAGAAAAGAAAAAATAACCTAACTCAATCCAAGTCCCCGAAACCATCATCATTTACATGCCCAACCAAGTTGAGGCCACACAAAAAAAAAAAAAGAAAAATCCCTAACCCAAAAGTGACTTTTGCCTTAAGTTTCAATGGCAAATGGATAAAGCAAAAACCAAAAACCGAAAACTTTTTCAAAGCAATTAGATAAAGGTTTTTGCCAACTGATTTTAAAGTTTCAAGCTGCTGCCTCTCGTTTGGCTGGTCAAAAATAAAGAGAAAATGGACAGCAAAATCTTTTGCATGTGGAGTGAACTTCTCGTATAACATTTAATCAGTTGAAACTTTTTTTGTCTAAGCTGCAGAAAAGTTGTAAAGTCAGGCCAGCAGGCAGATGATCTAAATACCTGAAACAGCAGGCAGCAGGTTGGTAGGCAGCCAGGTATGGGCTAGGAAAATCTCATTAAACAGAATGCCAAAACAGTAAAGTAAAAACCAAAAGCAAAACAAAACAACGAGTTCTATTTAGCTTAAATAATATTTAGGCAAGCGTAAAACGGAAATGGCCACTAACTTGAGTGTTTTCCTGGTCCGAAGAAGAACAAAGAAGAAAAATATTTAAGCACTTAAGTGGCGAAAGGTTTTCCCTCTCCCCACTCCACACCCAATAGCTTGCCTTCCCTTCCATTCATGCCATCCGTGTCCAGAGGATGCGTGCAAGTCCAGTCAGAAATTAGTTGTAAGATGAATGGCCAAAGTCGCAAAGTTTTGCAGCTTTTTCTAGGGATTTACTGGCCAGGCTGTAACTGGCTTTGCCTTTGCCTCTGCCTCTGCCTCTGCCCATGGCTATGGCCTCTCTTTCTTTTTTTTGTAGTTTTTATTTAAAGCAAAAACTTTTTTAATGAATGCTCTTAGTTGTGCACATATTTTTAATGCATAGTTCATTAAAAAGCAACTTTAGTTTGGCTAAATCTTTCAGATATTTCTTTGCTTTTAACTACCGTTTTATGACGTTTGGGCCGTTTGCAGGGAGTGGGGTTGGGAGGACTTAAGTGTAAAGCTTATATTATTAGTTAAATGGAGGGAGTGGGTTCCTAATGGTCTTGATAATTGATTTCCAACTAAATTGTTTTGCTTTTCTATAGTTTTATAAAACGCAAAGGAAAATTTTAAAAGGATCTTGAACTTATTGATAAATAAATTACATGGAATGTACAAAATTACAGAATCTATTTGCAATATCATAAAGTTACATATAGGTTATAACTATTTAAGTTTTTAAAAAGTAGTTGCAAATGAGAATATCAACCTCAGCTAATTAACAAGAAGAAATTTTGGAAAATTTGCAAACTTTGCAAAATTTTAAGTTCGTTACTCAAAACAAATGAATTATCAATTATAAATGAATTATAAATGAAATATACTTAACGAAAAAGTTCTATGACAAAACAGGAAAAACTCAAAATAAAAAACCTTTGATATCATCCATAAATCACAACAAATTATTGCACAAAACAGGCTGAAATTTAGAAGTAGTGTGATTAGTTGTAGTTTGTATTTAATCGCCTTTAATATTATTTTCGCGCCTACTAAGCGATTTAAAACAAAGACTCCAAAATGTAAAGAAACAATTGCCCAAGACGTATAATAAGAAAAAGTTATTTGATTTGATTATTATACTTATTTATTTATTAAGAGCTAACTTACAATTAAAATTATATATTAGCTTGTGTTTTTTTGGCTATGGCAACGTAGGCCTTCAGCTCATGTAGTCTAGGTTTGTATGTACATATTTACAGTGTAGCTAGTTTATTTGGGGTTCAAATATAATGAGTGTGTTGTGCTATTGTCATATAAAATAAATTCTTTTTAAATATTCTAGGATTATATTTAATTAATGTATTAAATAAAGTAATTAAAATATATGTAAGTAAATAAATAATTTACTTAATGCTCACGAAAAATATCTCCACCCATAATAATAAATTAAAAATATTTCGGATCCATATTCTTTAAAGTATTCTCTATTGTGAAATTTAATTTTATTTTTACCTTTTTTTAAAGTTTTTAAAGTGGAGCACTCAATGGTCTCAATGCCCTTTTTAGCTACGCCTATGACTAAAATTCGCACTTTAATTTGTTATTTTTGGTTACCACTTGGTTTCCCTTTGCCTACGCCCATGCAAAAATGAAAAGGTTTCGTGTTTTCATATGATGATTTCCTGTTGTCAGTCGGATCACGTAGAGTGAAGCAGCAGCAGCAGCCAATGTAAAGCTGATACACCGTATATAATGGGATTTGTTTATTGGTATCATTTGCGCCAAGTTCTTTCTTTTTGTCTGACTTTTGGGGGTTAGCCAGGAAGCTCCCTCAAAGGTTGTTTCTTTTTTTGGAGGCACTGCAATAATCCTCACACCGAAAAAAAAGTTTCATGTTGCGTTTTTGGAGAGTGCACACAATATAAGTAAGTAAGCAGCTAAAGTGGGCAAGAGGGGCGACAAAAAGTGGAAAAGTGTACGCATAGCTAATCCTAGAGAGAGAGCGACGGGGTGGAGACAGCTGCGCCTGCTGAGGTTCACTTCAGGTGGGCCATCCACGTGATGTTATAACGCAATATTGACACTTTCAACGACTTTCAACGCCGCCGCCAAAAAGTCATAAAGGGAGTGGCAAAAACTTTCTGGCGCTCAGATTGCACTCAATGAGTTTTTTTTACGTTGTTGTTGGTTCGAGTTGAAGTTCATTGGGGTTTTCGGGGGCTTTTGGGGTGTGTGTGTGTGCATAAAAGTAAATCCATGGATTTTTCGTTGTTGCCACTTAAACTTTTTCACACCCAGACACCAAAAACGCTCACTCGCTCTCGCCTTCCTAGACTTTAAGTGCCTTGGACGTCTGGGTTATTGGATGGGACTGGGGGTCTCCTGCGTGTGCCGGGCATTATTTTCATTGTCGCATTTTTCATCATCACACTCTTCCCACTTGAAAGTTTTTATGGCTCTCTGTGCTTCGTTGCTTTCTCTCTCTCTCTTGCTCTCTGTCTTTCAGCTTTCTCTGTGCCTTTTGGCTTAGTCCTGCACCTGTGCGTCGCTTAGGACCGAGACCGGAAGCTGCACATCAGCGACAACGTTTGCCATGTGCGTGGGATTGGGCTTTGGGAGATGGACGGAGGAACTGTCTGTCTAGTTTCTACGTCGCCTTCAGCATCGTCACCAATGCGGCACAGTGGTTAAATCTTCATTTGGTTTGAAGTAAAAACTATTTTAAGAAATGAAACTCAGTGAGCTGAAATTACTAGATTTAAATATTAATAGTTTTTCTGAAAATTTCCTTTTTGTTAATTTATTTAGCTCTATTATAATTTGGCTCAAAATGGTGTTCACAAAACGCATAAATATTCCATGAAATTTATCGAAGTCATTTAAATAAAATGTTTTAGTCCAAGTTTAAAATGTGTTTATTTATTTTAATGTTTACCAACACTGGTCTTTGGAAACTAACATTTCCCCATTTTTGGAGTTATCCAACACTAAACTCTGTGGTTAAGGTAAACAAATACCGTAAATTCTAAGCTAGGAATTAAAGGAGCAGCTCTGTCTGATAATGTGTAAATGATTTTTCATTTACTGCACTTAATTTCAAAACATTTTAAGGACCTAAACCACTGTGCATAATTTTCGTCGTTTTCATCCTGGGCAATTGCCACTTTTAGCCTCTGCATTGCATCGTCGTCTTCATTGTCTCCGTATTCTCTCTCTCTCATACATATACACCGACTTTTTGCTCCCTTTTCTCTAGTTTTTCTTGTTTCGCTCTCGGTTGGAATTTTCCTTTTTTTTCTGTTTTTTTTTTTGGTTGGCCAAATCTCTTTTGAATTATTACTGTAATTACCGTTGAGTTTCGCCTGGCTATGGCTTCGTTGTCGTCTCGAACGTTGGCAACATCGTCGTGTCTGGTGGCAAGCCAGAAGGAGACTCTGTTGTGACACCGCTGATGACTGTGTTGATCCGACGATTATGATTTTTATTACGTTTTCGTGTAGTTGTGCTTTGTTTCCTTAATTTCACAGCCCCTCCTGCCCCCCACACACTGTCCTGGAAATCCTATTCAGCTTGCCTGTGGTGTGAATTATGGCTCTCTATTTGGTTACCATCCCACCCAACCTAAAAAAAAAGGAGGAAAAAAGATGCCACTTGGTTTTCTTTTTGTGGATTTCATTCTGCTCGAAACAATCAAAATTAATCGCTTGTAATGAAGCGACCATAATGGTTGAGATGAGAGACGAGGTACCTCTATCCAGGAATCGGGATAGATGTGCCAGAGTGTGTGTGTGTGTGTGTGTGATAAACGATGTCCTGGCTCCAGGACAAACTGTCGCGATGAGCGGCGTATTTAATTGTGATTGCCCCCGAGGGCAAAATGCCTCCAAATGGGTCTCAGTATGCTAAGCTATTTTATGTTAGCCGGAGATTTTTCTTTCGGCCAGAATAAATCAAAATTGATTGCTAGCCATTAATTGTATTCTCTGTAGGTGGATTTGTATTTGAGATTACAAATGATGAATGCAGCCAGAAAGATGCTGAAATGTTTAATTTATGCGAAATATTCCAAAAATCAAATATATAGTGAGAAAGATAAAAAATTGTCAAGTTTAACATGTCTTTTTAAAGCATTTTTGTATGAAAACAATTGGAAATGTGAAGAAGTTGGATCTTAAAACGAAAGTGCAAGAACCATTAAGGATTTCATTGCAAACCACACAAAAATTTACTATATTTTTAGCAGATCTGCACGACAATTGCATTTTGAGTTTCGAAAGTAAGTCAGATCTCTGCAATATACTTCCCTATGTTGAAACGATTTAGCTTTATATATTTATGATGGACTTTTTTTTTAATATTTACGAATTTGACAATCTAATAAAAAAACAAATTTTGTTTCACAATATTCACTTCAAAGTCTCACTAATATTTGGAAGACTGCTTGTGCTCTGTTTTATATAGAAGGTTATACATTTAATTTTTTAACTTTCTTAATAATAATAATAATATTTGAAAGTCTTTTTTAGTCTTTACCTATTGGCTTTCGGTTCAAGAGCTAAACATCTTTAAATTAGTGTATTTATCTGTTGAATTCAAGTGAAGAATATATAGTTAAAAAGTGGATTAAGCTTTTGAATGTTGAAGTCCTTTCAAGTCCATATAAAAATATATATTTTAGTTCGGTGAGTGTTTAAATTGACACCCAAATGCAATTAATTTCTATAATTATTTTGACAAAATTAACAAATTGATTTAAGTGGGTTGGTTTAACTGAAAACCTAAATCTGAGTAAAAAATCAGATCGTGTGTTGCATTATTTTGGTTGTATTAAACTTATCAAACAATTTTAATCTAAGATATGCGAATCACCGATTTCTATAAATATTGACTCGCTGTATATAACACAGTATTTTAAATTGTTCTAAAACATATCAATACTTATACTCTCTCAGTAAGGGCTGAAAATATATTTATTAGATCTCAAATTTAATTTCATTGGAATCGAATTGGAATTAGATAGGGGGCCGTTTAGGTAATACGTAACCGAATTAGGGGACATCCCGCAGTGAAACGCTACATTGTGTTTCTAGAGGTGGATGGTTCAAATGACGAGTTGTGAAACTTCTTGAAATTATAACTTTTCTATGAAAATGGTCACATGAAGTTCAGAAAAAAATTACAGAGGTTGTTACAGAGGGGAGAAGAAGAGTAAAAAAACTTCCAAAATTACCTTACGTAATATTTTAACGACCCCTAAACAAAAGCCTGAAAAGCCCTATGAAGCTCTAGCTATAAAATCAAAGATTCCATGGTTATATTTAATAATTTATTCGCCATATATCACTTCTTTTGCACACTATTTCGCACCTTGTTTCGCACCTTTTGCCATATATGCAATCAAAAGGTAGAAAAAAAGCGGGAAAACGGAAATTCATTTTATCAGTCATAATTCATAGTCAGCTCAGGAACTCAACGCCAGCTCCAAAAGCAAAAGTCATCTGCCAGCCATTGTTTCAATTGTTACTCCACCAACCAGCCACCAGCCCCCGAGCACCCCCCAGCACTCCCCAGCAACTCCCTTTCACAATTTTGTCTGTAAATTTCAAGTATGTAGACAGACCGAGAGAAAGCAGAAAAGCGAAACATCTGCCTTTTCTAAAATATTAAATAAAGCAATCAAATAAATCTTCCAACATGCCTCATTTATTGCAGATTACCAAGAGCCAAGTCACTTGGAGCTGATGTTGCACACAGAAAGAGCGAGAGAGAGAGAGAGAGAGAAAACTGAAATGCACCCCAACTCCTTGCTACTTGCTCCAGATCCTGGCTAACGCACGTACATAACAGTCTGGGTCTGGGTATGGGTCTGGGGGGATGTGGCACACACTATCATTACAACCCCTCGAATAGCCCCCAAAAACTCATTGCGCTCCTCCTCCTCCAGGGTTCTGGTAATCAAGCTGGGGCTTGTCTGTAAGTGAACCTTCAATTACGTAAAATAACGACTACGGGCGTAGATTATCTCATTAAGGGGCGGCGGCATTTTTTAAAATTCAGCTCACACCTAAAGTCAACCGAGCGGGGCGGTTAGATAAACTACAAAAAAAAAACGAAAGAGAATATGTTGCATGGCCGGAAGAGTTTCCATTGTCCTTGAATGGAAAGCTGCTGCAGAATGTGGAGAATGGGGAAAAAGTAAAAGTAAAGCTCGCGACTCGATGCGCGACACATTTTCCACCAAAATCCTCTCACTCTCATCCCTTTTCTCTCTCTCTCCGAACTTCATTCTCTGTGTCTGTCTCCGCACTTTCACTGTCGTCTTGTGTTTCTGGTCTATAAATTTATATGGCCAAAGAATGCGTGTTTAATGGCCAACAACGTGTGTGTGTGTGTGTGAGAGGCGACTTTAAGCACGTGTGTGTGGATAGAGAGAGAGATAGAGATAGAGGGAGAGAAAGTTGGAGTGCGGGAGTGAAAGTTCTTTCAAGCATAGACCCATTTATTATGGTTCAAAAATTCGTGTTTTTTTTATGCCATTTTAGAAGATGTTTTATGTTTGTGTTGACATTTTTATTGCGGCAACATGTGTCGAAATTCACTCTTACCCCCACCCCCCAGCCCTTAACTTGCCACTTCAAATCCCCTACTATTAAGACGAGATCTCTGACTGTGTGAGTCTGTAAGTTGTTGGTGTAACTCCTTGTAGTCCTTGTTCGAAAATTGAGGATTGTGCGAGTTGTGCGAAATGGTTTACAAATGTACTTAGCAAACTAGGTCCAGGCAAGAGTTGAATCTATGTTTGCGGCTTGAGAGATTTTAGGGCGAATTTCCCAAGGGATTACCAAGGGGAAAGTTAACACTGAACTTTAATGATTGAACTTTGGCATTAAACCAAAATCATAGATTGAAGGAGTTTCATTGAACCATATGCTTAAGGTCTTTTAATACTTGGGATACTTCTTTAGATAACTTGAAAGTACATTTTGTATGTTCTAAAAAATTATGGAAATTCGGAAAATTTCTCTTCTTTTGAATGTAAAGTAAATTGTGAAGAACATTGCAAACTGCACAGAATAGTAAAAGAGATCGATGTGAGGAATTTATGGCAAATTGCTGCCTAATCAAATATGAGAACATTCTAAAATATTTCATCAATATTCAACTATAGAGACCTGCGTTTAAGACTTCGTTTATTGCTTCTTTTAAAAAGAAGTAAGTCACTCGCTTCACCCATTTTACTCATTAATGAATAGATTTAAGTTTAATTGAGTCGAGTTCTGAATGACTAAATAATTTCGACTCCTACGTTAGCATTACTTTTTAATCAACTTAGTCACTTTACAGCCGATTTGATTCTATTCATTTAATGACTGAATTTTTATAGATGTTTTTTTTCTATTAATGGTTAAGTAGACTTAATAAATAAAAGTATATTTTAATTTTCATCTTATGCTAGTCTCTGATCGAGCTTTCGTACAATAATAAATCTTATATGTAAGATGCTCTTTTTCGTTATATAACAGCAAGTTTAGTATAAGATAATAAAAATTGGATTGGAAACAACTTTAACGAAAAGCAAAAGAGTTCGATAAAAGTTGTTATACTAGTGAAAGTTAATATACTCTATCGATTGTAGACAATAGAGGACTGCATGAATGCATTGAAAACTTTGGTTATTCGTTATATTAAAAATAACTCAGTAAGTAACTCAGTCGCCTCACTCATTTAATTCAATTCTCTATTTATTCAACTCAGTTGATCTTTGAAAATATTAGTACTTTTATTCACTCAATTCAAATCGGTTTTCATTCTATTCATTTTAGGACTAAATTTTTGAAATGTGGCTTTGAATGTTCTTAGTGGTATTTGTATTTAGGTAAACTACTTATCAATAGTATCGATAAAACAACAGCAAATGTTTTCTGTTTATCCTTTGCAGAAAAATGCTATAAAATTGTGAAAGTGGCAGGCTTCTATTTCAAATTTATTTATCAAAATTGTTCTAATGCCATGAAATTTTGTACACAAAGCCGATTAAAAATGCAGTAAAAATTAAACACATTGTTAAGTTACTCAAGGGAATTTTCACCAATAGTCAAACTTTATTTTTATTGTTTTTTGGTTTTCTATCTCAATGTTAAATAATTAAAAGTATCGCAAATCATTCTAAATAGGAGTATTTTAAAAATAACGAAGTTATGACCATAAAATCTAAAACTAAAATATGAATTTAATTAAATAAAAATAGTTTGTGGATTAGAAAAATATCTGCATCTATTCTTAACTTAAATACTCTAATAAAAATGAGTTTGAAGGTAAGGTAGAGACGAAACAAGGTGACATAATCGAAATAAACAATTTCATGTGATGCTTGAAAAATGTATGTACGGTCTTTGACTAAAAACTAGTTGGATCATTCCAAGAGCAACGGTTAATGGCAACACCAATGCCGTAAATATGTTTCAATTTACGCATACAACATTAATTAAATAAATATCTCATATCACGTATACGCTCCGTTGGTTTTTGACCCTTTTTGTGACTTGTCCCCTGTCAGTCTCTCTCACTATGTTGCGGGAGCTGGGCAAACGCCACAAATCATATGCCACAACAATTACCCTTTAGCCCCCAATGGAGGAGAAGGAGGAGACAACCCATTGAACATCACGTATGGCCACGCCTTCGCCTTTTTGGTCGGTGTGTCCCATCCATCTATCGGGCTAAAAACATCTATGCATAGCTAAACGTGCAGCAACTAACAACTAAATTTCATTAAACCGCATGGCACAAATTGAACTACAACAAAGTCAGAGGTGGACAACAAAAACAACAACGAGAACAACGACGACGACAAAATGCCGCTGGAGAGAATTTAAGTGCCTTGGCGACCAAACGAACCAATTTTCCCTCAACAACAAAAAATAAAAAATTATATATACTACATACTACAACAACGAAAAAGGGCCAACAAAATGAAGCGGCATGAAGTTAATGCTAGGGCCAGCCATGTGCTCTATGAAGCGGATGCCAAAAAAGCGAACAACAACAACGGCCACAGTAAGGACAACAACTCGTGCATGAAGCTGGATCTGGAGCTGGAGCTGGAGCTAGGGCAAGAGTTGGGGTACGAACCAAAAATCACGCAACGGACCATGACAAGCAAACGCAACGTAGCGCATCCTGGTTGCCGTCTGCTCCAGCAGATCCAACTCCATCTCCATGACCAGCACCAGAACCCGCTCCCGCTCCAGCACCAGCTTCTGGGCAACTTCAAAAATGCTGCAGCTGTTCTATTGGTGAGCTCCAATGGGGGGGAGAGCTCTATCCTATTTCACTCACCCACTCTAGTTCAGTGTGATAATAAAATGAAAACTTTGAACGGCCAAAGGAATAAATCTACACTGCAAGAAATTTAATTACCAAGCTTTTTGTCTTTGTATTCATATATGAAAATTACAATCTTCTCATGACATACTTAAAGGGGAATAAAAAATTAACCTTATAAAAATAATACTTGCAAATTGAATAATAGATAAATTTGAATAATGAATATATTTTTTGTACTCTTCGATATATTTTTATAATATTTTTTTACCATAATAAAGTCTATTGCAGTCTTTTGAGAAATTTTTCATCCAAAGACAAAATTTTTCCTTTTCCAAATATTTTGGTAAACTTAACTTCTTCTTGGGAGTCAAAAATTTTGCACTAACAAACAAATATATTACTAAAGATTTTCCTACATTTCTGAAATTTTTAAAGAATTTTCTACATTTTCTGTATTTTAAAAAATTTTTTTTTATTCAATGAAACAACTATTTATCTACTACAATAAAAAGAGTCAAACATTTTGCACTTAACATTTTTGTAGTTTTTAAAGAATTTTCTACATTTTTTAGTTTTAAAAATGTATTTATTTATTCAATAAAACAACTATTTATTTATTACAATATAAAATTAGCAGCAGTGGCTCCTGTTCCATTTCCAAGTAAGGACTCCAAAATTACCATATAATATAATATTGGTTAAAATGCTAAAACTAGTTGAGAATTACAACTTAATGAAGCTTAAAATGATGGATAAAATGGTAATGCTAAAGTTTATTAAGAATAAAAAACTAAAGATAATTTTTTGCATTATTTTGTTCAGTGTATTAAGTGTTTGCCTAACTCAGGCCTCTCTCGATGGCTTTCTCTCTTCGCTCTCTGGCGACCAATGGCGCACCGCATGTCTGGCATATTTAATTTATTTATTTTATGCAAATTTTGGATAATGTATCTGCGGCCGCAGGATACAATAACAAGAGCAACAGCAACAACAACAACAACAGCCAGGAGTAGCTGTAACAACATCAAGGGGTTTTGCAAGGTTCTCAACAACAGCAACAACAACAACAACAAGAACATCACCAGGAACTACACAAAAACAAAAACCCTTACCACGAAACCGAACAAAAAAATTCTATAATGAAAGCAATTGTTGCCAAACCGCGCGGTACACAAAATTATGCTAGGGAAGGGAAAGGCAAGGGAAAGGGGGAGAAAACCAACAGGACGACAAACGAAACGCAGGAGGACAGGAATATAGTTGGAGCTAAAGCAACGGCTGGATGCGGTTGCCAGCGTGATATTTAGCATTACACGCTTCATTGTCTAAAGTGGCGCCCGGGGAGGCAGTTACTCCCTCTGCCCCATTCACTCCTCCCCACATGGCCATCTCCCCCCCCCCTCCACCTTATTGTATTTATTCAAAAGTTAGACACCGCCGCCTGCTTGCACTAACTACTCATGTGCGGTCCTCTCCGTGTGTGTGTGCGAGTGGGCGTGGCATTTGGAGGCAAGTTGTATCTAGCGCCATTTGCTTTTTATTGTCAAAACTGTTGAAAAGTTTCGCCATAATTTTCGTACACATCCTTGTATTTTTTTTGGAAAATCTCTATTTTAAAGAGAAAGGAATGCCAAAAAAAAAAAGGAAGAAAATGTCCAATGACGAACCTTTACATACCCTAAAGCACATAAATTCTAATTAGTTAACGAAAATCGATCAGCTTAAATCGATATTTATACTTCAATTTAAACAATTTATTGTTATTTAATTTATTCATAAACCATTTTTTGTCGATAAAATCAAATTTTTTGTTGCAAAGGACAAATTTAAAATCACAATATTTGTTTTAAAAATTATAACAATATGAGGTTAACACATATTGGATTTAGTTTAAATATACTGTTCAAAATTCCACAATATAAAGTAACCTTAAATTAAGTTTTGGCTTAATATTAAAACTAGTTTTCCAAGGTAATACAGAATCTCGACCAGTTGAGTGCAGTAATCTGATTTACCTTATATGGTAAACAAATATTTAAAATAATATTCGAACTTTGGAGAATTTTACAGAGTTAGAAACTATATGCTGAATAATTATAAACTGTAAAGCTGAAACTATGTTTGGCATTAAGTATTTGTTTGAAAAGCTTTTACCATTTTTTGTGTTATTATTATTAATATTAACCTCAACTTTTTCTCTTCTCTTCGTAATAGTCTGTCTTATCTGGGAACACGAAGAGGGGAGAACAAGTTGAGACCGACAAGGAAAGACATGTGAGCAACGACGCCAAAGGATTAATTAGATTCATATTTATAATCAAAACTATCTATCTACTTCAAATTATTATCAAAATAGTAATAAAACCAAACCAAAACAAACCTATAATAATAATTAATATGTATTAATTATCTATTCCTTACATTACTTCTTTGTCAGGAAAGTTGCAACCAGTTCCACAAATAGGAGAACAATTTAAAAAACATTTTTTCTGAGTGTGTACTAGTTTTATTTGCATCAATTCTACGATTCGTTTCATCTAAGAATGGATTCTGAACTCTATTAAATCAGCTGTTGCCTTCTGTTGTGAATGATATTGAAGATTTTAGTTTTTCAAACTTCATTCACTTCAGTTTGAAATTCATTATATTTATCATACCCTGCTCTCAAAGTATTTGGCACTGCCTTTAGGGAATTTTTACTAATTAAAATGGGATTTCCGCAGACGGCTGCTAGGCGGAGATTTAAAAAAAAGGAAAAATAAATATATACTCGTTTGTATATATGCTATATGTATCTGCAGCTCATAAATAAGTTGCTTTCCATGTGAGCTCGGCTCATAAATTAGCATTAAAAATGCTTGGGGCGTGGATTTTGATGATTTTTTTATTCCGACTGCACCTCGTTTCCGGCTCTCTCTCTCTCTCTCTCTCTGGTTTGCCGGAACTCTCTTTTTTGGCAACTCTCACGTGCAGCTAATAAATTTACTCAAGGGGCATTTAAAAGGATTACGGATCATCGAAGAAAATGCCTGTCAGAGGGAAAAGTGATTAAGTCTGACCGCGACGAGGGCCAAAGGACCAACCTTTTTTTTCTCCTCTGTATATTGAATGGATTTCCATTCGCTTTTTGTGCAATTGTATGTGAAACCCTTTATTTTTTATGTATTTCTCTTCGTTATTTTTTTTTTGGGTCTCGAACTGTCGCTTGCAGTCCATTTACCTGCACAATTGAATGATTTTCTAAGCCCCAAACGTTTTGTTAGGGCAAATGGGAAATACTTTTCGTCTGCCATCAAGATATGGACTAAGGTTTTTTTTTACGATTTGCATTGCTAAAGAGCTTTTTGCCTTGATTGTAAAATGAATGACGAAAAAGGCAGTTGAAAATCCAAATGGGGCTTTAATATTATCAGGAGAAATGTATTGTTGACTGTTTAATATTTCTTTCCTTTGTTGGAAAAAGAGTCAAGACAAGAAATTTTAAATCGATACTTTTGTGTAAGTTTTTAGAATGAAAATATTCACAAGTACAGCGAATAAATTTTAGCCCATCTATCCATCCATCGATCCTTTCTAATTAATCAAATCTAAAGCTATTTTACATCATATTTAAACTATTTATTGAACTAAGTGCACTTTTCTCAGCATTTGATCATGCGAAATCAAAAAGTTTAGGAATATTTATTAGATTTTAATAGTACTTGTCCGAAATTACCACCTTTAGTTTTTATTTTAAAAAATTATTTTAAAATGTTTTTGTATTATTTGAAGTAATAATTTGATTTTTCGACAAAAAATCACATACTTTTGTTTGTTAAGAATTATTAAACAAAATAAAGAAAGTAAGTGTGATATACCATGCATTAGGTGAAGAGATATATATTAAATCTTCAAATGTTATCTATCTTTTGAGGAAACGTGCCTGTTCCCCCAAAATTGGTGCATTTGGAATGATCTTTTCGCGTGCATCTGCCTTGCACCGCTATGAGTGAAAAACGTTTCTATGTATAACTCGGCCATTTTTATTCCGATTCTTTTGATATTTGGTGGGATGAAAGATATACGTAACATGTATTAGTGTGCCAAATTTAATTTTGATACGATAAATATTTCGGGGAAAATCGAATTTTTCGAAAGGGGCTGGCAAAAATTTGAAACAAACTTGTCTGCGTGCACACTGCACGCATCTAAAAAAAGCTCTATCTTTTATAGTTCCCGAGATATGGGGCTCAAAATTATTTTTCGAATACGGAAAGGCGTGGAAAAAAAAAAATAAACTTGATCAGGTAGCTCCAAACGAATTTACAGCTAAAGTTGGTAGCTCTAGCTTGTATAGTTGCTGAGATCAGGCACTCTAACTTACGGACGAACTAAAAGACGGACATGTCTCAATCACTCGGCATTGATACTGATAACAATATTTATACTTTATAGGGTCAAAACTTCCTTTTCCCTGTTACTTACATTTAACTTTAATATACCATTTCATTCTATGAATGCATGGTATAAAAATTAAAAATAAACTCTACTTAATTATGTAGAGAAAGTAAAGTTCAAATGAAATCAAAATCTTTTCGTAAATTTTGAGAAAAAGTATCCACCGACTTTAGAAAATAAAACAAAATACTTCATTTATGTAAATGATTTTACTCTGTTACCTAAAATGTTCTTTTAGAATTATTCAACAAACTATTGTAAGTTAGCTATGAATTTAAGTTAAAGTTTGCCTTAATACTTCTGTGTTAACTTTAGGAACTACTTATATGGGTTTTAAATATTTTTATAATGGTTTTTTTTCTTAATTAAAATAATGAAATTAACTATTGTTCTTAATTTCATAATTTTCATTAAGAAAAATAAACCACAAAATGTTTAAAATTTTTAGTCAAACATATGAGAAGTAAATATTTTAAATGAGCTACTAATATGTAATATTAATATGAAGGTGAAAAGATCATAAGTAAGATAAATCCCCTAATATTTCTTGAGCCACTTTTATAATGATGAATCCTGTATATTTAATATCTCTCCAAGTATCCTTTTTCGCCACGATTTTCCCCAAAAACATACTTTATAATTTAGATTTACAACACCCAGAAAAAAGTGCAAGGCAAAAAGAGTTTTTTCTTTATCCTCCGAAAGCATAAATATTCACTAACTGAAGAGACATTAGTTAGCAGCAGGACAAAGACCAAATATTACTATTTTTGTGACCATGAATTTCTTGCTCTTCTTTTTTTTTGCCACTGCTGCTATTCTTCCACGCATTCTGTGTGGTTGCTGGTTGTTGGTTGGTGCCTTGGCAGGCAATTTGCTGCTTTACAATAAGTGCCAGGGACATAAAAATAATAATTATGCTTGTACCTTTTATGATTATGGTGTGAAAACAGCAATTGTTGTGTTGGGTGTCCAGACAGCAAAACGGACAAAAGGACAACGGACACCGAACACATCCTCGGTCTTTTTTTGGGCAGGATTCTGCGATATTTACGAGCCATGTAGGCGAACAAATTATTAAAACAACAACGTAGAATAAAAAGGAACCAGCGAAGAACAACTCAATGTTAATGGCCAAGTGGTGTGAGATTTGGTTCGCAGTGTTGGTGGTTGAATGGGCGTGGTTTGGCTGGATTTTCCTACAGCACCTTGGCCTTAACATTAAGCTTTCAACACAATAAACAAAAAGTAATTTTCACAAATTTGCCAACTTGTAAGCCAGGACCAGAATTGTGGGCGATGGAACACAGTAAGCACCATTGGAATTTATGTGGCGTGCAGTTTCCTATACTAAGTATGTATGTATGTTGTGAGATGTCTGGGTCTGAGAGTGGACGCAGGTGTTTCCTCCTGCCTCCATACCCAATTCTTAGAGAGAGGCTAGGTCCTTGTGGCATTTCTTAACGCCGGATATATACGAACTTTTCGTTGTTAAAAGGAAACTGTCGCGACGCCATTTATTATACCATGTCTGAGGCGATGTCCGTTGTCTTTGGTTTTGGTTATCATTCCACTTGCCCTCCTACCCTCCCCTTAATGTGGGTGCTACGGCTAATATGTCTGTGGGTGAGTGTATGTGTGAAGTGTTTCGAATTTGCAACATGTGAGACCCTGCTTAGCATTAGATTGCTGCAAGTTAAAGTGCCACTCACTTGGCTATTACTTAAAGCCAAAATGTTTCGCACATATTGGCTCACCTGAAATTTAATAAAGAAAGAACTTGGTAGAAATAGTGCTACTCACTTCGATTCTGCTTAATCGAATGTTTGAGAAAAATAGATGATGTTCTTCTAAGGACATAAATGTAAAGATTATTCTCTAACGTAAAGTCAATTTTAATGAAACCTTAAATGATATATGTATTTTATATGCTTTTAATTGTATTTGGTGAAAAAGAAACGTAAATCGTTTTATTTTAGTTAAGCTGAAAAGTTTAGCATTAAATTTCGATTTTTCAGTTTCAATACATTGAAGAAAACATTATCGTATCCTAGATGTGCATATTACTGCCAATTTTCAATTTGAAATAATTTTTAAGGTCCTGATTCTCCATAGTACAGAAAAATATAGGGTAGAGTTCCCTGCCAAAATGTTTTCAGAATAATAAAAACCGGACAAATCCAATTTTTTAAGCGCAGAAAAATATTCTTATGATTAGGGCAATCAATTTTCATCGTATGAATTTGAATGTATTAAATTAATGATTTATATATACATTCGAAACAAATATTTTTCCTATTGAGGCATTATTAATTATTAATATAATATTTATATGCAATGGTTTTTTTGAAGCATCCAAAAAATCTGAAAAACTTGATGACCATTCATTTTGAAAATTATTTGGAAATTCTAGCGACAACCAACTTTTTTATTCTTGTTATATCATATCATCTAGTTTCTAGATGATATTATTTCTTGGTTTAAGCCTCTGCCTAATGCAATGACTCCTTCATCAATTGCTTCGAAATATTACTGAGCATAAAATATAGTTGAAATTATGAAGGAAAATAATACTATTGATAGACTTTTTCTATACCCATCGTTTCTTGGGAACTGGTGGAATATTTATAATAGTAGGATAATTTAAGTATTTGACAATTTGATGGATAAGAATTTAACATAATCTAAGAACACATCAGTAAAAAATTATGAAACCTCAATAACCAATTAAGACATTGATATGTTGTAGAACAATTTGAAGTTTATATATTTTATCCTATTCCATTTAAAGCTGACAGATCTCGTTTGGTTTTAGATAAATTCTGTTCCATTTTCATCCCTTTATCTCATTTTTTTGTGTGCCTAATTCAATCAGCTGTGGCAAATTAAACTCACATTTTTCTAGCCTTCTTTTCTTGACTGCTTCAAAAGAAAAGGCGTCGAAGCGATTCTAATAAAAGAAACGGAGAAATTTCTTATCAGTTCACCCTTGTTGGCCCAGGGTCAAAGTTCAATCCCCAGCCATGCTTAGCATATGCGCATAAATCACAAGGCCGCCGACCAGAAAAGGGGTGGCCAGGATGGCCAGGACATGGGAGTTTTGGACACTGGCAGGACAATAAAATTGCTAAACGCTACAATGACAATTCAAGCATGTAAATGAAAGCAGACACAGTCCGACCAAAAAGGGGGGAAAGCAGCAGCAAACAAGAAAAGCATGGAGAGAAGGAAACACACACACCACAGAAAAAAAGGACAAAAAGAAGCAAGACAAATCGTATCCTTAAAGCAGAGCGGCGAAGTAGAGTGAAGTGGAGGCCGCGCAAATGAAATTAAAGGCGAGCAAACAAGTTACGGTCAGACAATCAGCACTAGGCAATGGGTCCAAGCTGAGGGACTCACTGTGGGACACATTTCTGGTCCTGATCCTGGCCTTGTCTGGTCTGGTCTGTCCTGGTCGCTGCATTGTGCGTTGCTTCAGCCCTCTTGGTCGGCTTGGACTTAATCAATTTCGGCTGGGGAACGCCTTTACATTGTCCCTTATTTTTTTGGGTTTTTTTTTTTTTTGGGGAGTTTAGTGCAAGAATCTGCCTGTTGGGGGCCTTTTCCGCTTCTACTGTGCATCTCATGCTGAGATTGATTCGTGCTGGTCCTGATGTCGTCCGCTCTTTGTCCTTGTTTGCCCTTTGATTAAATTAAATTTCATGCTACATATGGGTCCTTTCGTTTGCTTTGTTCGCTCTGCTTTTTTTGTCCTGTGGTTGGGCCTCAGCGGCGGCTTAAAAAGAAAAAGTGTAGAAAAATTGCGCGTAATTTCCCTGTAAATCCTTCGTGTAATTTGTTTGTCAACAAATTGAGATTGGTCTTTGGGCCACTCAGTGTGTAAATGTTGGTCATTTAACATTGGGTTTTTCTTTTCTCTTTTTTTTTTGCTGCCCTCTGTATTTTGGGTGACATTGTCTAATGAGTTAATTAGGTAGGTTATACGGGTAGGTGAAGATGTATTCAGCATCAATCAGCATGAGCATTTATTTTCCACGTCGCCCTCTAGCTGGGTCAGTGTTCTTAATGATTGGGTCAATGGAGATAGATAACAAACGAGAGAAGAAAAAAATACTAATCTGTGATGGCAAAGATAAAGATATGGTAAATGGTGCGTTTAAAAGCAATTTGCTATCAAATGAAAACACAAAGAAGGGGATATACATATGTACACAAAAAGGTACATTAAACCTGTGGTAATTTGCCAAATTAATATGTTAGTATACATATTTGAATAATTTGAATATATATTTGAATATATATTTGAATATTTTTATTTGGAAAGAGGATTAATGCCGTCCAACCTGTTTGTGGGAGGTTACATAACTATACTTCTTACAGTGGCTCACAGCTTAAATTGTCAAGCAGCACCCTGAAAAAGTTTGTCTTCCTATAAAAACTAAACTAAAAGCGATATCAAAAATTCAAATGCAAGTAGATAATTTACTGTTTTAAAATATGACTTCATGTTATTTTTTAAATGTATTTATAATCCATTTTTAGAACTTAAAAACCAAAAATCAACCAAAAAGAATGCCACAGCTTAAATTTCAACCAGCTAGTGAAATTACACTATTTAAACTTATATTTGGAAATATTTTTGATTATTAATATTTGGTGTGACCACCTTTTTGGTCAACTACCATTTTGAGCCTTTTTGGTATCGATTCGACCAACTTTTGGGTCACTTCTGGCGTTATCATCTCCCATTCCTCGGTTAATGCGGTTTTAAGGTCAGATTTATTCGAAATTTTTCTTTTTCGGATATTTGTATCCAAAATGGCCCACAAATTGTATAGTCAAGATTTTGGTCTTTTCAAACGAATGATTTAAATGAGAAGCAACTAATTTTTGATACTGCAAAATTCTGCAACTTTGTTATTATAAGTTGTGTCTTTGCAATAAACTACGGAAATTTTTTTTTTGCAATGAGAACATGCGGCTTCGGATTTATGAAAAAGGCTTCCACAATAAAAAAAAATACAAATTGTAAAGGGTCCGCTACGTTTATGTTTTTCTTCCTAAACAATGATTTAGTGGAATTGTTTAAAGGTTTCTTGGTGTACTACATTTCATCCCTTCACTTAAATTCTGAGCCCCAAAAATTTGTTAATCTAATTGAAATGAGAATCCTTAAAGGGTTTCCCATTGACGGTACATATCCGTTTCAGTTTAATTGAAAAATTTCATGTGCTGAAAGTCACGTTTATCAATGTTGTAAGCAGCTTAATGGAATCGACCGCAAGTCCTAATGCGATAATTCCTCAAAACTGTCTCCCCGACACACTTAGTACCCATTAATGTTTAATGTTCGCCAAACGAAGGGATCTGGGTCTGACTCGGTCTGGACTGCGGCCTGGCTTGGGCCGTGGTTCTTTGGTGGTTCGATGGACCAGAATAAACCGCAATAATTTGTATGGCAACATTTATTTTAGTTTTGTGCTTAGGCAACTAGCCACAAAGAAGAGCTGAAGTGGAAGACAACAGTGTGGCAACTTGAAGGCCTGTCAATGGCACAAGGACATGCCAGAAACAAAGGCAAGGAGAGCGAAAAAGAACCGCACACACACACACAATGAGAATAAACAAAGTAAAATTGAAATGAATGTGTAGGGCCGAAAAGTTTTCTCAAACAAGGACATGGAAGTGCAGTACACACACACACACGCACACAGACAAATGACAAAACCAATAACATAATCCTTTTGCCTTTGGTCCTCACATCTATTTGTGTCTGTGCGTTTTCTTGGTCCTTTGCATGCTAGAACGGAAAACTTTTGCGGTTCAATTTGAAAAGGAACTACTAGACGACGGCAGACAAATAAAATTTTAATTAAACTAATGAAAATGTACAGGCAAAAGGACATAACTTTCGGTTTGATATACCAACAAAGGGAAAGGCAGAACCAGCAGCAGCGGCAAGGATCAGGAAATGTTTTTGGCTTCAATTGTTTTCCCTTTTTTTTTTGCAGCTGATTTTTCCGTTTTACCGTATGGTTTTTTTTTTTGTAAAGCGGAACATTAAAAATTAACTGGCGGAATAATCGAAACTGTTAAAACGTTAATTTAACACTTAAACAAGCTAAACCGCAGGACAACTCGCAATGGCAAAGTGTGTAACGGGAACTGTCAGTAATCCCCTCTCTCTCTCTTACCCTCTCTTTCTCACTCTCTGTGTGTGTGTGGCATTCCAATTGGCAGCTTTCTCTGTGTGTCACATTTAATGCAAGAACGGAATTCCATTAAACGACAACCGCAGCGCTGCTGACGTCGCTGCCGCAAAACCAAACCAAACTGTACCCACCCCCTCCACCCCCCTATCTGCCTACCTCCTCCGCTGCCACCTCAGCCTGGCACCCACAAAAGAGGAAACGCATTTGTGGTGCCAAATAAACACGAACATATAGACAACTGAAACGTGATAGAGATGCTCGCGTGACTCGGAAAAATGTGAATATTTTTCAAATATATCAAGTTTAAATATGTTTCGTAACAAATCATTTAATTGGAAAAAAGAACACCTACATCATATATCGTAAAAAAATTCTTATAGAAATTTAAAACCCTTTCGATTAAGCCGATACCAGGTATAAGAGTGTTCTTAAAAAATTGGTCACACCATGAGCGAGGACTGTATCATCGACTCACCCAGCTAGACAAGGACTCGTGTTTTACAATTCACCTATTTATTTTCGTTTCGCCAATCATCTTGGCTTAGGTAGGTAAAGAAGCTAAACAGATGATTGCGACATTTAATATTATTTGATTCACTTAATAAAACAATATTTCTTAAAAGGATGAAGATGTTATCACTACAATTCTATGATGGTTCTTTATGTTGAAGGCGTCCCATCGAGAATTTTGAGTAAAAAAAAAGATTTACAGGACAAACCATGTATATAAAAGTTAGAAAGAAATGAATAAAGAAGCAAAAAGAAGAATGTCTCAGAAATATTTAAAAGTTATGTATTTTTTATGAGAGCAGACATAATATGCATCAAAAGGAAGTGACAGAATGCTGTTCCAGAGTAACATGTAGAATAGAAAAGGGGCAATTGAAAATTTCATAAGTTTTAAACTACAATTTCACTTTTGTAAAGGGAGATAAAGGATGACAAAAATGATTTTATCATGTTTCTAAACTTAATTTTCAGAGAAAGAACAGCAAAGTTACTAACAAAATTTTAATAATATAGACTTTTTACCAGGGACAATAAATAATGATTATGTCGGTTATTTTTTTTATCAAAAAAAAACTTTTCGTAACTTCAGTAGAACGCGAACAATACTAATTTACCATTATTTGGAAATTTCTGTTTTCTATTTATGAAAAGCTTTTATTAATTTACCAAAAATATTCTGTGCTTAATCACCCATTTTGCAAAGAAATGTTTTTATTCTTTGAATAATAATATTTATCTCAGTCACTTTGCCTTGCATATTCGTGTCACGCACTCATCTCTGCAGGACGGACTCACTTGCTCACTCCACTACTTGACTGCAGTGTGATCCCCGAAACATTTCTCTCATTTCAGCCAACCATCAACCTCATCCCGCCACCCGGAACACGCAGCATATTGCAGATGTTTAAACACAAAGCCGTCTCTTCTCTGAGGGTTGCGAAAAGGCGGGAGGGGGGAGTTAAAGAATCACAACGACTTCCACGGCCACACCCACCCATCGAACTCCCCCCCAAAGCAAATACATACATGTGGCTTACACATGTATATATATATATATATATGTATGTGTGTGTCTTTGTGTGTGTGTGTGTGTGTGTAGAGTGGGCGCACATAAATTGCAATCGGAATATCAAATTGGCAGTTTGGAGCAGGAGCAGGAGCTGGAAACAGGAGCGGCAGGACACACAGCTAGCGCCCTCTGGTTTCACTCCTGTACGTTGTGATTTTATCAATTCAATAAAAACCAAATAAAATCAGTACAAATGCAAATACCATTAATGTATTGGGTTTAACTTTGTTTTGTTTCGTTGTATATTGTTTTCCTTTTACGATGGCCATGTGCGATGGCAGAGCATGCCAGGATGAACGACAAGGCGCGGACTGGTCGCCAGTTTTATGAAATATTTTCATATTTATTTATTATTGTTTTTTCCTTTTTTTCCCCTTTTTTTTTTTATATATTATTCACGCTCTTGTGCGTTTTTATAGTTGACTGGGGACGAAAATATGCGAATTGAGGATAGGAATACATTTTATACATTTTATTGGTCAGCCAAATGGGAAGAGCAAAAAAAAAGGAAAATTTTAATCATTATTTTTGTTAACATTTTAAATAAATACCCCAAAAAAATATCATGTATTTTAAATAACAGGGAAAGTGTAATTAAATTAGTTAGAGACAATGTAGCCTGCACATTTGAAAGTTTAATGAAACATAAAAAAGGTTGAAATAAATATTAGTTCGTTTCTGATTTAACTTTCAGCTTAAATTCATGAGTTTCAAAATTAATTCATTAATATTTTCTCGTTGGTCCTAAATGCAAATATTGAAAAGAAAATTAGTTTCACTCACTTCATTATGCAGGCTTAGAAATCTGTATTCCAAGTCACAGAAGTCTTACTTGAACTAACTACTAATTAAGAAACAGATCCAATTTGTATAACAATTTGAACTTCTTTCGTTAAATTATAGGTTAGGGATCAAGTTAGCTCCATATTCGATAAGCTCTTGAGATTCACTCATATATTTCTAATGCTATTTTATTAAAAATTTATTAAGCATTGTGATAAGGTGCAAGTAAACGGTGTAGCTCATTTATTTAGAAAGTAAGAGAGCGATTGATAAAAAATTCGAGAGTCAGAGATCGGGATTGATGAGAATCCAATCATAAGTCAGAGATCGTTTTCTAGAGAGCAATTCGTCTAATCCAATAGAAAGTCATAGATTGTTTTCTAGGCAGACATTGATTTGAATACAAGAGCTTAGGACTTTAGTTAAGCAACTTAAAAAGACACAAGCAAATTAAAATTGATTAAAATTGATTCTAAATATGTGTAAGTATAACATAAAATTATATATTGTCCATTACTGTTAAAAGAACCGACATAAACGTTGCTTAAACTAGTAGTTTGAGCCTTAATTAAGATTCTAACTCGTTTTTTTTTTAGGTTGCCATTAAATAGACTGAATTACTTAAAAATGGTTCATCTAAGCATCTGAGAATATATTTACATATTTCGAAGGTCCCAAGGCCAATTCTTGGTTCTGCAAATATTTGATTTCTTCGTATTTTGTTAACAAATTGTTAACCATAAATAGAAATTAATGTGAACAAAGAGGATAAAATAAGATAATTGATTATTTTGCCTTTCTTCTTTAGTGTTGTCAGCTGTTTTCTTAGTTAATCCAATCACAAGGATTTGCTTATCCTATTAAATACTAATCTAGCAAACTAATTTCGATTAGAAATATATTTTTTTCGCCTCCTCTCCTCTCTTACAACATTATTTGTCTGTCTCTCATTCTTAATGAACTTTTGGCGTGTCTGCATGGTAAAAACAATAAAGAAATGAAAGTATCTTCCACTGATGTTGCTCACCTTTCAACACAAATGCCAAGAGCATATACACACAATTCAATTATTATTTTATAATTAATATTTTGCACATCAAAATCGCATCAGGAGCAACAGCAGGAGCAGTGGCAGGAGCAGCTGCGGAAGCTGCCACTAATTTTCCACGCAACGCCTTCGCCTTCTCCTGCTCCTTCTTCAGCAAACTCATGGGCTGGCCTCACGCAACTAGGAAAAGCAGCTTGGAAAAATCCGTAGCATGTTGCGTGTGGCAGGAAAACGAGAAACAAAGGAGCTGCAGAAGAGGGAGAAAAAAAAAGAAGATAAATTAGGCTAAAAAGAAATGTATTAGTTGAAAAATATGAACGATGGTGATGTAATTAATAAAAGCAGCTGATGAAAAACTTCTGATTGGAATAGATGACTTAAGGAAATGAAAAGAAAATCCTCCCAAAGTTGAATAAAGGAAATTAAGAACTTGGAGTGATGACAGGAGTAATTACTCAATGATTGCATTAAAATATTAAATATTTTTTATATACCAGATTGACTAATTCAAGCTTGCTGACCAACTAATAACAGATAAAAGAAACTGAAGAAACTTAATTTCCAGTCCCATATTTAATTTAAAGCAGCTACATTTTGTTCTGTATTAAAACTAGTAAAACAAAAAAATTTTTAAATCCGATTTTCTAATCCAAAATGAGCGATTTTACTTTCCAAAATTTACCACTGATTACAGCAGATTTTAGATTGGTTACGAGTGAATAAAAGGGCTGATTATTTCTAATTCCAAAACTTATTAGAAATTTGCCTCGTTATCTTAACACAAAAAAAGTGGAAAAACTTCTTTTATAGTCATTAGCTAAGGGGTTTTATTTTGCCCAGTTAATTCCAATTTATCTACCTACACTTTTGCCCAACATTTTTGTCTGCATTTGTTTTTGAGGATTTAAATTTTATACTCAAAGAATATATGTATACAAATTGCTGCATGTTGCCTTCATTTGAAATTTCCTACTGTATTTTTGGTATCCACAAAATCAAATTAAAATTCAATCTAGCTTGTAATAATTATTTTTGGTAGCTCGTCTCTCCCTCAGCCCTGCATAAACGCATCCATTTCGGACTTTGGTCATTTCTAGTTGTCTAGAGAGAAACCATTTCCCTCTCCTCTATGTTTGTCTATGTTTTTGCCAGATAGGTCTATCAACTTTTATGCAAATTTAAACTCAATTAAAAGCAAAATATTTACTCGATAGCCCTAAAGATTAATAAGTTTTTAAAGACTTCTCTTTGCTGTCAGATGGGAATAAATTGTGAGAGAGATAGAAAAAGGCAGAGAGAGAGAGAGACAGAAAGGAGAATGGAGAGTGTGTGGCAGAGAAAGATTAATCTCGTTAAATGCTGAGGCGTGCCTGGCCAAGTGGCAAGCTGGATCTGGTGGGAGCTGGATAAACTTTGCGTGCTCCAAAAGTGTTGCATGCCCCATTCTTAGCTTCTTCTGTACATACATATATAATTATTCCTTCCTTTAGCTGTTCTCTTCTAGCGGCGACAACTCCCAGAAGTATACTTAATTATATTGTCGTAACTTTAAATGTCATTTTGCCATTGTGTACGACACATGGGAGAGCATCTTACACTGAGGAAAACTAACAAAACTTTTACAAGAATGAACATCTCACTGAAATATACTAATAAGTTAATTTTTAGAGAATGCGTATCTAGCAAGAAACTAAAAGTTTCTGTAGTGTCGCCTTCCTGTATCAAAAGAAATTTCACAACACTTCCTATAGCTAGCCAAAAATTTATCACGGCCAATCAGGCATAAATAATGCAATAGTTCTTTAATATCTATACAATAAATAAAATAAAATAATAAATTAAAGCAATAGTTTTTTAATATCTATACAATAAACAAAAAATAAATTAATAAATTCACTCATTCCCTTCACTTTTTTAAAGTCTCAAAAGCATTCTAAGTAATTGTGATATAAATTATAAAATTTTAAAACAATTTTCTTGTTTATTTAAGCTAAGTTATTTTAACAATTTTCATCTCTGAACGGGTTTTCTTTCTTTAATTTAAAGAACAAAGGTAAAAAACATTGATAAGTATTCTCTTCATAAAATCCTACAAGCAAATCTTAATTAAAACTAACAAAATATTTATCAAACATAACTTATATTATGCTAAAATATTGTAGCCAATGATTCACTGTGCATTTAATTTATATGCATTTTCTCTTTAGTAGCTCTAATTTCCTTATTAAAAGCCCCCCCCCATACCTTAAATATTTGGTATACAAACAATGATTTAGTAGATTAAATTGTTTACAGTGTATTTTTGGCTAGCTAGAGACAAATCAGCTGCCCGTACGTGGTCTTTCTCCCTCTCTCTCTCTCTCTCTGTGTGTTTCTAAACAACAAACATTGAGATTCATGTGGCACAGTCATGCAGTTAGCCAGCGCGTGCCATTGCCTTCGTCCCCCTTTCACATTGCCTAATCCGAATCCCCAATGCCTGGCTATGACTCTTGGCTGGGCTAGGAGGGGTCAAGAAACTTAAAATCACAACATGCGTTTGCGTTCATGATATTTGCCAGCATCCGTTTCCGTTTCTCTCCCCTTGTATACACACTTCTTGGCCTTATGTTCCTCTTAGCTGAAAATATGCTGAGGAATATAATTCATCTGGGCAAAGATAATGCGGTTCCTCATGCCCAGCTGCTGTAAAATATGACATTGCGGACTCAGTATATATACAGTAGCTCTCTCTCTATTTATCTCTCTCTCTCTCTGTGTGTGGTTGTCTCTGTGAAGATACAAAGCGACTTTAAATTCTCATTATTATTTCGCTCATGCAATTTCGAAGTACGTAACAATGCCAATATGGGAAAAACCAAACTGACCAGTTTTACAATTACTTATAAGTAGCATTATAATCCCAGTGGCTTATTGTTGTTTGGTTGAGAAGATGTCAGATGCATAGAGTAGTAATAATCCATTGCTAAATTCAATTGACATGCAATTTAATGAGCAATGAAGTTAAGTTAAAGTAAAGCTAAATATAGAAATCAATAACAGACGAACTAAGACTTAAAATTTTAAATAAAAGTGATTGAGCTCAGTTTAAAATGTGATTTGAGTTTTGTATAATTTTTAATCAAATCTTTATGTTAGTATGAAGAGTTTTTTTTTAAACTTTTTTATATAAAGTCGTTTTATGTGAGCTTATCTCAGTATATTATTTCAAATTCATTCTAGTGAGTGGAATTTTTTGTTCTTTATAATATCCATGGAGTTATATACTTACATTGTAGTAATACATACATAATAATTATAATAATAAGATATAAAATAAAATTATATTCTTTAATAAACAAAAATTGTATATGAAGAATTTAAGTATTTTTTATTAAATATTTTTGTAACTCGCAAAGGAAAAAGTTTAATTTGCTACGCTTTGGGCAATTGATAGAATGACGACGATATATAAATTGCATTGAAACTCAATTCAACTTTGAATAACAAGTTTTCACGGTATTACTCATCTTCATTTAAAAAGCGTCAGTGATTGAAATGTGAGAACCAGTTCCAAAAAGCTAAAAATGTCAGTAATTTAGACATGATTGATGCTTAGATGTTCGCTATCGCTAAGTACATATAAATGACAGAGGGAAGTTTGAGAAGAACAAGTTCCGATTTCTGATTCATATTTTATACATTTTTCTATAGAGACTTGTAGTTATTAAACAATTGCAAACTAATTTATTGATATGGTAAAATTTATATACTTTCATAATAATAATATAATACAGTCGAAACTTTATAAAAATATATAAAATATAGATAACTTTTATGTAGTTTATTTTTTCATTTCATTCTCAATCTATTTTCATAAAATATGAAAATTGCATTATAGGGAACAAGTTTCCTGTATATAGGTACTGTAAAATTACTTACAAAGGTTATTAAAAATATAGAATGTTTAAAATAAAAATGTAGATAAAATATATTATGTTAAGTAGTTAAAGATAAACACAATACAGTTCTCCACATAATCACAGAATGTCCCAAATATAACACACTAACCTTCTGGATTCCCTTAAAAACTCCAACGTCTTGTCCATTAAACAATATTTCGTAATTTGCTTTTAAAATACAATTCAGACTATAAATAAATAAAAAGGATCAACAGAGAATTATTTGTGGGAGTATTTATTGCTAAAAATTGGGAACCAAAACTTATTTTATATGAATATGGAATAGTTGTCTTATATTCATTCCGTCAGTATATTATATTCGAGTCTTATATAAGAGTATCCTAAAACTAAAACTGATTGAAGCTTATTAAATTAATATTATTAATTCCTATAAACAAAACTGTTAAACTTTATGTTTCTCTATAAAAAGAAACGACATTGAAAGTCCAAATGAAGTTTGAGATATGGAAACATAAATGCTATGATCTAATACTGTATAAAAATTTAAAAACAAATTCATACAAAAATAAGTGCATTTATTTTGAGATCCAGTGCTTTAGGTTTTTAGTTAAAGTGCCACATCTGAGAGTGAATTTCAATTGCCGGCATAATTGTAAAGTACGTGATTAGAATGTTTGAGTCGGCGAAACCAACATAGTCTTATCCCAAGTCACAACAAGTAAAATTTATTTAATTTCGTTTTGTTGTTTATCAAGAAACAAAAAAAAAAGAGTGATTTGTTGTTGTTGTTGTTGTCGTATCGGTTGTAGTTTATCGCCAAGTTGAGCAATGTGAGCGACCTTTCAGAGAGCTCAGCTCAGTTGCATATTGGCAATCGGAGTGAAACGAAATGTGCACAGCGACGAAGCGGAACAATTGGTTTCAATTGATGTTGTTGGTGGTGCTGCTGCTATTGGCAGTGACCTTGAAGGGGAGTCACTCCCAGGCGCAGGAGGAGCATCGTCGCGTCAAGCGTATAGTGGGTGGAAAGCATGCGAAGGCTCCCCCAGTCGATGATCCCGTGGTGTTTGCACGTCTCTTTAATCGCGATGCCCGTGTCGAGGGTTTTCGTAATAGCCGGACGGGAATTTACAGTTTCTTGGGTATGAAATATGCGGAGGCACCGGTGGGCGATCTGCGCTATGCCCGTCCCGTGTATAAACGTCTCGCCGGGGATTTGAATGCCACGCGGCATGGACCACCCTGTATTCAGCCGCATCCGCAACAACCGCAGCGGATTATTGGCAGTGAGGATTGCCTCCTGCTCAATGTGTATACGCCCCAGATGCCGGATGAGACAACCGGTTTGCCTGTATTCGTGTGGATACATCCGGGTGGCTATCGCCATGGTTCTGCTGCCCAATACGATGCCACGCCCATGGCGCAGAACGGTGCCATTGTGGTGGCTCCTCAATATCGTCTGGGATCGTTGGGCATAATGGGCGATGGCACCAAGGAATTCGATGGCAATTTGGCCATGTTTGACCTGGCAGCAGCTCTGCGTTGGGTCACCGACTACATCTCCTACTTCGGGGGCAATCCCAAGCAAGTTAATGCCATTGGCCACGGTTCGGGTGCAGCCGGTGCCATGTATTTATCCATGTCGAAGACGGCAAGAAGCGCCGGAAATGTTCACGGGGTGGTGGCCATGTCGGGAACAGCTTTATCGCAATACGCCACGGATAAGGATCCGGTGCAGAGTGTCCAGGAGGTGGCCAAGATCAATGGTTGTCCAGCGGGCAATGAATTGGAAATTGTCCAGTGTATGAGAAAGGTGAGAAAACATCGGGTTAGTCGATCCCAAGTTAATCCCACATGGTTTTTCTGTAGAAATCCGCCGAGGACATCATCAAGAATGATGATAAAGTGCAAACGGAACGTTTATTTGGTCGTGCCTTGATCAAGGGACTCACTGGCAACGTGGGCTTCCAGCCCCACATCGAGGGAGAAGACGATGGTCGCGCTCTGCCCGGCTTGTTGGTGGGCGATCCCGAGACACAGCTGCGCAGTGGCAATTATTCGGGGATTCCTCTGCTAACGGGAGTAACCAAACACGAGACCGCCAATTCGGTCACTGTGGACACACTGGATAAGGTTTTCGGATCGGCTGAAAAGTTTCTGGGCTCCCTGAACGATGCCCTTCACAAGTTGACGGGTTTCCTGCGAATCGACCAACTGACTGGCGAAATATTGAAGCCCGAGTTGCCCGGTCTGACTAGCATTTTGACGCCCACTCTGCAGGATGTGTGGAAGGTGCCACAAGCTCTGAATGTCGATCAAGTGTTGGCCAAAGTGGTGGAGTCGACCACAGATGTGCTCTTCAATCTGCCCGCTGTCCTGACCACTCAAGTCTGGTCGCAATTGGCTCCCGCCTTCATGTATAGCTTCGAATACAATGGCACCAAGTCCAAGGGGATCAATTTCTTGCGTGGACTCCCCATAGTCTCGCAAACGGCCCAGGATAAGCCAGAGACTGTGGGCCATGGCGACGAATTGGGCTACATGTTCGATGCAAATGATATTTTCGGTAATCCCCTGGAGGATACACGGCTCACCAGTTCGGAGGACTTGAAAGTGCGCCAAAATCTCATCGGCATGCTGGTGCAGTTCGCCAGGCAGGGAGGAGAGAGTGGCGCATCTTCAGGAGTCTCGAAACTTTTCCAAAGTGTCACCGGGAAGGCAACGCCATTCATTAAAATTGACACCAAACTGGAGACTTCCAATGATTTTCGCTTCTGCGAGTTGTCCGTGCTGGGTGCTTCACTTTCACCTCTAAGTTCGACAAGTTGTGCGGCCTTTGGCAATGTTCTGGGTCAATTGGGCGGAGGACTCGGCAAAACACTTGGCGGAGTTGGACAAACACTTGGATTGGGTGGCGGTGGTGGAGGTGGAGGCGGCGCTGGTGGCAAGAGACGTCCTGGTGGCGCTCTTGGCTTAGGTATTCTCTAATATCTAAAATTTAACATTTTATTAAACGAATGAAATTTATTAAATTCTTTGATTTGATTTTCCAATTTTCTGTTTGCCGTATAATCATTTCAATGGGCGAAACATTTTGTCCTGTTGCATATTGAATAAGGCTGCTTTGCTTTGCTATTGATTTAAGCCGTCGCCATGACCCGAACCCAAAATCCGAGCCCGGCACCCGTCGCTCAATTAGCACAACTCTGTGCCGGCTCAATGCTTGCCGCACTAATCTCTCTATTGACTTTGGTCTGCCCACAGACCAACTTCTCCTCCTCCTCCTGCTCCCTCTATGAAATGGCAGCCGCAACTGAAATGCGGCGATAAGCAAATTTCCGGCGCGCAAAATTTAAACAAAAGAGAGAAATTTGCATGGGCACCATGGAGAGGGAGGGGAAGGTGCTGGGGGATTGAGGCTTTTGCGCAAAACTTGTGGGCAGATCTTAGCCTGGCAGCAGTATTTTTTTTTTCCTTTTTTTTTTTAATATTATTTTGGATAATGTTGATGTTGGTTGGCACTGGCAACAGTCTGAGCAAACAATGAGCATAAGCTGATGCTGCTTCTGCTGCTGCTTCTGTTCCTGCTCTGGCAGATGATGTGGGCTTGGTTCTGGTCGTTGGGCATGAGTTTGGGTTTAGGGATTGGGATTCAACTGGGGCGAGGGGTTGGCGGTGTTGCCTTGACGCCTTTGTGTAAATTCCTTGCACGCGTTCAACTATTGAGAGAGAGAGAAGCCAAGAAGTTGAAACTAAAGCCGGCTTATGTTGTTGGTGTTGTTGCTTCAAGTGATGATATTAATATTATTAAAACTAATTTCATGAATTGAAGTGCTCCTCTGGGGAATTTTCTTAAGCCAAGTCGAGCCATGTAGAAGTTATATACCTAGTTATGCTGGGTTATGATGATTTATTGAGGGAAATTGAAGCCATCTTAAGAATATATTTATATAACACTAGGGTAAAAAATTAGAGGTCATCGAGTAAAAATTATTTTGGATCTGTGAATATCTCGTAAACGAAATTATCCAACAACATAAGATTCACACAAACTGAAAGGCACTAGAAATCCCATTTTATGACTTGAAATTTTCATACATTTTGGTCCATTAACTTTTTATAATCTTAGGCTCAAAATGTTAGATTATTATAGTAAATTATACAAAAAATTGATATTTCAATGTTTTAGAAACTGAAATATGACTATGGCAACTTTCGTAAGGATCAGACTAATATATGATAGATCTTCAACAGCAACGATCTGTCTTAAAAATTGGTTTAGTTATAAAAACTTTTTTGTTTTTTGTTATTAACCAAACTCGGTAATTAATAAGCCTAAAATAAATCGGATGACTATATCATATAATCGTCAATTGACATTCTCTGCATATAAGATTGAGTAACACAAAAATTTGCAAGGGTTTCCAAGTTTCCTCGGATCTCTGGTCTCAAATTTTGAGGGTCTACTAGGTCTGTTTATTGAGAAAAAATTATAGGACTGCAGTTTTCTTAAACAACTGCAATTGGACACTACCAATTTGTATCATATTTTAACTGCTTTCAATCAGAAAAACTTTTTGTTTTCAATAACATTCGATCAGGTTTTTTTTTTCAAAATTCAACAAAATAGAAATCGTCCCAAAATGCAGGGTTAATATAAAATGTTTTTTTTTTTTTGCTTTTTTGGAATAGAAAATTGGCCTCTTAGGTAAATTATTGTACTATTTGGGTACTTATATAATTTTAGTTTCTTAAAGACGAGTGAAACAATACTTTTGTATCATATTCTGAGTATTCGGTATAATAAACACATATTCAATTATTTATTCAAATATAATTACACTATTTTTTCAAGAGAACTACGCTTACGAATGCTTTTGCAACGAAACGGCTATTGATACTTTTTGACTAGTTATATTTTTCTAGATCTGTTGCATTAAATACCTTTATTTCAATGACTTTAATATACCCTACCATCTTATTTGTAAATATTATTATTATTATTATATACATTTTACTTATAATGTAAAATTATTAGTAAATTTAGCTTAATGGCTGCAAAGGCCTAATAGCATATAACTTGTAAATAATATTTAATTTTATGCCGAAGATATTTAAATGCTGACTAGAAAACATATTTAAAATTTTCAGAAAATAGATAAGCTATGAAAATGTTTTTTAAAGTAAGAAACCTCTTCTCTTTACTAAACTTCTTCAGATTGTTAGAGAACTTTGCACTTCGCTTCGAGCAAAAATATGAACAGCTTATTTTCTCTTTTGCAATTACAATTGGAAAACTTTGATGTATTAATCATTTGTTGCCTTAGCAAATGGCGACATCTGTGACAATATTAATGGGGCAAAAAGATTTCCAAGTAAATGCGGAGAGAAAACTTTACAATTAATTAGGCCCTAGCCTCTCTATGTAACAGATGATAAACGATGATTATAGTGCATAGTTGCCGCCGACTTTGAGCCATAAATGGAAGATGTCTCCATTGTTTTTAATGATGGGCAATAAAAATTGCCAATGCGAAACGTATAATAAATGATTTCAATGATGAGACTGAGTGAGAGAGAGTGAGAGAGATAGAGAGTTTAATCAAAGCCAGCTGTTAACCCTAGCTCTTTGAAGTTCCTCGGTGATAATCCCCCCTTCAATAGACATTAAATCAGACATCGTCTAGTTCATTATCAAGTTGTTTACCTGGCCAAAACTTCAATTGACATAAATCACAGGCATTTTATGGGATAAAGTGTCGTTCAATTTACCAAAGTTTTTGCGGTAGTAGACGTAATTGTAGCAGTTTCCCCCTCTCTCTCTCTCTCTTTGTCTCCCCCTCCTCTTGCAATGTTTCTTCATTAATGTGTAGTTACGCAATTTCCGTAGAGAAGAAAAAACTTTTGCTCCCCCGTTGCGTTAATTTTGGCCAATTCAAATGGGTGAAATTGCAACCATCATCATCATGCTCCCCATTCTTTGCAGCTTCTGTCTCCCCATCTCTGCTCATCCTCCCCTCACATCATGCGGCAGCGTATAGTCATCATTTCGCTTTTGTGGCCAGCCTATTTCGAGTCTTTTGGCAAATTAGTTCCGCCCCTCGATTTATATTGTCATTTCGTGCGTTTCGATTGTGTAAAGCAATTTCCTAGCCAGTCAGTCGGTAGTTGGTAGTTCTAGTTTGGACTTCTCCCCCCCCCCCATCCTCCTTACAGCTATTTCATCAATTTTGGTATAGAAGTTACGGCATTGCGGCGTGTTTACTGGTGAATAGAAATTTCCCCCCTCTCCATGTGTCTCCCCTCTTTCGGTTGTGTGGGTGGGTGTCTTCTACTAAGGTGCATAAATTAGGCTAGTCATTTACTGTTAATGGTAGTTGGGGCAAACAGCTGTGCTTACTTTGGGGTGTTCTAGTACACATTGAGATGTTGTGTGTACTCTTTAAATTACTTTACAAGCCTTCTCTCTCTGTGCCAACAGATCAGAGTGGGATAAGGTTAAACAAAAATTGAACTTAAATCCAGTCTTGTTAATGGCAAATTGAAAATTCCAATTAGATGGAATCGTTTGAAGCAAACAACGAAAAGTGACCCAATGACCATGTTAAAGCAATAAAAATGTCCAAATGATTCATGCCATCAATTCGAGTAAAGTAGAAACACATGCGTTCACAGAATCCTACCAAAATCCGAATTGTTGTGTCACATACATCTTGATTTTGTCCTCGATTCTCAGAAATTGTTCTTAGAGAAAAGAAAATTTTGTCACTTAGTCTTTTTATTGGTAGGCGAGAAAAGGAACTTAATATCCGTTTGACTTTGCTTTTTGCAGATAAATAAAGTTATTAAAATAAAGTTCAAGCCCAGCTGGCTTTTTAAACTTTCTCCACAAAATTTAATCGATTTCAATTCGATTCAATTATATATCCAGGGGGACCTTTTTGGGGGAGAAAACTTTTCCATAGAAAACATATTTATTCCGAATGTACATTTATATTATCATCAATTTTACAATGTTCGTACAATGTTTATACATTTTTGAATATTTTTCCGATTTTAAAAAATTGGATATGGTACAAATTACAAATTAAAAGAATATTTTCGTCAAAGAATTTAAATTAGTTTTAATATTACCTGATAACTGAAACAAATAATATATTTCGTTAAACCGAATTATTAGAGCACCCAAAGAAAAACTTAAAAATACAATACAAAAACATTTTTTAATATGTTTTTTATGCATGGCAACAAATGCTTTTTGCATTTGTTTTCTGTTGATGAAAATTTCAAATCACATCGAATTTTATTTGTGGCATAAGTATTTAGACTAAATATAAAAATCAAACTGCAAAATCTTTTGAAGTGTAAGGTTATAAATTTCGAAGATATTCTTTTATAGTCACAAAATCCTTTGAACAAATAGTCAAATCGCAAATTGTAAAATTTGTATGCCATTTCCCCACTTTATCTACGTATAACTAACTTTAATCAGTTTTATTCACAGAAGATTGAAGAACTATTATAATTAAATTGAGAAAATGTAAGTAAATCGCAAGTCAATCAGCGATAAACAAAATGGTTTACAAATAAATATTTTACATATTTATACAGTCGACTCTCGTTAATTCGAAATTCAAGGGACTTTTAAAATATTTCGAATTATAGAGAGTTCGAAATATTAAATGGTTCGAATTTTTGAGTGAAAATAAATAAAACTTCGAATTATCAAGAGATTTTGTAGGGGGCTCGTGATAACTTCGAATTACAGAGAGGTTCGAATTATCGCAGGTTTGAATTAACGAGAGTCGACTGTATAATATTCTAAAAAACCATCGAGGACTAGTAATAACTTTTCGCAATTTCAAACCACAAATTATAGTTTCCACAAACATAACTATTGAAATATTTTGTTTTTAATATTTTAGTTTCAATTGAATCTGAAAGTTGTCCTTAAGTTTGTGAAATTGAGATGTGAAATAATTCTAAATCAAATTGGCCATGGTTGAATAATATTTGACAAGATTAATTAATCAGCAGTGCGCATATAATTTCTGACTTTTACTCCACATAAAGTAGACAATTCCTCTTAATGCGAAATGACATTATTTTAGAGAAACTCAAAACTCAATTGTCATCGAATAATTCGTAAAATGCCTCATGCAGAATGCAGGCTGACCATGCCAGGCAGTTCGGACTCAACAATTGGTCTAATCCAAATAATGGAATTTTGATGCCAATGCTGATGCTATTGGCAGGTTCAGTTCCAGGCGGCACACGGCCTGTCCATCAGTGTGTCTATCAATGAGAGGCCAGAAAGGAAAGGGGCAGATGAACGATAGGATGTATGCGCTTCTGTATAGTTGTGTGTGTGTGTGTGTGTGTGTGTGTGTGGGCTGTGGGTCGATGGGTTGGGCCTGTCATCCTCAATTTGGGCAAGCCACTTTTGGCCATTGTTCGCAATTTGACATAAGCAAAAATCCAATCCCTTTTGAGTGGCTTTTGAGTGTGCGAGACAGGCGAACTTCATGTCTTTGTTCCTTGCTTTGACAACAAATAACTGCAGCGGCTTACCCTTTACGTTTTTGAGCCCATCATGCTCTAATTAAAATTGATTACCATAATTAGTATTGATTGGACTGAAACACGCACATTGACCACCACATCGCACATTGGTTATCAGCTATGAATTGCATTGTGTGTATATAGTTCTCACATATTTAACAAAATAATAGTCTGATTTCAATAGTTTTTATCTAGATTTAGTCAAATTAATAAAACTAAATCATATTGCCAATTTATACGACTCGATTCTTAATGGAATTTTCAAAGTTATTAGTAACAAAGGTGAGATAACGCATAGTAAGTGGTTTAAAAATATCTAAAATGTTAGCTATACCCAATAAAAAGTTAAAAAAAATCAAGCAAATTAAAACTATCGCTGATGACCAAATTTCTGTTTACCTTTTTCATACTTATCTTTTCATACTTTTCTAAAAACAATTGTTGAAATTTTATTCTAAGAGTTACAATAGTCAATTTGATTTTATTTTATTGACAATTTATGGAAGTTTGTTGGATAAAAATTGATTGTCATTTAATTGGCTTAGAAAGTATTTAACATTAACTAAGAATTAGTATTAGTTTTCCACCGATGAAGTGTGTCTAACATTAATTGTAATTATGATATGACGAGTTCGAAAAAAGTAGGATTAGTTTTTAATATGTTGAATAGTCGTGGATATCCAACAAATCCAAATTAGTTACATTTTTCTTCATATTTTGTTCATTTATTTTTAAGTTGAGCTGAGAATCAGCTGAGAATCTTCTTTGCTAATGTCTCACTCTAAATTTAAGGTTAATATTAAATAATTTAGTGTAACCTTATCTTCTTCACAGATTAATGTAGTAATTCTAAGCTTAACTTCATTTTTAATCAAAACCTTAAATATTAGCCGGCTCGAGGTCAATCTTACGAGTAATATTATAAAAATTCATTGAGCAGGTTGTCTGTATAGTTTTTCAAAAACTACAAAGTTTTATTATGAGCATGTTTTTGCCGAGTACTTTAAGAATTCAAATCTATATTTTCAACGCTAAAACTAGTTGGGAATTAAATCTAAATAAAGAGCAAAACGTAAATACGTTGGATATATTCGTAGTTAGATTACAAAAAATCGTTGAGCAGGTTGTCTTTATATCTTTTTCAAGAACTAGAATGTTCTATCATAAGCAATCTACTTATATCTTCAACGCTAAAACTAATTGGGAATTACAACTAAATGAAGCGCAAAATGTAAAGATTCGTAGTAAGATTACAAAATATCATTGAGCTGGTTGTCTTGATATCTATATATTTCAAGTTCTATCATATAAAATCTACTGAAATCTTATATATACTTATAATTACATCTAAATGAAGCGCAAAACGTAATTAGTTTTAATATATTCATATTGTCTACTACTTGGTCTAACTTTTAAATTAATTCTAGTGAATTTTCTTTTCAAGAGGTTACAGTTTGGGTAATCTTCATAATACATTAAAGGGTAAATAAGTTCTACCACAATTAAAGGATCCTAACTAATTTCTAATGTTAAAAATTTTAGCCTGCTATAAAGGAAATCCAAATGGACTTAACCTTATTTCTAATGTTAACACTTTTGACCTCTTGCGAAGATGTTATTAACCAATGTGGTAAGACCTTCTCCAGCTCTTTACTGGTCTATTCCCCTCAGGCTATTCGTGTTTCTTAATTTCAAATGTTAACAGTTTTGACCCGACATTAACCAATGTATTGGGCATAACACCTTTTTGTTGGTAGCCCGCACTTGTTAATTATCTGCACGCAATTGGTCTAGCTTATCGATTACCCAGAACTTTTTCCATCCGCCCTCCCCAATCGACGGTCGGCCATGACTTATTTATGCCGTTGATTGTTTTTGACATCTGCTGTAATTGACACTTTTCGCATGCTTCCCTAATGGAGGAAGACTTGTCGCTATATCCATATGGAGACCGCAAAACCCGCACTTACCGCTGCCACAACCAAACTGACTTGGCCTAATGGCTTTCGATGTAAAGTGACAGCAATTTCTAGACATTTTGGCAAAATATCCAATTACATTTACATTTAATCAAATGATTTGCGTATATGATATCAATTTGGCAACATTTAACTAATAACTAAAGATATATAAGGTTCCAATTCAATGTTATATAACTGTACTGCATCAGATATACAATATTAAATCCCATTCGAATGGAAAGGATTTATCCCATTCGAAATCATCGCCAAGTTGCGAGTTGCTTTTACAAGCCCTGCGGGTGCCCTGACAACATTTTCCAGCATGGTGGATACCCCCCTCCCCCCATTGGAATGTGTGGCAGCTGCAATTGTGCGGCAATAAATTATTGTGCAACACGCAGACATGATAGAGAGGGATGCAGAGTCCTTCTCTTACTGAGTCCTGAGTCCTGAGTGAGTGGCAGTCAGCAGAGTCGAGTTGTCGGCATGGTAATGAATGCTACGAAAGCTTTTTTGGTTTTTGGTTTGCTTTTCGTTTTTCCCCCTTCTTTATTTTTAACAATTTTTTAACTTAAAAATTACGACAACGCTGACAATTTGCCATAAAAAAAAGAGGCGACAGACTGAAATTGCGGAGACTGTGCGGACTGGTTTGCCCTCGGCTGACTTTTGTGCTGACTTGACTGTGAGGCAAGGCCATGCCATTTGAATGCGACTCAAAACTCTAGAGATGGCAGATAGAAACTATGCGATGTAGTAGGTTCTAAAATTGTGAAATTTCCTATACCTAATAATTGTATACTTTTTGACTACTTAAAAATTTACCTGATCCAGTGCAACTAATTTACTTTTTTAGTCAAATATTGAAAGAATTTCTCATAGTTTTTAAAGGGATTATTAATTTGAAATCAAACGTCTAGGAATCTAATATTTTACTAACGAACGAGCATTTGATGTGTTGTGAATGATGGATCACTGTTGACATCACTTTGAAAGGCTTTTTGGGCGAATCTTTACTTTTAGGCATTTATTTGTAAGTTTTTTGTTGTTGCTGGAATATCTGTTAAGAATTTCGTTAAATGATGTCATCTACTTACCAACAACCTTTGATTTTGCGTTACAAGATAATTTCCACATAAATAATTTTCAATTACCAGTTTATTGTGTCATAATTTATTTCGTCATAATCAAATCACTTAGTTGGTTTATCGATCTAGCTATTTCTTTGGTTTTCTCAAGGAATTAGTTAGAAATATTTTATGCAAATAGTTAATCATAAAAAAGAAACATAATTAATAAGTACTTTGTAAAGTTTTCATCGATATTTCGTTGAAAATTCAGACCTCAACTCTTGTGACCATTTACAATAAAGAAGTGAAGATAACTAATGCCAGGTACAAATGATATAAAAAAGCCAAAAATATACCCTAATTAGATGCTTATTTTTATATATGTACATAGTTAGTGATTCGACAAAGGTGAAGAAAGAAAATGAAGCTCAGAAATTTACTTTGTGTTGCCCCAAAAAGTGACTTAAAGTAGAGAAAGAAAATTGTTCTTCGTTCAAGCAGTATAAAATATTATTAATTAATTAAACATTAAATAGATGTGGGCAAAATTTAAAGAATATCGGTTCATCACTTTTTGAGAAATTATGTTTCTATCAATTTCATAAATATACTTTCGAGAGAATCAGGCTGACATGATCTAATAAGCGGAACTAGCAAAGTGTATATATCTGACATATTTACTCGGATAGCTTTGAAAAAAAAAAATATCCTAGGCAATTTGTGGTGCTAAATAAGCAAAAATTTGATTTTTCGAAGCTTTGATTTAAAATGATTGATAATTTCTAATAGGCTCTGCAAATATTTACCAGTTGCATGGGGTTTTCCAGATGCTTCACAAATTTGGCATAATTCTGTTTTGCATTTGCATTATTCTGCCACATATTCACATTGTTAATTCTATCTATTAATAAGCTAAAGCTCTTTAAAATTAAAATAAAACATATCGTTGTGAGGTTTTTCGAGTAACTTTGCCAGTCGGTTTTCGCAAAAATTAAAGTCAATTTCTTAGGTTAATTTCGATAAAATTGTGTTAAAATTTTATTATTGAAGTTAATACGCTTACTATCATTGCAGCTTGTTTAAAAATATGCCAACTTTATTTGACATTAAATTCATCCATAGAGCTTAATTCGATTGTCTGATACTAAGCATCAAAAGCAGGAACTATTGTGCTCCCATTATCGCGTTTGGGTTTGGTTTTCTAGCTCACGCTGTCATCTCTAACGATGACATCTTTCACACTGCTGACTGTTGGATTTTTCGCAGTGCTTTTGTTATATGGGTGTGTGTGTGTGTGTGTACACCCCTTTGATGTACCTTGAAATTCGCATGTGAGTGCAATATTTTACTTTCCCAAACGGTTGGGTTGGTTAAGGCTCATTTGTCAAATGTCATGACTTGATGATGCAATTGTTGTTGTTGTTGCTGATGCGAATGCTGTGGATGTTGATGTTGTTGGAGTCTTCATTTAGTTTGCATACAGATTTACGAGTCTCTGTTTCCATTCGAAAATTATTTAAATTTTCTCCTTTGTCTTTCTTTTGCTATTCATGGCTTATTTACGCATTTTGTGTTTGCAAAACAAAAACTCTGTCAACTGTCAGTCAAAAAGCTTTTTACCTGTTACTGTAACTTAAGTAAACATATCGTATTACTGCCCTCGCCGTCTTCCCTCTAAGAAAATAAGGGTTAGTTGTCAAAGAATAATAACACTTAAAGTTAAGAAAAACAGCTAGACACACCCCCCCACACACACCCCCACATCAGAATGTGTCTTCAAACCACCCTCATCTAGGAAAACCTCCCACCCTCTGCCCACTTTGGCTATGACAATTTATGCGTTTTTAAAGACTTTTACCATTCGCCGTGTTTATCTTTTTTTCCCAAGTCTCGTTCGGGTTTTTTTTCCTCTTCTGCTTCTGTTAACGCTCGCTTGCATTTTTACCCTAAGAAAATATTATTCTTTAATTTCTGCTTTGCTGCATTTTTCTACCTTTCTCATTGTATTTCTATTTTGCTTCTTTTTTCTGTAGATTCGTCAGGCAGCCAAAAGGCATAAATACACAATGCATACCGATATGAGGAGTCACCTTTCTCGTTATTTCGTTTTCATCTTCTTTTTTTCAAGGTAAAAGTTTTCAATTGGTTTTCCTTTTCATTCTTTTCTTATTGCATCGCTTACAAAAATCGTTGCATAAGTTTGGGGTGCAGTCATACACACAAACACACACACGGGTATATATGTATCTGTTCGTGGTAAAAGTTTTGTGCTTTACAATCTGCAGAATTGCAGATGCTTTTTCATATCTTCTCCTTCTCAAGCTGGTTAATTGTCAGGCAAAATTTCTTGCTTCATTGAATTCAAAGTAAACTTTGTATCCAAAATGAAATAAAAGCAGATAATTCTGAATGAAAAACTTTGCTCTTACCATTTTGAGCAAAATTTATAGCCGAATGGTACCAGAATAATGTAAAAACTAAAGAAGTTGCTATAAATTCTGCACTTCAATTCAATGTGGCGCGACATTGAAAGCCATCCGTGTCAATAACATTCCAAAGTTTACCGAAATTTAAAAATTTACAGCACTATGAAATGACAGGAGACAAGAGAAATAATATGGAATAGGAATGGTGAATTTTCTGCTGAAAAACTGTCTAAAAGAATTGTTTTTTGAAGAGACAGATTACTCTTTGGTTTATAAAATTTACATTTAAGAATAAATCAAAATAAATAATTCAATGGTAGTTGAATAAGTAAACTAAAGTTTGTTATAATTGTTTTAATATTGCTCTTTGAGTACATTCAGCTTCGAATGAATAATCTATTCAAATAAGTTTCTAAATTTTTTCCAAAGGTTAACTAAAAAGAAAAAAGAGTCCGGGCTAGATTGTTTATATTCGAAACAGTTTTTTCTGCTTTTCAAGTCAGTTAACTGAATTCAGAGCTTAAGTTTTTAAAAAAGAAATTAAAGATGATTAACCTAAATAAGGATGTTTATGGGGATATATTTTATGTATGTGAAAACCTCGAATTTTTAATTAAAAATCCTTCTCAATCCATCCATCAAAGTTAAGAAGAAATTCGAAATCAGAACCAACCACCAATATTACCACAGAACAGCATGACAAGGACAAGAACTAGTTAAGTCCTCTAAGTCCTGCATGGTGAAAGCCTTGTGTAAAGAAAGTAGAAGCGCGTATACGAGTCCATAGGTACGTGTAAATATTTTCTGTGTGAAAGAACCGAGGGGGAGGTGGGAGGGTTTGCAGGGGAAGAGCATTAATCATATTAAACAGCGGCGCAGACAACGGCGGGGATTTAATTTTTGTGTGTGTTCGTCACACAGTGCGTATGATTATTACCACTATTATTAATATTATCATGTGCTTGGCTTGACTTGGCGCCTGGAGCTTGTTTTTGTCGACAATGACGACAACGACAAGGATGCGAATGTGGATCAGGACGAGAACGAGAACAAGGACATGGACGAGAACAAGGATGTGGATGTGGAGTCATCGTCATTGCAATTATTTATAAAATCAAAGCACGTTCTCGCTGTGCTTTTATGCGTTTACGTGTGTATGTGTGTGTGGGTGTGTGTGTGTTTGTGTATTTTGCACTAAAATACTTTGAGCCGACTTCGCTTATTACGGCATACACACACACACACACACACACACACACACAGACAGAGACAGAGAAATGTACAAAGAGAATCTCCTCTGTTGTTGACAGAGACCAAGTCTCATTTATACTTTAGCCAAAAGGATAAAGCCTTTAAGCCAAGAAGCGGATGTTTTTACTTCCACATTTACTTTGTTTTTTTTTTTTTGTTGTTTTTGTTTCCTATAACATTTTGGTTCTATTGCGTTATAGGTTCAAATTTTTATGGTTAAAGATAAAAGTACAATTTGCTTAGAAACTAAATGGTAGTTTTACATGGTTTGGTTAGAAAATGAGTTCAAAAGCATTGTGGAAAATAAAAAAAAAATATATATATTTCGCCAAGAATTTTTTTGTTGCCGCTTATTTTTAGATTATCATTGCGAAAATTTTAGGTGTCCATTTTAACCTGTCTAGTTAAGAAGGACATGAAAGAAGCTGGCTTAAAAGAAGAATTTCAGAGCGCTTCACTTATTCGTTGTAAATTAAACATCTCACATCCTTTTAAAGACTGTGTATGATTGATTGTAGTTAGGAGCTATAATGAAAGTAAATAAAATAAACGATATTAATAATGATAATAAATTTGATTAAAAAAATTACAATAACTCAAAATATCTTGTGTTTCTCTTCACTTACTTTGTAAATCTTATATTAGGTTAATTAAGCTTGAGTCAATAATCTTACGGCTGTTTTACCCCTTATAAACAGTCTTGGCCAATGTCTGTTACCATTGCACTATGGGCGATTTGTCTATTTTGGCGGTAAAAACTCTAAAAATAAAGCTGAATTCTAATTATTTTTTAAATGCTTCTTATACTTATATTATTCTAATTTTGGATGTTTTTTTCGACCATTGGGCAACGCCTTTATTTTCTGGACATTTTTATTGTCGTGCCTGATACTGACACTTTAGTCAATAACTTACCATTTATAGTTATTAGATTTTTTCTTTAAATACAATCAGCAACAACACTGGAAAATAACAACAGTACAAACATTAACACAGTTTTAATCCAAGAAATACATTATAAATACCTTGATTTTCATTTTCCATATTTAAGATATTAAATTCAATGAAACTATTCGTATTTGCATCAATTGCAAAAGATGTAAAATTTTCGCACGTCTTGATAAAACTGTTACAAGAAAAGGGTTGCCACTTAGATGAAAAAAAATCTTTTTTCCCGCTAATAGTAGCATCTTTTGAATATTTCACCATAAACTTGTATACTTTATGCCAACTTTTTCGGAAATTCACCATAGTCCATTGTTTAATAAATAAATTTGTATGCATAGACATTATGTAAATATATTTTGGGTTTTTTGAGTCCAACAAAATACTTTTAAACTTCCTTTTTTTTTATAATTTGAAAAGTTTGAAATATGCTGCGTGGACCATTGTGAACCACTTCATTTAATGACAAGACACTTTGGAAAATTCTCAGCCGGCAACTTTTAATTTCCCAGTTTGCCCATCCTGGCCAAGTTAACCATTTTCATTAGCATATCAGTCGAAATGCAGTCATAAACAAGAAAACTTTTGTCTGCTAATCCACGCATGCAAGCCGCCTTTCACCTCATCACAATCATCCATTTGGCCCCATCTTTGCAATGTCTATAAGGTCTAGCAACTTTTGCCTCCAATGTTGCGTTCGTTTTCATTTCCCTTTTTTTTATTTTTAATTTAAATTGACAACATCAAGCAGTTAAGTACTTGCAGCGACATTTTAATAGCTTGTAAGCCCCACGAGTACCCAAAAAACTTCCCCTTCATCTCAGCCAGAGATGGAAAAAAAAGACGACTCCACATCAACCTAAAGAAAATAAATACAACGGACGCTTATTTGCATATTCCCAAACGTAAATACGCGCCATTTTTATTTGCTTCGCTGTTTTTTTTAATTTTGCTACTTTTTTTTTTTTTAATATATGTATGTGTATATTTGGGCACTCAACGAATCCTGGTTGCGTTTTAATACTCGCTGGTTAAGCAAGGAGATGGGCATATTAGGCCAAGCAATAAAATAGAATATGATCCTTCTGGAATTATTGTTTGCCATTCCAAAAAAGCAAATTAAGCTAGCCATAGTGTGAGAATTTAAACCATAAAGGTAGATATATCTCAAAAACGACTCAGTATTTCGATTATTAGCCTTAATTATCTCAGTTTTACTTAACATTATTACGTTAACATAATATTTAATTGTACTTTTATTTATTAAACGAATAACATTAAAACTTGGAAGTGAAACAATTCTGTTGAAATAACCTAAAGCCTCAAAATAACTTAAGATTCAGTACATAATCAGGAGATAAGAAACCGAATAAAAAATGATTCAACTTTTAAAGGATCTATATTATGTATATAATAACACTAGTTTTACGTGTTACCCTATCTAATTTTTTTAACGTAGAAAAATATTATAAAATGTGCAAACACCGTCTGAGTTTAAATGTATAAAATTTATGAAGAAATATAAGTGTTTTATTCGAAATAAATTACATTAATTGTAAAAATTGTTAGGTTGATAGTTTACAACTATATCCTAAATTAAAATAAATAAATAAATAAATTACATTAATACAAATAGAATATTTTCCAGTTTTACCCCACAAAATATCCCTCTGGATCCACCCTTGTGTTAAGGTATATAGAATATCTACTTATCTAAATTCAAATACCTTTAAGTATCTTCCCATTTCAGAATAAGCCGTATCTAATATTTTCGTAAAACTTTTTTAAACATTGTGTTTACATTTATTTGTTTCTAACCCCATTATAGTTTATAGACACCTAAGTTTTTAAACTTAATTTAGGATTAATGTCAAGTGAACCTGACCTATTGAAGTACTGAAGAGGAATGAAAAGATTTCAGGGAATTCCTATTATTCTCAACACGTAATTAATTACACAGTTCTTATTCTAAAATCATATAATTAGTAAATTATAAATAAATATGAATTATTATTGAATTCTTAAACTTATTTCTGTTGCAATTTTAAAATTCTAGTTAGAATAAAATTCTATAAGCATTAATAAATTGTTTTCTTGACCACATTACAGGTAACGAGCTAGTCGACTCTGTTTTTTCTTGGAAGTATATTTTGCCCTTTTGCTTTTCACTTTTAAAGGGACCAAATTTGCATAAAGTGAAAACAAGCATTTTAATTTCTCTCGACGTAGCAAAAATGAAATGTGCGACAGCATATACGATGAGGTAGTAAACGGTAGCATTTACCGGTAGCAGTAGCTCCACAACTGGTTCTCCCCCCCGCCCGCTCCTCTCACCAGCTGCTGCACTTACTCAGTCCATTCGAACCCAGGCGAACGCATCGCAGCCATCCAACTCCCCCGAGCGTTAAAAACTTTTGCAAAGAGAATACAAAAAAAAAGAAGGAAGGAATGTGGTGGCAAGAAACGAAGGACAGTCGTAATTGTTGGGGAACTGGGGAGTAAAAAGCGCAAATGCCCACAGACAAAACAAACCAATTTAAATTAGACTACCCGCTGGGCAGATCTTTCCAGTGGTCGTAGTTACGTTCTGGGGCTAATATTCCGACGGTTAAAACTGCACAAAAAAAAATGGAAACCAAGGGGAAACTTTTGAGCTTGCAACTTTTGACATTTGCCTTGCACTAAATGAAAATGGGAAATTGCAAATGGTATTTCGGATTGGGTTTTTGGGATTGGTTCAATGATAAATGTGCATTTTGTAACAGTTAACCGCAATGAGAAGCAGAGGTACTTATACAATTTTGAGATACATTTCGGTTACAACGTGGTTGGGATTCGGGGTGGTGGGGGGAGAATATTTTGAAATGGGATAAATACATGCCACGCCTGGCAGTTTAATATAATTTAAACCCATCAACATTCCAACAAAGACACATTTTCTGTCTGAATATGTTGTGTGGTGTGATGGTGGAGGAGGAGGAGGAGGATGAAATGGTGGTGTCCTTTTGTTGCTGCCTGTCAAGTAGCCCCACCGTGTCGTCGTCTGCCTTTTGACGCTTAGTCCCATAAATTACCAAGGCACTTGGCAGGGCATCTTCAAACATTCCGGTTTAGTCATTTGCCAGAAAACACAAACAAAACTATTAAGTGGGCATAATACTGGATATGTGAGAATATATAAAATTGAAGGACCTCGTCAGTTGGGGAAAGGAGTCAACTCGACATTTGCTTATGTTCGTTTGTCTGTTCAATTTATTTTTATTTCTTGCTTTCCTGAAATAAATAGAATATGCAAAATACCCAAGCATATGGAAATAATTTGAGAAGAGAAGAGAATAGAGAAGAAATGTTAGAGAACTCAGACTTACCGCAAATCAGACTTAATTAAGTCTGGCATTGAAAATAGAAAAAGTCAGTTGATATTCTAGCCTATTAAAATTAATTTCGTACGGCATTTCTCTATGGTGGAGATGTTTTGGCAAAATCATAATTTTTTAGCTGATTTTTATTTGTACCAAATACGAAACAAATATATATATGTGGAAAATAAAAAAAAGCTATTTTAATTTAATTAATTTAATTTTAATCTACATATTATTTAGTTTAATAAATTTATTTTACTTTTTAAGGCCTTATGGATTTTTTTTGAAACAAAACTTAAAGAAAAAGGCAGCCTAAAAGTAAGCACACAATTTTGGTTTTAATTTTAATGAATATAAGACAAATGAGAAAATAAAAGAGATTTAGCAATTCTAAAATACATTTTTAAGTTAAGTTCTATAACATAATTTTAGTTTCCCTACAGAAGTTTCGAATCTAGGGAATCTAATTTTAATTTTCCTACAAAAGTTTTGAATCTAGGGTGGAAGAGTGTAGTCCAATTCCAAAAAAAATGAGACCAATCTAATGTGCATTTATGTATAAGTTAAACTCGATAACTTTCTATCTAGAGTCAATGGAAAAAATGGCAATGAATAAATAAAAAAAGTCCAACATTTTGGTAAAAGCTTTTTGAATTTAACTTAATATTTTAAGTGCAAATTTTAAGGGCAACGGTGGATTTTTAAAGACATTTGTTTGCTTCTTTTATAAACATTTACGTGAATTTTTACTCCATTTTTCGTTTATGTTGTGGCGACATCAGGTATCCAAATACTTTCTGATTAAACTAAAAACAAAGGTCAATAAAAGCCAACTATAATTGTTCTTCAATGATTTCGAATTATACGCTCAATGTTCTAAATATTTGTGGAATTTTATTTTTATGTATAATTTTATTACTTATTACTTACTTACCAATTAACCAATTTACTTATTGTCCCCTGTAAATAAACACCCAAGAAAAAAAATTAATGTATAATTTTATAAAAAATGTAATTGCAGTTTTCGTCTATTGTGGAATAAAAAACAATTTCTGCTAGTAAATTTTAAAATTGTGCGATCTTAAACATTCTCTCTATATTTTGTATTTTACCTTAAATTTGAAGCAAGATATAATGTCCTTCAGATGATTGAAATCGAAATGAAAAGGAATTATTTGACTAGAATATCAATAAATTACATTTAAATGGTATATCATTCGACTTAAACATCAATATCTTGATTTGTTATCTATTTTTAACACGTAAATCATAATTCAGGATAGTTTCCCAATATTTACAAATATAGCCTAATGGTCATTTTTTGTATGCCAAAAAAAGGTAATCTGGCCCAATGTGCTAAGGAAGATGAAGAGATTTAAAAAGTAGTTTTGACAAGATTACCTGAGTGTCCTCTTTTGGAGTTATCATTGAATTTCCAGTTGAAATATAAATTTCCTCAAACGAAACGTTTTCTTTCCATTAGATTTGCATCAACATATTCAACGCTTTTCCTGCTCTTCAATCATGTTTTTGTGTTTTCTTTTTTGCCACTGTCATAATCAAAAGTGGAAAATCGCTTAGCATAGTCGCATAAATGCATAACTGAAAATGCAAATATGTATATTTCCGCTACCGACATTGTGTTTTTTGCGGAGAGGGAGGTGTGGGGGGGTGGTAAAACTGTTTAACTTTGAGTGTGATTGATTGCAGGAGAATTGTAATTGAATGCCTGCAAGTTCAAATATGGTGAAAGTTTTCACTTTTCCTCAATGCCAGTGAATGCAAGAAGCGGAAACTTGCTTTTCTTCTACTCTGCTCTCTAGTTTCTTTTCATTTTGTGTCCAGACAGTGAACAGACAGTCGCAAGACAGACAGACAGACAGACGGAAGAGAAAGCTGTCATTTTGCTTTTTCCACTCTTGCATATAATATATATACAAAGCGAATGCAAATGCGAAATCAATCTTCATTTTAGAAGGAGAGAGAGAGGGGAATGGGTCATAAAACAGAGAGCGAGAGACAATGCTGCTAAGGAATCATAAAAATCTAAATTGCCAGACATAAAATGGGTATATCCATACTCTTAAAATATTTATACGTAATCGGGGGTTGCGAAGGTTTTGCTGGCTGGCTTAACTGCAACAAATCGTCAAATAAGTGGAAAATATTGCAGGCCACAAAATTGCTGTGATCTCGGAGAGCTGGGCGCATCATCTTATCTCGATGGTCTCAGTCCCTTTTTTGGATGCCTTGTAAGTAGTGGTGGTAGTGGGCAGACAATTGTCAGATTTCGTAGAAACCAATTCGATGGCCTCTTTAAATATTAATACGCGTGTTGTGATTGCACTGGGAATTGTGATTGACTTTTTAGACCTGCCGTCGACGACCCTTAAACATGCACTCGCTCGCCCTCTGACATCTGAGCTCATGCTCTCTGTCACTCTCCTCTCTCTCTCTCTCTCTCCTCACTCTCTGTGTGTTAAATGCACACACACACTTACCTACCCCCCGGTTTGTCCACATCGAATTCAGACCACTCAAGCAATGCCTTTGCCTGGAATCCCCAAGGCATTTTGCTAAAGGAAAAACTTTGCACTTGAAAATGTCTTTGGCAACAGCAAAAGAAATGAGGGGAGCAGCAGCAGCAGCAGCAAAAAAGTTTCAAAAGGTGCCACAAACTTTTTCATGTCACTTTTTCTTACTTCTTGTTCTTCTTTTTCATTTCGTTCTTTAAAAGCAAATATATTTTATTGATTTGGCAGCATTTTTTCGGTCTGCCCTTTCCCCTCTCCTATCTCTCGTTCTAACCATTTGGCATCCAATTAAAAAAACTTGGCTCACACGTGACTCAATTGCACATGCAGAACCTGTTGGCCATGTTCAACTCATTTTGTTTTGTCAATTAAGCCAATAAATTTCTGTGGCCACAACTACAGGCCAAAAAAAAAAAAAAATCCACACGAGTCAAGCAATTAAATATAAATTTATTGAAATCAATGCAAAATTAGTTGGCTATAAATTGCTTCTCATTTGCATGTGTAATTGTAGCTTAAAGCGAAACTGTTGCATATTTAAAGGGGCAGCGTTAACTTGAAGCAATTGCCCTTCTCAACAGTTGAATATAAATCACATGCAAAAGTGGAACAATCGTTTGCTTATAGCTATTGATAAATGAAGTGCAAGGTTTTCACTTGGCTCAAAAACTTTTATCGACTTTTAATGGAGCACATATTAAGTTGATTCTGAGAGAAGAAACGATTTCTTTAAAGCGAAATATTGAGGATTTTCCCGGAACCTTTGAATAGCTTAGTCAGCTGCTCCACATTAAATCAATTTAAACTTAGTTCAGCGATTTAAGAGCTCTTGGCTTACATATGTACTTAACCTTTATTGGGAATTTCTTGAGGACCTAGTTAAGAGATTTTTTAAGTTGGAAAAACGTTTTTGAGCTTAACGTTTTGATAATAAATTTACATATAATCATAATTTGTTCATTAAATTATGGTGTTCTACATTTTTCTATACTTATTTTTTTATTTCAGAAATTTGTTGTTTTTACGTCAGAAACTTACCTTAAGCCAGATGAACCACAATCTAAGCGATTTAGAAATCCTTATTCAACATTTATTTGTCAAAATATATTTATAATATGTGTGTGAATTCTGGTTATTCGGATAGAGTTTGTTACAAATGAATATGCATAATTGAAATAACCTCTTAAAAGTAAACATAAATATCAAAGAAGCTAACTTCGGCCATGCGGTTAAGTTTTATGATGATCCCGTAAAAACACTTTTTTCGACCGATGATTTCTATGGGAGCTATATGATTTAGTAGTCCGATCTTTTTGAACATTGCACATTAGCTGCCTCTGGTATAGAAAATATTATGTACGAACTTTTAAAGGCATAGTTCTAAAACTGTGGGACTAGTTCGTATAGTAGAAGACAGACAGACAGACAGAAGGACAGACGGACATGGTTATATCAACTCGTCTTCTCATGCTGATCAAGAATATATATACTTTATGGGGTCGGAAATGATTCCTTCTCTGCGTTACAAACATCTGACCATTTTTATAATACCCTCTGCAAGGGTATAAAAATTGTTGCTTTCTTCTAATTACTTCAAGGTAGCTAAAATTTTTACTTTTCTACTATTTTCCCAGTTAGAGTCATATCAATCTTAAGGTCTGTAAACTTGAGGAGAAAAAAGAAGAATGAAAATTATGACAAAGCAAATGAATTAACACTTTTCAGCCCCGAATGCCGCGGAAGGTCCTTGCCTCAGCATCAGCATCTATTTCGGCAAGCAAAAGTCAACGTTTTGCCATATAAATCCTAGAAAAGTTTCGCGTTGAAAGGAGGAGAGAGGACGACACACACACACACACACCCCGGAACTTCCGTGCAGTGCTCAAGTTCTGGTAGGTTGCTTCTGCCGCCTGTGAAAAGAAGTAAATTCTTGCTTTTTTTTTTCTCAATGCAGCAGCCGGCAACTCGCCTGTACCCCGCCCACTCTAACCAACATTTGCCTGGTGTGTATATAGTATCATGAAGGCGTGGCAAGATATATTTGTATTGTTTGTGCTGTGTTTTCCTGGGGCGCCAAAGAGCAAACAATGTGAGAGCTCGAAAAACCGCAGCCACTAAATGCATTAAGAGCGGGGTGGAAACTGAAGATTCTTGGAGAATGAAGAGGGGGAACGGGGAGGCGGCGGTGGTTCCTGTCACCCTCTGTGGTAATATTGTAACGGCTTTTGTCTGTGTCTCGCTGTGCAAGTTTTGAGTTTGGCATTGTTTTCCTGCACGGATATCCTTAATGAGTGAGAAACTGGGCTACCGCTTGAGAGACTCGGAATACAAGACACAGTAGCTCGCACAGCGCACAGCTGCCGCCCACAAGCGGCAACAACGGCATCATAATTACCCCAACCCATAAGCTAACACCCAATCCTCCTGTGTTCTCCTCTTCCTGAGTCTCCCCTCACCATACTCGAACTGACAAACACACTCGAGGAATTTCCCGTTGTCCCCATAAACACTCAAGGAGCTGCTGCTGCTGCTTCTGCTTCTGCTGTTGCCTCTTATCTCTGACCACATGGGCACATAAATCTTCTGGGAGTTGGCAACTCCCCATCCACTCTCTTTGACCGTGATGGACACCTCCTCACAGTGGTTTCAAATGTGACAACTTCGGATGGATTATCTTTCGCCCATCTCAATTTAGGTTAAACACATTCCAAAATGTGTTTGCAAACGATATTTCCTTTAATCGAATTCATTTTTATTACTTAAATCAACGGCAAATTAATTCTTCCTCAAATTTAGTTCGAAGAAAACAATGACTTAATAATTAGTTGTCTTTATTATTATTTTTTTTATAGATTGTTAATATAAAAACATTATATTGTACAATACTATCAAAATTTGCTTACTAGCTAAGCTACTAGGCCTTAAACTAATTGTCTTTATTAGTTAAGTTTGAGTACAACAAAAAAACAACAAACACAAAAGCACATTACAAGCTGCAACAAAAAAATAACGTATAATATAAATTAAATCAATATATAAAAATCAACTTAAATATAATATATGTGTTCTTTAATATGCCTTTATATCGTTTTCAACAACATATATATATACATATAAATAATTCTGCTCAGATAAATAAACTTACAAATGTAGATAAATAAATTATGTAAATATATTTTGGTTTTTTAAAAGGTAACCTAATTATGTTTTGAGTTTTAAAATAGAATTTTAATTAATAAAAACAAATTAGAACGAATAATTCTAATACAATATATTTATTTATTAACTTATTGTTTGTTAAAAAAGGGCAGATCTTGCAGAAATATACTTACTGCCTTCTTTGTATATCTCTGAAATTCAAACATTTTTCAATAAAATATAAAAACTTTATAGAACAATGCATATAGTACCCATAATTTCCCTAAGACTCAAAGGTTTATATCGAATGTATATTAATCTCACAACAACCAAGGTAATATCTAAAAAAACAATTCCCATCCTCCTTTTATATTTATATTTGTGTGAGAATTTTAAACATTTAAATAGTGTCCTTTCAATTTATAGCCTTCCAAAACAGCAATGAATCTTATCAAAAGGTTTAGAATAAAAACATATTTAACAAAAGTAATATCTAAAAAATATGAACGATTTTCTGCTATATTCCTTTCCCTTTTGTTGCTCTATTTTGTCTGAGAACTTTTCAACAATTTCCAAATATTGTCCTTTCAATTTTATAGTCTTTCCAAACTTAGCAATGAATTGCTTAACCAAACTTTTTTAAAGTAATTAAAATATTGCCAATATTTTAGAACAGAAACAATTTTTAAATATTCCCATGAGATGCTTATTTAATCAATCAAATATTTTATCACATTGTTGAAAAGCGGAAAACCTGTTTCCATCTCACATGTATTTCCCTTTCACTCTTGGTTTATCTAAACAGAATCCACTGTGGCATCTATTTTCTCCCCTACTGTGATATGCTTGTGTAATTATCATCATGATCACTTTTCAACATGACCAGAGCGGGAAAACTTTTATATTAAAAGTAAACTTATGACAAACGAGAGCAGAAAAAGTCCTGGCCCCGTTCAAAGGACACTCACAGAGACAGAGAGACGCACGTTTGCCTGGGCCCATTGTCAAGTGTAATTTATCATTCAGTCAACGTCCTTCGATTGCAGTTTATCTTGTGAACCGTCTACGAACTTACTTTACTGGGTCGTCAGTGGTAATTTTTCTCTTTCTCTTTCGATTACTCACCCACACACCCACACACCCACAAATCCGCCCCCAAGCCACCACTTTCCCCTCCTCTACACTTCATTCTTCTATCGAGCAAGTAAAAAGAAAATCAAAAGCAAACTGTATTAGGACAACAACAAGGATATACTTTAGTTCTTGTTGTTTTTGTTGCCGTTGCTGTTGCCGTTGCTGTTGTTGCCACTGTAAAATGAATAGAAAATCAGTTTCCCTCTGACCTCAGGTTGTTATTTCTCCTTGCAAGGATGATTTCCTTGTTTTTCTTGTTTTTTCTTTTCATCTTCTTATGGGAGCAAAATAGCAATTAACATGGATTTTGAAGCTATTTTCCTGCTCTACAATAATCGGAAATAATTGAAGAACTGGGCGAGCGATGGGATAGGGTAGGGAAAAAAGAGAAGTATTACTTGGCACTGCATAAATGCATGGGGGCCAGTCATATCGAGATGTTGTTGTGGGAGGGAAAGGGAGATTGAGGTTAGTCGAACGTTCTTTTCGAAGAACGTTGAATTTGTACGTGTAATTTGTAACGTTTTAATTGTTGTTTATGTGGCTTCGAAGCAAAAGAACGAAGGACATGCCATAAAGGAGGGCAGACCACAAGCCACTGAGCTAATTTTGATTGTGGTGAATGGTTACGGCATAAGGCAAATGACGTTAGTTTCTAATTAACTGTGCCAATGATGTTTGGTTGGCTTGCCATTCACCTACCACCTACATACATGTCCCATGTACATGGCAAATTCTCATTCTAATTCATCAAACAACTTCAAACCGGAGAGGGGTACAGGAAACGTTCTCAAAAGCACCGAATGTGGTTAGGTCCCGGAAATTGCAAAAGCATTAAAGTGTATGATTGAATGTCAGTGGTCCAACATGAATTTCTCCTTGAATTTAATATTTAAATCAATAGTTAATGGATATTTATACTTGTTTTAGCTAATTAAAAGAAATAATCATCATTGATTGAATTAAAATAAAGCTACTTTTAAAGTTCATTCATTGTCTTTTATTTAATTAAATTTTTATTAAAGATCTTTAATCTTGTATCTACTATCTAACAATAATTGAGGTCAAATATATTTACACTCGAAAACATCAGTAGCCACCGCTATATAATATTCTTGCATATATTAGAGATATCTTTATAAGTATAGCTATCAATTGAATATTAATTATTAAATAATAATACTAATTTGCACACTTCATAAATATTTTTACAGAAAGAGAGAGTGCTTTCTATGTAAGACCCTTACCAGATAGTTGTTCAACTTTTTTTTAAAATTCCTTATTATGAAACCCTTATCAGATATGCAGTTCTTTAATTTATTTTAAAAAAATTAAAACTTAAACTTTATCAGAATACTTCAATCGAATTAATTCTTGCATTATGATATCCTTAATAGATAGT